>CM051497.1:14475559-14584673 GCA_028031935.1 Paedocypris micromegethes | reverse complement strand
GTAAATCCCCGAACTCGAGGCTACAAATATATTTTTTTATTTGTTGATCTTAGACCCGAGGATTATTTTTTTCTTTCCCTTCAAAATACGGGTTACATATCTATAATCCACCTTGCTCACTAACATTTGTACTACACAATATTTTACAATAATTTACACAAACACTGGGTTTTAGTCCCAAAACGACAAAAACTACGACACAGAGTGACACAAGCCGTCTTGAGAACCTCCGCTTGAACCATCGGCGTGTTGATTAAACAGCGTTTCCTCGTGGAATAAACACGGGCGCGCGCGTGACGGTGAGGAGACGCGTAACCTTTAAAAGTAAAGTATATACTCCCAACAAATGTGATGTAAATTGTATCAAAAAACAATCTCAGAGTCTGATGAAAGAAAAACATTTTTACAATAATCTAAACATTTCCATTACATCGTTGGCATTCGTGCACATGTTTGTTCCGATTAAATAAAAGTGACTTGTGGTTCAAAATAGAAATAAAAATCGTCTTGATCATCGATCATTTTTTTCTGGGAATAGTCGGGTGTCTCGATGTGAACATTTAAAATGATGAGTAAATTAATGGTCGGCTAACTATCAGAAACTGCGGAGAGAAAGAGGCGGTGACGTTACGGATCCAGACGTCACATCACCGCTGACCCCAAGCAAGCGTGCGCGCGCTCAGAAGACGCACCAGTCCGCGAGACTGAAGCACACGGTAAGACATTGAGATTATAGCGTCTTCTCTTGTGGTTGTTTCCTCACAAAATCGTAAACGTTCTGTACCTCGCTGCAAGAGTTGGTGAAAATAAGCGAAGGTGTTTTGATCACGAGCTTCTTTCCCGCACTAACTAGATGCCAATGACCGGACTATCGATCTCTGGTCTGGCACAAACTTCCTACTGGCTTTTAAAAGTCATCGGGGCCTTCACCAGAACTAATCCAGCACGTTTAGGTGGCAGAATCACATCTCAGATGTTCCACATGGTCAGAAACACTCCTGTTGCATAAGACGAGTTTCACTGGCGCATAATCACTCGTTTTAATGAGAGGCAGGTTCGGCCATGTTTGCTTTAATATCTGAGCTGTTGTGTAACTGCAAACGGACACATTAGGTCACTCGCAAATGTTTGGCTGGTTTCTTCTGTATTATCACTACGAAAAAAAAACAGGAAAGGACTTGGACGCATGTCAGTGATTTTACTGCTGGTGTCGTGTGTCAATATACTGAGAAACTTCTTTGGGTGTTTCTGGGTGGAATGTTTCTGAAGGGAGTGAACCTTCTGCTGATCCATCCAGGCGCCTGGAATTCAGCACAAGTCACATTGCTGCTTAATTTCAGATCTGGACACAAGAAGCTGGACCTTCGTCTCAAGACGTTCAGGATGAAAAATACAGAAGCCGAGCGAGCACGTTGTCATCTGCATCACTCTCTGCAGACAGACCAGCAGTAACGGTGAGTTTATGACACTATCACCTCTATCATCTCTTATCACACGCTGACACAGTTCTGAAGCAGCTGCGGTTGACCAAGTGAACTGTGATTACGGCGCAATAAAGTTTGGATTAAACATTTATTAAACTTCTAGAATAACAAGATTAAACCAGTTACAAACCTGTTGAACCAACGTGTGGTCGGGCAGGTGGAATCATTAACTACCTTTCTGCATTTAATAGACAGCCTTATAGAAAACTCACGCTTTCACTGGGGCTTTCAGTGTTGCAAACTTCACTGATCAAATTGCATAAATGTATATGATCAATTTATTACAGTGTATCTTTATGGTGTGCTGACCTCCAGGAGCCTGAAAGGTTAATCGTTTTGTAAACAAATGTTTTTAATGTTTAGTTTTTTAAAACACGCACGCACACACACACATGCTGTCAGCATCTGGATCACACTACGACTGTGTAAGAAGCTGAGTATAATGTGTTTTTCTCTGTCACTCTGCGTCACGACTGCCTGTGTGTTGTTAGCGATGGTTAATCAGTCGAAAATGCCCTTTTGACCGGTGACGGGCAGTGACACAGTCTTAATGTCGAGATGACGGCGGCGCACAAATGTCTAGCTGCAGGTTTGCTGCTTGTTCATGTTTATACACATTCACCTGGAGATTTTAATGTTCGGTTTTTAGTATCTGCAAGGTCTGAAAGTGTCTGATTGTTTTTTTTTTTTTTTTTCAAATTTCTCAAAATTTGCAGTGGCATTTAATCCGCGTTTTTGTGTTTTTCTCAGTGTTTGTGTGGTGTGTGAGACATCAAGTCATTTCTTGATGGACTCCTCCCAAATCTTCTAAAATACTTAAAACCTGAAAAGGCAGGAATGTTGCTGGTCCTGTTTCTCGCTGTTGTGATGATTATATGAAAGACGCACAAAAATACAAAAAGCGTCACAACATGCTTAATAATAATGACTTTTGATGGTTACAGGACAAAACGGTCTGGTTGGTGTAAGGTCTGTAAGAGTTCATTAGACGGTGTTGTGGAAAGAGAAAGCCAGTGTTTGTGTAGCTAATCGCTTACAGCTTAGTAGCTTTTTCTCTGGTCATACTTGAAATTTTAACATGCACAGTTGGAATGTGTGAGTGGAGCGTGAAGCTTTTCTTCAGGTGTGATGTTGTAGTGGTATGTTCTAATATACAGTATGTGCTCATTCCTCATACAGACAATTATATAAAGACAAACATTCACCAATTCATTCAATCATGCATGCTTTTGTACACATGAAATGTTCATTATTGCCACTGAAAATAGAGTATTTAGTATCACAAGTAATTTAGTATCAGAGCAATACTTACAGTGCAAAACAATATGAAATGTTACCGTTTATTAAAATAAAACTAGTTAACGGACATGGTCTGCACTTCAAAAAAATATCTAGTAATTAAAGATAATACACAATAATTTGCTGGGGAAATCAGATGCAGTATAGTGTCTCATATACCGGGGAAATCAGGATGCAGTATAGTGTCTCCTTATAGTCTTTCACATATGAATAAGAGATCATACAATTTGCTTCTGATCTAAATACTGTGATGATCCGTTAAAGATGACTCTGTTGTCTGTAATCTACCAAATCTACCATACCAGATTTTTAGCTGCACACACCTTAATGGAAGTTTGTGTGTGTATTTTGACAGATAAGAGACCGCACCATCTGGAGAAATCCTGAAGTATGATCCTGGTGTAAGCCACAACCTGTTCCCACACCATCATTCCAACCAGGATCGGATCTCAGAATACTGCAGGACGTCGATGCTTTCAGCCAATCACTAACGGTCAATGACTGACAGTTCACTTTTCACTGACCTATCAGCTGCAGACAGGCAGGAGACAGACTGAAGGGGCCGTCATGAGAGTGCTCGGGTCTTATCGCTAGACCTCGTCTCATCAGTCCTGCTCAGCCATGATAACATCTGCCCTGACCACCGTCCTCGCTCCACCATGGAGTGGCCGTCTGAGAAGATTCAAGCAAGATGGTAATGAAGTTGAATCTCAAGATGACAGACAGAACTCCAATCCATCCATAGAACCCTCACCGGCTGCAGTTCATGCTGTCCCGAGGGAAACGGCTGGACTCATGTTTCCTTATGACGGCACACGCTTCACTACTGAGAGCAGATACAACTCTCCCGACTGGCAAAAAGAGAACAGCTCACCCAACATCACCAGCAGAGCTCAGCTGAAGAGAGTGAAACTTTTCTCCACTGACTCACAGGGAAACGTGTACGATTCGCCAGGATCTCCTGATCTTCCCTCACCTGTCGGTCAGATGTCAAAGTCGGGTTACGGGATGGCAAACACTGAGCCTTTTAAATCCATAAGCTCAAAGCCGACAACAAGCAGCCTGCTTCTGTCCCTAAGAAGATCCAACCTAAGAGAACGTAGAGCAGGAACCCAAAATCAGTCACCATCAAGCCTGGTCCGGTCGTTTACGCTGCCCAGAAAGAGTGTATTGAAACACAGCCCGTTGTTCAATCCTTCTACCACCACTACAGATCAGATCACAGAAGTGGTGCGTCTCGACCCGGCAGCGAGATCCAGTCAGCAGAAGGTAGTAGCACTAAAGACACAGGCGTTTGTCTTCAATTCCAAAGCTTCTGCAGTGAGATCTGAGTCTCCTGTAGCCAGTCCACCTCATCAGTCTCACACAAGCTCAAAGCTTTACAGTCCGGAGGAACCTGAAGGTCAGAATCACGCCATAAACAACATACAGCAACACAATCTAAGTATGGGAAACTTAAACCGTACCACAGATGGCATGATGAACATCAGGAACATGAGTTCACCATGGACACAAAATATGAGCTGCAGCAACTCCAACGCAAGAACCTTCACCGACCAGCTTGTTTTCACACCAAAGAAAAGTCACTCGTCTGTGGACGGACCCAAGGCAACAAATGTGGAGAGGAGGAACGAAGACTGGAAGAGCAGCTCGCAGTTAAGCCAGAGCCCCATGGATATCTCAAGTCCACTCTCTCCCTGTCGGCCGCTCAGACACGTCCGTGTTCCCAGCCTTTATTCATACCTGCGAGAATCTAGCCCAACCTTGTTCAGCTCATCTTCCTCTTCCCCTTCACCCTCTTCTAATCTTCCAAGAGAAGAGCCGGAACACAGGACAACCTCTCCCTTGAGATTCAGCTTTGATGTTAAACCGTCTTTGATGGGCTCAGGTGTTCCTATGTCTCCAGCCCAGTCTCTTCCTCCCGACTTCGGAAGAAGATCAGCCCCTCGTCTCAGCCGATCTCCTTATTCCACACTCATCTCCAATAGATCCGCACTTAACAGCGCTTCACCTGCCGACAGAACTCAGAACTGGTCTGATGGTGAGCCCTTAAAGTCCAGTTTATACACCAGCAGCACACAGAAGGAGATCGAGAAGCTGGTCAGATATAACAGAGAGCCGAGCACAGCAGCACTCCAGGACCCAAGCCCGTCACAAACTGATTCAGGACCAGGTTTAACCCACTGTGGCTCAGACCGTAAAGCTGAGGAGTCTTCCCAGGACACATCTGAGAGAAAGACCGGAGGCGTGCAAACACACAATCTCAACACAGATGCAGCATTTTCTTCTTCACAGGGTGAGAGAGGCCATGGCTCTTTGTTTTTGCCAGATAGAGAGTCTGTCAGTCCACAGCACCTTAAATCCAGAAGACACACTCCTGTGTTCAAAACCACCAGCAAGATTGATCAAGTGTTGAATCGCCTGAAGCTGACTTTCAGTGCCAAGAGACCAGAAGGTGGTTTTCACCCCGTGTCGAAGAATAGTAAGACCCCCGTTCCGCTGGCCCCTGCTGAAGACAGAGTTGTTAGAGAAGAGAAAAGAAAGAAATCCCCACAACTTGTGTTGAGCTCTGATGAAATGGCGGCAGAGGTTATAAACTCAGATGAAACTGCGAATGGGACTGTGCGGCACTCAACGAACCCCATTTTAACTTTGCCCTTGGTTCATGTATTTAAATCTTTAGAATCTGGAAAATCAACGAATGCACTAAATGTGGACCAGAGGTCTGTCGATGAGAACGGGAACCACTGTGAGAGCAGACGGCTGAAGACCACCAGCACGAGCCGTTCTGCCACACTGCCTCATTTCAGAAAGTCCTCTGCCGGACCACCATCTCCCTTTTATCTCTTTGATTTTGATTCAGACGACTTCCAGAACGATAATGTGTTTTGTAGTCCAGTGAGCAGTAAAAGGCAGTCTTCTCTGCAGGAAAACCCACCGTGGACTCGCTGGTCGTCGTCCTGCGCTGATTTGAAGTACGGCCTAGAGAACTGGCGCTCGTTCTCTGTCAGCGGTGTGTTTTCCAGCCGGCCGTCGGGTCCTGGACGCATCTCCACCAGCAGTGTTGACGACGTCCTGTCCAAGGGGAATGTTACCGATCTCGACTCTCCAAGCCTTTCCACTGGTTACAAAGTGAAAATTGTCAGCGATTATCAACCACAGATTCTTCAAAATCCAGACAAATCAGAGTACTGCTTCTACGAGGACGCCGATCCCACACCACCTCCATCACCCACATTTTCTCCTTCATCTCGACGGATATCTCAAGCTCCTTCCCCAGGAACCCCTGACAGTCTCTCTCCACATGGAGTTTCACCATCGAGGAGCTACAGGAGCAGCCTGAGCGTGTTTGAGGAGTCGAGCTCTGACACCACGACTGACGATGAATATTATTTTGATGGTGATGAGTTAGAAACAGAACTATAGAGTGACTTATTTTAATAACTTTTGTGTGTGTTGTGTGATCCAAATCTGTCATTTATTAGTCTAGTTGCTTGCACACTCATGCTGAAGAGACTGCACCGGGATCCTTTCACCAATATCTCAAGAGAAATATTCTATCACATTCTATATCATCACTCATTTCAAGGATTTAACTTAATTTATTGAAGACAATAGATTTTTGGGGAAATGTTTCCATGCATTACATTGTAAAGTCAGTCAATGATAATACTGTGTGTGTCGTAAATAAATCTATAATGTTTTTACAATCCATTTAACGTAAAGTTATGTTTGAGCAAAGTCAAGCAAAACGTTTACGTGCAGGGAAAATGTTCTGTCCTGAGTTTGTGTTGAGTGCCCTCTGCTGGACACAACGACATCTGCACCGCTGTGTGTCCCACAGGGGGAAATTGCATCTTACAACAGCAGAGAAGATTTATCAACACATCTGTAAATAAATACAATTGTGTAAATAAACATAAAAAGCACAGCACACATCCAAACATTTGCTAAAAAAAAACTTTGTAAATGGGGCAACAGTTCAGATTGTGGACTCGTCTTAATGCAGATCTGCAATATTTCTTCACACAGACAGTGAGTCCACATGAGTCCTGGTTCAGAGTGAATCAGTTTGTCCAGGACCCTCCTCTGAGCCACCTGCGCCGTGTCCAGAGTGTAGTCCAGGAGAGAGCAGGATCTTTCTTAGGTACCTGTCCAGTCTCTTTCTGTCCTTCACTGAGATGCTGCTGTGCTCAAGCAGAACACTCCGCAGAACAGTATGTGCTGACAGAGTCATAGTAGACCTTCAGTAGTGGCCTCCTTACTCCAAAAGAATCCATATATATATTATTTATATTTATGTATATTTTTTTTCGTATAGGGAAAGAAAACAAATTGCACATGTTTCAATGCAAAGCCATTTTGCATAATTACTTTTACGCCACAACTGACGACAATACAAATACTTTTTCCCCCTGGCAATTGTGTTTGTTTCTGTGTATTTCTGTTTCCATGGTTGCATTACACAGACTCGTCAGCTTCACTTTTTCTTCTCCATCCCCAGTGCAAAGAGCAATACCGCTGGTCATTTTCCCCCACAGCAATAAGGCTTTACAACTCAACAATGCAGTGAACCATTGTTGGTTCATTCATTCATTCATTCATTCATTCATTCATTCAAACAAACCAATCAGTCCTTTATAATCATATTTATTGACTTGTTAAATATCATGTTCAGTGGTAAATGTATTTATTCAAATATATACTTTAGTTTTATTTGAAGAACATCAACGTATGCCACCACAAACTTTAGGGCTTTTAGAAGTACAGTATATCGATATTATGGTTAGCAGAGTCTGTGGTTTTTTCCAGTACATGAATGAATTAGTTGAGAGAGGAGTGGCCCAAACAGTAGAGGGAGTACTAGGTGCAGAGAGGAGGGAAAAGAACAAAATAGTATTAAGGTATATAAAAGATACAAAACTAATAACACATCTTGAAAGATTAAAGGGAGGAATGCGTGTGAAGGGAGGGAGGTTTTTCCATTCCTACAACCCACACTCCGGAGCAGAGGGGGCGGTACTGCACCAGGACTTGGATACCAACCGCCGTAAAACAAAAGAGAAGAAGAAGAAGAGGCGTGGCCCAGTAGCGCCGAGGCTCCGCGTGGTTGCGCTGTGGACGTTGGTGGTGCATACGGAACGGGAAGTGGCGTCTTCTTGCGCGCGTGCAGACCTCGACCGGTGCAGTGGCGGCGACGTGAGCTCTGAGCTCAGACATCACGGACGTTTGACGTGCCGCGGTTTGTTGCGGCGTTTAGTGGAATAATTCTTCTCTGCGCGTCCGATTTATTTCACGAAGTAAGTGTTAAAAATAAATACATTTTAAGTCTGCCAGCCGATCCGATGAATGTCAGCCGACCAAATGAATGAATGGCCAACCTCTATCAAGTTCCGAGAACGAACTTGAAATATTAATCCATCATCTGCTTGTTTGTTTGTTTTCTTGCTTTCGTTGATTTGTCTGATTTTGTTTCACTGGGGTCAAAATACTGTCGGTGAAATTATTTTGCTGTTATAGTAAAACACGAGTTTTATTTTATCACATTTATGCCCTCAAAGTACCAGCACACTAGTTGTAAAAAACATTCAATGTTAAAAATAAAAAAAAACGTTGAAGAACGAAGAGCAGTCGAGTAAATCTAATTTGGCACCACGTGCAGCAACCGGAAGTTTCTTTGACCTTCAGATTATCTTTTATGTAAACGTTCTTCACTTGCTCTTCTTTTTTCTTGTACTTGGAGTTCTCAGTTATATATATATATATAGTTATCAACATATTTTAGTTACAACATATATTTATATGTGTGTGTGTGTGTGTGTGTGTGTGTGTGTACGTCATAGTAGTTGACAACTTTGAAACAAGGTTTCTGTTGCTAAGGTGATTAATAACATCTTCGTTTCTAAGGTTTATACAGACGTCCGGGAGCACAGTCAGAAAACAGTGGTTTCTTTAATTGAAGGAAATTATTTCAATAGTAACTGTGTGTGGTGTAGCTCGTGACGTTATGTGATTCTCATTAGTCCGGTGAAAATCATGAATGACACGTCCTGTTCCCTGTCTTTCTGTGTTTTGTCACAGGATCACAGTGTGACTGTTCCACTTTAGTGCTTTCTGTGGATTGTCTTCTTTGTAAAGAACAGCTGTAAAAGCATCCATGCAGGTTTGATAAGCCGTTATTAACATGAAGAAACAGATTGTCATCGCTTTGACCTTGTAAAGCACGGCGGGAACAAGCAGACGCTTGATTTTTGCCTTCTGTAACTTTTATTTGACCTGGATTTGCCTCCGGAACATTGTGTAACTACAGTCACGTTGTGAGCACGGAGGTGAAGTCCGGTTGGGCTTGTTCTAGTATGGAAATCTGATGTTGCCACAGTAACAGCAGCAAATATGGGAAAGTACTGGACCACACCAGTGTTTTTACAGTTATTTTGTGCAGATGATGCAACACGGTGCACACAAGCGTTTGTTTCGTAATCATCTGTTGGTGTCCAGCAAGGTGGACTGAATGTCTGGCCAGAGAGTTGTCTCCACCACCGTTTTCTTAAGTCTCTTCCCCTTTGCTCTCCACTTCCTCTTAATTCAGGGCTTGTTTTAGAAATGTTGGTCACCTGCTGCTATTGTGCTGTGAGCAATATTGTGTGATCAGATATTGATTCTCGTTCAGTTTCGACCTGCCGTGGAGCCGCTGCAGTCCAGATCAACATCACTGAACACAGCTTTTCTCTCTCTCCTGTGAACTTTACACCAGGACGAGCGAGCGCATCGATTCACCGGGTCTTTAAAAGCTCGTGCTTCAGTCTTGTGACTCAGTCGAACTGAAGATCTGTTCTCTTTCAGATCTGATGTCAGGAAGTCTCTCTCAAGCCAAGTCAAGCTTCTCAAAAATGGTGAGTCGCTTTTTACCAAATCAGATAATCTAACATTCAGATGCAAACTTCATATGCATTTTTTATATTAGGCGTATGAACAGTAGAACAGATCACTGTTTGACAAGCACAGGGGTTACATGCATTAAATTAAACAATGGCTTGAATTAAGCATTAAATATTAAATATCTCAGTGAGCTTTTTAATAATGTGTTTATGTTTATTAATGTGTAATGTTTTTTATGACGTACACATAAAATCTGTGTCTGTGTGACCAGGTCAACAGCCGTTCGTACACCCGCTTCAACCAGTCGCCTCAGAACCCTGATGGAGACGCCAGTCGCGTGGAGGTGAAGCTGACGCTGGACGGGGAGGAGGAAGAGGAGGAGGTGGGGGAAGGGCAGGGACCTGAGATTTACACCAAGCCTAGCGGCCCCCGCCCGAAACCTCTCAACAAGCTCAGGATTGTGTTTCTGGTGGGAGGCACCCTGTTGGTCTTCTGCATCGGTAATTCTCTTTGTGACTTCAGGTTGTTTCTCACATCTGCTGATGGACAATTACAAAGTGCTCAGGTTGTTCAATGTGGCAATTCATAACATTTACTGCGTGTGTGAGGAACATTTCACATAGAACAAGCTGATCCCCTTGCAGTGCTGAATTTTTTATTCTGTAGTCATTTATAGTTACAGTAGCTTCATTTGATTTCATTTGTAAAGCAAAACATCAGCGATTGCCTGCAGGTATGTGTGTTTGGGGGTGTGTGAATGTGGGTACTCATCTCACCTGTGATTAATTGGCCACTGTTTAAGGGTGTGTTCACCCTTTGGCCCAGAGAAGCTGGAATTCATCCCGATTTTTGTAACCTGTTTAGTAGAGGATTGTTGACAATTGTTTTTCTTTTGTGTTTCACATCAGGACTAGTTTTCGGTTACTCTGTCCACCGTAAAGCTGGAGTGGAGGAGACATCATGTGATCCGCTCAACAAAGTTGCCGTCACGTCTGCGCTTGATACTTTGCCTGAATCGATGCTGCCTGATGTTCCACCACCTGCTCTGTACTGGAGCGACCTCATGACGCTCCTGGATGACAAGGTGTCAGAAACCAGGATTAAAGCCGCTCTAAGGTGTGTGGTCCGTGTTATGCTGCCATCTGACGGATGGGATTCATTTATAATGAAATGTTTTTTCATCTTCAAGTAAGTTTTCAGTCAGTCGTGAGGCTGGATCAAGCGGGGACAGCACATTAGCCAACGACATTCATAGTGCATTCAAGGAGCTGAAGATGGACCCGTGGGTGGACGAGCACTTTGTGATGCTACAGGACCTGGGGTCAGTCCAGCACAACGTTTTCAGTGCAGACCTTCACAGCAGTTAATCCACACGCAGTTGCGCCCTAGCGGTCAGGAGTTGGGACTTTGAGTCAAACCACTGCTTGTATGTGTGTGTGTGTGTGTGTGTGTGTACACAAGGTTCAACTATTTGGTGTGGTTTTAACCTTTCAGTGGCTTGACGACTTCCATTTGTAGTATTCTAACCAGACTTATCGTTCTAAACAGCTCGGCTCCAAACAAAGTGCTGTTTGGCAGAGAGGAGATGGGAAGTCTGAGGAAGGGTTTCCTGGCTTACAGCAAGTCCGGCAGCAGAGAAGTCAGTCGCACTGCCATAATCCTCCTTGTCTTAGACTATTACTGATGCAAAGAATGTTTTGTTTAAACATTTTCCACAGGGTCGAGTGGTTTATGCCAACTACGGCGGCCTGACCGACCTGCAGGAAGTGAGACGACTAGGAGCGAGTCTTAACGGATCCGTGGTGCTGATGAGAGCTGGGAAAATCAGCATTGCTGAGAAGGTGAAAATCATTTCATCCTCAATATTATTTTATGTAAATGTAATTTAAAAGGCTTTTGTATTAGATACGTTGTTTTAAATTAGTTTATTGATTCAATGGCTGTCAATGAAACAAATTTTGTAAAATGATGGGTTTGTTTAAACCGGTTAAATAAAGACTAAACCTTGCATTTGGAAAAATGGAAAAACACCTGCCTACAAACGTTTGTCTTAATTATTCTAAAATAATTGCTCTAAAGTTTTTCTGGTTGATTGTTCTTGGTTGGTGTTTGTAGGTGATGAACGTGGCAAAGGCGGGCGCTGTGGCTGCTCTCATATATCCTGACCCTGCTGATTATCCACACCTGTCCGAGGACACGGAATTGTTTGCTCATGTAAGTGTACTGTATTGAGCGGTTCCACATTAAGTGCATTTATTCATGTTTGTTTTTCGATGTCTAAGCTTGTTGATAAGTGTTTGATATTGACTTAATACTGACTATTTGTTTTTAAATTTGATTTAAAATCGACTATTCTTTTTCAAATTACCCCTTGCATCTAATTTCTTACTTTATGAGAAAGTTAAAATACAAAGTTTTTCTATAATGTAATTGAAGTCTACTAAAATACACCCTCCATACCGTTATGCCACTAGAAAATACTGTGATGTGAATTTTAACTCATACCGCCCATGCCTACCGTATGATGGACAAACTCATTGCATAGTTTTATATATCGGTTTTACAACGAAGACATCCATAATTGTGGCATCCTTATTAGGGATGTAACGATATGCAAATCTCACGATACAATATTTTGATATATGATATAATCTATTTATACGGTATAATCTATTTACGATCCTCACAATACGATATTTATCACAATATCCTGTAGAAGCTCAGAATGAAGACTTCACAATTATGTCTCTTATGTTTATAGTAACAAGGCTGACAATATAATAATCATTGGCCATTGTTAATTAGGCCTTTTATTGTCATATATTAGAACAAAGACAATAGAAAACTCTGGTCACACTGTTTCCACATATCTGATTTAATGGATGAAGGGGCTCTCGCAATCTCAACATCGGGATTTTCTTCAAAGTTCACGCTGTTTTCGCTGCTTTCTGCCATCTCGACTGGGCTGATGTGGAGCGTGTGCAGTGTAGGCACATATTGGCTAAACCGCAGCGCAAAGCATCATGGTATATGTAGTCGCTAATGACTTGTGCTGCTGCAGCAAGTTGGAACTATTGTTTTTTGACTGAGATGTGCCATTTATTACCCTCCAGTTCAGCTGTGAGATTGTGGTATTCTGTTTAGGTCCCCTTATAAGACTGGAGAAAGAAATGAGAGAAAAGTAAAAAAGATAGAAATGAGTAGAAACCCAATTTTGTGTTTCATATAAAGTCAATTCCGGTTACTTTAAGTAACTCTTAAAATATCATCACTTTATTTTTTCACAACTTAAACGATGCTCTCTTACTCCTATAGAAATGATAAAACTATTCGGACATTCTTGGTGGTAAAAGAAGCACAAAATCAAAATAACTCTGTTTATTTAGGTTTGTATTAATCTATTGTTATTTATGTTTAAGGTTTAATTTGTTAGTGGTATGGTTGCATTATAATTTTAAAGATTTGTGGGAAAAGTGCTTCTGCCCCTTTAAGAGAAATGCAAACAGTTTAACCGAAGCAAACGCCATTGACTCGTGTTTTAGGAATAAATACTACGTTTGCAATCCACCGTGTGAGTGTGACTCGTTCATTCGTGAGCCCGAAATTGTTTGAAAAAAATCCTCAAAGTAAATATGGTATATCGTAATGACGACGGTATATCGAGACATTTTTAATACCGCGATATCTCCAATATCGTTACATCCCTAATCATTATTTGCATGTAGAAATTGTAGTTTGTGTTTTTTTTTTTTATTTATCAATACCTGTAGGTTCACCTTGGCTCCGGCGATCCTTACACTCCAGGATTCCCGTCCTTCAATCACACACAATTTCCTCCAGCCAAGTCCTCTGGTCTTCCAGAAATTGTTGCTCAGAGCATCTCTGCTAACGTGGCCAAGAAAATCTTTCAGTATGTTTGTCGTTTTTGTGAGATTTTGCTTTGGGAACATGAGTGGGTTGACTTGTTTGATAATTTTTGCAGGAGAATGGATGGAAACAGTGTTCCTGAGAATTTCAAAGGAAAATTTGACAGTTACAAGCTTGGAAGGGACACAGACATGGTCACTGTAGAGGTCAACAACAAACTGGTGGACACCAGGATCCATAACGTGTTTGGTGTGATCAAGGGATTTGTGGACCCTGGTATGTTTTAGCCTGAAGATGTGGTTTGTCCAGTAGATGAGCTGTGTGTCCTCGTGATTCTTGCAGATCGTTACGTGGTGATCGGAGCGCAGAGAGATGCATTTGGCCATGGTTTTGCTAAATCATCGGTTGGTTCTGCTCTGCTGATGGAGCTTGCAAATGTTTTCACTGACCTGGTGAAAGGTAAAGCATCGCCTGTCTTTATCTCATCTGTGCATCAGCTTGACATCTTTTTCTGAACGTTTTCAGAGGGCTTCCGACCCCGCAGGAGCGTGGTGTTTGCCAGCTGGACTGCAGGAGAGTTTGGGAATGTCGGAATCACTGAATGGCTTGAGGTTTGTCTGCACACGGATGTTTTCAGGGTGATGACTTGAAAATATTCACATTTATTGCTCTCTGAAAACTTTATGGACAGGGTTACTGGGCGTCATTGGACAAAAAGGCCTTTACCTACATCAGTTTGGATGGGGTGGTAAGAGGTGAGGAAAAATCACTAAAATAACAGTCAAAACTAAGTGAAACTAGAGTCGGTTCCTCTACATAGTAATATAGGAACAGACATTTTTAATAAATTCTAATAGGTGTTTAATAAATTAAGTGTAAGTTATGTGGCTAATTACATTATGACTAACGCAAGCACAAAGAATAGTTTTGAAGAACAGAGTGTAGAGAATAGTGTGTTTTCCGGCTATAGGTGGTTTGGTGCATCTCTGGAGTCTTAAGCATGTTGTGTGTGTTGCTCTGCAGGTGTGGGTTCCTTCAGAGCCTCTGCCAGTCCTCTGTTACACACACTACTGCAGGAAACCCTTCAGAAGGTCCAGCATCTTACAAGCCCCTCAGTGTGCGTTAGAATCACTTTAACACCATTGAATGTCTCTGTTTTAGGTGACTGATCCGGACGAGCACAACAAGAGCATTCTCGAGCTCAACGGCAATGACATCTCACACGTGTGAGTGATTGAGCGAATGCCCCGCACTGCAGTGATCAGAAGCTTTGATTGATAGACTCTTTGTTTTCAGACTGAAGACCATGAAGATGGAAGACCCTGCGTACCCTGTCATGACGTTTTCTGGAATTCCGTCTGTCTCCTTCAGTTTCACTGGCAGTGTACGTCTTTCTGTGTGTGTGTGTGTGTGTGTGTGTGTGTGTGTGTGTGTGTGTGTGTGTGTGTGTGTGTCTAACTCTTGGGCTCTTGGATAAATATTCTCCTAAAGAGATACAGGTCTATGTTGAACGCTTGCTCTAAAGTAAAGTCTCTTACAGGACTCTGACGGATATGAGTTCTTTGGAACAATTGATGATACGGCAGACAATCTGGATCATACCACGGGTAGACGAGTGACTCGCTTGTCTGCGCTGGCGGTGAAGGTCGCTGCACAGGTTGCGCTTCGGCTGGTTCATGACCGCATTCTCAGACTGGACGTGACCAGGTACACCAGTGAGGTCACATCTCACGTCAGGGAAATCATCAAGTCCGTCAATGATCTCGGCCTTAACAAGGTAGACTTAACAATCTAACACTTTTACTAGTTTTAGAACATATCAGTGCATTTTATCTTCAACATTAAATATCCTGAACTCTTTTGTCAGAACTCTTTCTCCCCTAAGTGGCTGAACTATGCCCGTGGGTCCTTCGAGCGGGCCGCGTCTGGCCTCCGCTCTATGATTCAGAACAGCGACCTGAATGATGTGGAGATGTGTCGCATCATCAATAACCGCATCATGAGGGTGAGCCTTTGTCTGTATTTAGTAAAATCTGTACCAGTAATAACACGTGTTATACATACTTCCTCTTTCTGCACTTCCTCTACAGGTGGAGCATAACTTCCTCTCCCCGTATGTGTCTGTGCGAGAACAGCCTTTCCGACATGTCATCTTCGGGCAGGGCTGGCTGACGGTCAAAGACCTGGAGAAGGAACTGAGCCCCGGCACCACTGGCCTGGTCATGGACCAGGTGCTCAACCAGTTTGCTCTGCTCACCTGGACCATCCAGGGTGCAGCCAATGACCTGGCTGGAGACATCTGGTCCCTGGACAACGAGATATAGCGCCCCCTGCTGCGCCAATAATCTGCTGCGCCTCTGACCCAACCTCGAATTAACCTACTGAATGATGTGAGAGCGATAAACGAAGCATGTGAATTACAGCCTAATGAAGCGAAAGATTCCCTTAAATTAGTACTTGTGTTTATATCCAACGTTTGAGAGGCTAAAATCTTGTGCTGCTGCTTTTTTAACAGCTTCTGTTTTTTGATCTTTATTTAAATTGTGAATCTTACAGAAAAAACTCTTCAGGTCTAAAAAAAGTTCAAGTTCAGAATTCGTTCCCTGTTAGCGCTGAGTGACAACTATTTATTTATCAGTGACAGAGCTCACTATAAGTGTCTTTTTATTTATGTTGTAAGTTATCGGAAGCAGTGCCTTCCATAATGTGACGGTTATACTGTCAAGTTGTTAAAAGCAGCATCTGCTACAGAAATCACGTTACGACACGTCATCGCTCGCTGAAATGTCTCGCGTCACAAGGTACCTTTACACAGCCGACGCGTGGGGTTGTTTAGCTGATAAACCCAAAGATAAAGCCTTTCAGTTGTTTGAGGACCAAAGCAAGGTTTCCGTTCTGACAGGCCTGTGCGCCGAGCGTTTCTTAGTAACTGTTTCTAATGTAAAACCATTATCGGGAGCAGTGACTTCCATAATGCAGTGTTTTCTGGTAGTTTTTGCCTACCGGTGTGTATTTATCGAGGACAGTGATCCTCATATTTCACTGTATGGTGGATCAAATTATCGGGAACAGTGTTTCCCATAGTTTTTGAATATTTTTCATTACTCTTTGTATTTTGTGTGTATTCTTTTCTTCATATTTTTTGATGTCATTGAGCTGTCTGCAGAAGTGGGTTTGTTGTTGTAACGACAGTTGGTTTGGGGGTCTCTGGATGATGGTTTCTGTGCCCAGGTGTTTGAAAGAGGACGTGCTTTATCGTATTGGCCGTAGATTCTTATGTACTCGACATTATTGTGAAATCACCTTAGTAGTTTCGGTTTCTTTTCTTTAAAGCACTTGCTCCTGAAACTGTAGTGAAATCTTTCGTTGTGCATGACAATACTAAACTACTAGTGTTTGAGCTGTATGAAGGTAATTTTAATTGCTACTTTAAATGTTCAATTGAAATTAACCAAACCACATGTGATAATTTAGAAATGTTAAAACAGATTTCCGATTATTTGAATTGTTTTTTGCACTTACTGTATTTCCAGTTGGCTGATATATTTCTCAACATAACTGAATAAAGTTCTCTTTCCTCTGAGATTGGATTTGCTAGTTTTTTTTTTTATTTTTATTGTTTTTATGACAGTTACATTTGTATTTTAAAGCTAGTGTCACTGCTGGGTTCTGTTAGTGTCTGATCGCTGTGGAAGGTTCGCTGCAGTCGTGCGCTACTGTCGCTTTAAGAGCCGATCCGTCTCGCGGGCTGCCGGATTATCTGCGCTGAGCGATTTATTCTCTGCGTTTAAAGCGAGTGTTTCTAATTAGTGTTTCTAATATTGGTGCGTTTTCTGTGATGAGGTTCAGAGCCGCTTGATCGGACGCTGCGTCAGATGTACAGGGAGAGATGCAGGTACGTCCCCTGCTCCCGCTGAGGCCACGAGCGCGAATATCGACATGTACAGCTTCGCCACAGCTCTAAAATACAGCGTTTAAATGTACAGACGTATCCAAAACAAGCAAAGCCTATTTCTTCCTAAATCCTGCGTTTTACACTCATTGCTGTGGTTTGTATTTTAAGGGGCTGCCCATGATCCTTTCCTTGGTTTATTGATCCATATCGGAAAGATACAGGTTAATTAAAAAATCACAACGTTAATATAATCTTATTTTGACAATATTGTGATGCTGTTTTAAACCATCAATATGTGTAATATTTAGAACAAGAATAATTTTAAATACGCGTAGGCGTGCCGATTCTATTATTTAGCTTCATTGCACCGTGGAAGAGATTTGAATCATCTCAATGAGTCGAATCTTTTGAAACGTTTCCTGAAAAGATTCATTTAGATGTCAGATGATGTATTAATGAGGCGACGACCTGGGATCAGTACTGTGATCGATTCGAAGAGTCATCGAATCCGTTTTTTAACCAGTTTCAGAGTTGTTTGACCAGGGCCACAAATTTTATACATTTTTGAAAATTGTTTTTTTTTTCTCTCTCTCTAGATTGTGAATTAAATGCTAAAAATTAAGAGCAAACTAAATTTTGTAAAAATTGTAATTTAGAAATAATTTAGTTAGATTTTAGTGTCTGTTGATTACAGTTATAATTTCTTTCATGTTTAATTTGATTTTTGCGTGACTTCTGTTGCTGCCTATTTGCTGGTTAGACATCTGATATGCAAAAAATCACTTGTAAACAAATTTCAAGAATTTTGCTAGATTCATGTGCGAAGATGAACTTGTGCTGAAACTCTATTGGTGTGTGTCGTTTAAAATTGAGCCTGCATGGAATTATCCCTCTGCTTGTTTTGTGAACGACGAAACTGTTCTGTGTTGCTGTTAATGATTCATATCAGTCTATCACTGGAAGAGTGCCGCCAGTTTACTGTGAAAACAGGACACACCTCGAGGGAGCGCAGGAACACACACACACACACACACACACACACACACACACACACACACACACACACGCACGATAGCATCGCTTTCTTATAAAAAATGGCATCTCTTTCAGAATACTAGCTGCACAGATCTATAGATGAGGTTAAAAATCAGACGCTTGACTGTTTCGACTGTGCAAATAGATGCTTAGTTGGTCATTGGTCCTTTGCTCTTCTGTGTGCAGGCGGACGGCGAAGAAACACACAGCGATGAGGGCACGGAGTGGCTCTCGGAACTGCTCACCGATGTGCAGCTCCAGCAGTACTTCCTGCGAATCCGTGATGAGCTCAATGTCACACGTCTGTCACATTTCGACTATGTGAAAAATGAGGACCTGGAGAAGATCGGTATGGGCCGACCAGGTGAGACCACGTTAGGCATTTGGGCTGGAGAATGGAGACACCCAAACTCACATTTTGCAACACACACATACTGATGCAGGGAAACTACGCGGGTGGGCTTCTCTGTGTGTACAGGTCAGCGGCGGCTGTGGGAGGCGGTGAAGCGGAGAAGAGCCCTGTGTAAACGCAAATCATGGATGAGCAAGGTTTGCTGGGAGTCTAACAATCTGTGACAGTTACTGTAGAAGCAACGAACTATGACTGTGGCAGCAGTGAAGACGGACGGCTCACGAGCTCGCCGGGTTTTGCTCCTAGTTGTGGCATCATGTCAGACAACGAACCACTTTGCCAGTAAATGTGGGCATGTCCTTGTTCTGTGGCACGTTCTCCTGCCCAGTAATGATGCGTGCCCTGACCACGCATGAAGGACATTGTCACCCATTTATTTGTAATAGCTGCTATGCTGTTTCTCATTTTTGTAACCAAAATAACATGATGAACTGCCTTTTGAACCACACCTTGGAACAAAAGTAAATAATAACATGTCATCATGTCTGAAGACGGAGGCAGGTGAAATCACCCTCAGCTGTAGTCTCTGTTCCTGGGTCAGCAGGTGTTCACCGGGAAGAGGCCGGACCAGGGATCGCAGACTTCCACCACATTCCGAAGTTCTTCCCCGTCTGCAACCCAGCCGGACGGCCAGCCGGACCTCACCTGCCTCATCAGCGACCGAGACCTGACGCTGTACGAGAAGCTGGGAGATGGATCATTCGGAGTGGTGAAGCGTGGGGAATGGCAAGCTCCGTCTGGACGAGTGGTAATGATTTCCAGTCAGAATTCTGTGTTTTTGTTTAAACTTGCTTATTTTTCTCTAATGGAAAATCAGGATTGCTCTTGCTCTGCTAGAAAAGAACTAGTGCAGATGTCATTTCCTGACGTACTAATCCTGACGTTCCTGACTGTTCCTCTTGTGTTGCTGCAGCTGAGTGTGGCGGTGAAGTGTCTAAAGACGGATCTGCTGGAACAGGGAGAAGGTCTGGACGACTTCATAAGGGAAGTCAATGCCATGCATTCTCTGGACCACCACAATCTCATCCGTCTGTACGGCGTGGTCCTCACACACCCTATGAAGATGGTAAAAGTCTGTGGTGTGAAGTACTTAAGCAAATTGACTTTGTTACATTTCTTAAGTAATTTTTGTCTTTGTACTTGTACTGAGTATCAAAAAAAAATTTTTTTTACTCTCTACATGACTAGATTTTTAATAGCGGTTACACTTTTTTGTTGATCTGAGTCGTTTTGTGCATCGACTGAGACTGACTTTTAGTTATTTTTTAATCTATTTTGTTCTGCCATTTGAGGTGTTAAATTTTATTTCTATATTAGGAAACAAAAACCTGATAAATAAAGAGTTTCTTGTTTTCCACATTTCTTAGTGTTTTTTTTTAGCTTAAATCCTGTACATGTAAAACACTTAAATTATTACTTTATAAGTATTACTCAATAATCTTGGAGTATTATAGTATACTCGGGTATTCTTGGAGTTGGGGACTTGTAACTTTTAATGGAGTAATTTTTACTATAAGGTATCCGTACTTTACTCAAGTATAGTGTCCTCTATTATGACCAGAGCTGCTGGACGTTGGATTGTTTGCCACTTGAGTGATGTTAGCTGGTCAATGTTGCAAAAATGACGAGCTTGTGCTTTAGTAAAGGGACAGAATGTTAAGATTAAGGAAGTATTCGGAGTAGTGTCACGTTACAATGTTGCGTGTAACATTTGGAATGGATAATAAACACACCATCTCCTCATGACCGTGTTTCAGGTAACAGAACTGGCCCCAATGGGAGCACTGCTGGACCGGCTGAGGAAGCGCCAGGGTCACATTCTGATCTCGGTGCTGTGCCACTACAGTGTTCAGATCGCCTGTGGCATGGCCTACTTGGAGTCCCGCCGTTTCATTCACAGAGACCTGGCTGCTCGCAACATCCTTCTCGCCTCCAATGACCTTGTCAAGATCGGGGACTTCGGCCTAATGAGGGCTCTTCCTAAAAACGACGACCATTATGTTATGCAGGAGCATCACAAGGTCCCTTTCGCCTGGTGAGGTCTGGTATTTGATGTTGTCTTAGTGTGTGTGGATGTTCACGACTCGTGTGATCTGCAGGTGTGCTCCAGAGAGCCTGAAGACTCGGACCTTCTCACACGCCAGTGATACTTGGATGTTTGGTGTGACACTGTGGGAAATGTTCACTCATGGTCAGGAGCCTTGGGTTGGACTCAACGGTAGCCAGGTAAACACACACACACACACACACACACACACACACACACACACACACACACACACACACACACACACACACTGTCTATGAACAGAGCTGTGAGATTTATGTGTTTGCATGTGTAGATTCTTCATAAGATTGACCGAGAGGGAGAGAGACTCATCAAACCCGAGGACTGTCCACAGGACATCTATAACGTCATGCTCCAGTGCTGGTCCCCCAAACCTGAGGACCGGCCCACATTTGTCTCGCTCAGAGATTTTCTTGTGGAGGTTTGTGTTTAGAGATTTTCTAATTATTTATTTATTCCGCTAAATAAAACGCTTCACAGCTTGTTTGTGAAGTGTTTCTTTGTCAGATTTTAAATTGTATGTTTTATGTTATGTTTGATATTCAATGACGGGCTCATAAGTACACGCTACACTCTTAAGATTTTCTTAGGTTAAAGGTTAAAGATATAGTTTGCTGGGCAACGTGGTGTGACTGTGAAAATGTGTGTATGAAACATTAATTTGTTTGTGTGCTGTGTGTTTGTGGTTTTTTTGTAGACGTTGCCCACGGATATGAGGGCACTACAGGACTTCGAGGAGCCAGACAAACTTCAAATTCATGCCAACGAAATAATCACTATCATTGAGGGCAGGTGAGCGTGTTAGGGAAATCATTTTTCGTTTAAAAAAAAAAAAAAAGTCTTCTTTTCGTCATTAAATGTCCGTTTGATGTCACTATGATCCCTGGCTCTTCATCACGTCACCTTCATCTGTCCCGGATCGTAACAACGAATACATATAAAAATGCTTTTCCTTTTGTTTCATTAGTTTCACGAGTGTCATGTAATGCTTTTGACGGTTTATCTGTCTTTTTAATAGGCTTCCTTGTTCCTTTTTTTTATTGTAATTTTTTTCTCATTTACATTTCATAACACTGTGGCAATAAATTAGTATAATTCGTCCCATAAAAAGATCAACCAGAGTGTCAGTAGGCTCAAATAAAGAACAATCATGACCATGTTTCAAATTTATAGCCACAAAACGTTAATATTTTATGATTTTAAAATCCTAAAAGCCAAATGATTTCTGCAAAAGATTTGAACAAAACGTAGAGTAAATTTTATACACATATGTACAGTATGCGAATTTTGTTTTAATGTTACTTTGGAACAACTTTTTTAACTCTCAGAGCAGAGAACTACTGGTGGCGCGGTCAGAACAGACAGACGCTGAAGGTGGGACAGTTCCCGCGGCACGTGGTGACCTCTGTGGCTGGTCTGTCAGCTCAGGACATCAGCCGACCCCTCAAACACAGCTTCATCCACACGGGTCACGGCGACACGGACCCACACCTGAGCTGGGGGGCTCCTGACAAGATAGATGAGTAAGAGATCAGAACTTATTTCAAAAGTTCCGTTGAAAAGTCAACCAGCTTCAAAACTTTTTGAATAACTAAATCAGAATGATAAATCAGAAAAGGATTTATTCGACAAGTGTGGGCAAGCACACAAGGAATTTATTTTGGTTTAGACATGCTCCTGTTATACACACACATACAAGGAAAAGGTGATTTACAGAAATACACTTAAATGTGAATTAATTTATTCTTATCAAAAACTATACTTTCAAATTTAATCATAACCCATGTTCTTCAACTGTTTCTTAAACACTAAGTAGAAATAGTTTGTTCAACATTTTTGTTTATTCAATCAGTTTATTTGATGGTTTGATTCATGCACTTCCTGGGTTCACCACTAGAGAGAAGCAATGCGTTGTGAACAGTGAGGAAAAAAAGCGATTCAGTTTTCTCAAGCTCTTTGTGTTCAGACTGTACCTTGGGAATCCGATGGACCCTCCAGATGTTCTTGGATTGAATTCAAGTTCTGCCAAGCCTACAAAATTACCAAATCGAGCCAAAAGTACGTAAGGTTGGATGAGTTGTCAGTTTGGTTTTGCATGTGCTTACTAATCCTCTTCTTTCCTGTAAAACGTGCTGCTTGTCAGAACAACCTCCGCCGAGACCTCCAAAACCAGCAGTTCTTCTTAAGAGTGAGAACATCTCTAGCATCCTTCCTTAAGATTTACACCACACTCAAAAACGATGTCTCACTGCTTGTCCGTTCTTTACTGCAGAGCCGTTCTATGACTCCGTGCTCGAGGACGACGATGATCTGATAGTGACAGGATTGAAGAAGCTCACACTCAAGACTCCCGCATACCTGGGTTTGCGCCTTCGTCCTTGGGAAAGCAGCAGCCCGAGCGACCGGCTCTGTGAAGTCTCCCTTATTGATTTTGGTGATGATAGTTTCAGCTCCACATCTCCCTCCCCACTCACAGAGACTCCGAACCCCAGCACAGCAAAATCACCCACGGCTGCTGATGCTTCCATACTAGACATGGCTCCGTCGCAGAGCCCCTACCGTGCCCTTCCCAATCCCCTACACCCCATGTCGATTGTGGATTGGGACACACGTCCTTTGCCTGCCCTCCCGGCCTATGACGAGGTGGCCATGGATTGTGCAGAGCAGGAAGACATGGAAGTGAGTACGATAAACGCATCACGACAGGAAGACACGCCATCTGAGCACAAACAGTCTGAAGAATATGCTAGCCCTGGTGGTAAACGCCCAGTGGAGGACAATCTCTTCCTACCATCCAAACAAGAGGAAGCACACTCTTTTTCTCAATCGGCAGACATCTTCAAAGAACTTCAAAAGGAGGTCATGGTAAAGCTTCGGGTCCCTCCCACGGGTCGATCTCTTCCCTCTTCACCCCTTCCGATGCCTCTCGCCCCGCACCGCCAAATCATCCTTCCCTGCTCTAGCAAGGACAAGCCACAGATCCCTCCACGGATTCCCATTCCCCCCATGCGGCCTTCAAAGCGATCCGGGATGTATGGAAGCAGATTGTCGGTTTCTCTAGGTGACAGTGAGGATGGAAACCGAAGTCCACCTCAGATTCCCCCCAGAGATCATGCGTTATCCCAGCCGAGCTCTCGGGCCCCGAGCCCCATGGCTCTGCAGGGAGGATCGCCCCAGCAGAGATCCAGCCTGTGCTGTGTTAGCTCACTCGGCTCCTGCTCGTCTCCTTCATCCTATTCCTCTGCACCATCTACCTCATCCATTACTTCTTCCACTCTGACCACCACTACCAGCTCTCACTACGGCACCACTGAGTTTTCTCAAGCTCAGGCCAAGAGTCCCTGTGTTCTACCCTTTGTGTACGGGGGGTTTAAGGCCAGCAGTCCACATTTTTATCTGCTTCCTGAGAAATCGGGTTACATGCCTCTGAAGGACTCTGAAAGTGCTGATGAAAAACGAACCACTAATATGGCCACGGTGAGGCCCATGGTACAACAGCAGATCAACAAGTTGAACTCTTCCCCCGGACACAGTGAATCTCAGAACCTGGAGTGGGTCGGCAGCTCGTCCACATCACAGTCCGGTGGATCCACCTCGCTTCAGCAGGTAATTCACTTTGGGTCCAAATTGACTTTGGTATGAATTTACTGGCTGCGATATATACAGGAATGAAATATCGATATTTAAAGTTAGCCTACTTGGCCAAACTGTTAGAAAAGAAATGAAAAATCAATGTCAAATGCTGATGTTATTAGTGAAATGCCAGAGGTTGTTTATCAGAAACTAGTTTGGGAATGTTTGGTTCTTGGCACAGAATAAAAATGATGGTGTGTAATGTGAGAACGTGACGAAAGTGTCACTCTCTTCATCACGAAGGATGTTTCTTCGAATATATGCGCTCGCAAACGCTATGAAAATGTATGCTCGATCACGTCCACTGGTCCCAGCCAGCACTGAACATCAGAGACGTCTGAAGGTCGGCTTAGATTGAAAGTTCTTCTAATATTAGAGTACTGTACAGTTATAACTACTTTCAAACGGGCTAATATCATTTTAAAAAAGGAAAATAATGAGGAGCAGCCACACATGACATCGTCTCTGAACTTATCGCTGATGTAAGAGCACATTTTCTCATCGGGAAATAGTCACTAACGCTTTTCATAACAAAAAGCATTTCCTTAGTCTGGCTTCGGTTTTGTTCAGGCATAGAAAGATGTGCATAGCTTTTAAACTGTAGTACGTCATCAGTAATGTGTCTCTGCAGGTGCAGGATGCGGTGCACGGTGTAACCGTGGAAGAGTGTCATTCTGCACTTCAGACTCACCACTGGGACGTCCTGGAGGCGGTGAAATATCTGAAGGTCTGGTACTTCAGGCTGACGTGTTCCTGCACACTGAACGACGCTTGTTCCCTGATGCAGGTGGAGCAGTTGTTCCGACTGGGCCTGAAACCTCGGCCTGACTGTGTGGCAGTTCTAGAGAGATGCAGCTGGAATCTGGAGCAGGCCAGCACTCAGATGCTGGACTCCTATGCTCCATCTAGACCGAGGTACTCCACAGATCATGGGTTAAGAGATATTGATATTTTAGATTTAGAGATTCAAATTACGTCATAGGAATTCCAGAAAAAAATTCTCATTTGTTTTACAAATCACTTGACTTGTCATAAAACATGTATTTGTTAGATTACAACACAATTATAAGTGTTTTATTATGTAGAATATAAAGATGGGTGAGGATGGGTCTTCCTGAAGTTTCTTTGGCTGTTTCTACATTTTTAATAATTTTTCCAACTGCAATCATTCAGATGATTAGCCAATTACTTTATCAGCATGTTACAGTGATTTCCTAATGTGCATAATTGTAGAAAAAAATTTAGTTTTTTTTCTCAATCAAATAATTGCATCTGCGCTCCACAGAAGGACCTTCAGGAGTTGAACTTTAAGCACGTGTGCTGAGATCCTGCTGTTCTCTTGTGTTCTTGTCAGGTTCTAGCTACAAGAAGACGGGGGCGGAGCTGCAGCCAATCAGAGGCTGTTACATCCAGAACGTTCACCAGTGATTCCTGCGAGTCATTTGATATTCGCTTTGATGCACGACAAATGAATATCAATGCAAATCTGAGTAACAGAGGTGTTCCCTTTTAAAGTTCCGTCTGACATGCCCAATGGTATCCTAAATGTTCAGTTACAGATAATAAACGAAACAGAAATGGCATTCGCTCACTGTGCTTATGGATATTAATATCATGGTGTAATTCACGTCGTGTGGTTTCACCTGAGAGCGTTCATCTCACACATGACCTACTCTTACCAGCTTCATCAGGCTTCCCTTCATTTTAGCCTCGTAATAGAATTAGATGCGTCAGAAGGGACCAGTGGAGAGAATCCCTGTGTTCTTCTGGTATTTCATTATTCAGACTTTTTTTGACCTGGTATCAAACATCTAAAATAGTCGTATGCGCCATACTGAACAGCTTTTGCACTTTTATTAGTCATTTGCTTTCTAGGTTTAACGTGTGTCACCAACAACGTCTGTCATTAGCCGCTCTTTTTTTTGCACAGTCACTGTTTAATATTTAGTTTTGAAGAATTGATTTTTTTGTATGAAATAAGTGAAGCATCAGCTCCGCTCAGAAATGCCATTGTGCACTTTGTGATTTTGCTCAGGTTCATGACACGGGCGCTGCATTCACTCGTAAAGATGAAGCTGGTGTGTGTTCACTCATGGCAGACGCCGCACGTGTCTCATCTCTGTGTGCTGATGCTGCTTTGCTGTAACTGTCTATGCAATCGTTTTGGCGTCTGCACAATTGATGGATACCAGAATGCTGGGCATACTGTAAACACCTTAATACATGTGCAATGTATATTTATGTGTATTGTTTTTAAATAAAGTAATTAATTAAAGTAATTAATTGTTTTTTTTTAATCATCATTATAGCTCCTGTGTTTACATCCTGAAGACATGAAGAATTGAATAAACTCGTTTGCATACCATTTTAAATGATGCCACAGTATACTAACGATATTTGAGCTACAGACGCGCAAATTAGTTCGACGAAATGCGAACACTCGTACCTACGTCACGTGTGTGTTGTGAGGCGTCATGGCTTCGCACAACTTCCGGGAAGTGGCGGGATCTCAAAACGCCAGACCTGACGTAATTATGTCGTCTTGTTTAAGCGAAACGATTTTTTTTGTTATGACAACTCGAGTGTTTTGAAGAAAAGAATGCACTGAAAACGTCGAAACGGTACGTGACGTGACTACATTTCCTCCGTAGCTACGTAACTCCGTAACATTTTCAGAATACGTACAGCAATCCTCGTACAGTGACGTCACAGTTTAGTCGTTAGTAATAATTTAGTACAGTAGTGGATTGTTTTTCAAGTTTAACCAACAATTATTAACTAGAGCAAAGTTTGGATAGTAATTCATAAGTGCCTATTATTACGTTTTCAAATGAAATAACTCTTTTGAAGCATGGAAATGCTGGTGACGGAAATTCACATAATTTTAATGTGGTGACATTTATTTTGTAAACTGACAATGTACATAACAAGTATTGAAAGTTCTTTGTTACTCTCTCCTTTGATTTTTTGACGTTAGATAAACTTAGTGTGAAGTAGGAGTTGTGTGTTTTTATGCAGTTTCACTTTACATTCGTTGTTTGATTTAGCATCTTTTTTAGCGTAGATTTGTGCACTTGTTGTTATGTATGTGTTGTTCAAGTAATAATTCCTGCTTTAGATAACTTAATCTCTTCATCTAAATAGTATATCTTCATATGGTTTTACAAATATCACGTTAAGCTCCTGCTTGTTTGTTACTGCTGTGTGTTGATGGTAGATGTGATCATCTGTGTCTGTAAGTGTTTTAGTTAGTCTTCGTTAGCACTAAAGATCTCATTGATCTTATATAAGTAACGTATCACACTGATTTGTCATCCAGGGATCAATATCCCGGAGCAAAAAAGTTAATGGCAATCCTGCTGTTTGTAGAGAAGGTTATGATTCACTGAAGGCGTCGTAGTTAAAGCTGTGAGGAAAGCTAGATAACTGTGTGTTTCCCTCTGTGGAACAGTGTACCGTGATTGATGTGTCCGTGTGTGTCGTAGTCTTGGGACAATATATGCTTTAAAAACCATATTGATGTGTTTTAATAAGCATCATGGTACACACACACACACACACACACACGCTCTTGAAGCCGTTCAGGTGCCGGTGTCTGCATTGTTCTTATTTTCTATATATGTGCTTTAATGATAAGCCTGACGCGTGGTGAGAATGTGTCTGGTCCTAGCGTGTGACTTCTCACACGTGTGTAAGCGGCGCCAAATTCCGCTCGGGCTGTGAAGTGAGAGGTGCTGCTGAGCGGGCCGGAGGTGTTGACCCGACCCGGACCTTTAGAACACTAGATTCGAGCCAATGATCTGTGCTTTCACACCTTTTAAGTGCATTAACGGGTTGGACGTGTCTTCACAGGCTGAGGAGATCCTGCAGTATGTAGTTAATATTTGCGCTGTGTGTACTTAATCTGATCTTCCACACTGTTCTGTCGGAGATCACGTGTTTACTAACACTGTATTTTTAATATGTAATATTCTTATATGAACCTCTAAAAGCTTTTATAACTGGCGGTTCACCGTCGTTTAAACACTATAATTTTATAATTAATCTGGCCTGAATGGATTAAAACAAATTTTGTTAATTTTTTACTGGTTTGACATATTTACGTTCTGTTTTTTTTTACTTTAAAGTTATCAGATTATGTTAATCTATTTGATTTATTTTTCCCAGTCCAGCTTTAAACATTTTTTTTTTTAATTTAAATGTGACATAACGGCCGTTTTGTTAGGCGGGAATTTTGTTCGCTGAGCCGCATTTTACATGTAATTAGTGTTATTCTTGGACGTGAATTTTTACTACAAATTAACAAACTCTTGTTAATAAATGTACTGTATTAAAAACATGTTACAAAGTAGTTGTTTAATTTGACCATCAAGCTTTAATTAGCTTTTTTTGCAAGCTTTATGTGGGGAAAGTTTTTTTGTGTTAGTGAGTTTGAAACTGCTTCAAACTCCCGCGAGTGAGCTCTTTCAGCTTATCCTCGAGCACAGAGTTCCAGCTATTTATGCCAACGCCAGACGTGCAGAAGTACAAGCTTATTTTATATTTTGGAAGCAATACATATGAAACTAACCAGTGCTTTTGTTGTTTTTATTTATGTATTTCATGTGCGTGAGGATTAAGCAAATGTTTTTTACACTTCTGGACTCTCTCTTTCATGCGTGCTTGCGATAAGAAAAAGACGCATTCATTTCTTATAGCATTTTGTTACTCTGATTTTTCGTTAGAAAGGACATTCATAAGTCGGGGTAAAACTGTACTTGAACATAAAGATGCCTACATTAAAAATGTGTGGTTCATCATGCTCATCTGTTCTAGATAACGTTGTTCTAGAATATTCTAGAAGCGGAAGATTTCTGTGAAGGGATTACCTGTTATGAAACTCTGAGGCAAAACAGCTGGTAAAATTGCAGAAATGTGTGTTTCAGAAACAACTAGGCTAGCAGAAAATCTGTTTAGGAAGAGTTGTATCAACTGCCATTGACAATCCCAGGAGGGTGTGTGGTTTTCTTCCGGAGACCAGAGCTGAGAAGTGAAACTGCGGGTCACAGCGATGTCTTCTGGCTTCAGCCGCAGTCCCGCTACTGAAAGCGCTATCACAGGAGCTGAGATTCAGGTCGATAACACTCCTGCTGTAAACAAAGCTGGCGTCTCAGGAGGTGGACGACACCGTCCGAGAAGCTAAGAGGTCCGTGTGTTTGTTATTATCCAGAGATGTGAGAGTGCTCTGTCCGTACAGCAGAAGAGCCTGTATTCCCTGTCCTGCTGTCCCGCTGTGTTGAGCATTGAAAGCTCTGTCGGAGGCTTAAAAGTTTTGTTACCTAACTATATTGATCCCGTCTCCAGAACAGTTTATTCAAGGCAACTCTCTTAAAGAGAGATTAATTATTCTGGAGAACACCAATCATGTTCTGAATTAAGGGGAGCTCTTTATTTCATATTTATTTCAGTAGTAAATACATCTGCTAATGCCCCGCACAGATGTGGACTGATGATGTGATGTTCGTTTCTGAAAGTTTTTCTATTAGATTAATTCAAACACTCTTGATTTATTGAAAGCAAAGAAAACACTCGCCATGACCGAAATTTGCGGCAGACAAATCTGCGGAAAAGTTGTGGCAGATTGCTGTGGTGTTGGTTTGGCTTGGCTGGAGGACGTTTCGCGGCGTGGCTCGAGATCCATGAAGTCTTCTGAAGGGAAGGAGACGGAGAGCAGCAATGACATTTAGGCGGTTGTAGTGAGAGTTCGGGGGCTACAGGTGGCTCGTCTCAAGATAAAGACCCTGTGTGTAGTTCAAACAGCTCCACAACTATCGTCGCACAAATTGACATTTTCCTGGAGGCAGATAAGCGAGTGTCTGCAGACACACCGTCATCACACGCCTGACACGACGATGAAGAGCGGAGAGGAAATTAAAGCGCCTTGATGTCGAATAGACACGTCGTCTGTGACGTTTTCAATTATCAGGTATGTGGAGGAAGAGAACCTTTCAAACGTGACGTGACATTCTCGGTTGGAACCTGTTGGGTGTGGGATTGATGGAGTTTTTCTTCGTTTTTTATCATCCCTGTGGCATATGTAAAAAAAATGTATAATGTTAACTGTATGTATTTAAAATGTACTATGTGTGTGGGTCTGCCTCTCTTTTTCTGTTTCTGTATCTATCTCTATCACTGCCATCGCCTCTCTGTTCTTGGGTCTTTCACCCTATTTTTCTGTTGTTTCCCTCTTTTCCTCTCTATATCCTTTTCTCTGCTTACTATTTTGCTTCCTTCTCTCTTTCCGTCTTGCTGTCTGTTTGTTTCTTTGTTTCTTTCTCTCCTTCCCTCGCTCTCTCTCTCTCTCTCTCTCTCTCTCTCTCTCTCTCTCTCTCTCTCTCTCTCTTTCCCTCCACCCCCATCTTCCCTCTGTGTTTGTGTTGTCTTTAGGGATTCTCCTCATTCTACTCTTAAGTGAGAAAGATGCCTGTAATAGTGTGTGAAAATGGACACAGATGCATCACTAAACAAAGCTGCACATCAGCACTCGTGGTGGTCCCGAGGAATCACAGAGGGGCTTCTTTAAACGTGAAAAATGAGTGCGGCGCTCTGGTTGTGGGCCTGGTGTTTGTGCTGTCTGTGTGTCATGGAGGCATTATTAGGCATTAGTGGGAGCAGGAGGGTCCGTGTGCTCCGTGATGAATGACTGGACTCCCCGGCCAAGTGGAAATGCTGAGATGTTGATTGTTCCTCCTGCAGATCCAGCTCTCCTTCCATTCCACTCAGCTAATGTAAATCACTTCATTATTCATCTTTAACGTTACACTAAAATTGTTTAACTCTCATTCACTTAAAAGATCTGAGATTTTTCTCTCTCTCTCTCTCCCTCTGTCTGTCTAATTGATCCAGTATGACCACCCATCAATCCCTTCTTCTGTCTGTCCGTCTATTTTTATTCTTATTGTCTATCCATGTCATGTGTGGTGAGCAGGAAATCCTCCCTCTATTCTTTAATTTGTTCTTTTTCTGTCTGTTTGTCTTTTTTTTTATACCTGTCTCTCAATTAGTTTGCCTTTCTGTCTTTTCTTATTTGTCCAATTAGGACATTTCATTGTCCATTGCATTTATCTATACATGGAGAAATAGAAAAAATGTACAGAGAAACCGTCTCTCTTTCACCATCCGTCGGTCTGTCAAGCTAAATAGACATGATAAAATGTACAGACGTATTATTCACCGACTGTTAATTCGTTTTTCCTCGATGCTTGGTCTCTTTGGATAAAAGTGCCTGTCAAATGCGAAACGTGAATGTTTAAATGTGAATACAAATCTATTGATATTGACTAGTGGCAGAACTAATCAACTAGTGAGCGATTTTCTGCCACATTTGCAGTAATAAGAGAAAAGTGGATGATGGCGTGATGTGTTCTGGCTTCACCTTGTCCACCCCACTCTCTCCGACCCTCAGCGTAATGCTGATTTATGTATGCGCTTTCTCGTTTCTCCTGCTGTAATTGACAGTGTGATGAATGGTTCTGGTGGAAAAAAAGAAAAACTCCAGGCTTCCCAGCAGAACCAAAGTTTGTTCTTGACTGGGCGACAGACTGTAACGTCCTTAAGAAGTTCCGATTGCACTGGTCACCAGCAGCTTGACGGCATCCAGGGATCACTAGTGATGAAACAAAACCGGCTCTTGAATGTTGAAAGACCTTGTTAGGAGCCTATAGGAATCATTGTGAATCTGCCACACAGCCCTCTACCCTTAAACATGTCACGAATCGAATGTTGTTGACCTGCTTGAGTGACATCGGAAGAAAGACGATTAGAGGTTTGCTCAGGCTTTTTGGATTTCCATATATCCAAAGCTCTCTAAATGCATTAGGTTTAAACGCCGACACTCTGAGTGTGTAATAGGGTGTCTTTTATCCCAGCTGTCACATTTTCACAATTATTGGGCATTTTGGTTTGGATTGAGAGTGAGAAATGGCATCAGTCATTTGGGATGGGATTCTGGGTTAACTGACTGCCGGAATCTCTGAGCAAACCAACACGTTCCAACTGCGTCATTTGAGACGATATATTCAGGTTTACTCTAATTTGGTTAGAGCAGCATCTTTGGTTGAATGACACTTTGACCAGTGTTTTTAAAATTGACACAACATTATAATAAAAGCCCCTTTCGGTCTTTTTTCCAGTATTCTTTTTCCTCTGCTTTGCCAGGGCTGGATCCATCGGCTCCATCTCTCCCACACTGCGGTTTTCAACAAGATATTGGGGAAATTCTGGGGCCCGGCAGCGTGTTCTGGATCTTTCTTGGTGTCTTTTTTTGATTGTTTGGCTCATTATTAATATCATTCTTGTGCATGAAGTCTTTTGGCCAAACTGTTCTAATGCCAGAATGCATGAATCCATTATGGAGTGATTACAGATGCTTTAAACAGCACCAAACCTGTTGCCTGTGTCTGAGCAAAACGCGCCTCTCTTCCCTCATCACGCGTGACGTCTGAAACTAATTTTGTCAAATGAAATAAATGATTTCTTTCTTTGTCCCTGGTCGCTTGCTGTGAGATCCTCACACACAGAAAATGAATTGGCCATGCTGTAAAGTAGATCTTCTGACTGGCTTTGAATTTTTGGATTATCTACTTGCGTATTACCACCTGCAAAAGATGCCAATATGGAGGCGTTTAAAAAAGCAGAAAAGATCTGTGTGAGAGACACTTTCTGACGATTAGCTCAGGTCTGTGAGATGTTGACCAAAAAGAAAGTCTTACGTGGACGTTTGATTGGGAATGCTTCAGATGTAATGGGCGAGATCCGTGAGAGAGCTCTGCTGTGATTGGTTCCCGGTGGATTTGGCGTGAAGTGGCACCACCAGGGTAGTCGTGGTATCTCAGAGGAAGATGATTAATGGTGGATACAGCCTCTTCTTGACCTCACAAGCTCATCTTTGCCATTATTTCCCCAATCAAATCTCACCCGAATCCCAGGGGGAGCGGGGAACGCTGGAGCCGACGGCTGGCGTCGCCGTGCCATAGGTTCAGGCCTGAAAGTGATTTCCTGTGTCTGGATGGAAGTGATAAGTATGTTTTTATCTACACTATGGCATTAGACGTGTCGCTTAGGGAAAGCACAGTTTGTCTTGATACAGAATTCCGTGTAGCTACAGGAAAGTGTGGAAGAGTGAGGAGACTCTTAATGTGCACTGAGAGTGGAGTGATTGACTTTATTCCCTTTACCCAGTCTCACATGTCTGTAAAATCATCCTGTTAAGATCTAAACAGGAACAGACGTGACGCCTTTGTCCTTGTCTTTTCATTATGTCATTAGACTCTAGTGTAACTTTTTTTTCCCTGAAAGCCAGCATATCATTGTTCTTTTAAAACTCATTACGTTTTTTGGTATTTGGCTTTTTTGGCTTCAGAAAATCTGTACAGTAAAAAAAAGCGTCTTAGCATTTTATCTAAGAACATGCAGAGTTTACATTTTAACTATTTATTTATTTATTTTTAGCCAATTCTTCTAATTTAATATTCTATTTCCAATTATCTGAAACCAGAAAGGTAAACATTTATGATCATGGTAAAGTAATAATAAATGCAAGATCTACTTCATTTTGTGATTATTTCACTGTCATGTTACTAGAACGTTCTTTTTGCGAATCCAACTGTCCTCATTTTTCTTGCTGTTCCCGTGTCTTGGCAATCAAGAGAAATTGATAACCATGATAATGCCCTCACTGTTTCCCACATACTTTTTCTTCATGTTCAAATGAGGTTTCTGTTCATGTGCATTATTTGCAGAATTCTGTGCAACGTCTTGTTATTTTCCTGTTTTGACATTTTCTCTCCACTCACTTTTCCTCAAAGACTAGTTTTCAGAGTTGTCTTGTAGCTTCGGACTCCCCGCATCAGCTGCTGACACATGACCTTTCTGTTCCTCTCCTGAAAGTTCCAGAAACCCAACATGAATGAAGGTGCTGATGGAGGCTCCTCATCCTCACTCTAGTCCGGACCTTGACTCTGAATCCTGAATCTGACTCTGGTTCTGACCTGGCCTTGCACACTTCATGCTGATATTGGTTCAATATTCTCCAGGCTTCCAGCTGATGGATGGATTTCTCATCACGGAATGATCTGGAAGGTTTTGGTTAAATCTTCTTCAGCATTTATTTGATCGTCAGCCTTTAGTTTTACTTTTTCTCTCGTGTGGTGTGTCCCGTGAAAAATGCCTCAGAAGAGGAGAGGAGTCTCAGATAAACCATGACATTTGTTGTGACGGCACCAAATTACCTTTTCATTCACATCCATCAGTTTTTCATCAAAAATATCATCAGATCAACTCCAGCAAAGGATGATTTTGCACTGTCTGAATTAGAGTTTTGCTATCGTCTGCAATTTATGTTATTTCAGGCTGTTTTAGGATTTATTGGTACTACAAAAGGATTTTCTCTCCCTTTCTCACACATTTTTTTTCCGCACACTTACATTTACTCTATCACTTACACTTACACATTCTCACTCTTGATTACTGTCTTTCCCTATCCTGCACTGTCTTCTACACACACTCCTGCTCTGTCTGTCACACACACTTTTACTTCCTCACACCATCTAGTTCTTTCGCACTGCCACTTCTCTTTACTTTCCTTCTCTCACTCTCTCACCATCTCTTCTGGCTTTAGGCGGTTTAGTCTGTGCATGTAAAGGTAGTTTAAAGCACTCTGCATCCCTGTCACGCTTCTCCGTGGGACTGTTAGACGAGCATCTTGAGAAATACGGCAGGGTTGATGAAAATGTGCTGCGGCAGTCACTGTTCACACATGAAGCAGTGAGAGATTGGAGTTGTGAGACCCGTGGGACGTTCTACAGTGTGCTGACCTCTGGCTGCAGCCTGCTCAAGGTCGAGCTCGGTTTGTTCTGGAAAACACTTGCGCTGTTTGTAATCCGTCAGAGATGACCACAGACCTGCGGCGGATTACTACATGTCCAGCTACTGGCCCGACAAACACTCCCTCTGCTAAAGTGATTCTCTGTTGCCATGTTCATAATCTGCCAGTGGTAAATAACCAAAGGCTGTTCTGCCGAGTATTGAGCCGAGCAGATGGTTGCGAGTCGAGGCCCATTTTTCTCTCTGTCAATATCTGTAGGTCATTAAAGACGTTTTCTTCTCGCGTGTCTGTGAACGATTCTTAGCCTTTTGGTTTCTTTCTTTCTCTCATGCTCCTCTGTGATGATGAGTGTTGCTGCATGTGATGAATGTCAGGAACAATTCTAATCAACAACATGCAAAACAAATCCCGCTCTCTCCTGCGGCCTCTTCACCTCGCTCATGTCCATCCATATGAACTAATCAAGTCCATAATCACGACCTTGAGCAGCACTGCACGCTGAGCCCATTCAATACCACGCGGCTCCAGCTGCTCCACGCCGCAGGATTGGATTTCTTTTGTCGTGTACTTGCCACTTTTCCCTGCATTTCTTTTCATGGAAGCATGAAAACAGAAGCAGCCCTTGTTGTTTCGCCGACATTAGTACGTGTCAGCCAACTGAGCCTGATCAGGCCTGGTTCTGCTGATTAGTGTTTGTGTGTTAAGAGTTAGTGATCTTGGTCAAGTGCAACAGAAGATCCAGGCAGGTCCTTAAAGACGGCTGAAAGGACACGATTCAACCGAAAGATGAAACACAAAAGCACATTTTATTGATCAGTGTTTGCGTTCTCGTTAGTGATGTGATGGTAGATTAGCATCCCATTTTAGTGAAAAAGCTTAGCTCTTCTTAGCTCTTAAAAATAGTACTTGTTTGTTGCATGTGGTTCAGGGCTTTGAAATGATCTAATAATCATTCCATAATTACTCAATTCTCACAGAGAAGTTCTTTGCTGTTCAGCAATAGACTTTTCATTGATGTTTTCAGAGTGGGCAATTTTTCTTAAGTACATTAATACAACTACAGTATATGATATACGCTCTGCTTATGTGCTGATCTCTCAGTCCGTCTCTCTCTATCTGTATGCATCCATGATGATGGAGAAAGAGAGAGAGAGAGAGGCTAAAAATGTAAGAGACCATGAAAGTGCGGAGGCGGAGAGAGAGAGAGAGGGAGACACTAAAATGTATTAGAACTGTAGTAATCTATGAATACTTGAATGTAAAACTCGAAAAAAAAAAAACAAAAATTATCTTGTCAAGCATCTTTGAAAGCGAAAGAAATGCCAACAGGAGTATTTCTATTAATTAGAGAGGGATTTGTTGAGCTGAAGATGTGGAAGTGTGTGATGAGAAGAATCTCGAAGCTGTTTTAAGGCTATAATTAAAGCACCGGTCACACTTTCGAATTCTTTTGAATCATCCCTCATGAATTTGGACCTCATAAGTCGTACAGACGGGCACAGTGAAGTTCCACATCAATAGAATTGATTGCGGCACAATTCTCTGATGCCCCTTGTGGATAAAGTGAGACAGAAAATTGCTTTCTTTGACCTTCTCACCTCTGGAAAAGCCGCTACTTTACAAGAAGTAAAGAATTTTGCAAAGAAAATGTTTGATCAGGAACTGAAAAGGGGATCAATCAGAAATAATTTCTGATTAACTGAGCTCACGGGTCAGTGTCCTTATACCTTTTCGTTTTCGAGCTCAATTATTGATGACAAATGCTATTCCTGTTTCCAGGTCTTTGTTGTCTTGCTCAAATGGTTTTACCCTATTTTAATTTTAAAATATCAATATTTTAAATACACAGGAGAGCAAATGAGTATTCAATTTATCCAAGATTTGGTCCAATAATCAACTTTGTGACTTGCTGGTGCGGATCAACACATCATTTCCTATGATGTTCTATCATTAATAACTGAAGTTGATACTAAACTGTCACATCTCTATCACGCTTCTTTCATAAGTGGAAATTCAGGCTGGGTGTTACAAGTGTAACATTGATGGAAAGCTGTGTGATACAAAAAAAGTATCTCTAAAGTTTCACACTTACAACGTCACACAAAATAAAAATGACTCAAGGTTGCTTTCTGCGTTTTAAGTTGAAGCTTTCTTCTCGAAGACATTTTTCATAACTCGTTTAATCGAAGAAAGGAAGACAAATACTCCTGCTTCCCGACTGCGCCTTTCACACATTCTGCGCGATCCCGCTGTCACGTCTTCTTCAGTCTCAAGCTCTGTATTTCCAGTCAGGGAAGAAACTTTATTTTATACAGCATGTCAAACAACTTAACCGGACTATAGACTACATTTCTTCAGGAAAACGAGGCGAAGAGGCAGGAGCGTGTGGGAATAAACGAGAGACGCGCGTCAGCAGGCGGGGTAATAAAAACTCCCATTCATGCCGCGGAGGGACGTAATTGGCTTGACCGCATCTTGAGTTTGCCGTTTTTCTTTTTAAGATGTGTCCGTAAGTGACTTGTGCTTCTGGGGTCGCCGAAGTCCGCGAGATTAAAGGTTACGAAAGCCAAAAGTTGATGGATTACAACTCCAATTCATACTTTGCAAAGTATAAATGACCCTCAGTTTCCAATGAAAAAGTAACGAGTGAATAATCTCCCTGCCGCAGTTAATGCTACAATGATCGAGTCAAACGCCAGTCGTGGATGCGCGTGGTGCGCTGGAGGTGCTGAAGGGACGAGCGCGCACTTCGACGAGAGCCACTCCGAGCACGCGCTGACCCCGACAGGACACTTGGTGGTCGCGGTGTGCCTCGGATTCATCGGGGCTTTCGGTTTCCTCAGCAACACGTTCGTCCTCGTCTTGTTCTGCCGTTATAAAGTGCTGCGCTCGCCCATGAACTGTCTTCTGGTGAGCATCTCCGTCAGCGACCTGCTGGTGTGCGTCCTCGGGACTCCGTTCAGCTTTGCGGCGAGCACGCAGGGTCGGTGGCTCATCGGACGCGCCGGGTGCGTGTGGTACGGCTTCGTCAACTCGTGTCTCGGTGAGTCCCCGAGAAACGACGGCTTTGCTTTGTATGCGCGTGAAAATGATGGATTGTTTGTGTTTTCTACCCCGAGTGCGACGTTTTAACAACGGACTTCAAACAAGTCGAAATGCAAAGAGGCGGTTTTAGTTTTGTGCCTATGCACAAATGCAATACAATATGTATTATACATTTTGTTATTTACATTTCGTCCTCAAGTGCATTCCACGGTAAACCGTATTTTTATTTCATCACGCGGTTTTTTTTTCCAAGTTTCAATAAATGTGATTTTACAAAAACAAAGAGCCTATCTCTCATGAAATATACTAATGATAGCGCAGCAACTGTTTACTGCAGCGTGCTCAAGCCAGTCCTCTTCCCAGAGATGCCGATCAGTTCACAAGAATGTTCTTTTGTCCCACTTCCTCATATAACATTATATAAAGATGTATAACATTATATAAACATGTATAACATTATATAAAGTTCCTGATCCTGGCTGGATCAGGAACATTAGATGTACAGACCAAAGCTTTCGAGAGCTTTGATGGAAGTGAAGTGTGTGGTGTGCGTGAACCCGGACAGATTTCGTGAGGCGGTTATTTGGAAGCACTGATGTGCTATTGTTCCTGGCTTTTGTTCGTTACTGCTGAGGAGCTTTCATGTTGAGTTCAGTCCCGTCAGTGGCTGTTGTTGTAAGTGTCACACCTCTTAATTGGTAATTATAGAATGAGAAATGGAATTTCAAATTGACTGGCATTAAAAATCAATGCAGTGCGGTTGACGAAACCTCTAGTAAGACTCATAACAGAACACGGCTAAATAAAGCTGAATCAATCACTGCTGGTTCGATACAGCTATGGCTGTGCGAGAGTTAAACAGGCTTTGACGGTATACAGTTCTGTAATTGGTTCCTCTTCTTAAAAGCCTGATGACAGTCGCTCTCCTCCTTCACAGGCTCATTATTCACTTTTCTGATTGACTGTCATCAGGAAACAAGACCTGTCTTTTCTGCTCACTGTTTAACAATGAACAATGTACATCACTTTACACAAGCCCCTATGTTTTTACATCCTCATGTGTAAACTATATATTTGTATTCTTCCTTAGATATGCGTGTGTGTGTGTGTGTGTGTGTGTGTGTGTGTGTGTGTGTGTGTGTGTGTGTGTGTGTGTGTGTGTGTGTGTGTGAGCCACAAAAAGCAAAAAAGAAAAACATTTCTGCATGTTCTTTGTTGTTTTGGTTCTTGTCAGGACTGTGGCAAGAGGCTGAAGACTCCAAATAATCTACTATATGAATGTAGCAGTTGTTTTTCATGCAGGTTTTTCTGAATGTAGGAACATTGATGAAATACTTCCACAAATCATGCTGTCATTGCTTTTCAAACAACAGATCATGTCACACAAGTTCGTTTCTAAAAATGTATCTGGAAACTTTAGTTTTACAGACTATAAATTAAGTTTTTTTCCTTAATTCCAAGTAACATGGCCTTGGTACACAATCCCTGAATTTGTCTGGCTCAGAATAAAGGAGTTCAGAGATCTGTAGCATGCTGAACAGTGGGAAGAGGATTTTAATAAATACCATCTATCAACAGATGAAGCTTTTGCAAATACATTTTGTCGTCAGTGCATCTGTAAAACTTGCAGATTGGGCCGGGTTGGTGTGTTTGTGCTGTGCTGATCACACTGAGGCCGGCGTGTTCTGTGTGTGCACAGGAGTGGTGTCTTTAATCTCTCTGGCTGTGCTCTCGTACGAGCGCTACTGCACCATGATGGGCACCACACAGGCCGACTCCACCAATTACAGGAAGGTGGCCATGGGTATCGCCTTCTCCTGGATCTATTCCATGGCATGGACTCTTCCACCTCTGTTTGGATGGAGCTGCTACGGTCCGGAGGGTCCGGGAACCACGTGCAGTGTCAACTGGGCCGCCAAGACAGCCAACAATGTATCTTATATTGTCTGTCTGTTTGTCTTCTGCCTCATTCTCCCCTTCGTTGTGATCGTCTACAGCTATGGGAGACTTCTCCAGGCCATCACTCAGGTGAGACACCAAATAATCTTTGAGCTGTGGATCAGATGAGTAAATTGTCTGAGAGCAAATCTTGTGAAAGAGAGGCAAGGTGTCACGTGTCCTTTCTACAGTATATGCCAGATGAAAGCTTTATTCCCACAGATATTTTACAAATACAGCACCAAATTTACCTAAAACACCCAAGTATAAATGGAAATAATCCAGGGTGATTACACATTAATGTATTGCACATGCTGTACCTATACTGTATATGCACATACAAGCTCATAAAAAAGCAGCTGCCCCGATTAACCGGTGGCCCAATTAAGCAGAGTTGACTATATATCTGCGTCTATGTATATATATATATATATATATATATATATATACACATACTGTGTGTGTGTGTGTGTGTGTGTGTTTATATATAATCAAAATATAAACTTGAAAGGTGTGATAACTATTGCACTACTGGTGACTTCTAAGGATGTTCAAATGGTTTATTTTTGTAGTCCTTACCTCTGTGTTCGGAGGGTTTTCAATTTGTTCAAATTGTGCGTGCTTTGATTCCTAATGGCATTTCACGTCCACTTTTGAGGATTGCGACCGTCTTGTTGCAGATGAAACACTGGTTTTCTGCTTCGCACAGGCAGCGCGGTGCGTAATTTTCTGTCCAAAGTTAACGAGTTAACGCACGTATTAATTTTAAGTGCTTAATTGCGTCAATTTGTTTTAACGCCGTTAGTCACAGTTGCAGTTTTTTTCACTTTCGGTTTTTGGAAATGCATTGAATAGAACCAGAGAGCCGCGCTAGTGTCACCAGGTATGGCTCATTATGATCAGAAGCTCAGAGTGACTGCTTTCACGTGCTGCCATTTCGGTGCAAAAAGTTTAAGGACAGACTTTTCTGATCGATCTCGTCTCCGTCTTGTTTTGAATGTTCTTGAATGGACTTGGTAAAACTGAGACTTGACCTTATTTAGAAGTTTCAACTGCAAATACGTAACTTGTTCTTCAGATTCAAATCTCTGTTCAACAAGCCGCCACTTTAGATTCATAGGGATTAGATAAAGACAATACTGTATTTACTTACACTTATATTTAAAAACAGACATTCTAAGCATTATGTAGTTTACTTACTGTATGTACATTCTAAGACTTATGTTTCATGTTAGAGTGATAAGTATTTATTAAGTTAGTTTGTTTTCAGCTGACAAAAAGAAGGCAAAACATGCTTCAAGTTTTAGTTTTATTATTATTAATAATTATTATTTATGTATTTATTTTTACAAAAAACACAATGTCCTGATTTTTTTAAGAGTGTAACCTAAAATAGTCGGTACTTCAAACTTTCAATTGATGTATAACACTTATATGCAAGTCCAAAGTGACTTTTTTTGTGTGTTTTATCTTGAATAAAGAGTGACTCGACCTTGGAGGGTTAAAAAGCTCAGAAAATATATTGCAAATTGAACAAAAATTATACTAAATTATATTGCAGTATTATAAACTAGTGTTTATTTAGTGTTGAGTTTACATTAATTTACATATTACACCTCATTGTCCCTTATTCCAAGCTTTAGTCATTTAATCGCGATAAATTTGGTCAGGTAAGTGCGATTAACTAGTTAAAAAAAATTTTCTTGAATATTCTCATATTCTCCTGATTTTTCTCTCTTAAAAATAAATGTATATATAATTTTCAAAAAAAAAATACATAATTAAAAAATGTATTTAAATTGGAGATGTATTTAAAATATAATATAAAAAATGTATTTAAAATACATTAAAATTGGAGTTCAACAATAAGTTGATTATAACTGGTCAATCACGATAGTTTCATTATTGCACGTATAAAAATTGGAAATGGCACACTATAAAATGATAAATTGAGCTTTTAGTTTGTGAAAAGCAGTGGCACTTTGCGAGATCCTTCATCACTCAGTCGTCTTTCAACAGCTTCTTCTTTTGCGCTGATTTTCAGCACTTATATTCATTAGAAATATCCATTTTCTGCTAGGTCTTATTTTCAGGTAAACACATTAATTCTTGCAGTGTTAGCAACAATCATCGATTATTCCCCAAATGCAAATGAAGTAAAGCCTTACATCAGGCAGGGGGAAAATCATGTCAGAATTTGCATGTAGATGGGAGGAAAGCAACATTTCAATTGAGAAGTCGTTCTATTTGATGTCTCCAGAGTTGCCCAATTTTCTAGAGTAAACAAAACGCAAACGCACTGAAAGCTGCGCGATTCCCGGCTCGATCCGAGGCCACCGAGCGCTCACATCAATGCACTGACACAACAAAGAGCTTTGATTTGCTACTGAATTACTTTGGATTGCAACAAAGAATGGGAAATCTCTTTGCTCCTTTGCTTAGAGGACCGAGTGTGGAGAAGATGTTTCAGCACATTTAATGCACTGTGATGTTCAAAGAGGCCGCAGAAATTAAAGTGAACTCAGAAAGCTCTGCTTTTCACATCCACCCGCCCCATGTCATTGCATTAACATGAGTTTCTCCATTAAACTTCTTTTCCACACTTTGGATGCAAAAATCCTGCTGAAACTCATTTTGGCCCGAGCAATTCATGATGAGAGTGTGTGTCTGGCGGGGGCTTCAGAACGGGATAAATGGGTTTGTATTTGCATATAGGCTTGGTGTGTAGTAAATAGCGTCCGGTGTCATGCTGTGGCTGCCACTTTCACCTGAAAAGACTGAGTAAAATTCCAGAATGTAACTAGGCCTTGTTTGCTGAGCAAAGTCAAGTGCAGGCGAGATCTATGCAGGTCAAGACCAAAAGATTAGCATCGAGGGACTGATCTAACCTCAGCTGTGTCAGGGAAACACTCTCCTGCTTTGACAGATACATGATAATTACTAACTGATAAGCTTGATCCTGGAGCTGTGCTGATAGACACGGGAACAAAGAAAGGTCTGCTTAACCTGAGCGGAAATCATTTTCAATTAATGAGCTGAAAATCTCTAGATGAAGGTCTTACGACCTTCTCATGCAGAGAACGGGACACGTGCACGGCCGCACAGATTACCCTTAATCGCTGATGAGAAATCATGGCTCCTATAATAGTGAGTGCCATTGAAAATATTAATATCTATAAATGTAAATTATCATTATTTTTGATCAAGTTGAGACAACAGAAGACAAGCGGGAGTGAAAGTGAAAGATTCTGGTCTGGATGATCCACTACATCAATAGCTGATTGAAAGATTGTTATCTTTCTCGGAGGCTTTATAATAATAGTTTAAATCAGTCAGGTGTTTCATCTGGCAGATGTGCATGTTCTGAAACTGGATCCAGGAGCAATGCAAAGGCCGACACAGCGTTAGAGGTTTTAACACGTGTTTATTTTGCCGTTCAATGCATTACTCAAGAACAGTCACGAAATGCGGATCTTTTATACCCCAAATGACGTCATATATCGCGTGACTATTGGCAGGATGCGAGATTTGTCATAGGACGGAAGCACGAGGTATTAATCAAAACATAGATAGGCGTTGGAATGGTGATACGAAAATGACACGTAACAGGTCTCCATTCGGCCTTCACAAGGTCTCAACATGGAGAGAATGAGAATAACATTATTAAACACTAATTATAAGTTTTATAGCATAAATATTATCTTTTTAATATCTAATTAATATATATTTTGGTCAATCATAAATTAATATAAGTTCTGAGTTCTAGTTCTGAGTTATTTTTAAGGAGTTTTTCACAGTTTTATCTATCTCAAAGCACATTATGTAAAACTATAAAAGAATTGTCACTTTTTATTCATTTGATTGTCAGGTTATTGGTGTTAAGTAAACTGCTATGATTATAAACAAGAAAGTATTAATAAATATAATATAAATAATCAAACAAATGTCAGGATTTCTTAGTTAAAAGTTTCTTAACCTTTAACACAGATTTAGCTCCAAGCTCTGCCTGTCCTGTGTCTCGATATGCCTGGACATGGAGTTTTAAATTTACTTAGAATCAAGTTATCCTGTATGGAGATCTACACCGCACATACACAGAGAAGAATAAGTCAAAACAACGTATAGATACGAATATCAAAAACAATTCAACGGCCTTCCATCACACAGACAGAGAGGCGTCTGGCTGTGCTGCGTTTTATATAAGATTAATATTATATTCAGTTATAAGAGTTAATATTATAAATAAGATTTAAGTTATTAAATATAAAAAATATCTAACACTGATCTATACTTGATGTTCCCATAATTCATTGGGAGAGGAGTCACACTGCAGAACATTGATCTGTCTGTCTATATACTGTATAAAATGATAATTCTTTAACCTTCTCCAACAAAATGAAAAACTTGTGTGCCTTACTGTCTTGGATGTGCATGATCTGGGGAAATAATTTGCATAGTGTTACCCTGAAGACAATAAAACCATTGAATTTGATCAAAGTCACTTTTTCCTAATCCGTCTATTTGGATTTATGTGGACGCCATTTAATCCACAGCAGTTCGAGGGCGATCCAGACGCGAGATCAGATAACTCCAGACGGTACCAGTGATTTCAGCACACCACCCGATAAGATCACTAAACAATTACCATTATGTATGTTAATGTGAGACGTGTGCACAGAGGGGGCGATGGAGATGCCACATGATGTTAAATCACACGCTAACCAGCTCTTCCGCTGCAATGAAGATTCCTGCTTAATGACCTGTGTCATGTCTTAGTCGAGCTGATGATTATGTGATCAATCAGACCTGAGACGCCAAACCCAAATTCCCTGATCAAGACGTTTCAACCAGTCTTGCAATTTAATTTTAGTTACAATTAGAAGCTTGTAACATTTGTATGATCCAGACTTTGTCTTCATCTCTGCATCATCAAGTGTCACAATATGGCAAAAACACTCGACAGAATCTGTGTTTGCTGTGCAACATACCTAACTTTCCCTCATCACTCCAATCGCTCCGCTCTGCCATTTGCAAATATATCCAAAATGTCACCCTGCTGGAAGTTGACCGCCATCCCAAAGAACTGCCTCATGTGCTCAGACGCGGCCTGTCTCCTCCGGTAAGCTCACTCTGAGTCTGCAGCGGCACACACACTGTGAAACTCCCGCTGATGGAGTCAAGAGAAAGTGTGTGAAGAGTCCCGGAGCTTTCAGGACCTGCCACAGCTCGATTCTTCTTGTCCGATCTTGGCAGAGATCGGCTGAGATGACCGCTCACATCTGCTGCAATTTGCTTGTGAGGAGGGATTGATTTTTACAGACCATCAAGTTATTAGATATATTTGCTTTGCGCTTACAGTTAGGGATTAACATGGATAATAATTCCTTCCATATTGTTAATGTAGTTAGCAATGTAATTAAGGATTTTTCAGTGACCGATTCACTTGAAGTCATTGTTTTGAAGCAGCTGTGTGAGAATGTCACATTACAAGGTTACACTAAAGGAATTATTTGTTGCAAATGCATGTTGATTTGTTTGTTCTTTTACAAATAATTACAAAATAGAGTAATTTATTATGAATTATACAATGAGGATTTTTTTGAAAGCGCCCATAATAATTGTTATTGCATTAAAAGAAAAGTTGAATATATGCACGGTTCTGTTCAATCTCATTCTGTAAATGTTACTATTTTGTCTAGAAGAGACTTGTAAATTAGAGTAATATTGAGTTTAAATCACACTCTTCTTCCACATTTCACCAACTGACTTAATTAGTGGTATTTGTTTAGGACAATCATGTATTCAGTGGTCCTGAGAGGCGGGACAGACTGGAGATGTAACACACACAGGATGCTTGTGTAGCGTGTGTGATTTGACTTGCACTACATGGGGTCTGAGGTGAGAGCGGGATCAGTCTGGAGAATATTTGTGTTGCTAAACACGGCTTCATCCCCGATTTACACAAAGACAGGCCGATGTGAATATGATTAAGTAATTCAACGGCACTGTTTACTTAGAGACATTGATTTATGCGTGTGGTGCGACTATGTAACTGCTGGGAGAAGAGGAGCGAGGAGGAAGATTCTCCTGGGAGCTTTTTAAGCCGCTGTACTCACAACTGTTCTGCCTATCTGTCAGACAGAAGATTTAATGATCCTATCCACTGCATCTGTTTAGTGCGGCCGGAGACACGTCGGGTTGTGCCCAGCATCAGTCGGGAGAGCAGCATCAGGGCCCATTTTACTCAACTGGGTCGGATGGAAGTTTTGTCCTTAATCTTATTTTATTTCCTCTTGATTCTATTTCATTATGCTATTCTCATTCTCTCTCCGTTTCACTTTCTCTCTCTCTTTCTCTCACTCCATTTTCTCTCTCTCTCTCTCGATTTCTTATTCTCATTCTCACGTCCTCATTTTCTCTCTATCTAATACACTCATTTTCTCATTCTCACTCCCGTTTCTCTCTAGCTTTTTTATACTTTATACTTACTTCCCTTTCTTATTTTCTCTTTTTCTCTCACTCCATTTCTCTCATTTCTGTTTTACTTGCCGGGTTTCATTTTCTCAAAATGAGATTTTCTTGGACTTCTCTCACTCCCTCTTTCTCTCACTCTCCTCTCTCTCTTTCTCTCAAACTTCCTCTCTCTTTCTCCAGGCTGTCAAATTTTTTTTTAACTGTTTGGACTTTTCACTCACTGTTCCACCTGTCACTCCAGCCATCACTATTAACTCTCTTTCTCTGCTTATCTTTCGTGTGTGTGTGTGTGTGTGTGTGTGTGTGTGTGTGTGCGTGTGTGTGTGTGTGTGTGTGTGTGTGCATGCTCATACAGGGTGAGATATTTTTTTTTCTCTCTTTGCATTCACAGTTATTTAAGTAGATTTTTCCTTTGAATGTTTACATAATTTTTTTTTTTTTTTTAATTTTTGCTAAGTGTGCATTTTATTCTTGTGAAAGGAAGTTTAGCTCCTGTCATATTCAATGATTTTTTTACATTTTTAAAATTGTGTGTAGGAAAAAGCTATAGTTACTCATTTCTAGTGTGTGCATATACATTTTTAGACAAATTCAACTTTATTGTCATTAAGTACAGAGCTGTTGAAATATAGCCAGTAAAAAAATTGTTATCACTTTTATTCAAAATGTTCTGTTAGTTATAGTTAATTTGCTATATAATATAGCAATATATATAACATAGTATAAGAAAGGCACCTTATAAATTAAATGTTTTAATGGTATTATCATAACGTTGTGCTTCCCGTGAGCCACTTTTTCTATATGCTAGCTACTGTATATAAAGTTGTTTTTTTTTTCTAAATGTTGGAATTGCGCGTGTGCCTGTAACAGCACTTCACTTCGCTCTGCCTCATTAATGTCAAAGTTTATTGACGGATGAAATGCTCTATTACGAGTATCAGTGATGACTTGTAACTATGGGGGTGATTTATGGTAGGACTTCTGCTGTGTAAATTTACAGTGTGTTCAGTGTAGCTGTAAGCAGTGTGTGATTATCTGTAGTTGAAAACATAATCAAATTAGCTGAAATAATTTTCAATGCACCATGAAAAAGAGGATAGGGTGGAATGTAAATGAAAAGATCAATTTCTGTGTTTGTTATGTGTCTGTTTTTAAATGAGGTCTTTCTCGGATCACATCTACCAGTCATTTAGAAGAAGCTGTAGTGAGACAGCTATGAGACCTGCAGGATCTTGTGTGTGGACCTCCGTCTCCTGACTACAGGGCCTGACACGGACCCCGAGGGGACAGGCCATTAGCATGCGCCTGCTCGCGGTGATGATGTAACTGGTCGGGTCCGTGTCTGGCTGAGTGTCGTCAGACGGTTACAGGTTTGACTGGCTGTTGTTTCAGAGGAGAAGCTTTGGGAGGATTGATCTAAATGCTAATAGGGTTGGAGCTTCTGTGGATTACTCGTGATTATGGCAATGCTCCCACCAGTTTCTTTGCTGTCCTACTTAGACTAATTTCCCCCATTTCACAGTTGATTTGAGTAATCCATTTACACTTAAAATAACGGTTTAATTACTCTTCCCCTGAAACTGCCAGCTGCAATCAGCACAGGATTTATCCTCTGACTGTCTGTCCTTGTCAATAAACGTGTCTGTCCTATACATCTGTATCTATACATATCTCTCTCAGTCACTTGTTCTTTCTCACTTGCACTGTCTTTATCTCTTTTTCTTCACTGAGTCTATCACTGTCTCACTTTCACTCTCTTTCCTCTCTCCCTGTCTTCCACTCTACCTTTTCTGTGTCTCTCTGAACACTTTGTGGCAGTTGTGGTCCAGTGGTAGGAACATTGGACTTGTGTCCATGTTGAAGAGGTTGCAGGTTCGAATCCTTGTTCTTTGGGCAAGCCCCCACATGCCTCCGGGCGCTACGTCTTAGGCTTCCCACTGCTCCGGGTTTGTGTGTTTTTATTTCAGTGTGTATGTCATTTCACTGGATGGTAAATGCAGAGCACAATTTCGATATATTTCCTAGTGACCATATTGACAATCACCTCTTCCTTCCTTTCCCCTTCCCTTTCCTTTGTTCACCATCTTTCTCTCTCTCTCTCTCTCTCTCTCTCTCTCTCTCTTTAATTTCTCTTTAATCTCTCTCTCTTTAATCTCTCACACGCTTTGAGACAGTTAAAAACTGTTAAAAGCGCCTTACAAATGCTCAGAACTTGAACTTGAACCATAATTGGCGGTGGAGTCTCAGATGTTTCATTGGCTGTGAGCTCTGCTGACGTCAGGACTCAACACCTCTGCAGGCCTTCACACTCTGTGAGTGTTATTTGTGGACGCTGCTGGTTTCAGATGTGACCACAGAAAACCTTGGTGGAACTCAACAGGAAGCCTATTAGCAAAGTGTCAGTCATCTGACATTCCGCTAAGTATTAATTTTCAGTGCAGATGTGTATGCTGTGGCTGAATCTCTGTGTGGATGGCAAGTGGTCAGCAAGGTCCGGCTTTGGAGAAAGTTCTGCTCTGCTGCCTTTAATTAGCTCTCAGTAATCGCACAGTTAAGTGTCTCTGGCTGATATATGTATCTTCTCCTTGTAAATCTTTTTGTTTGTTTCATTTCATTTGTTATTTTCAGTCTCTGTAGGCTACAATGAACAATGATTCTCAGGGTTTTTTGTGTCAATACATAAATCTCACAATAGGTCTTGGACAAATTTTCTTGACCTCAAAATTTCATGAATATGGTGATAAATTGTTCACTGATGGTTGGATATGTGAATACTAAATCTGTAATTTAGTAAAATTATATCTTTTTATTTGTCTGTTTATTTTTTCTATACTTCAATCTTTTGGTCTGCCTTTCACAAGCTCTTTACCTCTGTCTGTATCTGACGCCTGTTTGACATTTTTTAATCACCATAAAAATTTTTATTTCTTTTTATATTATTTTTTTTTTCTAAACTGTTGTGTCTGTGTGTGTGTGTGTGTGTGTGTGTGTGTGTGTGTGTGTGTGTGTGTGTGCGTGTGTGTGTGTTGGATTCAGTCAGAGTAACAGCTCTCATCACCTCAACAAAGAAGCCAAAAGTGCAGCACCAGTGAGATGCTCCATATTTGCTCTGTAGGCAATTCTGAAATAATTCTGAAAGTGCAATAATGGCCTCTGCTTCAGCGCTGTTAGAGAAAGAATCCATCAGACCTTCAGGCTTCTGCCAGCCTGCTTTCACACCGTATTGTAACTGGATTTATACATTTTCACTTCTGAAAGCTTCTTTACATAAGGTGTAAACTTTTTTGCTTCTCTCCTCTGGGCTGAATTTAGGTGAGCAGGATCAACACGGTGGTGAGCCGAAAGCGGGAGCAGCGCGTTCTCTTCATGGTGGTGACCATGGTGGTCTGTTACCTTCTATGCTGGCTGCCCTATGGCATCATGGCTCTTCTGGCCACGTTTGGCCGGCCGGGACTGGTCACTCCAGCCGCCAGCATCATTCCGTCTCTTCTGGCCAAGAGCAGCACGGTCATTAACCCCATCATCTACATCTTTATGAACAAGCAGGTGAGAGCTCACATGACGACCTGATCGCTTTGCTGTACATCAGAGTGTGGCATCATCCGAAGTTAGAGGTTATGTGACTAACGCATACTGTAGTTATTGTGAAGAGAAATCAGTGTTTGCTAAAGTAACCAGGATATGCATTTGCAGGTTTTGTGATTTTAAAAAATTCATGAGATTTGCACATTGATATCAGGATTTTCCTATTACTTTTTAAACTTGATAAAAAAAAGTTTTATCAAGTTAACTTGATGATTTTTTTCTCATACAAAATTGACACTGGTCTCAGAATAATTAGTCACATTTATAGTAATTTGTTTCCCATGCTGTTGTCAGCTAATGGAAATATGCAGCAAGTGTGAGCAGGTCTGTGCCTCAGGACGTTTCTGAGCCAATTGAAATGGGAAATAATTAGTAGATCTGGGTCTTCACTTGTACAGAACCGCTTCAGTCCGAACCGACGGTGCCAGTCCCACAGTAACACTGGAAGCGTTCAGCATGTAACAGAAACTACAAAGCCAGTGAATGCTGATTGTGAGTGTTATACTGATTGTGAGTGTTATACTGTGTGTGTGTGTGTGTGTGTGTGTGTGTGTGTGTGTGTGTGTGTGTGTGTGTGTGTGTGTGTGTGTGTGTGTTAAATTATGGTTAAGAAAGCAGCTTAAATAAACCAGCTGAAACTTTGTATATGTTGCAAACATCACACATGGTCTGATATTTAATTCGTGAAATAACCATTTGAACTTAGGAATAGGAATAGAAGGAACTGAAGAACATGTGAGGAAGTAAAAATACTTTTTAGTGTTTCACTATAGTCACTGTAATTTGACGCACTATACTTAACAATACAAACAGTACACTGTACAATATCTGCTTTTATCTGGGATCTATAGATTGATATTGTTTGAGCTCCTATGCTTGAAAACCGACACTAACTTCAGCAGTTTCTCAGAGAAAGAGAGAGGGAGAGAGTGTTTGTTTGAAGAGAGACAGGTCAATTCTGGAAGGAGAAGACACCTGTCATTCACCTGTATGTCATTTTCAGTCTTCAATTCCTCCCAGCCCGTAACCATGGAAACTGTGAGTTGAGGCGAGTTGAAGACTTAAAGTGCTGTACAGATTCAAGTATCACCTCAGCGCTGGAGAAGCCATCAAATATCTACCTGCATGTACGGAAGCATGCTGGAAGGAAGATGCTTAAAATAATAATAACCATTTAATAGAACCTAAAATTATAATTTGAATGTAATCTTTGTAAATCTCAAAACCATAGCAAAAATTTGAATTAAAATCGATAACTTTTTTTAGAATTTTTTTTTCTTCATTTTTTTAGAACATATTGTAAGTTATACATTAATTGGTGTTATAACTGATTTTCAAAAACTCAAATGTTCTGGAAAAGTCTGAATGTGATAACCTCAATATTGCAAACTTCCAAATTTCATCAAGTTCATTCTGGATTGTCATTGCGATTACTAAAAGCTCTTAACCTTCATAAAGCAAAATCAATATTCCCACACGGCCTCCAGTCATTAACCGTGCAAGTGAGATGATGCATCAGTCGTCCGACAACACGTCCAGACGCGGGATCATCTATGTCCCCTCGGCAGGGGTCACCGGACCCCCACTGCTGCCTCTAATGAGCGTGTGGATGTGAATCCACTTATAGACGCTTCTTCTCCATAAAGTGCCATGTTTTCCTCTCGCCATCTCTGTGCAGACGCACAGTATCACGACCTCTGCTCCCTGAAATCCAGCCGCTGCTGCTCGAGTGTTAGTGAGTGGCCGGCTCATGCATGATCGCATCCCATAACACTGAACGGCCATTAACACACTGACTGTCTGGGGGGGAGTGTGGCCAGCTATTAACTTTGATCTTTGATCCTAGTCTGACCCTCCTAATCAGTAATCACTAAAGCGTTAACCATCTTCTACACGATTGATCGATTACTTTTTGATTATGAGGACCATTGGCAATGCTACTACAGCGCTTGTCATCTTCTGAGGAAATGTAGTAGACTATAAGTATACAGTGACAACAGACGTATACTAAGTACACTACGTTTTCTCAAGGGATGAGCTGTCACGCTGCGGCCAGCGGATCGTTCAGGTTTGCGGACGGCGTCATACTGACCGCTGCTAAAAACATCATTGACCGAGGTCAAACTTGTGTCTGCTGTGAACCTGTTCTCTGCGTTTTACAGTTGTATTCAGAAGCAACAATTGTCTATCAAAGTCTTTATTGTCAGAAAGAAAACAGAACAACATAATTTTGGATGTTTCTCACAGCTGGAAAGCATTTGAGATTACTGTCCGCATGATTATTAAATAACAATAAGTGCAAGGTCTTGCATTTTGTGGCAACAAAAGTCTGGAGTGCTTTTATTCAAGTAGAAATCACGCACTCACCATCTCTAGTTGCATCGGCGGCGGCTGTGGTTGCGATGTAGTAACTGGCTGGTTTTCCTGAGGTTTCTCGTACTTCTCTGGAAGGTTCTGCATTATTCGTGCCCTTCCTCAGTCATATGAAAGTGTTTTTGTGTTCCTGAACGGGTTTGTGTGGACGTAGTAAATCTCTCTTTCTTATCGATTAAACATATCTCGGGAAATGTATTTTTCCCCTTCGAGGCCTTTGCAGAGAGATGTGATTAATTGCAAGAAATCTTTATCTATAATGAGAAAAGCGGGGATGTTTATGTTCAAGCTTAGTAATTCGTTTGGAGTTCCTCTGTTTTTATTTGGTTGTTTTCCAGTATAAATGGACATAAGGTTTTGAGATGTTTCACAAGGGATTCACCAGACGTTAGCTCAGGTCTTATGAAGCGTGCGTGATGATGTGACATAGATTCTAGTATTAGAAGAGAAATACACAGGTACAGTAAATGCTGCTGGGGTCAGGGATCATTTACATTATATTTTACATTCATTATGTGTAATGTTCATTATTGTTTGTACTGTTTATCACGACTCATAGGTTAGATTTAGTACAGTTTGATGTATTAACACTAAGAATTTAGCATGTTTTCAGATTTCCAGCATTGTTCTGAGCTTGTCCAAATCAAACTAGACTTTAACCCTTCAGCCAAGCAAAGAGAATCAGTAAAGAGTGATGCTTTGAGGATATACAGAGAGAGAAGGATGTTGAGAGTAAAGAGCAGATTTGTCAGTGTTGACTGAATCGATTTATCGATCTCAATCTGTCTCTGTCTTTAGTTTTGCAGATGTTTCCATGCATTTGTCATGTGCACCATCCCAGAAAGTGGCTCCAGCGTCAAAAACTCCTCCAAAGTCACCAGAACTCTCAGGACGGTGCGACGTGCCAACGGCCAGAACGTGACCTTTGCCGTGGCCTCGGCCGGACGACCCACCGCCTATGTCCAGAAAAGCTCCTCGGAGGGCGAGAGACCTGCACCACCAGCTCTCTCTCTAGTGGCCTTTTACAACGGATGAGGATCTCCAACAGAAGCCTAAATGTTGGCTCTGCATCTACCAGACGAGCACCACTGCCAGAGAATCGGAGTGTGATTAAGATCACATGTCGTGTTGCTGACGTGATCTTTCCGTGTGCGATAAAAAAGCCGCTCCTGGATGTTGAATGTGACCAGCTGTGTTCAAAGTGACTTTTTCTCTGACCTTGGTGTTGCAAGACAATCTGGAAGTGAATTTCTTTTTTCCAGACTGTGCATGAACTGATTTCTTCTGTTGCGATCGCTTTTCTTTCAAGTCATCGAGTGAACTTTCATTTTTTTGGTGAATCTTTAGCTGAAAAACCAACTAACTTTGCCACCTCCATTACATTTCAGGTTGAGAAAACTGCTTTATTGCAGACAACAAAGAAAAAAATGGATTCAATCAAGGATACGTCACAGAGAGTTTAGGGATCTGAAAATACACATTCATTCGTCTTTGCTTAGCAGAAGCTTTAATCTAAAGTGAATAGCTTCACATCACAGTTGCAACCACTGCACAGTAGAAACTCTTTGGAAATGGAACCTGTCCATGACCTTCAGTGTCGCCAGCCCTGAGACACTAATGGAGCCAGATGAAGTCGTTTTATATTATTATTATTATTATTATTATTCTTTCTTTCCATCTTGACTGAATTGGCTGCAGGACCTTTTACAATAAATAATTCTGTTTACCAGCACAGGGACTTTTAATTAATCGCCAAAAAGCTGAGAACACAATTTGAAGCAACGTCTCCTTCTAGCCAAACCCTTGTCGACGCAATTCAGAGGAATATATTTATCATTTCAAACATATTTATAGTGGTTAATAATTAATAATGTGCAGACATTTGTTGTCACTTTGGCTTCTTTAATCAATATTTAAATGAGTTTGACATCAAAGCCACGAGCCGCAAGTTTTCTCCTGGAGTCTGCAATCATGTGCGGTGGCCCCGGGGCCGAGAGCGGCGACGACTGTTCTTATCATCCTCGTCCTGTTTACACCATCACTTCATCACGGCAGGAGGAACTAACGGACAGACTTTCAGCGCTGAAACAATGTTTCTCTTGATCTGTTTTAAGTTAAAGTAGCAGAGCCGTCAGTCTGGAGGATTTCCTGATGGAGGAGGAGGAAGTGGAAACGTCTCGTGATGTGTTGTTGGACGTTGTTGGTTTTTCTGGAGTTTTCTTGACGTGGGGCTGTGACATGCTCGTGAAGCGAGACGTGTCTGTGTAGTGATGACGGCATGAAGCGCATGGAGTCGCTCACTGCGTAGTTTGTTTGTGCACATCTGTATTTGAGTGTGTGGATCTACTGGCGTTCAGACTTGTAATGTACAACCAAAGCGAGCAAACCCCAAAATGTTTTGACTCTGACAATAAAAGGCCCGTCTCTGTGGAGCTGTTGAGAAGTCTCTGGATCAGGGTTTGTGCTGCTGAAACTCAGACGTTTACTTTTCCCCTCTTACTGAAAAGTGATGAATGCCGGGTATTGTTTTATATGAAAATGCAAAGAGTTGGAGCTGCATGATGGATCTGTGTGCCTGTCTGCGTTCTGACCCTCTGTCAGAACCGCCTGATGAACTGGGATCTGAAAATGGGAAAGTCAAAGCATATAGTGTGATGAATCCTGCGCTGATGGATTGTCTGATGGATCAATAGTGGAGACGTGGAGGAGTGATGGTAGTTGATGATCATCAGCACACAGAAAACGCCAGTTTTTATTAATCTTTACTTGTCGCTTTATTACAGGATCAACAGCAGATTTTTCCAGCTTTTAGTTTAGTATTTCCGATAGAATGCAGAGTTTTTGGATTGAATTTTGTCTGCTTCCATTTATTCTGTTTCTTAATCTTTCTTTCTTAGTCTTTTTTTCCCTCACTCACTCTATCCCAGTATGTTTTCGTCAGTGGCCGTATTTCTTTCTCTTTTTTTCAACTTTCTATCTGTTTCACTCTGACATACAGTACAGACCAAAAATTTGGACATACCTTCTCTTTCAAAGAATTTTCTTTGAAAATGACATTGTCAGTATTATGTAAATTGTAAATTCACACTGGAGCATCAAAACTATGAATTGACACAGGGATACTTATACACATACATATAAAAATGGTTAAACAACTGAAAATGTATCATATTTTAGGTTCTTCAAAAGCTCATCAATTACTACGAGCCTACACGACTGCTGCGCTCTCAAAACTCCAGCCAGCTTATAATACCTTAATAATATCTCTAAAATCTACCAGGGAGGAAGATCCTTTGCATACTTAGCACCCAAGATATGTAATGCTCTGCCTAATAATAATAATAATAATAATAATTCATTCGATTTTTTTTATTTATTGGCGCCCTTCATGACACTCAAGGTCGCCTTACATGACACACAACATTCACACACATACCAATTGCCCGGTGAAATAGCGGCAGCCAATCTGCGCCAGCGTCCACTTCACTCGGGCATACACACCACACGCTCACACACCCACACGGCCAGATTAACCTGAAACGCATGTTTTTCTCACTGTGGGGGAAACCGGAGCACCCGGAGGAAACCCACGCAAGCACGGGGAGAACATGCTAACTCCACACAGAAAGGCCCCGACCGGCCTCGAACTCACACCACGAGTCACAGTCAGAACCTTCTTGCTGTGAGGCGACAGCGCTACCCACTGCGCCACCGTGCCGCCAAATATGGAATATGGATATGGAATGCTCTGCCTAGTCCAATTCGAGACTCAGAATCAGTGAGTCAATTAAAGTCTAGACTGAAGACGCGTCTCTTCAACGAAGCATATATTGACCTGTTATAATACCTTACAGAAAATATTAATATATCATATAGAAAGGCTGCCTAGTTAGTGCTCGGAACCGAATTACACCTGCACCTTCAGAAAATTGTCAAAAAAAATAGTTTTTTTTACCTGGCCACTTTCGCATATGTGCTTGCTCACTGGTCTTTGTCTTTGTCTCGTCATAACCGCAGCCATTTATTTAACACCAACAATCCAGACGATCAAATGAATAAAAAGCAACGCTTCCCTTACATATTTACATGTGCGCTTTGAGATAGTTAAAACTGTGAAAAGCGGCCTACAAATACTCATATTATTATATTATTATTATTACTGCTTTCAATAGTCTTGAAAGAGTTCCCAGAGATGCATAGCACTTGGTCCTTTTGCCACTCTGCGGTCCGTCTCATCCTGCATCATATGGACTGGGTTCAGGTCGTGTGACTGTGCAGGCCAGGTCATCTGGCGCATCCCTCATGTTCTTGGTCAAAATTTTGGTTTTCAACAGCTCATAAAAACACAAAACCTCGAAAAAATTGCAAATTTCATCTGACCAATAAAAGAAGTGTTTTCAATACAATAAAAAGTCAACCTTCATATAAATATGTTCAGTTACGCACTAAATTCTTGGTTGGGAATCCTTTTGCAGAAATGACTGCTTCAATGCGCTGTGGCATGGAGGCAATCAGCCTGTGGCACTGCTGAGGTGTTATGGAGGCCCAGGATGCTTCGGTAGCGGTCTTAAGCTCATACAGAGTGTTGGGTCTTGTGTCTCTCAACTTTCTCTTCACAATATCCCACAGATTCTCTATGGGGTTCAAGTCATGAGAGTTGGCAGGCCAATTGAGCACCGTGACACCATAGATAGGTGCCAGGTTGTGCTGAAAAATGTAATCTTCATCTCCAAAAAGCTTTTCAGCAGATGTAAGCATGAAGTGCTACCTGCATCGACCATGCCCTTGATAAAACACAGTGGACCAACCCCAGCAGCTGACATGGCACCCCAGACCATGACTGACTGTGGGTACTTGACACTGGAGTTCGGGCATTTTGGCATTTCCCTCTCTCCAGCCTTACTCCAAGTCAGGTCAGGCGCTGTTTCTGGTTCAAAAGTGGCTTTGTACACGGTGGCTCTGGATGTTTCTACTCTAGACTTAGTACACTGCTTTTGCAGGTCCCCAAAGGTCTGGAATCGGTCCTTCTCCACAATCTTTTTCAGGGCCCGGTCACCTATTCTCGTTGTGCATTGTTTTCTGCCACATTGTTTCCGTCCCGACTCCCCACTGAGGTGCCATGATACAGCACTCTGGGAACAGCCTTTTCGTTCAGATATTTCTTTCTGTGTTTCTTGTTTGAGGGTGTCAAAGATGGCCTTCTTCGGCTGTTTACCCCTGCCATGATTGCGGTTTTGAGTAATGAACCAGGCTGGGAGTTTTTAAAAGCCTCAGGAATCTTTTGCTGGTGTTTAGAGATAATTAGTTGATTCACATGATTAGGTTAATAACTCGTTTACAGAGCCTTTACATAATATGCTAATATTTTTATATTTTAGGTTTTCATGGGCTGTATGCCAAAATCATCAATATGAAAACAATAAAAGGTTAGGGTTGTGTGCTTATTAACTAAATAGTTCAAGTTCATTTGTATAGCGCTTTTCTTAGTCCGAGACAAACGCAAAGACGCTATGTGAAAAAAAAGTATTTAAAAAGAGAAGTGTCGATTCTTTATATGAGTTTTTAAAATATGGAGGGGGGGGGGCAGAGCCAGTCCAAAAAAAAAAAAAGCTTGATTAAAGGCCCAAGTTATCAGTAATGAAAATAACTGAAAATAATGAACTGCTAATTTTTTTAAAAGGACATATATGTGTGTGTGTGTGTGTGTGTGTGTGTGTGTGTGTGTGTGTGTGTGTGTGTGTGTGTGTGTGTATACATATATTATTAATTTATCCCAGAGGGAAATTCTCAATGTACATATATCGGTATATACTGTATATTTCTTTCTATATCTCTCTCTATACGTTATATCTTCCTCTCTGTCTGTCTCTTTCTCTTTTTCTCTGTCACCCTCTCTCCCTGTCTCTCACAAGTAAGCTGTTTTGCTGATGGAGTTGTGCTGGGCTGACTGACCTCAGGTTTAACACTCTTCATTGGTTCTATGATGGTGCGCGAGTGTCGTGTCTGTGTTCATGACATGAATCGTTCTGTGATTAAAATACATCTGTGAATTCAGCGAGCAGGAATAGAATCCCATTAGAAGATCATTGTGATGCTAATTTCCTCCTCGCAGGATTCTGCCGGTTAATCTTATTTGCACTAGTGAAATTGAAAAGCTGCATCGAGCTTCATTTCTTTGGTCCATCTCCTGTGAGGACGGATTCCTTTACATTTTAAATCTACTGAAATAATCCCACTTTTGTCGTGTTGTTTTTTTATTTGAATTTGAATTTTATCTGAATTTGAAAATGCTTACGTTGAAAAACAACTTACTGAAGTTGAATTCCATTTAGTTTACGCAAAGAACTCATTTTACTTTCAAAAGTGTTTCTGATGATGATGATGATGTCAGTGTCATATTCTGTTTTAATTTGATGTTTTGAAACATCAACGTTGTTGCTGTCGTCAAGTTGTTGTTGTAGTTTTTGTTAAAACATGTTTTATCTGTTTTTTGTATCTGTGTTGATTTGTTATTGTTGCGGTCTTTTAGATTGTTAAAATAATTGATTTGGACATTTTGATCAATTATGAAGCTAATGATAGTAACTTGAACTGGTATCAGTTGTAACTTGAAACTTACTACATTTCTTTGAGAGTAATTTATATCGAAATGACATAATACTTTCCGATCTAGTTGTTCTCATTAAATCCACCGATGCGTGAGATGATGGGGACTCCAGGGGTCAAAGGTCACACACCCCTGAGGCAGCGTGACAGTCACTGGTTAATTAAACGACTTCTGTCCGCCGCAGCGACATCGTGTTTTATAGATTTAACATCACGGTTCATTAGCCATGTCACTTAGATTTATTAGCCGTGTTTGTGCAGTGCGAGTGAACACGGCATTACTGAAACAAAGCTAAAAGCAAAAATACACAGCAGCTGAGACCCCTTTATCGTCTTGACGTGACCATGAGACTCTCCACCCGAGAGAAGAAATTGAAGAAGAAGTTTCACGTCAGGACCCATGTAATTTAAAATCAGTGAATGCGTCCTCCAGTCCACAGCTATGATTTATTCATGCCTGAGACGACGACGGCTGCTGTGACTGTTGAGCGGCTCTCAAGGACGCGGTTCCAGACGCCAGCGCCGGGGCCTCAGCATCCGGTCCTCATTAATTCACCCGCATCCATCCCATCATGCACTGCCTGAAAATCTTGACCCTGCAGCCTGTCCCGTGCCACCTTCTGCTCCACACATTCATTTTTTTTTATACATTTCACTTTTGGCGCCATTTTTGCCTGGTACAAAAAGAAAATGTTCCAAATAGTGAAATGCAACCATTTTTTGCAACAAGTTGTAATTATGTTATCACAGATAAATCAAATTAATATAAACAATTAATTGGGGCGACGGTTAAGAGGGGCAGTTGCTTTATTGGGACAAATCTTTAAAAGGCTTTATTGGGACATAATGATCATGTACCGATGTGTCCTAATTAACATGAGTCGTCTTTATTTTTATTTTAACAATACATTTTACATACTTTGTATAGTGAATTAGAGTTGTGATTGAATTAGGGTAGGTGTGAGTGAAAGTGTAAATGTGTGTGTCTGCTGTGATTGGTGGACACAAATCCAATTGTGTCCTGCCTTTAGCTCACCACATCTTAAGGCTGCCCACTGCTCCGGGTTTATGTGTGTCTTCACTGGGTGGTTAAATGCAGAGCACAATGCATACTATATACTCAAAAGTCACCGGTAAATATGTCTCTTAAAGCCGCAGAGGTCATTAGTAATGGGTCAGAGGTCACTGGTAACATGTTAACATGGATGTTGAAGACTGTAGGTCAGGTAGCATGTTATGAATGTTGTTTATTTCCCCATATTTACTTAACTTCATGTGTGAAATTAAATTCAGATTTTTGTTTGGTGTGGAAAAGCAGCTAAAATTGTTCCTCCGACGCATGGTGAGAGTGTAACCCAGTTTTATTGCATTTCAAGCAGCTGAGGAGCAGGTGTGGTCGGAAACTGGGGCAGCGCTGGTTCTGCTCCACTGTCTGTCCATCTATCAGCCTGTCTGTTGAAACAAGACGACACCGGATGATCATCCTTCCAGAACACTCCCTGGTTCAACGCAGCCACTTTTAATGTCACCATCTTTTATTTTAAAGTAAGCGCCACATATTTGAAATAACAGCGGAGACTTGATTTAGTCCGACATTGGCCTTGTGGTCATGATTTATTGAGTGAGAAAAGAGTTGCTGAGCTTGTTCAATGAAATGATTTTAAGTGATGACCACCTCTGAGTGCTGGAGGACAAACCCAGCCTATTGATCACTCCCCAGTCCCCATCCCGAAGGTGACCAGCAGGAACTTTATTTAGAAGTACGTACAGTCCACACGCCTCTTCATCCCACAGTTCTCATTAGGACCTTTCACCAGACTGTTTAATATGGCGCAGAGCTGGCGGTAATGCAGTGGTGGGTTCGATTCTAAGGTTGTAGTTTCCTGTAGAGGAACTGTTGTTGTGAATGAACTGATATTGTGTGTGTGTGTGTGTGTGTGTCCACTATGGCTGTACACTTGGTTATGCTTGACTTGATGGCGCTCCCATGTTCTTTTCAGTCTGATGAGTGTATCTGTATCTTAACAGTGATGAGGTGAGCTATATAAGTACAGTGTCATTGCATTTTTTTTTATATAATAAGAGCGGCTGACTGCTTGATTCATCTCTGGCTATTGTGTGTTTGGAGCTGAATCCGCGTGAGACTCTCTGCTGGACGTCAGCACTGTTTGAACTTCAGCAGACGCTCCTGTTTCTCCATCCATCGATTCTTCTCCGTAGATGTCTGTTGGTGTCCAGAATGCAGTCGATGCTGCCCGCAGATCAAACTCAGAATAATGCGTGTTTGTGATTGTGGTCGATACGACTCGGGTAGAGATGGATGTGGATGAGAATGTGGTTGAAAGGACTTTTACTAGTGACCTGACGTTTTTTTTTGCAGGATTACTTTGGTCGTTTTACTCTTGCCAATGAGCACACGCACTGTCTCTATATCAAATAAAATGACAGACAGCCGTTTCCGCTTGAGTCTCCCGGAGCTGTGTATCGTCTCTCTCAGACAACCTTGCAGCGCAGCAGCAGCAGCAGCCGTGTTGGGGACTCGGCCCCCGGGCCCCTCATTAAGAGCGGCAGCTGAGCCCAGCGGTCCACATCTGGTTCTGAGGAGGAAGACGAGGAGCCGACGTGATCAGCGCAACAGCGTCTGAATGTGATGTCCACTGAGGAAGAGTTTGTCTCTGACTGAGGAAGGCAGATCTTACACTTGTGACGATGTTTAATCTGCAGAAATGTAAGATGATTCTTCAGAAATGATCAGACACAATGGTTGATTAACTGTCTTTTTGTATAGTCAACTCTTTTTCACGTCCTTTCCTCTCACACACGTGTCTCACTCTGTAGTTTTCTGTATCACCCTCTGCTTTATGTTTCACTCTCGGCATGCATTTCTTGATTTGTGTGTGTCCCTCTGTCTGTCTCGCTCTCTGTCTTTTTTTCTCTCTCTTTCTCTGTTAGCCTTTTTTTTCTCTCCTACATTAAATCTCCAGGTTGAGTGCTGACCGGCTGGATCTGTCATTGGCTTTTCAGTTGTTTCTGACCGTCTCCATCACTCCCTCACTCTCTTTTTCTCGTGTGTAAAAGCGGAATAATAATCTCAGATTCTGGTAGCAAATGTTCGGTTCTAGTAGATTTCGGCGCTAACGATGCGGTTCTCCTCAGGGCCGTGGCTCCGTTGACACGGACCCCGTGTAAGTGAAGTGCTGTCTGCTTTCCTAAAACAGGCCCGAGGCGAGAAAGTGAGCGGAAGGTTAGAGCGGCTCATTATTCCGCCGTCACTGACACTAGCTTCCTCCTCGCGCCGTGTCTGGCTGGTGTCGGGTGTTTATGGGCGTTTGAAGCATCTCGTCTATATTTGATGAGTGTATATCAGCGCTGACGAAGTGAAGCGCTCGCTCAGCGCAAAGGAAAACCACTGAGACACTGAATTCACTCACGCTCAGTCCTCATTCACACTCTGTTATATTGTTATAAATTGAACTTCTTTCTAGAATTTGCTGTGCACGCTGAAGTTATTCACCTGAAATGACAAATGACAGGAAAAAACAACTACAACTGAAGAACAGACTTAATTAAATTCAACGCTTCATCCAAATTAAAGAAAAAATGATCATGTAACATTCCTATTCAATCATTTGTTAATTAAATAAATGTTTAATTTAACAAAGCAAATTAACAAGGTGTTATTAGCAATTCTACATTGTGTTAATATATACTATATATATTCATTCAAGTGTTGTAGAATGATTTCTCTGCCCTACATAAAGGATCGAAATGAGTCCATATTTAGCTTGTGAAATCTCAAGTTATAACATCGATGACACACTTTCCTATCTGCTAGTTTTCACTGGGTGATGAAGCTGCCGTCTTTCAAGTTCAAGTTCAAGTTCAGAGCATTTGTGAGGCGCTTTTCACAATTCGCACAAAAATGTCTCAAAGCGCACATAAACTTACACTTTCCCATCATGTTTCCCATCTTCATGGAATGCTGCATGTGGATTGAGCTCATCCCTGCAGCCTTGCATTTCTAACCTTCAGCACATGTGATCTTCATTGATTTTGCCCTGGTTTCTTCTGAGTTCCATCACAGGCTTGTGTGTTTGTGCTTCAGCTGAAGCTGCTGTAGATCCACGAATCCCATTAAAGGAAGGAAATAAGGGGCAGAAGGAGCGGGAATGCTCGTAAAACACAACGGTGTGAGCTGGGACTTGTGGCCTCCCTGTGTTCATTAGCGCTGGAGTTTCGATGAATTACCTGTCCTGCATGATTCATTATATTTGCCCTTTACTTATCTCCAGTCTGGGTTGATTTTCCCGGGGCCTGCAGTGCTGCGTCCTCATCCCTGCGCTCTCGCTTGTTTAATGGTGTGAATGGTTCCCAAAGCATATTAGAACCTGATTACATCACTGCGCACCTGCGGCTCTGGAATTACCCTGTGGTTTATCTGATGTTCGTCTCTCAGACCATTTCACAACATACTGACTTTGCTGTGATTAGGCCCCTGGATCTTACAGGGACTGAAGATGAGGTGGGGAGGGGGGAATAAATATAGAGCGGTGGGTGGACGAACATACATACAGACGGATGAGCATCATGACATGTAGTCAGAGTGATGCATCGGATGCATCAGATGTTGTAAAGCGTCTTCGGTCTGTGAGCTGTGGCTCCGCGTGTTGACGTCTAATTGGCATCTGGGTAAAAGTGGTTTATTCTGAGTTTCACTATAATTAAACTTCTGGAGTGACGCATCTGTGCCGGACACATGTGCAGTGAAACACGGCAGACGTCGCCTGAGGGAGGAGGACAGTTGAATCCGAAATAAACACATTATTATCCTCAATCTGTCTGTAAAGCCCAGATTCCGCTCAGGAAGATAACGGAGCTGCTGTCTCTGCTCGTCAGACACGAGCTAAGCACTTGCACAGGACGGCGCTCAGGCGCAATTATTCATGAGCTTGAAGTTTAGGTCGCCATAGTTTAACATCGACGTAACATGCTTAAGAACAATAGAAAAATACTGGTCAAAATACGTAAACATATATTTATAATGTAAATCCACAGTATCCGTATTTCCTTTTTGTTTTTATTGGTTTTCTCATTAGCTATTTTATGCCTCGCTATTTTACTCTTTTTGGCGCCATCCAGCGACCGTCCAAATCTCTTTATGGCGCCACCTCGTGGGCGCGATACTCTTAGCAGCATCTTAGTTCGTTTATAATTGATTACTTTCTTATATCATTTGTTCTACTTTTATTTAAAAAATTGCCCCGAAACGCGTTTGAAGAAATCAAACGAATTAAAGTTAATTAAAAGCAAATTAATTATGTTGCTCTACATCCTATGCATAAGCCTACGATAAACGGTAATCTGGCCACCGAACTTGTAAAAAAATCAAATGAAAGTCGGATATATTTTTTTTTCAACGTGAATCCGGTTATTCCTCAATGAAAGTTGTTTTTCTTTTCTTTATGAGCACATTTTAAAAAAGCGGAACGCAAAATGTACGTAATTAAAAGGAATCGTACATTTTTATATAGCCGATCTTTTGCTGAGATCAGTCAGACGAATGACACCATAGTGGTTCTCTATTTAGCTTCCTTATTTAGAACAACAATGGTTGTTTTATTTTAAAACCTTGCTCTCGCATTTATTTCTGCACATTTTCATTCATTTCATTTATTATCGCTTTTTCTGGTATCCTCCGAGCCTTTGGATCTGTAGTGAAAGTTCAGTGCAGCAATTGCTCAAACGGGTTGATTTAAGCGCAAAAAATCATTAGTCTTCACACTACTTTCTGTTCTATCCTTCTCTTCGCGATCACCATGTAAAAGCCTGAAAATAGCATCAAATCGTCCACGCCTCCGGTTCTTGCACCAAGACAAAGTTCGTGAAGCCAGGTGTACTTTTTTTTTTACTTTTGCTTTCATGAACCGAGGAGCCAGTGTATTCCATATTCAAAATGTGTTTGTTTTTTTTCAAGCTAAGTCCGGCCCCTTTGTCAAATGTTAGAACCCAATGTGGCCCGCGAATCATATTCTGTGTTCATTTTTCATTGTCAGATTACAGGGACATAAATAAGAAATAACTTTTTTACTTGATAAATTCAATATTTTGTAATACAAAATGTTATCACCAGGTGGCAGCAATTAACTATTCCTTTGCTTTTCCACCACAGTGACCACTGGGGAGCAGCTCCAAATTTGCAAAAATCGATTTTTTTTTTCACATTTTCATAAAAACTAGTTCTGGAGTTCCAGGGAGAACAGTAACATTTCTACTCAGATTTCTATGAGAAGGGTTGTCAGGTGGGTTGGTTGAATGTGGAGTGGTAAATTATTGTGATAAAATTTTAACATTTTCTTTAAGGCTAAATTTATCTTGGGTTTAAATAATTCTTAAAAATATTTCTTTATATTTTTATTAGAACTACAGTAAAGGGATATAATTGCCTGGCAGAATAACAGCAGCCAAACACACCAGTGTCCACTCACACCAGATCACACACACACCTTGTGATCACATTATCGTCTGATGTTTTCCGGTGTTTTCATCACAGACACATTCTCCGTCCTTTGATCGTTGAGTCCACCATGAAAATCTCTTCTTCATCCATTCAGCACAATTAGTGTCAGTGGTCTTTCACTGGATACAAAGCAGACAAGGAGACGTCACAGGTAATCAGACCACCACTGGAGACCCTGTAATATACTGGTGTGTTCAGCTGTTTTTTTTTTACAATCCCATTGCCATGTGAAATGTATGATTGTGAGAGACAGAGAGATTGACAGTTGATTGTGAATATTGGAAATGTTCATTCAGTTTGCAAGTCTTCAAATACAAACATTTTAAAGAGCCTTTCAGAGTTCCTTTTCTATATGTAGTTTATTGAATAACTCCTAATTGTGTTTATGGTGCTAGAACTTTAATGTTATTTTACTGACAACTAATGATCTAATCAAGTTGTCTGTGTAGAGGATAAATGACAGAGCTTGTGTGAAGATATAGATGACAAACACCAGTAGAATTAAAGCCATCCATCAGATGGTGACCTGCGGACCCCCGGCCCACTCACACCCTCCCATGGGGTCGAACCTTGAACTCCAAGGTTACAAATCAGCTCTTCTGATTCCGTGCGGTTGGTACACACAGCAAACTCACAGAGCTGTAAACGTCACGTGAACACAGCGAACACAGCCACATAACAGCAACATCAACAGCCCAGCTGAGGGTAGCACGTTCCAAAAAACACACGTGTCAATTGTGTCATTGTACGAGCTGAGTGTCCTCAACTTTCTAGAAGAAACTTCTGGAACAATAAAAAAATTGAGTGAGTTTGTCTCTATGGCTACTATAGGGACCATATTAAAATTGGGAGCTTCATTTAACCATCCAGTGAAATTAAACACACACACACACACACACACACACACACACACACACACACACGGTGAAGTGAGTAAGCCCGGAGCAGTTGGAGCAGTGTCAGGGGCTTGTGATCGTCCGTATCTTGCTCAAGGACACAACAGACCAGGTTTCAGGTTTCCAACTCGCCACCGCAAGGCAGGAGTAATAATTTATGAAGCAATAATGAGTATTGTCTCCTCTGACACTCATTAGGCCACACTGGATCTGGTTAAAATGTGAACCCGCAGAACAGTTTCTCATTGTGATATTTCAGCAAATGAGGATTCAAACAGAAAGCCCTGTTGGCATTTTATAATCAGTGGAATCAGCAGAAAAAGCTCCACTTCTGAGAGCAGAGGACACCATCTGAACGATAACAACATGACATTTTATTAAATTCTTTGTGTGTTAAAATGTTAAATTCTCTTTTGAAATTTTGAGGTCCTTTGTGAATTACTTTCGCGACTCAGCCGCTAGATGGCGATCTTTGCTCTTTTATAAAAAGACCGCACGAGATCCTATAGTTACTATAACTTGTCTACTAACGTTGAGCTGCACAATCTTTATATTTATCAATATAAAATTGTACATTTACCCATACATATAACTGACCCAAACAAGATGAAACAGAAAAACAAAGCATTAAAGTGACCTCTGGGGGGTGACATTGTTTAGATTTTGGAGTTCTTCGTGTGGTTTGAGCCCTTTGACATTCCGTAGTCAAGACACATCAGTTCAGATGTGTCATTGTTTTAAGGTAAGTCAGGTTTTTTTTACAGTGCTGTATTAAGTTTAGTTATTGATTTTATTTAACAAAATTGAAGACACATTTTTATATTTGTGATTTTGTTTGTTGTTTGGTTTATAAATAATTTCGAATTTGTGTATTTTGGGTAAATGCAAACGTGGCTTGGAGCACATGGCTTTGTTTAATCCTGAGTTGTTTTTATGTTCAGGCATTTCTATCATTTCATCGTTTCGTTATGTCTAAAGTTCGGATGTGTCATTGTTTTAGCCTGTCTGTGGAGAAATAAACGATCCAGCCACAATCAACGAGCAGCACGTGTCGGAGTACCATCTAAACAACGCAGAGCAACAGGCGTGCTAGAGACCCGGAATCGCGAGACAGCGCGGGTTACAAGTACAATTTGAAAGTTCCATCACTAGGTACTAAAGCGTTCGTCCTCAGATTGTAGACTACGTGAGGGAGATTATTCTTGTATGGGAGTTGAGGTAGCATGGTGCCGTACCAGTGATGGTTTTGACGGTTAGTGATAAAGCTTTGAACTTGATCCTGGCAGCAATTGGCAGCCAGTGCAGAGAGACAAGTAGTGGAGTGACATGAGTCCTTTTCGGTTGTTTGAAGACCAGTCGTGCTGCAGCGTTCTGGATTCGTTGCGGCCAGTATTGGGTGTAACACGTTACAAAGTACAAAGTAAAGTAACGAAATACTGTTCATTTTTAAGTAATTTAATTACAGTTACTTTCAATGTACTTGCGTTACAATATAAAATAATTAAATTAGCTGAATCTCATTTTTTTCTGAGTCATTTAATCTCTTAAATTTATCTTCTTTTTGTAAAAGTTTAATTTTCCACTTTAAAATCGCTTTATGGATGGTGCACGTGATTCGCGACAGTTTGCGACGGCCGTGTTTAAAGTGGAGGAGACATTTGGCTCGGGTGTTCGGGCGGACTCGGTCAGACTCGGTGGATGCAGCTAGTGACTGTTTTCTGTAATGATAATACGTATTCAAGTCACTTCGCTGTTGTGAAACACGCGGGTATGAACATTATAGTGATTTGTGAGGTACTTTCTGCTGAGAAAACACTGTCGGCCACCGTCAATAGCGCGAGTATCTGCTGAAGCACTGAAACGGCAGCTAAACACAGACGACACGGAAGATGATGAACACCACAAAACTCCAGCTGAACGGCTGAACATTTATTGTCGCAAGAATGTATTTTGTTTTTCGGAAATTTTGTTTCTTACCAAAAAGAATGTTTTATGGAATGTAATAAAGATGATTCAGGAAAACTAAAAGGCTTGACTATTTCATGTTTTACTGTTATATTTTTAAATAATTCGTTATTTGAAGGTTTATAGGAATTTTAAAAAGTAATTGGTTAAGTTACTCATTAGGTAATTACGTTACTTTTCAGTAATTAGAAAAGTAATTAAATTACAAAATGGTAAAGTAATATGTAATTAGTAATTAGTTACTTTTTTAAAGTAACTTACCCAACACTGGTTGCGGCGACGAGCAGACATGCCAAAAGAGAATTGAAATAATCCAGCCTTGAGATCACCAGAGCCTGTACTAGAAGCTGACTGTACTAGAATCTACATGACCTGGCTGTCGCACAGATGTGTGCATGTGTTTAGTGTGTGAGGACAATAAATCTGGCGTGCGTGCGTGCTGACTCTGAGATTGTCTGCAAAGGATTATTGGCACATTAATATTCAGTGTGTCACTGACCCAAACAAAATAAAACAGAACAACAATCCCAGTGTCTTTAAAGCTTTTATTTGAAACATTAAAACATATGCACAAAATAGCATTATCAAGCATAATTGTAGCAATTTTAAAGGCAGAGGTTAAATTATTGTTGAAGGGCCAAAATATGAGAAGATCATACAACATATTCAGAGTCTTCATACAACATTTGTCCGCATTCGTTTTGACCAGTCGCTCCTCGCCACAACACTCTCACTTTAATTAAAAAAACTGCAAAAGTCTTATTTATTCTCATTTTGTTTTTAAACTAATGCTGAAACTGAACATTTGTGTTTCTGTTGTGTTCTTCACTGGTCTTTACTTCTTCCTGTAGTCGCCGTAGGCGCGGTGGTCATCCTGGCCGGGAAACTGAGCCCCGTATCCTCTCAGGATATCTTGAAAACTAGCCGTTCCAGGCTCCTGGGGGCCAAATCCGGCGTAGGGGTCCTCTTGTCCACTTACGTAGGGGTCGTACTGCTGTTGGTCATGGTCTGGTTCTTCTCGATGGTGGTTCTCCGCCGGATTCTGGTTCACCTGAGCCTGGTGATGCTCACTGCGAGGCTGAGAACTTGCCACTCCAGTGGTCTCGGGTTCGTAGCGGCGCAAACGGCAGTTTCCGTCATACTCTGGGTCACAGTCGGGGTCCGGTTCAATCACCCCGCTTCTGCTTCCATCAGCATTGAGATGGGGCTCGTAGGCCTCGTGCGTCTGTCTGTGCGCACCTGCTCTTGGCTCGTCCTGGGATCTCAGCGGGAAACACTCCGCATCGTATCCAATGAAGCATTCGTATCCTTCCTTGGTCTTTCCGCGCGGCCCCAGTGGATGCTGGGCTTCTTCAGGCTGGTGGCGCGGCGGCTGAACAGGGACTCGTCTGCGCAGGTCGGCCCCGGCTGACGCGTCACGAAACATGGAGTAGGGGTCGTGACGAGGACCCGGAGGTGCACGCATGGCGCCGGCTTCAGAAGCAGGATGTTCTTTCGGCTCTTCAGGGGCCAAGCTGGCAAACTTTGTCGCAGTCAGAGGGTTGCAGCTGTCATCATAGAGAGGGTTACATGGTCTCTCCAAGCCCGGCGGAGGAGACGGGGGATCCCGGTTCTGGGCAGAAGCCAGTGCGGCAGCATAAGCGCAGTAGGGGTCTCGAGGGTCGCAATGTGGATAACGCAGGTACAGACCAGATGGAGCCTTCTGGACTAACTGGGGGACACAGTGAGGATCGGACTTGGGGTCGCAGCCCAGATGAGCGTATGATGGGGCCACGGCGGCGGCAGGCTTGTATCCATATGCGGCACGGAGGTGATACTGCAAACACTCCACATCCTCGGCATCACAGATTCTCAACAGCTCAGCCTTCTGATCCGCAGAGAGGAACGGCTGCACCAAGGGAGAGTAGTAGAGATGGCTGGCGCGTGGATCCCTCAGCACAGGCGTGCGGAGATAGGCTGGGGCCTTGACTGGAGCAGGAGCCGGGGCAGCGGCTTTGACGGAGGCCGGGGCCAGATACGGATAATAGTACCCTGAAGGGAGCAAGCAATAGGGATCTCTGTAGGGGTCACAGGCTTTAACCGGGGCAGGTGGCGCCGATGGTGCCTCGGGCTTGGGTTTGGGCTTGGGCTTTGGTCTACTGGTATATGAAGCCACACAATTGGGGTCATCGGACTCAGCACATGATTTGTAGATGTCACTGAGGTGCTGAAGGTACAGCTTGTGGGACCGACGCGATTCGGCTCGGTTCTTGTTCTGCAAGTAGGACAGATAGACTTTGTCCAGTTGTGCCACCTAAGGGATGACATAGGGCACGTGAGCTGAGCTGAAACACGAGGAGCACGTCTGATCACTCACCCCATCATGGTTCCCGCTGTCGCTGAAGTACTTGTACCAGTTCCAGAAGTCGGAGTGCTGTTTGTACCAGCTGATGTTCCTCCGGTTTCGGATCAGCTTCTTTGCGCCTGCTTCCACGTCCAGCTTGTTGTTGCTTCCGTCTGTCAGGAGCAGTTGGAAGATCCAGTTAGAAACAGAGGAGTCAATTCAGCTGCTTCCAGCCTGTGACCTTTGTATTTCGCTACATTCTGACACGGGATTTTTTATTATACAGTAATTTATGAGTGAAGATGAAGAGATGAAGCTCTGTGTGCTCTCGTTTTTAAATTATGGTTTCAGTGGTACTTTGGGTCTGAACATTATTATATAGTCTGCCTCAGAGTTGAAAGGAATACTAATTTGGTTCAGCTTCTTTACTCACCATCTCCTTTCAGTCGGAGATCCACGGGTCCGGCCAGCAGCAGACCTGTCCCAGAGACAAGAGCGTTAGGAGAAATGAGAGGGTCCAGGCCGAAAGCAGATGTCAGGAGCAGGAGGAGTGACGCGAGCGTAATGAGCTGCAGAAGCCGCAGGACACGACTTTACAGGTCTGCAGGAAGTTCATCTTCAGACGTGTCAGCACTGCGGAGTCTCCACATGCTAAAGAAAGTCTCACACGGCTACAAATCAAATCGCTGCGGCACACGTCATGAACGGGCTTCCGGGACTCGCATATCTACAGGACTCCAGTGGTCCGGTTCCTCACTCGATCAGCAAGATTCGCTTTATGAGCTTGTTAAAGCACATCTGGAAAACGGCTCCTTTGAATTTCTGCTGATGCCTGCGAGTCATTTTCGCAAGCAAGTGTGGAGGTTATTAGAACACGAATCGGGCGTTTCACTGCAGAACTCCTTGAACATTAAACTGTTTTAGGAGTTTTTGATCTCACCCGGCAGAAACAATGTAGCGATCAGCGCCGCAGTCACCCGGTGGACCGGCAACCTTCCTCTCACAGCAGCCATCATGAACCGTCCGCTCCTGAAAAACCCAAAGTGCTTTACTCTGCCCTCACAAACATTACCTTTCCTCTTAAATTGTGTCAAAGCAAGATGATGTCTGAAAGTATAGCAGTAGTATCTATTATAGTCCCAGAGAGACAATCAGTGCTCTTGTGAGAGTGGAGAGTGAGACACACCTGCCCACTCACACACATTTTCACTTACTCACCAACACAGATAAGACAAAAACTAAAATTGTTTGTAGATATCGATGTATGTACACACACCATTTAAAAAAAAAAAACAACCAAAATAGTAACAATTATTTTCAATAATTCTAAAGATAAAGGAAAAGATAATCAGTATTTGGTGAAATAATTTAACCTTGGAATTTATTTAGTTTGCCATTACATCTATTTAACAGACATCTTGTCTCATACTAATTTTATTTATTCATCTGTTTAAATGTATATTTGTCTGGAGTAATAATTAGCAGTTATATTTAGGTGTATTATTTGCGTGTTTGTTTTCTGCAGCGTTCCAGTCATGCCTCCACTAAATCTATATGGATCAAGGAAAGTGAGAGAAGTTTCTCTTACCTGCGCTAAGGTGACGCGTCTGTGCCGTGTGTGTTCACCCTTCACTCGGCCCCCCATTTAAACCCACCGTCAGCACGCCCACCAATCGAAGTCCAGGGGAAACACAGCTCAGCCAATCACAGTCCAGAGCAAACCCTCTACAATTAATCAGTCGCACCCTTAACTCCTGTCTCTCAAAACTACACCACATATGAATTTAGTAAATGATTGAACAAAAATTTAAGACGTGAGATGTTAATGTGATGCACTTTACTCGAGTCACGAGTAGTGGAGCAGTGCGAGCAAGATAACAAATGCTCATCTGTTTAATCGGAGCGCTGGAGACAAACGTGTCGCTGGACCACATCTGCGTCTTTATGTTCCTGCTGATGGCACATGTAATTACACTGCGGCTCTGATGCTCAGGAATGCGCCAGAACCCACAATCATCAGCAAAAACAGATTTCAGCCTGGGAGAAAAGCAGCGTTTGCAATAATTCCAACTTTTGAGCAGGAATGTAAATGTGGAAACATCTGGAAAGCACAAATCACTCTTCACAAAACCTTTATTGATGAGCTACAGCACCATTAAAAACATTGGCATTTTATACAGTCCAGAAATCAAATCTCCTAGTCCTCTTGATCACTGAATGTCATCGTCGTCGAACAAATCCTCAAAGTCTGGGAAGAAAAGGGAACAAACCATTAAAACACCACCCCGCAAAACATCTGAAGGAAAGACAAAACTGTGGAGCAACTGAAACAACTCAACACACAACACAAGTGTTTGGTTCGTTTTTTTCTGTTGAGTTTCACCTTTACACGCTGATCCTGAGTTTGAGTATGTATGTGTGCGTGTGTGTTTGAGGTTTGAGGCTCAGGTCTGTGAGGTCTTTTCAAAGAGACCCTGATGGAGCGGCCCCTGAGTGACACGTGTGCAACAGCTTGAAGCTTCTGCACAGAGGAAACCTGCTGCGCCGGAGCCAGTGAAGCCCATTAAAAGCTTTATGCGACTCTTTACTCTTTAACGGCTGCTCTCGGCTCATCCTGTGCCAAACTTCCTTTTTGAAACTTGTGTTTAGTAAAATGCCGTCGCCAGGCAAACAATACAGAAACAGAAGGGGAACGTCTCCCTGACTACAGTTTGTCGGAAACAGACACGCTTATGACAACCAAGAAAACATTCGCAGCATTATAAACCTGCACAAGAACCACCTGACAGCAAACCTGCTGTGACCGTGTCAGCGGCTGTAATTAAGAAGGTGTCGTGTAATGGAGGTGTAATGAAGAAAGTGGCTATTGACTTGTTTTTTTTTTTTTTAACCAAGGCTTGTTAAGAAGCCTTCGGTCAGGCACTTTTGCAGCCCGTTATAATCAGATTACACAGTTAATCAAAAGGGTGGAAGTCTCACCGTTAAAGAAGTCCGAGTGCACCGCCTTTTCGTTCGCCGCCAGGTCCATGAGGAGACCGGTGCTGCCACCTGCCTGTCAACACACGTCACTGCAGGTCAGCACGCGACTTCGCTATCCTTGTTAATCATTTCCATCGATCTTAAATCAATGTGAACACACCAGTTATACACAAGTTTATATTGACTTGATGCTTCTTCCTAAAATCTGATTACAAGTCTAAAGATGCGTGACACTGTCAAACACGTCTCAAGCAGTTCTGTTCCTCCGTTCACCTCGTCCAGGTCCACGTACGGCCCCGCTCCCTCCGGGAACATCTCGTCCACGGCGGGCTTCATCGCTTCCACTCGAACCTTCACGACTCAAACCCTCCTGCTTTCAGGCGCATTCGATTAGAATGCACATTCGCCAAAACAACGTGTCTGTTTCCGGTGGTGCGCCGCGATAACTGGTTCGTGGACGACTCAGTTGTGTTTGAGTCGATTTGTTTTTGTTCATGTAATTTATCAAATCTTCGGAATGACTCGATCAATTCAGAGCGACACCAACTTCTGCTTTCGCGTCTTTTGTTCTTTGAGCTACTCCAGGGCACAAATACTAGAACGTTGTCCCATAAATACCAAGAACCAACCAATTTATTGTTTTTATGCATAAATTAAATGCCAACTAATCAACAACAGCGTATATAGTGAACAATTTATTTATTGTTCTCTATTAGCGGCATGATTTCCCTGTATTTATAGACATATTGAATCGTAATGAAGTATAATGAAACAATTTAAAATGAACACTGTGTCACATTTAAACAGTTTCGGCTGGAAAACTGGATCCCTCGGATTGACAGGAGAACCGTTCCGCGCGCGTTTATGCCGATTATGCTCGCTTTATTTTCCCCACATGACAAGTAAAGCTATAACGACGACGGAAGTATCACCTCAGTACACGACAACACAATTAATGCGTTATTTGAACTCTTTTAATGGTTCATTTACAGGTGATGCATTGACACTTTCAATTGAAATAATTGATTGATCGATTCTTGGCTTGTATATTGTAATTCAAATTGTGTGTGTGTGTGTGTGTGTGTGTGTGTGTGTGTGTGTGTGTGTCCATTCATTCATTCAGTGCTCGTGTTGATCGGACACTTCATAACCCAGTGTGTCTCCCAGGTGCTGATGAGCGTAGAAGGTTCTGGCCATTTCATCGATCTGTTGAAAGGCCCCGATACTGCGGAAGTACTGCACGTAGTTCCAGAAGTCGGAGGTGGAGTAAGGCCAGTAGGGGACCGCCGGAGCTTCTTCATACGGAGCTGCGGGACACAGACAGACAGACGTTTCTCACACAGCAGATGGATTGTGGTGAGTGGCGTGTTTATCCCTTCTGGAATGATTCTGGCTACTGAGAGAGGAAAGTGAATTACAGATGAATTCCTTCATACAGAGAGCTTATTCACTCAGACTACCGAGAATCTCCCCAGAGGTTCCAGAAATATGACACTTCCCTCCCAACATGAAAATCTAAATAAATCAGTTTAATCTCAACACCTTCATATTCACAACTGGTTTACAAGTGTTTTTATTTTAAAGTGTTTCGGCAGATGCTTTGATCCAAAGCGAATAAAAAATGAATTTTCTTCTATTTTAAATATGAATATAATATAAAACATACAGCAGGATATACAGACAGACAGGCAGGAGAATGATATACAGACAGAAAGGAAGAATATATATATATATATATATATATATATATATATATATATATATATATATATATATATATATATATATATACAAATAGATAAACAGATAGACAGTCAAACAGACTTACCACTGAAACCTTTTGAAAGACAACATACAAAGAAAAGCCAGAAAACGACGCCACACTTCATTTTTCCTGCAAAACAAAAATGTAAATGTGAAATATTACAATAATACTAATAATGTAATTGTAATGTACATACAAATAAAAGGGTCAGAATCTGTAGAAGGTGTTCACCAGTTGATTAGTTCTCCCAGAAGTGAATCCTCTTCACGGTTCCTGTTGCACTGAACCTCAGTCCTGGAAAGTTTGTCTCCTCCCAAACTGAATCTACACCTCCAAACCCCCCAGCGCAGCCCCCAACTGCACATGTGACCAGTGGAGCACTCGAGAGACATTTGTGTGAGAGTTTAATAATTCAAAAACAGAAATTACAGTGCTTTCTTTTTTTCAATAAGTACCAAACGTGTTTGTGCCGAACTCAGTTCAACGTTGTGTTAATCAACTGCAACATTAAAAACCATAACGTGTTTACATTGTTAATCCAGTACCAAATCAAGCCAGTAAAATTTGTTTATCAGGCACGTGAGAGAGAAAAGTGGAGTCAGATGGGGCCGTCGCAGCCGTGCTGGTCGGTAGGCATCATCCTGCTCACATCAATGTTATCGCGGGAAAAGATCTCTTTGGCATGATAGAGCGTCTCTGCAGGGAGAATACGGCTGCGTGACAGGATCCAGGCGTAGTCCGCGTGGAACAGTCTAAGAACATCCGTGCAGGAATATACCAGAGCCACGCTATTGTAGTCGGTGGACAGGACCCAATGCGGTGCGTACGGTGTGACTGTGAGGAGACAAAGTGTGTCCTTCAGCTTAATCATGGTGGACCTGCATCAGCTCTTTTCATCAGCTTTTCACTTCAGTAACCTGACCTAGTCTGTATGTTCCAGTCCAGCTGTTTCTTACTGTAATCTACAGAGACGCCAGCTTTAAAAAGATTCTACTTACAATAAGAGAAACTGACTCCGAGCTTGGCCGGATCCCTGACATTCTGGACCACTGCGGTTCCCTCAGCAGTCCTGACCTTTCCTTTGCTGTGAAATATAGCCATAGAGGGTTAATGGCTTCATCAGTACCCTAGTCATGTTGTCTCTGGCATCAGAGGAACACTAATGAACACTCACTGTGTCCTGACGTGGAGAACCTGGATGGTTTTGTCCGGCCGGGTTACGTAATTGGCTTCGATGCATTTGCCTTTCACAAACGGTGCTGGAAGCTTCTCAATCTCGTACCATTTCCCCAGGAACTTAAGCCAAACAAGTGCATTTTAGCTCTTGGAACGTCTTTCACCATTACATGTTGTGAAAAAGGCAAACCTTATTCAGGTCAAAGTTGGGCTGGACCATGGGGGTTGGACATGGACCCCAGCGGAGCGTCTGAGCGGAGACCAAGGGAAGCAGAACCAGCACCACCGCGGTTTTCATCCCTGCCGCCGCGACGAGGAAGGTCATTCGCTGCGTGTCTCACGTGTTTGTCTGGATCTGCTTCGTGTGAATCTGTCTGACCCAGATTAAGTGATGTTCTCAAATTGTCGTGTCAGACCAACTAACAGAAAATAACATCCAAGTGTTTGATCAGAGCACTGTGAAAAACTCAGTAAAACAAAGGTCTGCTACTTTGGTAGTTTTGGTGAAAAACATTGGAAACAGGCGTTTTTTAATTCCTGCTGCACGATTCTCAGAAGCTTTTTCTTCTTTAGACTTAAACTCGAATCTGAACCCACGAGTCAGTCGGTGAATTTACAAGGTATAATTCATTTATGCACCCATCTTCAATTCCTGTACCAACAAGTTCTTCTTTTGGATGTTTACATTAAATTTTTTGCCTTTTCTCCTGCTCTGTGAATGGTTGACAACAAATACAGAGTGTGTCCCTCTACTCCCCGTTACCCAGAAATGGAATAAGTGAATGGACTTTTTTCCAAGAATGATCAAGAAAAAACCTTTAGTAAAGCTACAAAAATGGCAATTGTTTTAAAGGAGAACATTGTTACAGAGAAGACAATTATTTACCGAAAGATTGATTTTCGGTACAAGTCCAGAGAAAGACGATAGTGCTTCTTACCTGTGAGAGACGGAGAGTTCCAGCAGAATGTCTGTCAAGAAGGACTGAGTCTGTTTAACAAAAGGCAGCTGATGTGGCGAGCAAACGTCACAAGAAATGTGTTATGCTCATAATTGACAAATGATAGGCACATGTCAGGCAAGTGAGCGTGTGTGTCACAATCTCTACCACAGCAACGTCACCCCTGCGTAATTGTGTAGTGACAATTTTATTAAATTAAACTATCAGAATGGATCAGAAATATCACTTGTACTCCTCCTACATATGAATTGCAAGAGACCGGTAAATGATTTAAATCTACAAGAAAGGCTTTTTTTTGGGTTCTGGACAATCAGAACATGTTATAACCAAGATGTGAAGTTGACCAATATTAGAGTTGATGATTTGATGAGTTCAGTTTAAGTGATTTAAAACGATGACAATCGACTAGACAACGCCGATTGTGGTTGGCCGTAGTCGTTTTCACCAGTTCGTCGACACACATTCACAGATTTTGACTGATCTGCCTGAAGGGGCGCTATAGCACAAAAAAAAACATTTTCTCTTTCTCAGTAATACCAATAACTATTGTATTGCGGTGCACAACGAGAGGGTAAAGTGCGGCTCTTAAAATTCTAATCAAAGTACTTGTTTAAGTATTCTGTTTCGTGGATATACAGGTCACGGTTTGCTCTTTACATTCATTTGAAATGCATAATAACAATTACATTTACGGGCCTTTAATTTCGTTACACAGCCCCTAACAACAGAATATGTTAGTCGTTTTACGCGTGTTATTCGTTGTGTTTAGCGCCATGGTTACACGATAACTTAGGGTTTCCTTTTAACCACCGGAAATATTCAAGACGGAAGTACGTCATCGACCAAATCCACTCGAAGACCTCGAAAATGGCCGTCAAAGCAAAGAGAATTTAATCAACCGTGGACATAATCTTCGATATATTTGGGTACAAATGTGATATTTATTTTTTTATGATTTATGAAATTATTTGCGTCCTTATCGCTGGGCTCGGGGCAGAGTTCAATGCGTTTAGAGCTAAGATTTCAATCGCGACTCGCGCTCCACCGGATCGAGCTTTTTCGAAATAAGAGCCCTTTGTTTTGCATGTCAAAATTACAAACACCCCACTTTCACTGAGTCTGAGATGACCGCGTGTTGTGTTTTATTTCATGTGTAGTTATCGAAAAAAATTCGGAACAATTATTTTTGACCGGTGCTTTAACAACGCTTGTTAGCTTTAATGCTCGTTACCTACTCAAACTTTTGAGGCGGGAACTTTTATTTTCTTTATCAGATGGAGGCTGAACATTTGCTCCGGTTCTGTAGAGATGGCGACGCTTATCGGTTTGCGGCTGTGTGCTTGCTTTAGTCTAACTTGTACGTTTGTTTCATTTAAACAGGTTTCGTTAAAGCTGTTATTAATTCAGTTGGGTAAGTAGTTTTTATTGTGCTGTGCTCTTGTTTGTTATTGTGCTGTTAGAATTCCTGAGAAAAGGCTGAGAAATGTAAAAAAAAAAAAATGTTTAAAAAAAAATATATATATAATTATATATATATATTATATACTTACACAATGACGGGACATGTTCTGCCAGTCTGCTGCTCCGTTCGTCAGAAAGTCGTTTTTAACTCACTCAAAAGTCACCACATTACTAATCTATCACAAATTAATGAAGCTTAACTAGTGGTTTGATTGTCACTTCAGATATACTGTTGTCTGAATGGAAAAACTAAGCATTTCTTATTAACTATAAAGACATCCTGTTTCAATATACACATAATACAGTCAAGGCTGTTTTCTTCCGTTAAATCGGTTGTTTGAGTGTTTTGACTGAACAGATTTCTGGACCTGCAGGTTGGGAGCGTTCGTCATGCCACACATCACACACAGCGAGTTCCTTCTGGAGCAGCTGAAGCGGCAGCGCGAGCGAAGCTTCTTGTGCGATTGCACCGTAGCCATAGGACAAGTGCAGTACAAGGCACATCACAATGTCCTGGCTGCCTTCAGCGAATACTTCTCCACGCAGTGCATTGACGTCGGTGGAGAAGACGCCACTATCACTCTGGATCCGGAGTGGGTTGATGCCTCTGTGTTTGAGCGACTGCTGACGTACATTTACACGGGTGACTTGAGTATGGACCGGTGAGTTCCTCCGTTTCCTTCAAAGCGTTGAATGTCATTTTCTTTGTCAAGGTCAATTATGGATTAATTTTAATCAAATTAAATTCATAACAGTATGAATTTGTTTTCAGTATTGTTTGTTTTTTTTGTCAGTCAAAAACAAACAATAATTAAAGCAAATTTAAGCTTATTAGAGATATATTTGTTTTCTCTATTACCATTTTACTCCTACTTATACCATTTCTGTCCTCAGGGAGGATATAGACCGTGTTCAGAAAGCGGCTTCATTCCTGGGAATGCCTGAGGTTGTAGCTCGCTGTGCCTTAAGTCAAGAGGAAGTGAAATCTGAAGCTTCATCCATGAGACAAACAGAGTATGTTGACCCACGCTCTCCGCTGAGCCCGGATGAGTATGAGCCCCTGGAGCCCATTTCTGAGGTGGAGGAGCGGGAGTGGATGAAGGAAAAGATGGCTAAACATTCCGGAGCTCAGGACGATCTAGGCTCCACAGATGAAGCCCAGTCATGTAGTGAAAACACCCCGCAGAGAGTTGGACAGAGGTCCAGAAAACCGAAAACACGGCTTTATGAGGAGGATGACAACGAGACAGACAATGTGCACAGTGCACAGAGAGGAAGAGGAAGAGGTCGAGGAAGGCCAAGGGGTCGTCCACGGCTGAGACCATTGACTTCTGATTGCCCTGAAAGCTCACTGGCACAGCAGATCAAGAGTCCAAATAGCGGTGTGGTGGCGAGAGGGACCGTAAGACCGAGAGGGCGTCCACGGGTCAGGCCATTATCCCCCGACAGAGCCGATTCATCAAACCCTGAAGATGGGATGTCAGAAAGTCCTCAAAAATCTGGGTGTCCCGTGGCCAGAGCTCTTGCTGACGCTGTGGATGAAGACATCAGAGAAGCAAAACAGGGAAACCCACAAGATGTGGAAATGTTAGCAGAAGATGAGGAAAGAACAGTGGATGAGGAGGAAGAGAATGCAGGCCAGACCAAGACTGACGCAGAGATCCCTGAGGAAGCGGTCTTGGCTAAACGTAGCAGAGGTAGACCGCGGTCCAAAGTGCCGCTCACAGAGAAACAACCTACAAACACTGAAACGGCAATAGCAGAAGCCGAAGACACCTCGGAGAAGGACACAGCGATGGAGAAGGACACGGTTGGCCGTAAAAGAGGAAGACCACGGTTAAAGCCGGTTTCCTTAGAGGAGAATGTGGCAGATGAGAAGCCCAATGAAGAAGGCTCACCAGAGGATTCAGCCGACTCTAGTGTGGCCCAGACCATTCGTTCCAGCACCAGGAAGAGATGCTTGAGCAGGAAGCTGAAAGAAAGTCAGGCCACTAATGAGGAGGGAGAAGATGAGGATGATGATGATGAAGATGAAGAGGATGAAGAAGACGAGGGAGATGACATTGACAATGATAACTTCATAAATGACAATGAGGACTGGGCTGGAACAGAGGAAGTGAAACCCTTTCAGGACAAACATAAGCCCATCTGTAACATCTGTGGGAATCTCTTCTCAGAGATGAGCAGCCTGCGCAGACACATGCGCATACACAAGGGCGTGAAGCCCTACCAGTGCCAGCTCTGCACCCGCTCCTTCAGGCAGGGCAACCAGCTGAAGACTCACATGCGCGTTCACACAGGTAAGGCTCCGCAGTGCTCACGAGCAGACGCAGCAGGAACCAGGGTTCTTCTGTGCCGTTTACAGGAGAAAAGCCCTTCTGCTGCAAGTCCTGTGACGCCCGCTTCGCTCAGAAGTGCCAGCTAGTGTACCACTGCCGCATGCACCATGGCGAAGAGAAGCCACACAAGTGTGAATTCTGCGGTTCCGCTTTTGCCACTTCCAGCAATCTGAAGATTCACATACGGTGCGTTGGATCGTTTATGAAGTGTTTCGTAATGTTGATCCAGTGTTTTAGTCACCTGCAGGAAGAAAAGCAGGAAGATTTACCTTAAATTTGACTGTATTTTTCATTGTTAACGTTTTCGTTTTAAATGATAAAATTGTGTTTTAAATTATTTGTGTTTCTGTTTACGTTTGTGTGTGTTTTTGCCTTGGTGTGTGTGGTTGTCTGCGGGTACAGGAAGCATAGCGGTGAGAAGCCGTATGAGTGCGCGGAGTGTGGGAAGCGCTTCACTCAGGCCAGCACTCTGATGTACCACAAGCGCCGCCACACTGGGGAGAAGCCGTACATCTGTGACACCTGCGGCATGTCCTTCGCCGTGTCTAGCTCCCTCATCGCACACACTCGGAAACACACGGGTGGGTGTCTGACCTGTCTGCACTGCCGCCGCTCCATCGCCTGACCTCTCGCTCTCTCCTCAGGGGTCACGCCATACATTTGTCTGGACTGCGGTAAGCCCTGCTTGAGCTCGGGCGAACTGCGGAAGCACATGGATATCCACAACGGTGCGACCTCACGCTCATCATGCTAAGATTTCATCACTCTAGATTTCACATTTAGACCCTGCACGTTTACCATCTCAGCGGTCATTTTTTTTTGTCTTTTTTGCTTTTGTAATTAATTTTTTTTAAATATGAACTCGTCTTTTATTCTTGTGTGGACAGGATCGAGGAAAGTGAAGTGTGACTTATGTGGAAACACGTTTTCTGACATCTATAGTTTGAAAAAGCATAGCATTGTGAAGCACAATGGTAAGGTTTCTACTCTTCTCGCCATCTTTGTCTTAGTGATTTTATCTCTTCACATCTTACAATCTGTATCTCTTTCTCTAACTTTTTTGAGAGAATAGAGATAAGATTGTTCTCCATCTCAATTCCCTCCATCACATTATCTCTATTTTAATTTCTCCGGTTTTTTTATACAACATTTTTTTCTATTTACTCTTCATCATTTTGTATCTCTACTTTTCTACTACTCTCTCACCCACTTTTATCTTTGTCTCTCTATTTTCTTCATATGTTTTTCATTCTTTCTCTCTACTCGCTTAATTTCTTTGTCTTCTGGGTTTCTACATGAATCTAATGTGTTCACCTGTTAATACTTTCAGCTCTTCCAGAAAACGAGCAAGTTGTAGTGAAAACCGCTGGCTCTTCGTGTCCTCTCAACATCCCCATCGACCACCAGGGCCTGATCGCCCGTGTCCGCTCGGCCCTCATTGATTCCCAGGATCAGGAGATCCAGATGGAGTCTTCGCTGCCCATTCTGCCCCCAGAAGCCTCTCTGATTATCCAGCAGGCTGCCGAACCTCAGATGATCATCCAACACGCAGAGGGCCTGGACCCCTCTATGATCTTCCAGCACGCAGACTCCACAGAGGCTCCGGTTCTGATCCAGCACGGAGAGTCCGGTGAGCAGGTCAGCTACGTGGTAGAACAGTACGAGATCCCAGCCACCGCCGAGATGGAGCACACACAGATTGTCATTGTCCAGACCATTGACTGAGACTTTGGCCATTTTAAGTTTTGTTCTCTGCAAACCGATGAACTAATGCAGCAGGAGCCATGAATGAACAATTCAGGTTTTGCGCTTTCCCCTATTTTGTCCCTCCTTGTTTGGTTTGGTTTCAGGGCAGGGTTGTGATCCAGGCTGAACTTGGTTTAGCTGTAATATAATAACCTGTTCTATTTAATTAAGAAGAGCGCGTGTCTGTGAGGTGTTCTCTGATGTCCCGACCTTTAGACATGTAAATACAGCGGATGTGACAAACCATGTCTGGTCAGTTTCAAATCCTCTATTAAACTTTTATAAGAAATCATCTCTCACTTTGCATTGGTTTTAATTGCCCAACAGTGAATATTCTTAATTTTCACTTCATTAAGTGTTTGGCGCTGGTGCTAAATTCGTTTATCGTAATTGTATAATTACAATTTATATTTATCCTTATTTTTTATATATAAAAAAAAATAGTTCGTCATAGGGAGTGACGTCCGACGTCCTGCAGGTGTCGCTGCTGTGCAGTCGCGGTCAAGAGTTAACGTTTAGAAGTTGTTGCCCGGGAAACGCAGAACATTGAACATGGAGGATTTGAAGGGTCGCTACCTGTCCGTGTGCGCCAAAGGTCAACAAATCCCGAAAACGCACCTGCTCGAAGCGCTGGAAAAAAATCTGGACAGGTGAGTGTCTGCAGAATGAAGCGAGGGACGCGTCTCGTGAGTTTTAACGTGTCAATCGTGTTCTCGTTGAGTAACGGTGTGCTCCGACTGACCGGAAACGATCTGAAGGGGGAAGAGAGATTGACCGACGTTGACCTGCGGCTCCTGACAGAGATACTGCGCGGAAATCAGACAGTCAAAGGTCAACTACTTCGTTTCATGGCACCATTAACTTGTTTAAAAAAAACACTTGCGTTGTCTTTCCAAGACGTCGGTCTGTTTTATGCTTTTGGCCAGTCAGTGTTACATCTTTCGTTTGTTTGTTTGTTTGTTTGTTTGTTTGTTTGTTTGTCTGTCTTTATGTATCATCTGTCTCTCTGTGTGTGCCATTCATCTTCTCTCTGTCTCTATTGTTCATCTCTGTATGTCATTCTGTCTGTATATACTCGGGACCCGCACAGGTTTGGACCTCAGGTACAACACTCTGACTGATGAAGGAGCGGCATGCGTCTCTCAACTTGTGCAGGTGAGTCTCTTCAGCATCGCAAACACAGAGTCGGCGCTGTCTCACAGCAGCGTGTGTTCATCCAGGGCGCAGAGACCCTTCAGTCGCTGGACCTGATGGGGAATAACATCAAGGCCAAGGGAGCCGAAGTCATAACAGAGGGCTTGAAGGTAACCAAGGTCTAATCTCAACCATAGCCTTTCACCTAGAGCTGTACAGCGCCGTCACGACAACTCAGAACTTTTTATAGCACAACAAAAGTGTGAAGAGACTAAGGATGGCTGGGAATAAGATTGGAAATCACGGAGCCAAGTGCATCGCCAATCTACTGCGGGTCAATGGCACTCTGGAGGAAGTGGACGTGTCAGACTGCGACCTGGTAAATTTACGTGTGTAGAGAGATAGTCTGGAGGAAAAACCTGGTTTGTGTTCCAGACCTCTCAGAACGTGATGGATTTTGCTCTGGTGCTGAGGAACAACGAGGGGGTCCGCGCGGTGAACATCAGCCGGCCACTGCTCTTCAGCCTACAGGTCATTCACAGTCTGTCTGGTCATGCAGTTTTTTTCTCTCATCAACATGATCTCAGCAGTATGAAGCTGTGAAACCCTGGGGAAACTGATTTACAAGTTCACACGTGACAGTAATCTAGATTTACAGTTCATTCCTGATATTTTAGTTTTTTTTAAAAGAAAGGCTTTTAGACTAGTAACTAAGCCTAAAATTAAAGTTTTTTGGTGAAAAAAACAATGATGTTTCAGCTGTTCGCCTGTGTTGTGACCTGCAGGAGGAGACGACAGTCCACATGGCGCAGATGCTGCAGGTCAACAAGACGCTGGTGGAGCTGCACGTGGCCAAACATGGCATGACTGACACCGGCATGGAGAGACTGTGTGAGGCGCTCAAGTCCAACTTCTCGCTCCGATACCTGGACCTGCGCTGGTATCTTCTTCATCCTCGTCCTCACACTCCTCGGTCCTGAAACGGCCCCCAGCTTCTACTCTTCTTTCCACAGCAACAAAATCACACGTGACGGTGCCAAATGTTTGGCAAATGTTTTGAAGAAGAACGGCTCATTGGAGATTCTAGATCTTTCTTTCAACCGCATTGAAGACGATGGTGCTGTGTTTCTGAGTGAAGCCATGAAGCTTTCTCGCAGCAAAATCAAAGCGTCAGCTTGCTTACCTTCACCTTGCATGCTCAGTCGTGGTCGGATATTTATCAGGTCTTGTGTTTTCACTCAGATTGGCCATTTGCAGCAACGGCATCGGGAAGACTGGCCTTCTGAGCGTGTGCGGGGTGATGAGAGTGAACCTGCGCCTCACACACGTGTACATCTGGGGGAACAGGCTGGATGAGGCCGTGTGTGTGGTGAGGTTCTTATCACAAGTGTTAATGTTGATGATGGTGGCTGAGGAATGGCTGTGCTTTATCATCAGGCTTTCTCACAGCTGATTGGCTGCGGGCGACTCCCGGAGCGTCACACCGATATTCTGCCCTACGAGGTCGATGGCCGCATTTTCTTGGCAGAAACGCCTCATGGTTTAAACAGAAACTACTATGGGACGTGCAGAAACCCCAACAACAGAGAGTCCAGCAACTCTGCCATGGTCCTGATGGCCTCAGAGAAGTCGCCTCATTACATGACTTGAGGCTTGTCTCAGTGTGGTCTGGTTGGCCAATCATCTTGTTTTCCGATTGACCAATCACAGTGCTGCTCCATATTTTGCTTTGTTTAAGCAATCTTTTTTTGGATTCATAGGATTCATTAAGGTATTAGTATGGGATTAGCTGGAGCAGCGAATGATTGAAAGAAACTAAGATCTAGAAAGACTAGTACTGGGGCCACTTGAGGCAGAGGATCAATTGAGACTTGGCCGCATCAGGTTTTCCCCAAAACAAAAATCCCAATGTTCTTAAATCTCTTTATTTTTTTTAACACAAAAAGGATGGGAAAATTAATAAACTATGGTAATTAAGAATGAATAAGAAAATCAATAAATCTGTAATAAATGAAATGGTAGCAATAATGAAAAATATAATAATTATTTAATATAAGATTTCTGTAGCTAGTTACGCTGTTTAGTCATCTATATCTGTTTTTAATCATCTATATCTGATGTTGTCTGAAATGCGCATGGATGTGTTGGTAGAAAGTTTGAGGTTGCTAAACAGACCCGTCTTTTCTGGACTGACTTGACTTGTAGCCTGTATCATACAGAATGGCTTTCTTGCTTCATCTCACTAACTTCTGCATCATTCTCTTTGGTGTTTTTCTTGAAGAAATTAAGCGGTTGAAAGGACATGAAAAGTTTCAAATAGTTGTCTTTGAGCTCCACAATCTTTTCTGTGCAAATAAGACATGTTTGGGAGCCAGTTGCACCCACTTTTATCACTCAAGCAGACACACACACCCTATCCCTGTAGCTCTGAAGTTTAAATCAAGCGTTGAACATCTCCTTTTTTACTTTGAACAGCGGTTTGCATAGAGAACGTCATTTATGCCACTTTTTGTTGTATTTGCAGCAGTTAGCGGACTTCTCTTTTTGGAGTTCATGTGATGTTCATGTCTTTCTTGATGACGTGAAACATTGTGGTTTTTGTAACATTCACTTTTGTAATGCTCACTGAGCATAGCCCATATACCATATATGAAGCTAGGTTCTCCACACACAACACTGTAAAGTGCCGTACATATCAAATTCTGGGGCTGCATCAATATTAATCTTTCATATTAAAGTGGTGCCAAAAATTTTGTCCTGCAGGCCACAATTGGAACGGGAGTTTGATACTGCTACTTTAGTAGACTGTAGGGAAAATATCAGAATCCCAAAACTCTACAAGCTCTTAATGGAGCTCACAGTCATCATGTACTGACTGGCTAGAACATTCAGAACAATCAGCTCAGAATATCATAAAGAAGAGACGGCGAAATTGTGCCAGACACAAACAACCAAAGAAGAACGATTCAGGGAGACTGCGTCACTTGGTTCTGAAAACAGGAACTCCCACCCCATTGTCCTTCACCAGAATTATCCGAGCTCAGATCAATGAGCAGAGCCACCCAGGAAAGAAATTGTTGAAATTCGAGGTGAAGTGAGAAGACGGACTTCTGACTTCAAGCCTGCTCCTGAATCTCACCTGCTTCGAAACATATTTACTGTTTAAAATACTGAGACCTTTTTACACGGGAGAAACCATGAAAGGTTTTTACACAGTCCTCCATCCACAATTTTTCGTGTTCTTATCAAAAGCAAATGTTTAAAAACATCGTTTGGCCATTTTAACATTTTGAATAATTTTGACATTGGGTTTTTATTCGTCGATTAATAATATTGGTAATATAGTTTTTAATAATATTTATGGAGTGTACTGCAGATATGTCAGTAATGTATATGATTTTCATCACTTTTAACCATGTGTTTGCTTGACGTACAAGTGTCTTGAGTTTGGCTTTAGCCTCCATGCGTAGTTTTTTGTTTGATTCACACCTCGTCGTGTCGTGTAAATGTCAGGCGAGCGTGAAGTGTTTGTAACTAACACTTAGTCTCTCGTGCTTTTCTCACAACAGAACTTGGCCTTCACAATTTTTCATTTGAATAAATAGAATAAATACCAAAACATAGCTTCAAACTTTATTGAAGAAACCAAAGCACTTTCCTCTAGAATGAATCTTGTTTTCAGTGGTAATAGGTTTTTCAATATTTATGTAAATTCACGTGTTTCTCAAAGAGATTTTTTTTTACAAACACCTGGAGATACTGGAGACTGAAGCATTTGAACAGCATTGGTTAGTAAAGGAAGACTTTATTTGGACTATTTCTGAAGCGTGATGTGTTTTCTGTTCTGTGCTTGTCTCTTTAATGGGTGGTCGGTCCATCACATTCCAGGACGATGTTTCTCTGTTGGAGAAGCTTCTCCAGCGCCTGTCGCTGGGCTGCACTGATGTTCCAGCTCTGCAGTGACAGTCTTCTGAGCGAGGAGAGAAGCGGAAGAGCCTCCAGAAAAGAGGGGAACCAGGGGGATGCACACAGGGACGAGGAAGGCCGCAGACTGATGTCTAGTTCCTCCAAGGCCTTCAGACACAAGGCCTTCCCAAAGAGAGATGTCCAAGCACCATCTCTGACCTCGGCATTATAAGACAGATCCAGCAGCTTCAACCGGTTCAGAGCTCCACGCTGGGCTGCAGCCTCTGTGAGATCAACACGATACTTTACCACATATCATAGTGGAGATGAGGCCATTAGAAAGCAACCCACCTATCTGTAGAATGTCCTCGGTGGTCAGACCACAGCTACTGAGTCTGAGTTCCTGCAGACAGCTGTTTGACTGCAGCGGCTCCAGGAGTGACTGCAGGTTATGCCTCACGCTCTTGTTCCACGACAGGTTCAGACTCTGGAGCTGTGAGAGTGAAGGCACGGCCGAGGCTGTGGAGATCCAGAGCAAATCAGCGTGAAAACTGACAAAGATTCCGAGTCCTTACCGAGGGCACGGCAGGTGGAGGAGCTCAGGGCGCAATTGTTCAGTGGAAGCCAGGTGAGCTGAGACACAGGGAGTGTTTGCAGGAAACTCGGGAGTGTCGCTCCAACACTTTTATTAGAAGATAGGTCCAGCTCTCTCAGCTCCTTCAGAGAAGAACACGCTCGAGCTAGAGGACCACACAAACAGACAGAACATAACATCAGTTCTGCTCTCTCCTGCTGGCGTGTCTTACTCATGTGCAGGGGCGCCGCTAGCAATTTCGGGCCCCATGTAATAATTATGTGATGGGCCCCAAAAAGACCGCGGGCCCCCAGAATTGTCCTAACCTTACACGCCTTATCGACGCCCGACCTCATGTGTGTCACTCAAGGAGTCGTTCACGTGTTGTTTAGATGTTCAGTGGTGTGTGTGTTCATCATCGTGTCGATGGTTCCGACTAACCTAATGCCAGCAGATCTTCCTCGGTGAGTCGGCAGCGGTGAAAGTCGAGAGTGTGGAGGTGTGTGAGGTAGCAGACGTGTGTGTCCAGCGAGACTAGACCTCCGCTCACATCCTGGTTGCAGGACAGGTCTAACTGTTCCAGTGCTGGGACCAGGCTGAAGGCCAGACCTGTTCACAATCACGGTAAAGCCCGTTCTGCTGTGTGTGTGCTGATTGCTGTCCTACCCAGGACCCGGAGTCCGTCCCTACACAGTCCACACGTGCTGAGCTTCAAGATCTTCAGTCGTGTAGAACCAAAAGATGAGGTAAGCTTCTCCATTCCATTCAGTGAGAGCTGGTTACAGGACAGATCTAGCTCCTCCAAACACCGCAACACAGAGAGCGCTTCGCCTGTCCAGGAAGATTTCACAGCAGACTTCCTTCGTCATTTAGGTCCCACCGTGATCTACTGACTACTCTGATCACAGAACCTCGTACTGCAATTTACCTGAATGATTTTTCCATCCTGCATAATGTCATTATTAAATAATAATTTTTAATACCAATATTTCTTTTGAGAACTACTATTTTACATGACAGTTACGGAAGACGTTGCTCTCGTCAGGAAGATGTGAATCAATTAATTGCAATTTACATTTTGAAAATTAAACTTTTAATTTTAAAACATTAAAACTTCAAATTCTGATTATGGGTTCATAATTTGTAGGGATTTTGATGTTTTGTGATCACAGACAGATATTGTTAGTCTAACATATGGAATATGTGATGACCAACCCACAAACTTAAAATTACCACCACAAAATCCGTCATCATTTGCCAATAGAAATTGAGATTCTGAAGGGAAGGGATTCTTTCATGGCACCCGGTCTTACTCAGAGCTGTCACGTCTGCTTCAGACAGTCGGCAGTCGACCAGTCTGAGATCTTTCATTGTGGCTTCAGGATGGAGGCTTTTCGTGAAGAATCTGAAATTTCCCGCCCCAACGCCGATGTTCCAGGACAGATCCAGCTCCTCCATTTCAAGCAAACAATGAAGGGCTTCACCTGAACATCATCAACGTGATCACTGATCCCAGGACCTTCACGCAGATAATCCTACCAAGAGCAGCGAGGTCTTCTCCTGTCAGTCTGCAGCTGCGCAGCTTCAGGACTCTGATTTTCGCTACCAGTTGCAGATGCACCGTAAGAGCCATCAGGGAACCTCCGACCAGATCATTCCAGGACAGATCCATCACCTCTAGCCGAGCCATGTACGGCAGAAGAGTAGCTGAGGTTCGTAAAAAACAGCGTTGAGGTTCAGACTCACACAGCAGCAAACACTTACAACACGCACCTAGTTCCACCACATCGGTGGCTGTCAGGTCACAGTGGCTCAGGTTCAAACTCTGGCTGTGAGGCGTTTTCCCAAGCTTCTGAAGAAACTGCTTCACCCGACCCCAGCCCAACGCCTGCTCGGCATCTGTAGCGCTGCTGTCTGTCGCAGGCTGTTAGACTGTATTTTACCGTGACGTGTAAATGTGTGCAGAGCATACCTTTCCCAAGCTGACTGTTCTCTTTCCTTAAGCTGCTGTCAGATTCTCCTGGTTTCCTGTCGCTGGCCTCTGCTGGACGGAAGAAGCGACCCACAGATGCTTTCTTTCTCTCGGTCATAGATCTTTTCCTTCTCAGCTGGTTCATGATCAGATCCAGAGGAGATCGTTTTTGAACATTCTCCTTCGTTTTTACTGCCTCTGCTGTAGGAACACACACACAAAGTGAAATTAAATTATAAAACAAAACAAATAATAATTTAATAAAACAAATAATAAATATAAACAAATAAGAAAACAAAGTAAATTATAAGACATATACAGTTTACTGTGTGGACACAGCCTCACATAAAATTAGAATAGCATTTACACTTACACACACACACGCACGCACGCACGCACGCACGCACACACACACACAGTAATGCATATAAAAATGCTTCAAATCGGAATGAGTTGGTTTCTGCAACGTACCTGTTGAATCCATCATTTTTTTGTTTCCCAAACTCGAGGTGAAACTGCATGTATAAAATAATTTCAATTAAAACATTATTTTGAATATGTAGCTAAAAATCTAAAATTACACACACATTATATATAGTGTTACATTTGAACGAGTATATACTGTATAGTGTGTTGTGGTGTGCATGTTTGTGATGTTATAACACTAAGGCCGTGGCATTTCCTACCTTTTTCTCGTCTTTTTTGTATAGTGTCTCTCCAGCCGTGTATTCAATCCATCTCACGTAAACGTCCCGGAACCCGGAAGTGAGTCTGAACTTTATCGGTAAACATGAGGCGTCACGCGCTTCCCACTAACGAGCGCCAGTCACGAAAGAGACTTCGGTCATTTATTGACTTGAAATACGACCACACTCATAAAAGTTGCTAACCAGCGACCACGAAAGATTAACCTGACGCCGGACAAAGACAACAGCTGGAATAAAGAAACAGATTCTCTTGAACACAGTAGATTTTATTGTCTTTCATTAGTAAGTGAGAGCCGTCGGCACACGGACTCCCGGCGGAGGTAGAGCTAACGGAATATCATGTGCGTGTTTCAGGGCCTTCAGCAGAACAATCTAGCAGCAGTGCAGGGGAGTCATATCGCCGTACATCTTTGTGAGGTAGTAGCTTTAGAACCCTCCTCTAAAAACGAAACCCTGATTGTCATTTACAGTAGGTCTTTTCAGTCCTCCACGCTTATAACCCACACCTTTTAAATCTGCAAACAGAAGATACCTGTGGCCAGATGATGTTTCACTGAAGCGGAAAGGTTCTCTACAGAAACATCAGGGTGAAGCTCACAATCCTGTTACGTCATTGTGTGAACCGTACACATGCAGTTTACTGTAAATACTCAACATTCACATCTGCAGTTAACTACTACATAGAGTATAAAATTATATAAAGAACGTTACGTGTGTGGATTCAGATTGTGTCTACAACATATATTTCAGCTATTGTCTTTTTCTTCAGTAGACGTCACACGGCTGATTGTACGTTTGCGGATTGTACGTTTCTTTTGAAATGAAGCTGAGGGCTCGTTCTAGAAGCTTGGGTCCGTTATCTGCGTGTCAGACACGCTCTCCTTCATCTCCTGCTTCAGCTCAGAGATGGTTCTCTCCAGTCTCTCTCTGGCGTCCCGTTCCCTCCTTAGCTCCTCCTGCAGCTCCTCGCGGTCTTCCTCTGCACGGTCCAGCCTCTGTCTCAGCTCTGATAACTAAGCAGCACAGGACGCCCACGGTGAGAAGATCTGAAGGTGTGTGGCTGTTTGTTTGTTTGTGTGTGTGTGTGTGTGTGTGTGTGTGTGTGTGTGTGTGTGTGTGTGTGTGTGTCTGTGTGTGTGAGATTGGTCAGACCTGTTTGGTATAGACAGTCTCCTGCTGTGGTTCAGTCTTCAGTTCTTTGCATCTGCAGCTCGTCCTCAGCTTTTCAAGTCTGTACTTCAGTTTCCTCTGTTCCTGCTGCACCTCACCGAGTCTTTGAGCGTGTTCGTTCTGAACCGCCTCCAGCTCACCATGCAGGTGACGACGGTCGGCCGCATCGCCGCGCCGCAGGTCCTGCAGCTCCTGTGGAGGAACCAGTCAAATGAATGGACATTATACTAAGGTGAACCAAAATCACAAGGACCAACCTCTTCCAGCTGTTTCTGTCTGTGCAGAGTCGACTGAAGCTTCTCGTGCTGGGCGTTGTACATCTGCAGAAGCTCCAGCACCACGTCGTCCTTCCTGTGGCTCCTGCACATCTCTGCTGCTTCTGACGAGCCTGGAACCAGCATGTCCCCATTTAACAAAAAAAGTCGATTGTTTCCTGGTACCACCAGCCTCGTCCTCACCATCTCGACTCTTGTGTCCGAGCTCCAGATCTTCAGGTTTCTCAGACCTCTCACCATCCAGATGTTCTACAGTGACCTGCTTCCAGCTACCAAAGAGAAATTGCTCAAGAGTCAAGACAAAGTCTGTCTGTCTTATTCCTGCATTTGTCTGTTGAGCTATCTGTTCTACACCTTCCCAATCAGAAAGGCTGTAAAGTTGACAAACCTCTGGCATACTGCGTCCGTGTAAACGTCTTCTTCTTTCAGACTGGACAGCACACGCGAGTGGAACAAGAATGCGGGCGCAGAGTCACCCTGAAGAGAGAGAGAGAGAGAGAGAGAGAGATCACACTCACTGACAGTCTGACATAAGTGTGAATCAGTCATGTGACCCAGTAGGAGCTGCGAGACGTGTGACAAGACGCACACACACTTCCAGACAGTCAAACTTTTCCAGGAATTTATTGCAATTTAACAAATGTATTAAATTACAACACCCAGCTCAGTATATATATAAATATATACATATATATTTTTTTACATGTATATTTATATATTTTAACCCCGTTACATATACATTATATATATATATATATATATATATATATATATATATATATAAACACATACATGTAAAGTCATGTGTGAGAAACCGCGCAGTGGTGATGGGGGGGGGTCACGTGTCGCTCACGTCACGAGGACTCCAATCTACCCAGCTACTGACAGAAACCAGGCAGCAGTGACGGCTGTTACTTGCTGGGTGCCGACATGTTTTTTACATGACGAAGAAATACAAACGTGTTTGACTGAAGTGCAGTCTAACAGTGAGTGAAGATGTACAGTAGACCGGTCGCTGAGTGTCAGTCTGCATGGCGGCTCACGGCTAAGCATTATATAATGAGATGCAAAATCGTTCCGATACTCTTGGCACTGATTGGCCAATTGAGAGGTTGGAGTTGGGGTTCTACCTGCTGATTGGCTGGGAAAGGGATCTCACAGGGCCAGTGAAGGCGGAGCAACTTCCCTTGCAAGCACATGCTACAGAAAAAAAACAGCCGCTCTTACCCTTTCTGCGTCCCCCATCTTTCTCTGTTTTTTTTTCTGCTGAATCTTTTTTGTTTCTTTCCTTCCAACATTTTTTCCTGTCTTCCTCACCTTCATATCTTCTGTTGCTCTCCGTTTGTATCTCTCTCTCCGTCTCTTTGGGTCTCTCTCATTCTCCCAATCTGTGTGTCGGTCTCTCTGTGTGTCTTTCTCTCTGTGTCTGATGCCTTCCCACTCTCTCTGTGCAGCTCTGTGTCTATCTCTCTCTATCCCAACAATCTGTCTCTCTGTCTGTCTCTCTCTCATTGCCCCCCCCAGGCCCCATGTGTGACTGTTGTGTTGGTTGCTCTGTTTGTTCAGACTGCACGAGGACTTTGAGAGTCTAGTGACCTGGTCTGAACCGCAGTTAGTCATTTCCTTTTCTGCGAAAGAGAGGGAAACATCTGCAGCGGCATGAGACCTAAACTCATCTGACTCCACGTCAAACTCGGCCTTTACTTTCTAAACACTACAAATCATCTCTGCCCTGACACACACTCACACGCTCAGGTCAAAGTTCACACAGTAAAGAACGTAACCTGGTCTTTTAAATAGAAAAGGCTTCATGGGAAAAAAACTGTTTAAAACTTGTGAATGAAAAGATGTGACTCACTAGCTGCGTTGGCCTCTTGTCTTGCTGGAACTTTGCTTTCATGTCTTCGAGTGTCTGCTTGAGCTTCTCTTCGTCTTCACTTCCCAGGTGTCTGTGCGCCAGCTGTAGGTAACGGCTCCACTTGGTCGAGTCGAAGCCCCAGTGACACGTGCGTTTGTCTGGCTGCCGGTGCGAGTGCATGACGAAGCGCTCCGGGCAGAAAAGCAACCGACATTGGGAGCAGCGGATACAGGGAGCGTCCCAGCTACAGTACAGCCGTGTGACGAACAGCCCCAGACACTTGCCAAGACACTGGTGCTCAACCCAAAGCCCACCAGACTCCTCACAGTCCTCCTCTCCAGGACCCTCGTGTGACCCGTGCAGCAGAGTGTTGCAGAGCCGCTGGGCATCGGTCAGTGTGATGAGGCCACATGATGGCGTCCCCGGCGGAAGGATGCCCAGCACCTTCAGGACGTGTAACTGCGTGGCATCGCAGCGAGAGCAGTACAAGTACTGCTGGTCGCACACAGAGTTGATCTGCTGCAGAGAGAAGTCCCTCAGAACGGTGTTCAGCAGTTGCGGCAGACACAGACGCAGCTCTCCTCCCACGGGGAAGCAGGAGATGGGCTCTCCCTCCAGACAGCAGAGACCCAGGTCAGTGCAGCTGTCAGGCGCCACCAGCACAGGGACGCCCCCCTCGCTCACAGCAGACACCATCTTATACTGGGCGTGATGGCTGGAGAAAGCGGCAGGTCCGCTGAGAGAACACTGGCTGCTCAGAGAGAACTGCGCTAGCGTGTCCTTCAGCCCAGGGCTCAGATCCTGATTGGCCTCTTTGTTCTTCTTTCCACCTCTGGAGCCAAGAGAGGTTTGTGGGATGTTTTGACAGGACAGATTTAGAGCAGCCATCACACGTTTCTTAATGGGTGCATCTACGGCCTTGTCTCGCATTAGCCTCTTTAATGGGGCTTTAAGAAGTGGCTGTTCCTTAGGGGCATCTGGCCGCCTTTTCTCGGTAGAAGCCATAATGGTGTGGTGTGTGTGTGTGTGTGTGTGTGGATACACGCTGAGGGTGTTCAGCCGACGTCTCGAGAGAGCTCGTGTTTTATTTTTGCATCATAGCCGAAAAATTCTCCAGAGGAGCTGTGAAAATCAAAGCAACAATTACTGGTTAAAAACATCTGACCCCGTGTGTTTGCAAGAGAGTTGTTTTACAACTGTAAGCAGCATCTTTCAAACATGCATTACCTTTGTTGGTCGGTGCTTTTTATTAAGGTTTACGATATTCGTCTGTTTCATCTCACATGAATCATCTCAGCAATGTGTTGCGACAGGCTATCCACCCCCTCACCAAAACCCCGCCCACTACAGTCGACGTCGCTTCTCTGATAGGTCCCTATCCGGTTTGTAGTCCCGCCTCCCTCCCGATGACGTCCTCTGCGGGACGACCCCCACAGTGAGTGTTCCCACACCGATGACACTCACGTTTCACTACAAATTTAAGACACGGGTCGTGTCGATAAACCAATTGATGTTAGTTTTAATTACCAAAACAACGAACACTGGTTCACGCGACCGATATCGGTAGACACGCTGCGCGAGTCTGACATTTGTGTGACATGGCTCATGTATCCCGAGCTTCAAGAGAAAATAACAATTTTTATTTTAGGTTTATGATTTATGAAGAATTAAATCATGTCAATCAGTATTCATGCTGTGTAAAAGCAACTGATAAATACCCGCATAATCCTAGCGTGTTTCAAAATCGGCCTTACAGTTCTACGAGTTTAACAATAAAACGTTAAACGATCATTTCTATAAATGACAAAAAGCGTGAAATAATTAAATCACTACGTCTATTCAAAACTAGACGCCTCCGGGCTTACCTGGCGTAACCGAAGTGTCAGTTCAGCGGACGACAAAAACATTCCAGAGGGGTCAAGGCTTCGAACGTGCGCTGATAGAGGGGCGCGTGTCGGAGTTCTCTGCGGAGCGATCGCCGTCGGTTTGACGCCGAGCGCGGACTTCATGCTGATGAAGAGGCGACCTGACGTCACAGACCACCGACGTCACTAGACGTCTGCCGCGGCTAGACAGTACCGGAAGTCTCCCTCCGGGGGCTCGTGATGCCACAAGTCCAGCCCTTTAGCTAATAGCTTATTGGTACAGTATTTGTGTAAATGGCCACAGAATTGTCCAATAAAAGATCGGCTGAACAGGCGCCGTCTTTCGTTATGCCTAGCAACTGTTCCGCGTTACCGCGTAAACCAGTAAAGCAAGATGTTTAATGATAATTTTGTGTGAATTAGTAGTTTTCGAACTAATTCGTTTATTTTGGGGTTAATGTTTTCTTTACAGAGCGCTTAATTTATATTACCAGTGTTGAAGAGAGTGTGTATTTGGAAAGAATGTTCAAAAACACAGACAACTGAATCATAACTAAACAAATACAGTACATCATTTAGTGGAACTGTCACTGAGCCTAGCTCTGGATTTATTGAGTATAGGAAAGGGGAAAAAAAAGGAAAGTGAGGTGCACACACACACAGTGAAGTGAACACACACAAACCCAGAGCAGTGGGCAGCCGTGCTGTGGCGCCCGGGGGGCATGTGGGGTTCAGTGTCTTGCCCAAGGACACTTAGTTGCAGAACCCGTAGTAGTTAGTAGTAGTAGTACTACCGTAGTAGACGGACGTAGCGGACCTCAACGGACCACAACTCCACACTTGTAGTGACTCAGTAATGATATTTACTGATACAAAAGCTTCCCATTCCTCTCACAAGAACCCACTGTCAATAACCACACACACACACACACATATGGCTCTCTGGAAAACGTAACGATGGTTCAGTACTGAAGGTCAAACTGTGTGAGACCTTCAAAATAAAAGCATCTGAACAGCCCTGAACTGTAACTGTACAAGTCTGTGAAGCAGCTGAAACGCTTGCCGACAACAGCAGGACACGACTTTAGAGCAGAAGATGTCAAGAAAACACTGAACACTGTTGCTAAGAGACAGGAAGAAATATGATAGATCAGCGTTAAGACAAAAAGAATTGAACAGTATGATTCCTCTAGTGTACTACAACATACACTGCAATTCACATACAAAAATCAATTCATACACTAGCTGAACAAATGTGCCTCTGAATTGTTATAACGTTTGGTTGCTAAGGGTTGCATTTTACAGCCAGTTATGCTAAATCCCAGTACTGCAATGTTGAACTCCCCCTGATTGACAAAGAACATCAAAAACTGCTCGTGCAGTTTCCCAGTCTTTATTTGGGACTGACTGGAGACTGAAGTAACATATATCGCTTGACCTAAAAATGAAAGAGGGGCATGTCAGTGCATGGTTTGAATCCTGCTGTGTTCTCGCTGACCTGCTGGTGCCGTTGAGTGGTGAGCATTGCACGCTGCTGCCTGGCTCGCGCCTCCTCCAGCGTCAAACAGCCACCTGCTCGCGGACAGACACGTTAATCCAGCGTTAATGTGGCTTCATTAATGTACCTCCATCAGGGGATCAGAGTTTGCAACTAAACCCAGGGGTGTCGTTCTCAGGAGAAGCACAGGTTTAACTTTTTCATCTGATGAGCATAGTACTGCCATTGCTGAGAGCGGCCAGTTTCACAGATTATAATTAGCCGCCATAGCCTCATGCCGGAGGCCTGTATCTTTTTGTATGTTTTTTCAGTATGAGATCTGGAGCACCCCTGATGGTCAGTGGAGATGATAGCAGAGTAGCTCCTTCTCTTGTGTGTAGAACGTTTTTGGTCTCTAGAACTTTATACATTTTTAGTACAGTAAACAGTTGTACGACTCACCCACTGTCCGAGGAGATAAGGAGATGTAACCCATGGCCCGACTCAAGCGCAGGTTGTCCAGAGCCGCCAGTTCGGCTGCAGCCTCTGTTGATCAGCCCAGACAAAAATGCTGTACAATGCCTTCCTTCAAATCCCAGCCAAATGAAGACCTGAAAGCAGCTTGTTATGTCTCAACCTGCCACTTTCTAACAGAACCTTCTTCAGATTATTGTCCAACCTTCCTTCGTGTTTGACATTACAGCAAGCTCAATTCTGTGCAAAACACAGTGCATAACATCTGGACAAGCTAGTTATGGTCAAATGACTATGGTCAGTTGCTCAGTGCACGTTTCAATTAATTGCATGAGTACGCACGCACGCGCGCGCGCGCGCACACACACACACACACACACACACACACACACACACACACACACACACACACACACACAACTTCTTCGAAAAAGTTAATAAGAACAAGAGCGCCACAGTACAGAATGCCATAAAGAGAAAATATTGCTATGGGATTCTTCACGCTGGAATCCCTAATAACATATGTTTAATGTGAATGTCTAGGTGTAAAAAACACAAACATGTTGACGTTTACATGCGTGCCTTAAATTTGGACAACTCACTTTGTTGAATATCCAGTCTTTTCTTTGGATTCGGGGCAAAGACTGTAAATGCTTTGTGACTGTAAAGGAAAGGCGAGGCACTGTAATGTTCTATTGGATTTTCAGAGTTGTGATGCTCGCACGTACCTGTGAATGTCAGGACGCGTTTGTTCCCGCGCTGCGCGTGACCTCTGGTGATTCGCGGGCTTCGGCACCGCTTCAGGACTCGTCTCTGCGGATCTGTTCGCGGTGTCGCATCTGCATCTCGGGCAGCTCGACGCCCTCTGAGTCTTGTCCCGCTGACCCGCGTCCCTTGCTTTAAGGCTCGGAGCAGTTCTGCGTTTGTTCTGTTTTGTTTCAACAAGTTTCGCCTTTACAAGTCTCGTCTCTGGCATATCTGCTGGCACAGTTTGCTTTAAACCGCAAACATTTGTGTAAAAAGGTGGCGGCGAAAGAGGAGGCACGTGCAAAAGTCAAGCCTTGCGTGTTGAGTTGAGCAAACGAGAGCCCGTGATCCGCTTACAGCCGGTTAGCGCACGAGATTCGTCGGTCACCCCCGTGATAACCTACTAAACTAGTTGCAAGTGCTAGTATGACCAGCTGTAGGCTGGTGCGGCTTTTAGTTGCTATGGTTACAAAACGATTACGTAATTACAATTTTAACAAAATGTGCACTGAAGTTTAAGCGGAAATTTCAATGTTTATGGGTCATAACGATAAATTACATTTTAATTTAGTGATTTCGAGTTGGGAATACACATTCTCAGTTACATTATTTAATTCCACATAACAAAACAGTTAAATAATGGGCAATATATAGTTGAAAATGTAGGTACAAATTATTGAAGGACTGAAATAAACATAAACCATTTTAACTGGTTTGGCCTCAACAAGTGACGTTCTGTTCTAGCTTCTGTAGAGGCTCCTCCAGAACTCTAGGGGCGCCGAATGGCCGTCAGCGCCGAGACTGGGTCCCGTCGGTCTCTACTTTTACCTTTGACGCATTAGGTCATGACGGGATTGTAGCAGTCGCTAAAAATGGTCACTGTGTGATGGGAGAGCCGCCTCGTTGACTTCGGACAGGTACGTCATCTCGCGCGGTCGGTAGTTGTGCGGTAACCGGGCGGTGTTCTGCACAGGTCTGGCGAGCGGCGCTGTGAAGGGAGGAGCATCATCGTTTTCCATTTTGACTTTCATTTTGTTCGTTTCGATGCGCAGCAAGTTCAAGTGATTCCTCTCCGTTCGCCCAGAAAGAATCAGCCGCGTCAGCTGTGCCTCACACGGCGCCGTGATTCGGGCAGGACCGCGTCTTCGGGAACTCGGGGCGCTCGAGCTGTCACTGCGCGAACACACGCCCATTTTTGATCAGCGATCAAACCGCGTCTGGCGACATAAGCGTCTTTCTGTGCCCGTGACGTATTGATCAACATGCTTTTTTCCCGTGGGGCGCAGACTCCAGCGACCTCGCGTTCACCAGCCAAGGCCTTTGGAACGTTGAGACAGATGTTTTCCCGGGAATCACCGTCGGCGGCGGCTCGCGCATAAACATTGAAAACACGCGTGGGATCGAGGCACCTGTGCGCGCGCCGCTTCCTGGTATGTGATCGATCGATTAAAACACCAACGGTCAGAGAAATCGGCTTCGGTGCCTCGTGTGCACAGACACGGTGATGGGTTTTTTTGGCTGGTGAAACAAAGGCAAGGACAAAATGTGGCTTCACGGTGCACGAACAGCGCAGTGTGTGCGTGTTTACGTGATGTGTTGTGTTTACATACACGTGTGTTTATTCCTAATATTACTGTGTGTTTTTTAGCAGTAGGAACGAAAACATAATGACAGTGTTTTTTAACATTCAATCAGATGTTTTGCTCTGTACTGCAATATGTTCTGGTGCATTTCACTACCTAATATTTTCCAGACTGCAAATTTGTTGGATGATAATTTAATGGTTTCTCAAACTTCTCATGTTCTAACATATAATACATATAGGTTAAAGAGTCTGGCTTTGTTTTAGCCTCTTGTGTCCAGTTTGTGAAGAAAAATGGACAAGGAGCCTCAAACTAAAGCAGAACCTGCAAAGTGTGCAGTGAACACCACGACCACCAACACGTCCCATTCGGCAAACGGGGGCGGCAAAACTCCCCCCGCACTCACAGCCGTGACCACCTTCCACAACCAGCCCACCACCCCCAACAGGAAAGTGGTTCAGGTATTTATACACACACTTCATTCTCAGTTTCAAGTGAATCTACTGTTCTTCCTTTGCTTCAGTGATGTGTTTCTTTGCACAATCAGATTAATCTGTCTGGAGACCGCCTGGCTCCTTCATTTTCACAGACTGAGAGAGTGAGCCAAGCTTCATCCTCGCTACAGAACCCAAAAACAGTGCGTATATTCTCGGAAGCATCAGGTGTATCATGTCTTTCTGAAGAGTGTGTTGCAGTGAACCAAACCTTTGTAGAAGTTCACATACCGTTGTAGTTGTTGTGGTTCTGCTTAAATTTTCATCTCTTCATCATCGGACTTCACAGCCCAACACTCCTGGAGTGACTCCTCTAGTGAGGGCTAGCCAGAACCTGACTTCCACCCGCAAGACCGGCCCTCAAACACTGTTGCTAGGGAAGAGCCCGAACACCAGCCAGGCCCAGATGCTGCTGAGGGCCCAGATGGTAAGATCTATGTCTGGTTTGTGCGTCTGCATGTGTGACCTCACCACATTAAACACCAGCTCTCACTGTAACCTACACGTCAATAAGGCGACACACAGGAAGTGAGCGCTTGCACCGCGATGGCCTGTTCACCCATGCCCTCTTTATTCCCCCTCTTCTCTTGTTCTTTCTGTGCTTGCCTTCTGGTAGTTGATTCTAACGTCTGCTGTGCGACCTGATGTACCTGCCCTCCCCTCCTATTCCTCCTCCTCTTCCTCCTCCACCCCTTCCTCTTCCTCTACTCAATTTCCCTCCACACAGGTGAGATCCAGCACGTCTGGGCATGAGGTGGTTCCCGTGTCGTCCTTCATCTTGTCACTTTTGCTCTTTTTCTCTTCAGCTCCAGAGTCTGAATCTCCGTCCGCCGCAGCCTGCATCCCTCACCATCCCTACCAACGTACCAGTGAAGCCCACCAGCTCCAGCCAGCCCCCGCCGCTCTCCTGCCCAAGACTACAGACATTCCACCTGAGGCAGAGTCAGCCAGTGAGCGTCGCGGGAAAAGAGGGACCCGGCAGGACAGAAAGCTCCACATTGCAGCCCAAACCTCCAGCCACACGGCATCTCACCGTTCCACCGCCATGTAAGTTCAACAGTCAAACACGCCGGGACGTTTTTTAACCTTTTTTTTTTTTTAAACAAGTTAATTGTTCGATTTAGATTGTTCTGCTCATTAACAGTGTCAATAATGTTTAGTTGATATACTAATGGATGGATAGACTGATAGATTTATTGATATTTATGTTTATTGTCCCAACTAGTTATGGACATTTTTATGAGAAATATCGGCAAATGGACTGGAGTAATGCGAGTCATTCAATTTGTCTCTGATTTGACCATCTTTTTTTTCCTCTCCACAGCCTTGTATGCACCAGCACAGGCTCATGCTTTAGCGAAGCAGAAGCTAAACAGCAGCGGCCTGAAGAGACCTCACAGCCAGATCAGCATCCCCCAGCATCCCTTCAATCACCGCCACATGCCTTCCAACTCTCCCCCCGCCACGCCCAAGAAACCTCTGCCCGAGTTAAAGCGCTGCCCATCCACCCAGTCGGCCCACAGCGCGTCTACACAAAGCTCCTCAGTGGCCATCACGGTTCCTTCCCCCGGGAGATCTCACCTCACTCCACCGGCTCTCACTTTGCCTCTGAGGTCTCCTTCCACTGTTGGCTCCTTATTGGCTACAAAACAACTGCTAAAAATCGCTTTGTCCTCTGCGTCTGCCCAGTGTGCCAACGGCCAATCAAAAGCAGCTGCTTTGTCACCGCCCCACGACCTGACGCAGTCGAAGCCTCTGGTGTCGCCCGTACTCGCTGCACCTGAGCACCCCGCCCAGTCCCTGCGGACCCCAATCCCATGCCCACAGCTGGTGCAGCTGTCACCCTCCCGCCAGACAACGGCAGCCACGCCCCTCATCAGCACCCCTCCGCTGGCATCTCCTCAGAGGGCATCACCCCCGTCTCCGGTTCTGCCCCCTGTGTCTACCAGCAGTGCTCTTGCGCCACCTCGCTCTCCCTTCAGCTCAGAGGTGGCGAAGGACAGAAAAGAAGAGCAGAAGGATGAAGAGCTTCCGGAACAATCTCCACAAGACCTGAAATCTCCAAGGAGAAACCCTGGGCAAGCCACAGATCCCCAGGCAATGAAAACCTCCGACAAGGTAGTTAACTTGCCGCCGGGCAGACAAACACTTCCACTAATCGGTTGTTAAGAATTGGTGGTTATTTTATTTTGAAAGGTTTTGATGAATGGATATTAACTGTTTAATACATTACAATGGATATTAAACTCCATTTATAATGACATACATATAGGTATAAATATATATTGTTATATTTAAAATAAAACAATATTGTTTAAAATTAAGGAATGTACATTTATCTATACATGTAAACAACATATATATATATATATAATATAAATATATGCAATACCGTGGATATCGTGATAATTCATGAACTTAAATAAACACCTTAATACAGTATAATACATTAGTTTCGTTACAAGTTGTAACTTACAACTATCAATGATGGCACGGACATTGCTAATCGAACACAGAACGCAGTGTAACAGACTGAATTAAGGGATCACACACGTGACGCGCATATGCGTGCCGCTCAGTTTTCTGCGCTGTGCCTTTAAGAGAAGAACGGCTGTTTTAGACGCGCGCGAGAAAATCTGCTTGTTTTACTTTGATCAAAGTCTGTTTTCGTTTGGCAATCATGGTTTCACATGCCCGAGAAAGAAAGCGAGACAATGTTTACGAACGAAGACCAGAAACAAAGCTACTGTAGGCAGCCGCTCGCCTTCTCACTCTCTCTCGCCCGCCCGCTCGCCCTCTCTCTCTCTCTTTATCTCTCTCTCAGATTTTGCCAATTTTGTTAATATGGTCTATTAAAATGTAATGCCCCCCCCAATACCGCAATAAAATACCGATACCATCTGTACAGTAGAAAATACAGTGATGTGAATTTTAGCTCATATCGCCCTCCCATAATATATATATATATGTGTGTGTGTATATATATATATATATAATTATTGTTTTTTTTCCCCATTTGTTTCATGCATAACATTACCACATACAACACGTGTGTTTGTGTTTGTCTAATCTGTCAGGAGAACAAACATATCAGTGCACATGTATTCTGTGTGCTGAGAGTGGCTGTGTGTTTCAGGTGATCGGGAAGATAGCGGGCGGCACAGACGAGTCCAAGTCCTACAGTCGGATGAAGATGCTGCAGAAGGTGGAGACACATTCAGCGTCTGTGCCGCTGTGGCCAAGCGAGAAAGACGAGCAGTGCGAGGAAACGTCGGCTCAGTCCGACAACCACTCAGGTGCTGTTGCGCTCTTTACTGGTTCTAAAGCTCCGTGTGTGAAACGAAGGGGCTGATGTGTGCTTCATCTGTTCAGCAATTTCCAGTCTGTCCTCGGACATGTCACCCATCCAGTCCTCCATGTCTCACACGCCGGACCTTTACCCTGCCGACTGCTGCTTTCCTCGGAAGCCCAGCCCGGCTCCGGAGCGTCGCCTGAGTCCCGTCAGTCCGCTGAAGGACACCCAACAGGCGCGCGGCGAGGCCAAGCCGCCCGTCCTGACACACCTGGTGGAAGGGTTCATCATACAGGAGGGACTGGAGCCATTTCCGGTAACCCTGAACTCTCTGACATGCAGGACAGCTGGAAATTGACTGGTTTGTTCTGGTACAGGTCAGCAGGTCGTCCTTAATGGCGGCTCCGGCGCAGGACACCAGGGTGAACGGGCTAGAAAAGGACAAGGAAGTCCTGCCCTCCAGTTCAGTTCCTCCTGACGACTCCACAGACTCGGAGGACGAGCTGGTGCTCACAAACAGTACGGTTCATTCCTCTCGTCACAACGAGCTTCTGTAATGGTGATGATGTTCTTCTCTTCTGCTGCAGACGGAGTGAGGCGGACACACAAGCTGGTTCTGCAGTGTCAGTTCTGCCGGAGGAAGGGAACCGCACAAACCTTTGTCCGCTCCAAGCGCTTCTGCTCTAAATCCTGTGCCAAGAGGTAAAGCATGAAGTCCCTGTGGAAATCCCTATAAGCCACTTTCTGCCTGTGTGCATGTAAACTTAAAAGACAAATGAAGTATGTATTAAAAACGTGATCGTTTTTTTTTTTCCTCTCGCATTTAGTTTTTTTTTAACGATAATATTTCAGCATTTTTTTTTTAAGACTGTGTTGGCACTGAAGAGATTTTTGTTCTTTTGGTGTCAAACGCGGTGGTTTACAGATTGGAAAGGCTGTATCATGTGACAGGAAGTGGTCACTGCGTGATGAGCATCAGCCCTTCACACGCATGCGGTGGAAGATTCCGGACCATGTGTTCGACCTTCAAGCTTGCTCTTTCTCACCAGGTTCAGCTATACCAAACGTTTCCGTGCGCTCCGGCGATGCGTCAGCGAAGGCGGCCATCGATCTGAACTGAACGGAGCCGATCACACCGGCCATTTCCACCAGGTTTGACACGCACATGTGTGTTTGACTCTGTTGGCTTTGCTCAGTTGGCCTCTGCTCACACATCCAGGGCAAACACAGCGTCACGGAGCAGTGGAGGATCCTGCAGCCGGCGGCTCAGGAGGGAGACGAGGCGGCTCCGATGAAAACGCGGCTCCGCAGACACACCGAGCAGGAGCACGAGCGTGAGACCAGGACCAGGCCGCCGCTGGAGGAGAGCAGAAGTGCCCCTACCTCTCCCGCACAACCTGTGTCGCCGGTCCACCTCCCGCTCTTCTCCAGACCTGCGCAGTGGTCTGTGGATCAGGTGTCCAGGTTCATCTCCAACTTGCCAGGTGAAACTTCACCACAGGAGAAGCCACTAGTACTGGAACCTTTATTAACACTATACTGAATACATACTATACTATACTAACACTATAACTATATGAAAACATTTATTAACACTTTTGTCAACAATTAAAAACTAAACCAAAATGCCCTAAATTGTGATGACGTCCAATCATAATCAGAGCTTGTGGAAAAAGGCGGGTGCAAACGCAAAGAGAACCAATCTGGACACTTTCAGCGGGGCAAAAAAAGCACGGTGAGCTGGCTAGGACGGAGGTGCTAGCTTTTGGAAAAACGTCTTCTAGTGGCTGGAAAAAATCGTCAGATATAAGGATTCATAGTTACATTCAACGCGACCTTAAAAAAACCTTCCGCGTGGAGCAACAACCATGGGCAAAAATGCAATAATCCTGAAGCGCCATCTACAGATGAAACCTATATTTTCGTTGACTAAATCTATACTGTAAGTTAGATGACTAAAATGTTGTGGTATTTAGTCGCCTAAAATTAGACTAAAACAAAAAAAATTAAGATGACTAATTTGGGACTAAAATAAAACAAAAGACTGACTAAAACTAGATTTTAAATCTGTCAAAATTAACAATCGTCCACTGATCCAGGGTGTGTGATCTGCCACTTGATTCAGAGTTGCTTTGATTGGCTCCAAGCTCCCTGGGACTCTGAAATTGAATAGCTGTTCAGACAATGGGTGGCGTTGACTGCAAAGTGGCATAAATATTAGGGATGCACCGAAATGAAAATTCTTGGCCGAAACCGAAAACCGAAAAAGAGGAAAGCCTGGCCGAAAACCGAAACAATTGCATTTATTGCTATGATGGTGTACTAAATGTACTAAAACAAAGGCATTGCAATTTCATAAATTAAAAATGAACTTTCAAAGAATAAATGAAATAAAATGGCCTTAACCCTAAGTTACAAATATGAAAATATGTATCAAGCATATTGCAACACTCAAGAGTATAAAATATAATTCAACTAAAACTAAAATGTTTAACTTGACCTACTGGCCTGCTGAAATGTTGTAAAATTAAACGTTCCTCCGTTAAAAAATGCATTTAAGTTTAAAGTGCATTCAGAACAAGTGCAAAGGATACAACATTTTCTCTGCATGTCTTAATAATAGTATAAATAGGTTGCTGACTTGCCATCTGACTGACATTTGAGAAAGATCTGAGACTGTATTTAAATAAGGCCAATTAAATCGTTTAAAAAGAATGCATGATTATAACTTTATTAACGCGGGGTTTAAACTGAAAAGTAGCAAACACGGAAGTACAAAATGCCTTTTAAGGCAATACTTGCTCCGCCCACTTCCGGTGCCTCAGACTTATTCTGCGGTTCTGCAGTTGGTGGCTTCTCACATATTTCTACGGATCGTGCGCTGACAGACTCTAAGCGCGGACTTTTCATAGTTTTTACCGTGTTTACCGCCACTTTCGGCGCTTTAGAGCTGCGCTACAGGATTAGCGTCCGCTACAGACGCATCAGATGAGCTGATCTCTTTAGTTTGCTGCTCAAACGGAGTAAGAAGAGAGAGAATGTTCTCTATTAAGAGCCACTGGTGTGAAGTGACTGTCGCGGGGAGATCGTGATCGGCGCTTCGCTAGATGCCGCCGCTCTTACGACTCTGCTTACGTCATCAACTTTCGGCCGTGTTGTTTCGGTGAAAAAAGTGTTTCGGCCGAAAACCGAAAATGCACTTTTTGGCCATTTTCGGCCGAAAATTTTCGGTGGCCGAAAATTCGGTGCATCCCTAATAAATATCTTTAAAATGGGAAAACTGCGTTAACTTAACTTAATTTGACACGTTTTTATTTCACTATTGATGACTTGATTTAAAGTTAGAATAGAGGAAAGACAAAAAATGTATCCCTGACATCAATATCGACCGAATGTCAAAAGGCTGCGATGTGATCAGAGCTTGATGTGAATGTTTCCACACTCAGGCTGTCGGGACATTGGTGAATCCTTCAGGGCCCAAGAGATTGACGGCCAGGCCCTGCTCCTGCTGACTGAGGACCATCTGATGAGCGCCATGAATGTCAAGCTCGGCCCGGCGCTGAAGATCTGTGCCCGCATCAACTCGCTGAAGGAGGGGGGGAGATAGAGAGACGTGCGCACGGCTGCTTCCTCCACGTCAGAGCACTTGCCAATAGAGTAGAGCCGATTTGTGCACTTTAATCTTCAGAGATTTACGCGACAATTTCCTTGTAACGAGACGCTTGCGTGTATTTGCTTGTCCCAAACTAGCAAAAGCTTACGGTTCTTGTAAAGTTAGCCTCTGTCTGGAAGCATGGTAGCAATATAATGGATGGGTCTGTGCTGGATGTGTATTTATTGGCAGTAGAGGATCCGGTAGCATCTCTGTTAGTCTGGTTCTTTGTCTGGTTTTTCATGATCAGGGTCAGGTCGGGTCGGAGGTGCATGTCCACTGTAAATAACTCCATATACATGTATAACAGCGCAGTGTTCTGTGTGTGAACATGACACAAAAAAAAAAAAA
>CM051497.1:14464050-14475539 GCA_028031935.1 Paedocypris micromegethes | reverse complement strand
AAAAAAAAAAAACATTTTGTGAAGGATTTGTAATATTTAATATATTTGTCTTCTAAGGCTCCAGAAAGTGCAAATGCAATTAAATTCCAATTTATAAGGTTTTTAACAAAGTTTGAGATGCGGACGTGAAGTGAGATTTTAGCGAGTGTTAGATCAATCAAAAGAGAAGACTGCACGGACGCTTTTCACTGGTAACCGTGTTCTAGATCGTGTCATCGAGTGTTGTTTCGCATTACCTTTCCTGTGCCACTTTTAATTATTTAATTAAACTGACTACATTTTCTTAAAAAAACGTCAAATTGTTTCCACCTACTCATTTATGAATTTTATGCTTAAAACAAAAACTGAAACCGTAGCAGAAGACTTTTGGTGAACCCCTGACTACATTTCCCAGCGTCCTCTGGGGTTTGTTTTGCATTTTGTCAAGTGTTTCCCAAACGACTTGTTTTACTGGAGGGTGAAGATTTTTTTTACAATGCGAATACGTTTGCAGTATGTATAATATTTTGTAATTGTTGAATTTTGTGTAATTGCAAACAGACGTTTAAAGTTCAATGATCTGTTTATTTTGTCAAACAATCCACGAGAAAACCGTCAGGGAAGAACTATACATTTGCTCAACAAAACAACAATCATTTTAGCAAGTTTATTTGGAGGACCTAGGTGAATATATTGGTAGAAGGATGTTGGAGATGGAGCTGCAAGGGAAGAGGGCAAGAGGACGACCAAGGAGGAGATATATGTGGTAAGAGAGGACATGAGGTTGAACAAGGTTGGCTGGGGTCACGGTGGAAGATGCTCATGATAGAAAGAGATGATTCACTGTGGCGACCCCTGATAAGGGAAAAGCCAAAAGAGTTGAAGTAGTAGAAAATTTGGAGGACGTGCTAAACAAACACCATCAGCCGGATCCTTTTGAAGGACCAAGTGATTTCACCTCCTATATGAAAAAACACTTGTTTATTTGATAGTGTTATCTTTTTCTTTGAGATGTGCAATAAATTAAATTGAAAGGAGCTTGAAATTGAAAAATCATCACTCCTACAGATTTGCCAAGAATTTCTAAAACCGATCGCTAATATAAAAATCAAGTATTGAATGTGAATCAAGTACATGCACCGATTAAATGGATTTATAAATTGAAGTACCAATACCTGTACAAACTATACACTGTACTGGGTAACTTGTGCGCTTCACCGTCTCATACCGTTCGGCCGGCAGATGTCGCGGTTGTCTACATTGGCATAAAATAACTGATCATTATATTTGTAAATGTTAATTAAAAAGTAAGCAAAGTATTTCTGCGTACCTTGATGTTTCAAATGCTTTCGCTTTAACTTCAAGTATTGGTCATCCCTCAAAAGCAATGGTATCAAAGAAGTGTGGGGAAAACAGAATAAATTGAGAATGAAAAATCTATGGAACAAAACGGAATTGTTTTAATTGACAAAACGGCTCAGTTAGATCGTCGACGCAAAAATAAATATTAATAAAATGACCAACTAATTTGACTATAACATGGCGGTCTAAAAACGTCCTGGTTTGAATTTGCAATATACTGTATGAGAAAAATAATAACCCGTTTCGTACCGTACAACTTTATGTGTCGTACGGCAAACATGCAAAATTGTCTCAGTGACGGATACAACACACACCGCTATTCCACTTGTGATTTGATCAAAAAACACAAAAACGGTTACAACAAGGACAAAACATCGTGCAATAAATCCTGCCAAATTGACGTCGAAAAGCGAACTTCTACCCAAAACTGGTCCCACGCGACAAAATAAGCGCGCGTTGGACTACGTACAATAACCTTACCAGTGCTGTTTTTATCTTCAAAGATACTATTCGGTTTTTTACATAATTATAACATGTAATCTTAAAGTTAAAAACGTTTTTGTTGAATAATTAAAACATCTAGAATACATAAATCTATACGGCACTTAAAATTCAATTATTTAAAAATACTTTCAAATCGTTGTGTATTGAACTGCTTCATTTAAAAACAGGACACCTGAGAAGTCGTTAGAAGTGTTGTAAAGTTAAGTATTTCACATTTTTACCTGTGCTCCTGCTACTGAACTGAACGGCAACTTGTGGTTGATTTGAACCCGCTGGTATGTCATTACCTGATTGTAATCATTTGCAAATAATGTTGTGTTTTTAATGCAAATGCATTAAAGTATCCAGGGAGGAGAGTTTGATTAGGCTCATGAATAAGACACAATCATTTACAACAGTTAAAATAGATGGTCCGTTTCAGCTACAGTGTGTGGGAGAAAATGGAGCATCCAGAGGAAACTCACGCAAACATCTTGCACTTTTTGAACATGCTACTGCCCGCCTGCCACGACAAGCCAGAAAAACATGGAAAAAAAAACATCTGTGTGAGTGTGTGTTTTGCTGGGTTAAATAATGAATTGGAAAAAAGTTCAAGAATTCAGACCTTCAGTTTTTAGTTTGAAATGCTATAGCCACTAGATCTTCTCTTGCTCCACAACGACCCAAAGACGCATTTATATCTTTATGTTTTTATTACTACAGATGTTTTTAAAACCTAGACAATCTAATAACCAGAGCCACTGGTATTTGAATTCGATAAAAGCTGTTCAGCTGTAGAAACCCTCATCATCACTAATGTCATCCTCGTGTTCCTCGAGTGTGATGACGGCTCAACCCTGACAGACCATCTGATGTTCTACTGCTGGTAATGCTGCTCCTCTCCTGCCCAGCCTTGGTACCTTCCCTCGCCCTGGTTGTCCTGGGTGTAGAGGTCTTCGTCGATGTTGAAGCTGTCGTCCGTGTCGTAGCGCTGGTAGCTACTGGCGTGCGCCGCAACTTCTCTCGCACTGAGCTCCAGAGAGCTGTTCCACAGGCCGTAGCTGAAGTAGATCAGCACACCTGCGGGGTCAGACATCTGTAAATGTCTGGTTTATCTTCTGGGTTTCATTCCAGTCTTACCTACGGAGCACCACACCACGAAGCGAAGCCACGTGATGCTGGACAGCTTTAGCATCAGGTAAATGTTCACAAGCATGGCGGCGGTGGGCACCAAAGGGACACATGGGGCCATGTACGGCAGTTGAGTAGGGTTTTCTGGTTGGCGGAGTATAATTAAGACCAGAAGTACCAAGAAGACCACCACAGTCAGAATAAAAGGCAAAACCGCCCAACGAGCTCCCCCTGACACACGGTCGAAGCCGTAGATGACCAGGCTCCAGAGGAAGAAGGTCAGTACGAAAAACAACAAGACGCAGGAGGTAACGGTGCGTCCAGTTGCGGGAGTGGGTCGGTCACCAGGGTTTGGAAGGCCCAGACGTGACCTGAGCGTGTGATAATGAGACCCCAGCGCACGCTTCAGGAGACTGCTGGACACGTCCGTCTCCAGCCTGTCCTCGCCCACACCGAAGCCGGAACTTTCTGACTGATAGCCCCCAGGCTTCTCAATTAAGGTTTCGTCATCTCCTGCTGAAGGAAGATTCCGGGCCCCACAGGAGTTGCCGCTGAACTCTTCACCACCGTTGGTCACAGACAAGTTCAAGTCCTTCTCACTGGCCACCATCGTTTCCTCTTTCCTCCTCCTCTCCTCCTCTTCCTCCTCGGTGAGGAAGCTGGTGACGCCATCTCTGTCAGGCTGATAGCGCAGCAGCAGCACACAGACGGAGACCAGCGTGTAGGCCAGCAGTGTCCCGATGGACATCATCTCGATCAGATCCCTCAGACTGACCAGCAGAGCCAGAACCGCAGCCAGAGATCCGGAGACGGCGCAGGCCGCCAGCGGGGTCTCCGTCTGTGGATTCACGTAGGACAGAACCCTGCGGACACGCGAGGGCAGATGTGAGGAGCTGTGAGAGCGAGGGGCTGGGACCGTACCTGAAGAGGAGGCCGTCCCCTGCCATGGCGTAGATGACTCTGGGCATGGGGAACAGAGACCCCAGCAGACTCACGGTGAGGCCAGCCACCGCGCCCACCGCCACAATATACTTCCCTGCCAGGAAGCCGTGAACAGCAAACATCTCCATGAGCGGAGCATCGCCATCAATCAGTTGGAACGGGACCATCAGTGTCAAAATCACACTGACCTATCAGAGACAGAGACATGAACTGCATAATACAACAGCCGTGCTTCATCAAACACCCAGTTCAAGTTTTATTTCACTGTGTTGAAAAGACAAAAAGGGTTCTTTGGTTGACCAATTATGATTCTATTAATAATAATAATAATAATAATAATAATAATAAAATGACAATAGCTACATGCCAAAGACAAAAACGTTTTCATAAATGTAATTACAATGTAATTGTAAGTATTAATAAGATGTAAAGTTGTGGTTCAGCAAACTGCTTTCACTGGGCCGGCCTTCATGTTTGAATGGGTAATTCTGATTGGTCAAATTTGCCAAATAGTGTGTTGGTATGTACTGTAATTTTGACAGAATATATATATATATATATATATATATATATATATATATATATATATATTTATTTTTTCTTTTAGAGGACAAAATATATTGAGTTGATTTATTTTGGAAATAATATTGTTGTCTGTTTTAATCCATATTTATTCTTCTTAAAATGCTTTTTTTTCTTTTTGGTAAATGTAGATCTATTATTTTAAATATGTAAAGTCTTTCATGTATATTTCTATTAAAAGCTCAATTCTAATGAATGAATAATCTTATTACTACTATAATCTACATGTATAGTCTGAAATCTGAAGCTGCAGATTGAGGAAATTGGACACTCACAGAGACGTACGCGGTGAGGCAGGTGATCAGAGACGCTGTAATGGCGTAAGGGATGGACGTGTCCGGGCTCTTGGCCTCTTCTCCCGTGGTGGCAATGATGTCGAAGCCGATGAAGGCATAGAAACACGTCGCTGCTCCTTGCATGACCTGCAGAACACGACATGTGCATCACACTGACAGCTGGTTGTGAATAATGCTTGTGTGATCTTGCTTCCTACCCCTGACCAACCGAAGGGGAGAAACCTTCCACCCTCCCAGTTCTCTCCAGACAGGAAGAAGAGGCCAGCGAGCACCATGAAAACCCACACCACCAGGTTCACCACGTTCAGCACGTTATTGAAGGTCACAGAGTTTTTCACCCCCAAGCCCACGATCACTGTGACTACCAGTGCAATCAGCAGAGCTAGAAGATCCGGGTATGACTGCTCTCCTTTCCCTGAGGAACACAGAGGAGCAGTAAGCGGAGCAGGACGATGGCGCTGTGCTGAAGCCCACCCAGGCCGTTCATGGTTCCTAGGTGGTTGATCATGAAGCGGCTGATGGTGTGATTGGCTAACGAGTCGAACATGCTGCTGAGAGCGCTGGCCCCGGCCGCCGTGCCAATCAGATACTCCAGAATCAGGTTCCAGCCAATGAAAAAGGCCACAAATTCCCCTACAGTTACGTAGCTGTAGGTGTACGCCGAGCCGGTGGTCTTTGGAACCCGCACTCCAAACTCCGCATAGCAGACACCTGTAAAAGAGAGCGAGCATCACCGCATGCCAGTCCACAAGTATCAGAACTTCCGTCTCATCTGAGCAGTCCAGACACCCACCTGAGAGAATTGACGCCAAAGCGGCGATGATGAAGGACAGAATGACCCCAGGTCCCGCCATCTCCTTGGCGACGAGTCCAGCCACCACATACATGCCGGTGCCCACGCAGCTGCCCACCCCCAGTGACACCAGGTCCACCGTGGTGAGGACGCGTGCCAGCCTGGTTCCGTGAAGCTCGTCATCCTGCATGGAGTCCACAGGTTTAGTGCGCAGGACCCGCGAGTGGAGCCCAAACCAGGACGACTCCCACTCAATCCTCCGGGGGTCCAGTTTAGCAAAGATGGAACTCATCACAACAGACCAGTCTCTGACCAAACAGCCGCTGAACTCAGACGGGCTCCATCAGAAGATTCCCAATGTCCTTGTAGGAGAAGAAAAGAAGTCTTTTAAATGTGCTTGCATTATTAAACTGAAATATCTGGTTTTTATGAATGCATTTGATGGTAATCTCATCTGAAAATTACAAAATTATTTATCAATTTACTACAGCTTTACCAATTTCTGGGTAAATGTCATTGGCATAGTGATAATCATAGCCACTTAACACCAAGTACTAATGAATAAAAAGCAAGAATCCTCTTACATATTCACGCTTTAAGAGTTAAAACTGTGTTAAAGCGCCTTACAAATGCTCAGAACTTGTAACTGGGACCTATAATACGGTAGAGTGGGGGGGTAGTTGGGGTTCTCCTTGTATTTGCATGGATTTCCTCCGGGTCTCCCATGTCGAAAAACGTGTTTCAGGTGTACGTATTGGCACTGGACAATTTACCAAAGGTTAGTGTGAGTGAGAGTGTAATTGTGTGTCTCGCTCTGCGAATGGTTGGCCAACATCCAGAGTGTGTTTCCTGCTTCAGGTCCAGAAATGGAGCAAGCGGTAGAAAAAGGATGGTATCCTGCTGGTATTTTTTTAGCTTTTATTTTTACAACTTTTATCGCTTGCCGTTTCGCCTCTAGAGCTGAAAGATCGATCGACTACTCTGGACAACAACCGTTTCGTGTTTACACGTGAAATGAGGCGTGAAGAACTGAAGATGAACTATAGTAGTGTGACCATATTTTGATTTCCAAAAAACGGACAACTGGTGCGGCCTTGACACCAATTTAGACAGGCTTCTCTGAGATTGAAACATTAACATGCTTTAATGGTGCAAAACTAACTTATGTAATTAAAAACAAATTAAACCTGTAAAAACGTAAATCTGTAACAAAAGAATGGTCCTAGACTCTTTTATAATAAACATATAAAATAATAAGAAATTGTGCTGTAATATCTACTCTTTTGTTGAAAATCCAGCTTCAGCAATATTTAACATTCGGTGCTCTGCTTTTAACCCATCCAAGTGAAGTGCACATACACACGGTGAAGTGTAAAACGTTTTTTATACAACATATAATTTTATAATATACCGTAGTAAGTTTCAATGTATTAGTTAATTTGCACATAGGCTTTTTTTTTATTAATATCTTAACTATTCAGGTAATAAATTAATATGTATGTGTCTGTGCCTGACAGTTACAAAGACCAATCGACTTCGCCAAATCAAAAGTAGAAAAGGTGATGTCTTCGTAAAATGCGTGTTAAATGATTCGCACGAGATGCTGCTTTAAAAAATTGATTTAAAAAATGTAAAAAAAAAAAACGGGACAATAGCGGTCCGGTACTGTTCCGGTCCGGGACGCGCAATTTCATTCTCAAATAATTAGTTTTCACATCATTTACGGATGTCAAACAGTGTAATAGTCCTTTGAAGAAACGTGAAAACCGGACATTTTCGTGAAATTATACGACGGCCCGGACACGACGTGAAAAGAGGACGCATGGTCACCCTAATTATAGCTAGCTAAACTAAAACATTTAGCAAATTAAAGTCGATGATTATTTGAACAAAAACAAGCAGAAACCACTCGGTGTTTTTTTTTTCAATGCAGCGAGCTATGGAACTCACCTTTCGATTCGGCGGCAGCAGGTGATGCGTGTAGGACGCGCAGGGAAACCGCAGTGAATTATTCATTCACTGCTCCGTGTGATCAGAGAAGACTCGTTAATAAAAGATGTGGCTGTTGTTTCCATCCCGGACCTCCATCACACACACCACCACCAGGAGATCTCCAGGGTTGAATACACTCATCTCGCTTCATCACGTCCACGGCGCATGCAGACAGTACTGTATCGTGTTTCTGGAATGTTTGATTTCTGGCTCTTTTAAATCGGCGAGTTTAGAAACGGCACCGGTCTTTGCTGACACCTGGCGGACAGGTGATGACGTTTGAAGAACGACGACTAGCCAATCAGAACTTAGCGTCAGCGATACGATACGAGGAAGTGTGTGTGTGCGTGTGCGAGTGAGTGTGTGAGTGTGTGAGTGAGTGAGTGAGTGAGTGAGTGAGTGAGTGAGTGAGTGAGTGAGTGAGACAGAGTGCGCCAGGAGGGGGGAGTGAAAGAAAAGGTGACAGTCAAGGGGAGAGAGAGACTTCTGAAGCTGGTTTACTGTGACTTTATTCTAGCTTGACGTTATATGAGAGATGACGTGATATAATCAGAGAGAAACGGTAATTTATTAGTCACTCGGTGCACGTGTGACGGACGCTTTTTCCCCTTCAGTGGATCATACGTAGTGGTAAACAGCGAAAGCAAAGCACAGCATGACAAGAAACACAAAACACATGTAAAAGATGTTAAAAATGTGTACATTATAAATAATCACACATTTTAAACCGGTTTAAAAATACAAGTGTTTTGTTGCTGGACCCAGAGATTGATATTGTGATGATTCAGTGGGAAGAAGGTTTTACCACCGGTAAACTCCACCTTGAGCTCGCGCTCGCTTCAGCACATCCTCCTCTACACAGCCCAGCCGCGCGGGCTGGTCACATCGCTCCCGCGGACCTGGTTCTGGGGAGAGTAGTGGGGGCTCAGCAGGGCCACGGCGTGCAGGGGACTGGGATAGCGATACACCTCCAGGCCGCGCTGACAGGGGAGATCGGACCGGTAGAAGACATGCAGGACTACTCTGGGCTGCACCACACCCGAAACTTCTGGCCAGTGTGAATCTGGATACAGGTCCGCTAAAGACAGAAAGCCATCATCGGGAATCCAGTCATCGGACGGAGGAGAGCAGCGGTCCTCGCCGATATGAAAGCTCCGGCCGGGTAGCGATGACAGGGATGAGGATGAGAGCGAGCTTACGGCGTCGCAGCTCCCACAGAAGCCCGAGCTCGTCCGCGACCGGCTCACCGCGCGGTGGTGCCGCAGATCCCCCGAAGAACAATCGGGACTGGACGAGGTTCCGCGCAGGGTAACAGGGCCGTGAAAGGCGTCCTCGGAAGCGCTTCTCCGGAGCTTCACTCCAAACGAGTCCGTCTCCACCCAGTAGCGACGCTGAGCGCGAGACGGTTCTTCAGGCAGCTTGGCGGGACCTCCAATCTTCCCCAGAACCGTCTCCACCAGCGTCCTCTGCTTCACTCTCAGGACCTCCAGCTCCAGAAGCCCAGCCATGGTGGCCCGGAACCGCTCCCTGACACGGTTTCCGTCTCCTCGGTGCTGGGCCGTGGAGATCATGCTGCTGCTGCGGAACCACAGAGCAGGACTTTATAGTAGCCCTCTGCACTAATCATTTGTTGCTCAATGTCTGATGATCAGATCAAGCCGGGTGAGAAGAATGAGCCTGAGATCAAGATGATGAGACTGATAGCTCATTCAGGTTTACAGGCAAGTTCTTCTGATCTTTTTTCCCCTAAACTTTGAATTGTGTAAAAGCCTTGCAGCATTTAGTCTGTATAAAGTTTTAATTTTAAGAATAAATCATATCTGTTCACATTATACTGTTTTCTTCTTCAACGCACACAAAAACGTCTCTCTCAAGAGACAACAAATAAGATTAATTTAGATGTTTCTACCGGTTCCACCCCTTAAAAGAATTCACCACAAATTTTCTGTATGTTAACATACTTGAATTAAACAAGAAAGGTGAATTAATCACCACCAGCAGATGAAAACCCCATCACGGTGAGGAGTACAGGTGATGTGGCGATAGAAAAAACATTTTACAGCTTCAGATGTTCCCACAGTCACGATGCGGAACAATCGCTAGATCGGTCAAGAAACACTGCCACGAGATTGATAAATACGACAATGTACTGCACAGGTTTGCTGGAGAATTTAGTCTTCGTCATCAGGAAACGGCTTTATTTTACGAACATCCACAGAAACAAGACACCGCCCCTACAGCAGAAGCCCCATCCTCACTCCTCAGCATCAGACTCCTCTTCCTGACTGATCTGGAAGTAGCGCAGCTCGTAACTCTCCTTATCGGAAGCCACAACCCTCAGCCAGTCGCGCAGGTTGTTTTTCTTCAGATACTTCTTCGTGAGATACTTCAGATACCTGAGGAACACATGATCAGACCGCCATCCATGAACCAGAGCAACACTGTGAAGTGCTCACCTTTTAGAAAACTTCTTCTCTGATGTGACGTTGATTTTGTTCTTCAGTCGCACAATTTGAACGACATTCCCCAAATTTCCAGTCTTTCCATTGACCTTTACCTTCTCTTTCAGGAAGGTCTCCTGTCAGAGAGAAGAGATGTGACCACACTAGGGAAGGGAACCCTAGTTTCACAGGACATTAATGCACATTATACTCCAGTCTGACAGTTATATAACGTTTTTTGCACACAGGATCATTCTCGTGGGCGTCAGACAGATGTACTGCATAAAAAACGCCGGAACATTATATTAAAAGGGCACCGAGACTTTAAACAATTACTTACAAAATTGGCTGAATCCAAAATTCCGTCTTCCACTGGGTGAGAACAGTCCAGGGAAAATCTCCAGCCTGGAGCCTTTTTACTCTTTTTCACAACGGGATGTTTTCTCTATAAACGACGAAAAGTAAATTGCACGTTAGATTTAAATAGTTTGAGACTGAACAGAATATAAACGTATTGAAAAGATTCCGTCACATTAAACGCATCCTCCACGTGCCTGAAGACGTATTAGTTTATTACTAACAACTCGTCGAGTAACTTTTGAGAAACAAGTCCAAGACAACACTTAAGTCTGCTAATCATAAACGAAACTGATAATTCTAAAACAACAAGGGAAAAATAGCATTTAACGTCAAAACCGTCTCTAGTCGACACGTACCGGCGCCATCACGGTCAGGGCAGTTCGCTAAGAGGAAGTGACGTTTCTCAGCTCGCTAAAAGGTTCGAACGCTCTGCTTTGTCATTGGTCAAAAGGCGGGGTTTAGAGAGTGCACGGTGACGTCATCAGTGTTGCGCCCGTTTTACTCTCAAAACTACGCGTTCGTTCACATCTCGTCAGTCGTTATGAACACTATGTAACGTCGACTTTTCTATAAGAGCATTTCATTTAGACAGTAAATTGTTAGCAGGGTGAAGCTCTGCCTCCAATGTAATTACACAAACTTTTAAAACAATGACCAAAAATCCAGATTTTATAATACAATCTGCAAAATAACATTGTACATTATTGCATGTGATAGTGAAACGGTCTGCTGGGAGCATCTGAACGGTGTGGTGCGGCAGGACAGACGCCTCAGTAGAGACAGCGCAGGCTTCAACACTTTATTTAAGATCTGAACCGCAGCCAAACTCAGCATGGCCGTCATTGTTACAGAGGAACCCGCACATGCCCGTCACATCCTTTCCACTTCCAAACAATCCCAGACTGGCGATGGAGGACGTCTCACTGGAGCTTCTCAGTCCCAGCTTTACTGAAGAGACTGGATACATACAGCGCACATCTCTTAAAAGTAGGAAAAGGCCATCAATGGAGAAATCAACCGCAGTGCCAGAGTGACGGCCTTTCCTCTCCTGCACGGGAACAACCATCAAGCTCAAAGTAAAGATCCCATTAGCAATCAGGAATGTAAAGTGGTGAAATGGGAGAGTTG
>CM051497.1:14407784-14464044 GCA_028031935.1 Paedocypris micromegethes | reverse complement strand
AAACACACTTCCTGCCAGAGAGACGCCAACGAGTCCAGCATAGCCACGGAGGAAGAGGAGTAACAAACGTAAGAGTATGTTTGCGGTTGCTGGCGAAGGCCATTGCTGCGGTGACGATGAAAACCAAGAAAAGAGTAAATGTAAGATGTGTTAGAGTGAAACATGTCGCAGCCTGAGCAGCCCAGTCTCTTCCTATTTGGTCATGGGTTTGACAGCCACCGCGGACTCCTCGCCCATCGCTGAGAGCACGGTCACCTGCAAGACAACACTTCGTCACCAGCGGCGCAAACAGGAGCCCACAACTCACACGGAAGCCAGCGACTTACCAGCATCTCTTCTCCCGCAGCAAACTTGGTTTCGATCTCTTTGCCCACATCGCCCTCTGGCACGCGCAGGTCCTCGCGCATATCACCATTGTCCTGCATCAGTGAGAGGAAACCCTCACTGATGTCCACCAGCTGACAACACACAGCCCATGTGAGGGAGGGTCAGAAAGCCCCGCCAATGTGGGTCTCACCTGGTAGTCGCTTCTTTTGGTGTTGGGCACGTCCATGTTGTGGGTGGAGGGGCAGATGTCTTCATATTTCTTATTTGTGAAAATATCAATTCCAACCAGGTGAACCTGCAAGCAGACACGCTTTAGCACCAGTGACGCGGCAAGCCAGAGCGTGCACTCATACCTTTGCGTGGCCGTGCTTTCCGGTCTTGGAGGTGGACATTTCCACAATTTTGCACGGTCGACCCTTCAGGACCACGTGCCCGTTCTTGCGCAGGGCACTGCACTGCATGGGGAAGGTGGTGGACGCCCCAGCATCTCCACAGGTGAAGTCAATATCTGTGTCTGCCATGATGGGAATCTAAACGAGGGGCACTGGAAGAAAAGAGCAGAACATCAGTCTCCTCTTCAGGAAGAGATGTGCGCGCGCGCGAGGAGACAGATCCACATCAGTCGCGTCTGAACATCTGAAGCGTATCCAGTCAAACTCCTTCACAGACGCACACTTCGAATCACCGCGGCGACATCGCAAGTGTAACGAGAAGTGTGAAGAAGTGTTCACTTCACTGACAGCGGCCGAGACACGGGCGTAGTGACAGGGACCGTTAGACGCTCCGTGTCTCTCGAACCATCCGCAACGGAACTTTGCCCCGCGACGACGGGAACCGGCCACCTGCCGTTAAACCAGTCAGGCACAAAATTAATCTCAGTTATAAAAAAAACACGGCGACACTGTGACACTGCGCGTCCACAGCCAATCAATGACTCGGCACGCAAGCTAACGCCCGTCTCTACGTTCAGGTAAAGTGCGTTCTGTAAACACACACACAAAGCAAGAAAACAAAAAAACACCCTAACCGTCATGTAAAGTCAAACACAACCCACTAAACCAACGCGAAAACTAGTCTCACGCGGCGATAACCAAAGTTTCTCACGTGCTTCTTTATCCGTCAAGTCAGTGAACGCGCGGAAAGGCCTCTCGCGTGCTGTTTGCGCGCGGCCTGCGAGCCGCTCCGCAAGCCCCGTTAAACGACCGCCGTCGCGCTGTCTCGCGGCACGAACCGGTCAATCTCACCGCCGAGACGTGCGATAGTCACCGAGATCGCCGCCACGGGAAAGTTTTCGTTTGATTTTTTCGTCACAGTTCAAACGCGCTCCACGCTGCACTTACTTCCAAGAAAAAAAGGAACGTCAACGCGCACGCGCGGCTAATTTTAACGCGGCATCCGTACAGTGGGCGTGGCTCTTCTTCTTCTGCTACGGAGAAGCGCGTGATACCGAGCAGCGTTCAGTGGGTCGCCGCCTAGTGTGTGGAGTCTGTCGACAGAAGAGATTCCTTAAATAGGCGTTATTGTTTGTTAAAGACGTCACGGCTATAAACGTGCCCGTGATTTGGAATTAAAAGCGTGTTAACACTCGTGACAGTGCGAGTATTTGAAACGGGGCACGAATTGACACACATTTAATACATATGTAAAAAACACATCTAATCACTTTTCCATTTCTGGGTCACGGCGAGCTGGAGCCAATCCCAACATATCTGCGAGATATACACCTACATACATTGTAGGCGCTTGAGCCTCCTGCAGCTGGGCCCCACTGTGTTGAATAGAGCATCACATCAAACACATGGTGTAAATTTGACAATTTATTAAAAAACAAAACAAAAATCAAATCTCATGTGGAAACACTGGATACGTTGCACGAGTCCAAGACCATCTGGTTTGCTTGTATTCATCGTCTTTTTATTGGAAAGATTTGAAGAAGCTCCAAACATATTATCATCCAACACAAATCCCGACAGAACCATTAATGCTCATTATTGCTAGAATGAGTTTCGTGGCGCAGCTTCACGTTCCACTGAAATCTTCTGAAACGAGGCTCAAAATCAGTTCACAATCTTAAACACTAAAACATCTCAGAAATGAGCAGGAGTGAGTTTATTTGACGGAGAGGGGAGAGCACCGAACAATACCAGAGTCAAATAGAAAAATTACAAAAGAAACTAGTTAAAACGAGATATAAAGCTATTGAAGAAGCAGTGGAACAGCGGCAGAATGCTCCAGCACTAGAATAAATAAAACCTCAATCTTCACCAGGAGATGGAAGGTGTCGTCCAGTGTGAAGGACTCGGCTCAAGTTCAGCTGAGGATCGCATGTACAGGATCATCATCATCATCAAGACAAAAGCAAAGGCCTGGAATAACTCAGCATCTAGTAAACATACAGGCTACATTTAACATTTTGTCTGGACCAAACCCAGTCCAGATCCAGTCTCAAGCCTGTACAAAACAAGAAGCCGTTCCAGCTTCATCATCATCATCATCATCTCAGTTCACTGTGATAAAAAAACAAAATCACTGCTTTCACAGGTCAGATAAACCACTGCAGCTTCCACATCGAATGAAGCAACAGTGAAAGAAGCCATCAGCCTGGATGATGAAGAAGCCTGTTCAGATACAGATACACAACGTGTACCTGTGTGTGCGTGTGTGTGTGTGTGTGTATATGTGTGAGGAGACACTAGAGAAAACCGCGGCAATGAGTCAGATCCACCAGGAGCATTAAATTCTGACACCTTCATCGTCACTCACTGAAGTTTAGAGGAAAACCATCACGTTTGTGTATCCATGTGCAGCACGCACACACACACACACACACACACACACACACACACACGTATGCAAGGAGCCGTTGAGGTGTAAACGGCTCACTCAAATGCACTGAGAGGAGGTAGAGGAGGAGGAAGCTCTGCTCACTGGAGCGCTCGGGAGGAGATCCCCTCCGCTGTTATTGCACTTTGCTGAAGTGACGTGTACAAAAAGTGTGTGTTTGAAGCAGGCGCGCTCACTTGTGTGTGTGTGTGTGGCGTCTCAGGCCAGCGCTCCTCCACACGCTCAGCGTCACAGCGCTAAAGTGCTCGTCTGTGCAGCTTCGCTCGTGGTTCTGAAGGTAAACTCATGCAAAGTCATTCAAATTTCCCAGCGTGTGAAAGGAAACGAACAGGCTCTTTACAACCCGGACGGTGATAAACTAGTTTGTGTGTGTCTGTGCGACTTCAGAAGAGCTGGAGGGTCTCCTCGCGGTGCGTGGGAACCAAACACATCTAAATCTGCCCTTAGCAACTCTCACGAGCATCGACACGGCAGGGAGGAGAGTGAACCCGGAGCGGACACTGCAGCGCCTGCAGGTTCCGCGGTGTACAAAGACGAAGAGTAAAAACCAGCAGCTTTACAGATGGTTGTTAAGGCATCACGTGGACAGCCTGCAGTATGTCTGCTGCGTCGCCTTCGGAAGCTTCTCAGCAGCACAAACCCTGTCCGCAGTGTCTCCAGCCCAAACCCACAAACACACATCAACAGTGACTAACTCCAGCAGGACCCGACGTACGCTAAAGAGAGTGCAGGACCGGGCCGGGCTCCGGACGGGGTTGTGAAGAGTCAGAGAAGATCCGTTTCCTCCTCTTCACGCTCAAAACAGCAGAACAGGCCCAAAGACACTCAGGGGAAGGTTTGTGTGGTCGAGTTACCAGTTCATCATGGAGTTTCTGTTCAGGGTCATGAAGAAAACCTGGCTGCTTCCGCCAGACCGGACCGAGGCGAAGAAAACCTGCAACAGAAGTCCGGGTCATCATGTGAACGGTACTAAGACCATCAAAAACTGCATGCTGATCATACATGAGTGGAATCACTCGCTCACAGAACATCTGATCACCCACCTTATCGTTCCTCTCCGAGAGGAACTTCAGTCGCTGAGCTCGCTTGTGCATGAAAACTCCGTCGAGGTGTCCCGTCTCCACGGAGCGGATCTCAATGGCTTTCTCTCCCCAGCCCATGATCTGGTTGGAGTGGATGTAGGCTACAGGAGAGAGAAGACATGACATTCTCTGCAGGGTGAGCGCGCGACCGCCGCACCAGGAGTCATTATTGCAGCAGTTTCTGTGCAATGTCCAGATTCGCTGGCTGAAAGCCAAACCATCTTGCATCTGCAGAAGGCGCAGTGCAGAGACGCGTAAGGACATCTGAAGCCTCGCGAAGGAATGACCGTAGACATGAATGAGAGACGAGTGAGATGTGAAGTACCCGAGTGTCGACTACTGATCATTTTACTTCCAGATGTTTTTGAAAAATACGCCAGATTTTGATAAAATAAGCCCTATCCAGAAAACATCAGAGCTAGTGAATAAAGTAAAAGGCAGCGCTGAGAAGAGAGAAAGTTTCTGTCTCTGTTTAGTGGTTTTGGCACGGAAGAGGAGGGGGCAAATTTCCTCTGACTCCGCCCACCTATTTCACTCATAGTCTGAGAGTCAAAGTTAATGTATGTCAAATTATTTATGTTACATGTTTTTAGTTTCTGACCAAAAGGAAGCAAATCTGAACAACTGATTGCCTAGAAATCAGCTATAAAAGTTTAAATGAATAAATGAACATATTTTGTAGTTTTTTTTCTGTACATTTGGTAAACATTTTCACACCGAATAAATATTTCACACTGATTTTTCACACTGAACAAAAAATTTTATCCTCATGGCTCAAACTAGCCTGTAATTTAAAGGGTTTGCATCGTCTTTAACACTGGCACCTCATCATCACAGAGCGGGTGAAGGGAGATGAAGAGCAGACAGAGTGAGTGATGAGCAGAACCTACCAACAGAGGTGGGCATCTCCCCCCACTGGAGCACCACGTCTTTAGTGATTCTGCCGTATGTGTTCACATAGACTCCCTCATCTTCATAGCACAGAAGCATCTCCATGCCGTCGGTCTTGGGAAGCACCACAATGGCGTGAGGGGTGACGCTGCCCTGAATCTGGGGAGGCAGGGGTGGGCGCACATGAGCCGTGAGGAGACAAAAAAAACAGACGAAAAGCAAACATCCCCCAACAGGTGGTGCTCCACCACCCCCTTCTATCTCTGTGAGAAACTGCTGCAACAACCAAAGCTCCTGCTCGGGACCCGAGCCCTTGCCGGACCACCACATCACATGCCTGAGATCTTATACTATGCTTGGTTCACTCACACTCCACCACATTGAAATATCACATATATACTTATTTATTTTATCTGATCTGGTGTCTTAATTTACTAAACGTTGACAACGTCGACGGTCCTGATCATGTTAGTGCCAGTTCCTGTGATCAATGCTATTAATTGATCTTTTATTTAATTCAGTGTAACACGTAGATTTTTTTAATGTACGCCATGACGTGGAATCAAGTGGTCTAGATTCTTGTATGTTGTACAACCGCACAGGAAGTGACTAGGCTGACTTTGTTCAACAAGTACAAATCTAATAAAATTGCTTCAGGTTTATTTAGTTAGTAATTACCATGTTGGCATCAGACAAGCTAATCTGTTTTTTTAACGACAGGGGCTTGTCTGACTGGGCAGTTGTTTGTGTGCGCTGGAGTTCCCGCCCTGGCTTGCTCGCCCACCCTCACTTACATGAGATGGAATGTAAATGTCGTAAGGATTCCCGGAGTCTACGTCTATCACATGGAAGCCGACGCTGGAGCCGTAGATGACCTTTAACCTCTGACCCTCCTCCACTGTCAGGTCGACGAGCTGAGGGCGATGCTGCAGCTCTGTGAAAGACTTCACACACACACACTCAGCACGCCGCCACTGAACAACCGCACACCGCTCTCACCTTGAACGCCATGAACTTGTGGTACGGCTTTGGAGCCCAGGCGTAAATCTCCACCGCGTTCTTCAGCGCAATCACTAAAAATTTAATTCTCTCGTATTTCACTGTAACAGTAGAAATAAAAAGAATACAATATTAATTACATTATAAGATCTTGAGCGGTTAATCAATGGAATGATTTGCTTCATAATTTTGTTAAATATTCAAACTTGACTTGTTCCGTGAACAAAACATCTACAGTTTGAGTTTTAGGGGATTGAAGCTGAGCCGGTCATGGACTCAGAGACATACCGACTTTATAATGGACACAACCCTCCAGGTCGCCCACAGTGATCCAGCCTTGCTTCTTCTCTACCTCGGGGTCGTTGTGAAGTATCCGGTTCCTGAGCCACGAGAGGTAATAGACCCTCAGCTTGTTCTTCTTTCCTGTGAGCAGATCTTTCATTAACATTTACCAGGGAACCAGGCTGAAGACCACCAACAGCTCACCTGAAATGGTGACCAGAACATTGAGACCCTCCAGAACGTCCATCTGCTGAAAGCGCCTGCGGTTGATCAGGTTATACACCTTCCCCTGACCGCTGCGGTCCAGGAGCATGAGACCGTTCTCAGTCCCAACCAGCAAGTTCACTCCTGCAGATGATGACATCTCCATGGTTACCTGTGTTTTAACAGAGGTTTTGTGTGTTGTGTATATGTGTGTGCTTACCCCACAGAGCGGCGCACAAGATCTCAGAGTTGAAGCGCTTCTTGTATTTGCGGATCTCCGGGGTGTCGCTATGAGGTCGAATGTTGGTGGGATTGACGTTGACGACAGAAATCTTCCGAGCCTCGTTCAGTCGAGCCTGTTCTTGTTCTTGCTCCTGTCGAAGGAGTTCGTCAGCAAAATGAGCTGCAGAAAAAAAGAGAAGAGAGCCTTAAACCACCAGTGTATCACACGGTGCTGGAGGAATAGGAGGGAGTGAGTCACCAGACGCAGGGTTCTCCTCGTCATCCTCAGTGGGGGACGTTTGATACACTCGAGGGTCGACGAACGGAGTGAAAGAAGCCTTGGATCCACTTCCCATCCCAAACTGCCAAGAAAACCAAGAGTACGTACAATTAAAACATCTAAGGTTCAATTAAAACCAATAAAGAATATACATTTCAGAGTGTGTTTTGTTCAAAGTTGTTCAGTTGATACCTGTAATTACTAAACTTGACACAAAACAAGGTCGCAATCAGAATTCATTACTAAAGTTGATTTATTACTCTTGCTGCACTCAAAAAGTGAAACATGTATTTTGTTGATTAACATTTTCATGATTACAGAGAACTTCAGCAACTTCGCTGTTCGACCACCTCAGAATCACGACTTTGCTGACTTTTTTCATTAAGTATGTATATACGTATCATAAAAGAAATATATTGCTTAACATTTGTGCCTGTGTACTGTATGTACCTACTGTAGATACCTGTACATTATTGTAAAGGGTGGTTTGTTAACAGTACTACATAAAGGGAGGGTTTTAAAAGGCTGCATACATGTGAAATAAATACGTAAACATGGTGTCCCTACTTTGAGAATTTTCAGCTATGGCGGCCGGGTTTGGAACCTATCTACCACAATAAATGAGGGTTCACTGTATAACAAACTGCTGAAAACCCCAAAATCTCTATATGGGCAGGATCATGTACAGCACTTTAAGTGTGTTCTGAGATTCCAGGTTGCTCTGATAGTGGCCTTTAGCTCTTCTGTGACGAGAGCATTAAAGAACACAAATACCTGTGGTCCTCAGCCAGGTACTATGGTAGCTATAGTGCGCAGGTACCAAGTCCGGTTGAAAATTCAATGTTTTCATAATGCTTTGTCAGTAACAGGAAGTGTGAAGTGCTCTAAAGCGTAAAACTAGTTCCAAAACAAACTAGTATACGCATGTCTGCATTGACCTTAGAAAAAAAAGTGGACCAACACCAGCAGAAGACATGGCCATCATGATTGTATAAACTTTATACTAGATGAATTTGCTGTGGAATGCACTTCTTGATACGCATGTCTTGCGTTCCTCTACTAAATGCTACACGCTTTCCAAATTTTCTATACACTTTTGAATGGATTTTGTTTCACAATCGTCTCCAGGGTGTGGTTGATATTGCTTATAAAGTTTTTTTCTCCCAAATGCTTTCCTTTCTGTCATCTCTTCTAATGTGATTGAAAATAGAAGAGGCTGGCTGTTCACACAGATCTGTGATGACCTTTTGCATCTTGCCCTCCCTGTGTATGATGTCTGTTGGACAACAAGTCAGCAGTCTTCCCGGTAATGGTGTGGCCTACAGAACGAGACCGGATGTTTCACAAAATGTCAAGGCCTTTGCAAATTAACCACCTGATTAGGGTGTAGCATCAGGCGCTTCAATATTGAACCTTTTCACAAGAATTAATGTTATGAATTTATGAAAAATACAAGTTTTACTTTTTTGTGGTGAGGGTGAAAGAGAGGCACAGAAAATAAATGTAATGTCAAACTGAAATGAATTAATGAGAAACAATGGAAAAATACAAAGATTGAAAAGACGGAAAACGAGAGCAGGAGATACCAGGAGCTCTACAGGCAGATCTTGCGCATCAATAACCTACGTACTTCAGCCACAGAGTCCAGGTCCCGCCCACTGGCCCCGCCCACTGAGGGGGAGCGGCTCTGCCGCACTAGATCAGGCAGATTGAAGTTAGCGGGGAAACCATTGCTCTCGGCATGACCGAGCTTTCTGTCCCCACGCGTCTGCAGAGAGGAAGAGAGAGAGAAGGGCTACACTACTGCGCCGTCTCGCAGACACCTTGCCTTGCAACTCGGTCGCGCACCAGACGCTCCCAACGTGACAGACATGGTGAAACATCACAACAACATAAAATAAAAAACCTAAAAAAATTGTGAATGAACAAACTGAAAGAGGTGAAACTGAATGGGTGATGGAGAGGTGAGTGTGTTTGGCGCTGTACCTCGCGCAGCATTAGCGTGCTGTCTTGTGCATTTTTGCCAAAGGAATCGCTGGCATGCGAATCCTCCGGGTTTCCCAGCGTGTCAGTGCCACCCTGACCAGCAGAAGGCCTGCGGGTGAGAAGAGAGCCAGAGCAATGAATCAAACCAAACACACAAACCCATCAACATCTCTCAGTACATACAACACACATTTTAAAATGACACAATTTATCCAATTTGTCTTAAAAACAGGAAACAATGTCTTATTTGTTTTGGTCCGTTTTGGTCCTTGATGGAAAACCTGCTAAAGCTACACAATTGTTGGCACATCATCTACATTAAATGAAAATGGAGTGACAATAAGGTATGTCATAGCCATAGTCTTAATACCAACAAACAATGGACAAAATGCAACAATTGTCTTATACATGAATACATTTTCACACAGCGGCTTGGGGACAGTCTAATACTGTTTATAGGTTTATAACGGTTTATGAATAAACTAAACTTGAACATGAATAAGAATTTGTGTAATCCCCGACCCATAAGCATCATTGGACAATGCAAACCAATGATTTGAACTAAACTTTAGGGGTGTCCCGATACAACATTTTTACTTCCGATACGATATCGATATTGCAGTCACCGATTCCGATACAAATCCGATCCAAAACTTTTACCTATTTCGTTGTGTGGTATGTATGAAAGGCTAGATCAAATAGTCTTGGACTCTTTTAAAATAAATAAATAAATAATATTGAAAATTAGAAAGAAAATTCTTGGTCGAAACCGAAAACAAAAGAGGAAAGCCTGGCCGAAATCTGAAACACCAAAATAAATTGTGGCATTTATCAGTAGTACCTTTGCATTTATTGTTATGATGGTGTACTAACTTTACAAAAATCAAGGAATTGCAATTGCATAAATTAATAATTAAGTTTCAAAGAATAAATGAATCAGAATGTGTTGCAAATTATGCAAATATTTATTAAGCATATTGCAACACTCAAGAGTATAAAATATAATTTAAACTGAAGTGCTTAAACTTGATCCTACTCATGTGTACATAAACAATAATGTACACGCCTACTGGCCTGCTGAAATGTTGTAGAAATTTAATTCTTCCATTAAAATGTGCATTTAAATTTAAAATGCATTCAGAACAAGTGCAAAAGACACATTTCTCTGCAGGTCTTAATAATAGTATAAATAGGTCGCTGTTGAGCGTGTCATCTGACATTTGAGAAAAATTTGAGACTGTGTTTAAATAAGGCCAGTGAATAGAAAATAAACATTTTTAGGAAAGTAAAAAAATATATATCTTGCAGAAATATGACTACAATCTGTCACATATAAAGTAGCCAAAACAGTCATTTTGTAGACGTTTTTGCACCGAGCCACACTGTCTTTATCGCACTTTAATGAGAAATACTGGCACACGACCGACATTGCTCTTTTTCTTTACTCCGATTTGGGTTTTTTTGGCTGATATCGGAATATCAATATCGAATCGGGACATGCCTACTAAACTTAATACACAATTTGTCTCAATCTGATAAGATTTACACATTTTTAACCTGGTTTAACCCTAGGTGGCATTGTGGCAGATAATTAATTGTTAAAGTATGAGACACTTGTAAAACAGTCTGATTTAATGATGTAAATTATCCATTTGATGGCAATATTGTACCAAGTATGTTAAAAATAAGAATTTTGTAAACCCAAGGTAAAGTCAAAGTCAAACAAAATCAACAGTTTTAACTGTTTAAATATAAAGCTTAAGAATGCGATTGATTAAGTCGACTGCAAAAATAGCAAAAGCTCACATGATGCGTGGAATATCGCTGACAGGCACAGTTCCATCGTGAGCGCCGCCGTCACCGTCTTCGTCCTCGCTGCTTTCCGACTCCTCGCTGGAGGATGAGTAGTCAGTAACTTTGCGGTGCGGCCGGTTGCTCTCGTCACTGGGCCGTAGCTCTCGCAGCTCTTTGGCCAGAGCAGTCAGATCCTTCAGGAGAGACGGACACATCCATTGATCCACAAGAACCACAATTAAGACTGGTAAAGGCCTGACAGAGGAAGGAGGGTCAAGTGTCCAGACGTGCGGGAGGCTGGTGAAGGGCCAGTGCTTCTGTTCTCCTCTATTCTACTAATAACCATGATGACACCATCAGAAACAGGGTTGGCCCTCTTAAGTAAAAAGTCATTTGATTAACGTAAAAGTGAATTTACTCCACGGTTACAAAAAAGCCAAATCTTCTCCAGAAAAAACTGTGATAATTTTTGAATGAATATACAGTCAGCTCCGCGTAAGTGCACGTTGCTTAGGCACAAGATTTGCTTAAATGCACGTCAGTCCTAAGTTTCGTTTTTTAAATCTCTTAAAAAAAAAATATTGGAATTACTGCGATTAACCACAACATTGGAAAAATGCAATTTTTGCTTAATTACATGCAAAACACGCACCACTTGGTCCGGCTACATAGAGACACATTTGATTTCGGATTTGGTTTTAATTTGATTTCGGATAAGCAGACGCTGCCTAGCTGAGGCTGCCTACAAGTGGAATTGTGAAAGGTGTCATTTTATGTGGCCCGCGACAGCTTAAACGTTGAGTGTCTAAAAATGAATACCAAAAAATAATAAAAGAGGCAGTGTTTCTTGTTATTTTAATGTTTCTTGTTATTCTATGTTGTTTTTCTTCATTCACTTGGACAGTTTGATTCTTCATTAATAGAACTATGTTTGTTTTCATAAGCTGACAAACTTTTAAAAGACTTATGTTTATCTTTTAAAAGATAATGATTATGATTTATGCAACAAGAAAACATAGGTTTCTACACAACTACAATTGTCACTTGATTTAGTTATGATAAATACGGAGTTGTGTGAGACACCTGGCCATTTCAGGACCAGGGACAGTGATCGTGGATGCTGCAGGATGGCCAGGTGTCTCACAGTTGTTTAACATTAAAGAGTAGTTACATTTATTTACATTACATTTGATTACATGTAGTTACATTTATAAGTTACATCCGCCGCATTGAGGACAGCCATTATGCTGATGCGCCCCTCAGTGAAAATGAATTTGACACCTCGGCTTTAAAGGAATGTGTAGTTGCATCATATCTATCTATACTTTAGTCACACAGAACGTTTAAATACATATTATGTACCATGTTAAATTACATATATTACCAATATTTTATCAATTATATGATTCATTTTGTCTGAATTTATGGATCCTCGGAACGGATTAGGGCTTTAACATGCAAAACGCGATTCATATAACAAAATTTCTGCAAAACACGATTCATATAACGGAATTTCCATATACCAAAACTGCTGGTGGCACGAATTAATTTCGTTAAGAGAGGTACCACTGTAATTGACATTAAAAGAAACATTATTGCGTTATGTGCTTTGTCATTGTGGCATTTCGGTCAGAACGCCACTTTCGGTGCTATACGTTCTCCAACAATTGCCGTTGTGTGTGTCGTGGGAGAAGACGCGGACGGAGATCATTTGTGGTCGAATCTTTATGAAAATCACCAAAAGGCTTGTTTTGATGATTGAAATACAGTATCTATAGTTGTAGTAGTTAATAAGTAGTGCGGGTGTCGTCATCCACCTGGATTAGCGCAAGCTCCGCCTAAGTGCAAGTTTGGGTCAGGTCCCGAGGACGTGTGCTTATCCGGAGTCGACTGTATATCATTTGTATGGACATATTTCATACTAAATCATTGAATAGTGAGCATTCATCTTGAGCTCACAGGAGTGATTCGCTGAATTATTCCTCACACTAAGTTCATTTTGGAAAGCAAACAGAAGAAGCTGGATTGTGATGACAAGCAGAAGGATGGATGACAGATAGAGGAATGGAGGAGAAAGAGTGATGCCAATGGAAAGGAGGTGGAGGAGTGATGACAGACAGAGGGGTGGAGGAATGATGACAGACAGACAGATGGGGAAGCAGGCGTCACTAACCTCATCTAAGGCTTTCTTATAACTCTGGAGGACAGAGAAGCACCAGCAGAGGAACAATTTAATGGATTACACAGAACGTTACATGACAACACAAACTCTACGACAGCAGTAGAATCCTGCGGTAGTGGACCCCTTTATAGTAGAATACCGGACCACATTAGCTGACCGAAAGCAGTTGTGAACATTGCGCACATTCAGCCTGTGTGTATAAGAGCTCCTCACCGCTGGCCTGCTGGGTCTGGTCACCTCCCGATCCTCCTGGGCTTTAGGCCTAAACTCCTGGGACACTGCAGCAGAACCCTCGGGTTTGATGGAACCTATGGAGAGAGCGTAAAATGAAGATTTGATGGAGACTGGAAGGTTTGGGATGGCGTACCAGCCGCTCTGTTCCGCTCGCTGGAGCCGCCCTGAGAGCTGGGAGTGCTGGAGCTGGAAGAACTGCCACTGCTGGTTCTCTGGAGACCAGACTCCACTGGAAGCCTCAAGTCTGGGTTACTGTGAGACACATCCTTTAAGTTATACACAGTACAACAAAACAATTGCAATTCATTTTGTATTGAAACTAATACTGAAATAGTCAAGCTGCAGCTTGCAGAGACTCACTCAGCACGCACACACACACACACACACACACACACACACAGGTCGGGTTGGTGCAGACCTGGCTCGGCTCAGGTGTGCTCCGGCTCTGGGAACAGGTCCATTTCCCGGAGAGTTTTTCCTTACCAGTGCGGGTGAGATGGAGGTGGTTCTCTGTGGAACCTCAAGCAGAACAACAAAGATTGTTGAAATTTAAATATTCAAACCTAAAAACTTTCTTAGATAACAGATTTGAAAATTTTTGCATATAATTTAGTTTAAAAAATAAATGAGAAATTCTACCTTTGGAGGAACATCCTCCTCCTGCCTCAGCCAGGAGCTTCGGTCAAATTTGTCATCTCGGCTGGTGACGCGAGGCGGAGGGGCCGGGGTCTCTGAAGTGGGGTCAGAGTTCTGGCGTGGCATAGGAGGTCGGTGGGGTGACAGACCCTCTTGGAAAGCAGACACGGCCTGAGAGGACTGGTCATGCAGCGACTGGGAGCCACTCATGGAGGAGCTATGAGACTTCACCGACACCAGGTGGGCCATCTGAAAGAAAGGGCTGTTAAAGAGGGCCGACGGGCAGACGAGGGTCTGTGAAGTACCTGGGGCTCTACTGAGCGGTGCATGGGAGGGGTCCGGGCCTGCTGGATGCCCCCGCTGCTAAAAGACTCAGAGCGCGGCGGCAAGGACGGATCAGAGATCCGGTTGGTCACCTTGTGCTGGAGAGCCGGAGAGCTCTGGCGGTTCAGCTTGGAGCGTTCCTCAACCTGACAGAACAAAGAGATGCAGAGTCCAGAAGAGCCTTTACACCAGTTACAACCTCTGCTCTCAGTCGAGGATGAAATGTAGAAAATGAAGGAGAAGCTTTGTTCCTCAGCTGCACTGATGGTGGCGTTGTGCTGCAGAACTGAGCTTTTTAGATCTACAGCAGAACATCAACTCGTTTTTCCATCAGTTTTTAAACAAACAGCTGATTCAGATCGATTCACAGATGAGAAACCTTCACTTCTGCACATCCTGACTTAAAGAGCAAAGATCAGCAGAACAACTAAGAAAACCAACCCTTAATACGACTACAATGCATGAAGAGATGTTTTAGTAAAAGGAAACAAGAAAATCATCATGCGGTATTGACAAGAAAAGATCCCATGACTGGAGATCCACTGGATTCCTCTACGGCTGAACAACATCACAAAACATTAAGACGACGTGTGATATCAGATCTGCGCTATTTTTTGTTGTCTGACTGCAAAGAGCCAGTAAACAAAAAAATTATTTTCTTAAAATTAATAAAATTCCAGTTTCATAAAAAAAATTTTTTTAAAGTCACGGTTGCCACACTGATGTTTTGGCCTCTTCTGATTGGTCACAAGTGTTGTTGAATTGAGCAGCCGTGTAGGACATAAAGACAAATATAATCAAGCTTTACATTTTTCCCCGATAACTTTTTGGGTTTTTTGAAGAGTGAATGGTGAGTTCCAGAGAGTAGATTAGAACAGGAAAAAGATCCAGTCAAAAAATCTGCTGAATCCTCATAAACCACAGAGACAGTTGGGAATTCATTCATCAGGATAACGAAAGGAAAAGAGACAGAAAAATCAGGCATTCCGAATCTAATGCCCTTTCCCAGAATTCCTTGATAGTACAGCTACAGCATGACCAGAGCGGTAAGACCATGTGGAGTGTAGAGTCATGCTGGCGTGGGCAGACCTTTGACCCCAGCAGGTCTCTCTCTACGCCGGGCCCTCTGCTGAAGCGAGCCGGGCTGCCCTCTCTGGACTCATGGAACTGCTGGGACATCCTGGCCAGCTCAGAGGGGTCAGGTTCGCAAGACACACGGATTCTAGGAACGTTAGGTCCACTGACTGGCCTGAGACGGACTTCGGGAGCTTCTGCCTCTCTTGAGTGGGGGGCTGCTGGGAACGAAGGGGGCCTTGAGGGCGGGAGAGGGGCATTGTGGTTGGAAAGGAGGACGGATTGGTCGGTGTGTTTGTCTCCAGGAAGGTTAAAGGAATGGTGCTTCTTGGGAGGGATTCGAGGGGAGTTACTCTGAGTTCTCTGCATGACCTGTGGTCAAAGAAGCACAACAACACTCAGACTACGACTCAGACATAAACGGAACATGGAAGAGTGGAAGACATGGAAGCCTTCGAGCATGCAAACCATCTTGCATTTGATTGGCCGGAAACAGAAAGAGCACGCAGAGCAGCGGCAAACACACACACAGGAGCTGATGCTGCTACCTCTTTGGCCCAGGCTGGCTTGTCAGCAGGGTTGACGGAGTCTTTGTAGTGGTAAAGCTGTTTTTTGTCAGCAGGCCTCGGCTCTTGCTGCTGCAGCGAGACCAGATAGGCTCGTTCTTGCTGGAGCTGTCTCTGCAAGCGCTCGGCCTGGCGCTGTTCCTCCAACTGCTTCCGCTTATACTCCTGCACATAAAAGAATCAGCGATGTCAGGCCACGGGATGGATATGCCCACAAGTGATCCGCCAGGATTGGATATTGGATGTTGCAATGAAATGACGCACAAAAAAATACATAAAGAGGTCAAGATTTGATTTCATCCACAAAAAACGGTCATACCATGTTACACATTTTAAAGCATTTTAAATCCACCATGAAAAATAGGTGAACCTAAATGTAGTACATGTGTTGTGTTGACGTGACAGCGAAGAGCGCTAGACCAGAGGTGGCCAACCAGTCAGAAACTAAGAGCCACTTTTTTTTCTGTGTTCGAGCCACAAAGAGCTGCAAAGAGCCACATAAACATCATCCCATTCCTTAATCTTGTATGCACGCACACAGACCTCTGCTCGGCCAGATTTAATTAAAATAACCACACAAACATGATAATATTAGTTATTTTTCAACAGTTAACATTGTATGCATATTTGACTTGTGTCATGTGAAAGCTCCTGAAGAGCCGCATGAAACTAGTTAAAGAGCCACATGAGGCTCAAGAGGCCCACTAGACTAACATTTCCACATCTTGATTAATTTACCTAGATTCGTTCACCATCACAGTACGCGTTATGCTTGACTTGGTTTTAACGTTTAAAACCAAAACGTTTGGTTTTAACGTATGTTTCAGACGTACGTCACCTTTGTGAACGTCATGAAAACCAGACTAATCTGAATTGTTCTGTCGCTATTGTGTGTCCTGACCGCTACGTCTTTAATTCAACAGATACGGAACAATCCTTCTGGTGAAAGGACCCTACAGCAGCAGATGAAAGGAAGGATGAGGAATTGTAAAAGGTCAGAGGTGAAAGAAGAAATGTTACCAAGAGAAGAGCTTGTTCTTGGAGGAGCTGCTGCTGTAGAATCTCCAGCTGCCTTTGTTCTTCCTCTAACTGTCGACGAATATATTCCTAAGTCACGGCACAGCAGCGGAAAACAGTCAGAAAGACAGAAACCAGGCTTGAGAGTGAAAGAACAGAGGAATAAACAAGCAAAACCTGAAGGTCACACACAATGACCTCTGCTGAGGACTTGTGTGACCCTAAAGGTCACAGGGTCAGGGCCTGGAATGAGTTCATTAATGCACTCGGGAGTTACCCAAAACCCAGTTCCTGATTTCACACTGCAGAGCAATTAACCCACAATGCTCCTGGGGAACGACTCTAAGAAAAACTGTATTAGAAGCTCACGATTAATGAAGTGAAGCGTAATAAAAGAAGCGGTGCAACAAAAATTCAAGTGTGGTTGAGTGGTTTAGCAGCGTGTACTCGCACTCAAACGCTCAAGTTTAAAATTTTATTTTGATCAAACGCTTTTCTCATCGATTTTGCACGCAATCCGGCTAGGGGCAATGATGCAGGTGGGTGGAGCCCCTCATTAACGCTGGTACCTGCTCTCTCTCCGTGTGTCTCCGCTCCTCCTCTCGCCGCATCTGCTCCATCTCCTCATAGCGCCGCCTCTGCTCTCTCTCCTGCTGCTTGCGGTGCTCTCTCTCTCGTCGCTGTTGCTGTGAGATCACAACCTCTTTAACTCATCAAATACTCATCACAGCGAGGAGCACTTTCTCTCTGTTACGAACAGTGTGCACATAACTGCATATTATCTGTGAGTACTGGAACATTATGTGGTTAACCTCTAGGGGGCGGACAAGAGGCACGGTCTAAGAGAGTTTGTGTGGCCTGAAAGATGGAGACGGATGCAAGTCCAGATTCACCAGCAGGGTTTCTTTCTTATGGTAACAAACACTAGGACGCATAAGGAATATCTCTGCCTGATACAGAGTGTTTGTGTGTGTTGACTGTTTGGATGGGTCACACGCAGAAACTAATTTCCCCACTGAGGGAGTAATAAAGTTTAAATTATTATTATTATTATTATTTTTATATTATACTCTGAGCAATAATTCTGCTGGTGACGGGATCCTTGGCTAGGTGGTCAGCATTCTGATCTAGAGTTTTACCTAGGGATGCACCGAAATGAAAATTCTTGGCCGAAACCGAAAAAGAGGAAAGCCTGGCCGAAAACCGAAAACCGAAACACCGAAAAAATTGCATTTATTGCTATGATGGTTTATTAACTTTACTAAAACCAAGGCATTGCAATTGCATAAATTAATAATGAAGTTTCAAAGAATAAATGAAACAAAATGTGTTACAAATATGCAAATATTTTTCAAGTATATTGCAGCACTCAAGAGTATAAAATATAATTCAAACTAAAATGTTTAACTTGACCCACTGGCCTGCTGAAATGTTGTGAAATTAAAAGTTCCTCCATTAAAAAATTGCATTTAAGTTTAAAGGGCATTCAGAACAAGTCCAAAGGATACAACATTTTCTCTGCAGGTCTTAATAATAGTATAAATAGGTTTCTGTTGAGCTTGTCATCTGACTGATCTCAATCTTTGCAAAAGATTTGAGACTGTATTTAAATAAGGCCAGTGGATAAAAAATATACACCTTGCAGAAATATACAATCTGTCACATATAAAGTAGCCTAAAACAAAATAGCCGTATTAGTATTATTGGAGGTACTTTCTTGCAGGATTTCACTGAACTTATCAGAAAACGAGGGTGCAAACCCTCATCTGGTGCAGAGAGATGAGTCTGTTTTCTGCGCTTCTGCTCCGTCTTGGTCTTCACGCCGGTTCTGTGCTTCTATCGCTGCTATTTCTCTGCTTTAACTCCTCATCTAAATAATGCTCTTTATAACGCGGATCAAGTACAGTCGCTATGAAGTACGGAGGATTCGAACCCATTTCTACGGATCGAGCGCTGACTGACTCCAAGCACGGACTTTTCATAGATTTTACCGTGGTATTTAAGTAATAATGTCCGCTACAGATGCATCATATGAGCTGATCTCTTTAGTTTGCTGCTCAAGCGGAGTAAGAAGAGAGAGAATGTTCTCCATTAAGAGCCACTGGTGTGAAGTGAATGTAGCGGGGAGCTCGTGATCTGCGCTGCGCTATATGCCGCCACTGCTCGCATGCAGCTCTCGCGGTTTCTGCTTACAACATCAACTTTCGGCCATGTTGTTTTTGAACTTTTTGGCCATTTTCGGCCGAAAATTTTCGGTGCCCGAATATTTGGTACATCCCAAGTTTTACCCTAGAGTGATAAAGTCAAAAAAGCCTTTTGTACACAGATGATTAAATTTATAAAAAAAATTTAAATCACGGCAGACGCGCATTTCCAAGATAAAAGTCAATGTACAAGCAATTATTCCAAAACAACCATATCTCCTAAGTTTCTCATCTCAGTTGTGTCTGTTTTATATCCAATTTATGGCGATCAACCCCTCAACATCTCATTAACATTCAGACTTCAACCTGCTGGGGACGACAATATAAATGGCCCGGACGCACTTTTAAAACCAACCGGGCCACCAGATCGGTCCAACTGCTGGCCCGATGGGCCAGTAAAAATGACTCCAAAAAAAAAAAAATCCAATTTCTCATTATTTACCTGCATTTCGCTCGCTAACTACCGCAAATTGTATAAAGCGTTAATGATCCCGACAGTCTTCAAACCTAATATAGCGACTAATATGTGCGCCGTCTTTGGTGCTCCGCCTCCAAACGGCGTGCTCAGTGCTCACTCCTGCCAAAGTGCCAAGTCCCGCGGATGTGCGCGCAGCGGCATATATTAGTGTACACAAGTAGCAAGTTCCTCACGAATAATCTCGTTGAATCTTGGCATCAAGAATGGAAAAACGAGATTAAATAAAGCAGCGCGGGTGAAAAAAGGCAGCAACTGCTTAGCGATAATTTGTTAAAAGAAAAGTTTGTTAAATCACGAAACGCTAACGCGGCTTTCTTTACGCTTTTCACAACTGTGCAATAACGACACACTTTATTATTAAACCATAATACAATGGCCAAACTACTATCATGAATATTACACGAAGAACAGAGTATCTGACACGTGATGTCTGTCACATTCAGACGCAGCCTCATCACAGGAAGTGATCCTTTTGTCCAAGATTTCAAACGTCTAAACACATGTTTGAAATTATTTATTTGATGATCTTTAATAAAAATATCCAGACATTTTGGGAGTTAGTTTAAATTAAATGATAAATTGAAATATGATATATTTGTATTTCCAGTTATTTAAAAACACCACATATATTTACTATGGCACTTTGATTAGTCACTGCTGTGATGCTGCTCTTTTTATATGCAACATGTTACATCATTTGCACTTGGATAATAAATGTTTTTTTATTATTGATGTTTTTCAAAGGATTCCTTCTGAACAGAGCAAACCAGATACTGCAGGGGAGCTATATGACAAAACTGACTTGCAAATTGCAAACTTTTTTTTGCGGTATTGGGCCCAAGACACAGAAATGTTTTCCAATGGGCGCCACTGAGCTAAGTGACATGTTTCAGGAAAGAAGAAAAAAAATCACGAGAGGAATTGAGGAAAAGCAAAAGAAAATACGAAAAGAAAAGGCAGAGAATTGCACTTGTTCTGTTTTTGTTTAGTTTTTCTCCACTTTGCACTAAACCTACATTAAACAAATGATTTTCATATTGTTCAAGCAAACAGTTATTTTTTACTCTATTATTTATGATTATTAGGATCAATGCACAACGCGTCAACCTGGGCCAGTGGTTTTGATAGTCGGGCCAGTGAACTTCAAAAGTTACTGGCCCGGAGGGCTACATGGTTTCTGGTTTGAGTCAGCGAGGTGGTTTACCTCCTCCAGTCGCCTTCTCTGCTCCTTTTGCTCCTCGATGCGCTTCTGCCGCTCTGCCAGTAGTTGGCGTTTGTGTTCTTCATTTTGCTGCTGCTCTAGCTGTTGTCTCCTCAGGGCCTCAGATCGCTCCTTATTGGCCAACTGCAGGCGTAGGAAGTCCCGCCTCAGCGTAGACTCACCAGGAATGTTTATGATGGAGCTGAACAGAGAGTCTAGCCATCAGATCTCACATGTAAACGAGACAGTTACTGTATGACAAACCTCGGCTCTCCTACATCCCGTTCTTCCTCCTCCTCTTCACTTCCACTGTATTCATACTCAGTCTCATCTGAAATACAAGATGCAGAATCTTCAACAAACCTTGAATCAAGTGTGCTTTTTCTGATAAGATTTTATTTATATATATATTTTTTACTTATTATCCTAGATACCATTTTTTCCTAACAGGTTTTAAACCTGTTGGTGAGCTTGTTCCCGGTTACTTGTGGAAAAGCAAATCTCCACTCATTCTTTGCTTTACAGTAATTTACCACACACTTTTCTCCAAAGACTGATGTACTGGGAAAGATACATTCTGCATCTTCCTCAACGGAACCAAAGAATAAATAGCTTGTTGTGTGAGCATGTCTTCTCATCCTGTCCCATCTCACCCCGCTCTCCTCTCTTCTTCTTGGTGCGGTCGATGTGGTCTTTCAGCTGGATTCGCACCTGCCTCTCATTGGGCAGGTCTTTGATAAAGGGATGCTTGATCAGCTGCTCAGTGCTGGGCCTCTGGTTGTGGTTCTTCACCAAACAGCTCTCGATGAACAACTGGAACTTTTTTGACCTGTGCACAAACAAATGGTCACATTTTACCGTAACGCATCGGAAAGAACATTAAGTGTGATGGGACAACTGATCGTAAGTCCATGCATCAAACTGACCACTTCTTGGACTTGAGGCGCGGCGATGGGTTTCTAGGAATGAGGAAGAGTGCGCGCATGGGATGCATATCACACAGGGCTGCAAGAAAGCAGAGACACCACAATAAACTAGAGGTAACCAACACCATTTCTGCTTTTGCTTCTGTGCTTACGTGGAGCTCCTTCTGCCATTTCTATAGCTGTAATACCCAGAGACCACAAGTCACTCTGGAACACGAAAGATCAAAGTAAACGTAACTTAGACCTGCGGGAGGGTGTAACAACAAGATTGAAGGGTAAATACCTTGAAGTCGTATGTGGCGTCAGGGTTCTCATCACAGGCTATGACCTCTGGAGCCATCCAGTATGGCGTGCCAATAAACGTGTTTCTGCGGCCCACGGTGCGGTCCAACTGCGCGCTCACCCCGAAATCAACTGTGGAAGGCACACCGGGAAGTTTTGCCCTTAATATGTCTGCATGCCCAAGTGAGGAGAGACGTCTTTGATGCCTCGTTGACAGTTGTCACCGCGGGTACTGTTGTCATAGCAACAGTCACCCTAATGCAGAGCTAAACACTCACAAGATTCATCTACAAAATTATGACATTTTGTCGTAAGAGCTGAAGACGCTGAAACTTAGGTTGCTGTGGACTCACCCAATTTGACCTCGGCATTCTCCGTCAGCAAAACGTTTTGACCCTTAATGTCTCGATGAATGACCTTGTGCTGATGCAGGTGTGTCAGGCCCTAGCAAGAACACCAGGGACCGTTAAACCAACAGTCACGGCCCTCAGCCGCAGGACTTGCCGGGCCTCACCCGTAGGATCTCTCTGCAGATATAGGCCGTCCACTCTTCCTTCAGAGAGTTCCCTTTAGTGTTCTTGATCAGGTCCGTCACGGAGCCAGCACCACAAAACTCCATCACCAGCTGGAGGAAACAACAGATCTCTCAATGGGTCATTGTGCGAACACTCGGGAGTTGAAGACATTGAAACCCTGTACTAAAGTGTTTAAAAGAAGGAATTTAATCTGTGTTTCAATGGCTTCAGATCAACAATTTGTTTTTAGTGCAAATGGACCTGCAAGAAACCTGTGAAAATAAACTTGTGCTGTAGCCTGGATCAGATCATGTGTGCGTATGATGACGTGGTATCACCGTGTAACTATAATGTAAAAGCACCAGGCTAAAACTTCAACGTAAAAATTGAACTCCACAGTACTAGGCCATAATCTGTTCTCCTTCTACATACACTATATTACCAAAACTATTCCGTTCTCCAGCCAAATGATGAGGTTTTTCAGGAGTTGGGCTGCACAGTTGGGAACAGTTTGGAGCAGGCCCCTTCCTCTTCCAACATGACTTACTTGTGCACCAGTGAACAAAGCCAAGTCCATTAAGACATGGATGACAGAGTCTGGTGTGGACGAACTTGACTGGCCTGTCAGGGTCCTGACCTCAACCCTATAGAACACCTTTGGGATGACTTAGAGTGGAGACTGAGAGCCAGGCCTTCTCCACTAACATTAGAGTGTGCTCCTCGCTTTTAGAAGAATGAGATTTTAGTCAAAAAAACACACTTCTCAACCTTGTGTACAGCCTTCCCAGAGTCGAAGTTGTAATAGCTGCAAAAAGTGGACCCGACATCATATTGAACCCAATGGGTTAGGAATGGGATGACACTTAAGTTCATATGTGAGTCAAGGCAGGTGACTGAATTCCAGTAATCCCTCGTTTATCGCGGTAGATACGTTCCAAGCCTGACCGCAATAGGTGAATTTCCGCGAAGTGGAGAAACAACATTTACATATTTATTTAAGACTTATTCCGACTTTTAAAACACAATTTTCAAGTAGCATTCTTTATTAAAGCACGTAATGTTAACAATCTCCCGCGGTACGCGTCATCCCCGCTGAGATATTCATTTTCAAAGGGTGTGAACGGGAGGATCGGGCGGGAGCGGGCAGACACGGGACACGGGCGTGTTTTCCACAGCTGGCGGCCCGGTAGTGGTCAACCCGTGGGAGATGGCCGACATAGCGATTTGCGATTCTCCGCGGTGAGACGCGTCCGGCGGCACTGCGAGGATCCTCCGCCGAGATACAGTCGGGAAAAAATGAATCCGCGAATATATGTAATAAATGTAAAAAAATCCGCGATACAGTGAATCCACGATAGTCGAACCGCGAAGTAGCGAGGGATTACTGTATTTTTAACTCTTTTATGTCCCTGTGCATACAAGACTCTGTGCATACACCAAGAGACTTAAAACACCATGCTCACAGACTATAAAAAACATTTAAAACTTAATTTAATGCTGTTAAAATAGTCTTCCGCATACACTACCTCACTTCAAGCTTTTCACGCAATCTCTGCTGAATAAAAATCAATACACAGAATTTAAGGCCAGACAATGGTGTTTTGGCCTGCTGAGTCAGCAGCTCGGCTCTTTCCTTCAGAGGAAATATTTCTCAAAGACACGGAGCACAGGGTTTACTACGCTAGAAACGGTCTTCTGTTTATGTGATATACATCTACAAAACCACTGCCATTTTACACCAATCTAGACAGCACAGAGACAGTGTGAAGCAGATCCCTCAGACTGAGGATACTGACTGCTCACAACAAAAAACTGACCCAAAGTTGGTCGTCCATGCCGGGTGGGTTCTTCTTGATAAAAGCACCATAGTACGTGGCGATGTTTCTATGGTGGGAGTATTTCTTCAGCATGTTAATCTCAGCTTTGATCTCCTCCTCCTCATCCTGTCAAATAAATAACAGAACATTAACATTTGAGATTTAAATGAGCATGGAACACGCCGCTGCGTTCTGCTGGTGTCTTACCCCTGTGACGTCCATGACCTTGATCGCAGCAAGCTGCCCTGTTTTGACATGGCGTCCCTGAGGAGAAAGAATTGACATGTTGTCACACTTCTATGACTGCTGCAATGAAGTGCATGAACGTAAACCTCGCCATCGCATGATCAGACTCCAGAATGATCCTAACCACCCAAAAAGTTGCGGGAATGAGCTCACCAGTGTGCTACAATGTCTGGCTGTTCAGGATTGATCCTTTGCCGTCTACCTGAGATGTTCCAATCACAGCGAGAATCTACACGCACCACAGACAGCGCAGCTTTTCTCTGACAGCCAAGACCGTGGATCAATTGATTTTTTTTAAATGTCAGAAAAACCTATGTAGTTAGCGGTTGTCAATCCCTAAAATCCTGTTATGGAACCCAATCCAGCAATGCTCAGCTTCATGCATTTGCTGATGGAACTCGGGAAGCAGATGAAGGTCGTCTAAACATCACAAGCAATCCCAGGGATAGAACTGACCGAAACAGTTTCTTACGCATAACGCACGGTTAACGTACGCATATGTGGAGCTTAGAGATTGTCTTCGACCTCCACCTGCTAAGATAAAAGCAGCGCGTGATGTGAATGTGAGAAGCTTAAGTTGTGAGCGAGACTCTATGACTGCAGAAGATGACAAGAACCACAGGATCTTCTCAACTTTGTAAAAACAAAGCACTTGGATGAATGGCTGTAAGGATGGATAGACGGACCGAAGGACACGGCGACACAGTGACGCAAATTCCAACTCCTGTCACGAGCTGTGTACCGTATAGTGCTGCGTTTGAGCGGCCATCGGGAAGTAGTTTGTGCCGTTAACTGACAGAGACGCGGCGCCAGTGAGGGAGAAAGCCTGCACCACGCCACTTCCTCTCTGCTGCCTAGCAACAAGCCCGGAGGCGGAGGAGGTTTGTGATTTTCACACTCGTTTACAAACGGCTCCTCTTGTTCCTGAGATGTGTGACCCAGCGAGACCCGCTCGGCTTCATTCAGGGCGGCAAGAGAAGGCACAGCTGTGAGGACATTCTTCTCTTCACCGTGTGAAACCCAGAAGACGGTTGCCAGGAAGCTGGTGGTATTTTTATGGTCCCTGACTCGGGCAATCAGAGGACGCCACAGCCACAGAATCAGTCACTCACTTATGGAAGCAAGTAAAGTACCTAAACCAGGGGTGGGCAAACTTTTTGACTTGCCGGCCACATTGGGTTCTAACATTTGACAAAGGGGCCGGACCGGGCTCGCTGAAAAAATACACATTTTAGGATATACAATTTTCTGTATATAATTTAGTATTTAACTTTAAATAGTGTTTATTTGTATTTTAAAAGGCATTCAAGACAAAAAAAACAAACAAACAAACAAACAAACAAACAAACAAAACAGATATAATTCTAAAATACAAATAAAGTGATTTTACATTTTAACTCACCAGGGAAGGTCCCATTATGATATTAGAATTTTCTTTTAATATCAAATCATTGAATTATATATTATCAATTTGTTTTTTTTAATCCTTTTTAAAAAGCTTTTTAAAATGACACAATTATAGTTCCTGGTTTAAAAGAATAAAGTTCAACTGCTGAGAAAACTAAAAAATGCATGAATATTTCAATAATAATTTAAAAAATCTGAACCATCTCTTCTTCAGTTCTTCAGCATCACAAGAAACATTGGAAAATCTGCTGAATAGCCGCGCGTCCGAAAAAGAGACGTGTTTTTGTTGCGTTTCTAATCATGTTATTACGGCACTCAATGTGCCAGCAATAATGCGCTGAGCCACTTCACTCTTTTACTGGTTCATATTAAAGCATTTCAACTATATCTAGGACCGTGATTAATATGCTTATATACTTGATTTAGAGAAAGTATCCGCTAAAACGTGATGTTTCATTAAACTTTACATTTAGAGAAAATAACAGCTAAAGCGTCAGATTTCATTGCATTTCATTGCATAGCAAAAATAAAAAAAAATGAATACAAGATTCTTCATGTTTGACTGACTTTCGACAGATAGAAGATGACACTTCTAGTTTTGCCATTATTTTGGTGGGTATAAGTATAATAATATTCATTGTATGCTACAAGAGTGCGGGGAGAATCAAGATAAGTCTGATTTCGAACAAAATTGCAGCCTTTAACCTGCTGCCTAACGATAATGTGAAGATTGCAAACGAAAATAATAATTAAAAAGCAAAACGAAAACGTAAATCATTTCCGCATCGTTTTTTAAAATACATATATTTGCGCATGACATGTTTGGCACTAATATGATTTGTTTTACTAAACTTGTGCGGCCCAGTAACATTTAATTCACTGACCAGCGCTGGTCACCGGGGATTGGGGACAATGGCACTGTACTGCGATTCGTAACTTTCAATGATGAAAGTTTTTGCCCCAAAATCAAGCCGTTTGAGAGATTACCGGACTACTCCCTCGATCCCATGCAGTGAAGAGAAAGTAAAGCAGACTGCGCGAAACAAATGCAATGAATGAAATGTACAGAAATAATAAATGCGAGAGCAAGGTTTTAAAATAAAATAACCATTGAGCTAATGAAAAAAACTATTGTAATATCGTGGCCTCCGACTGACTCAGCGAAAGCGCCGGGTGGAGGGAGTGGGAGAGCGGAGCGACGGATGCGCACGCGCATAAACGTATCTGCGCAAACCTTTATTGTTTTGTGACTGACAGTGTAAAAATAAATATTATAAATATGCTAGTACGTTTAAATAACGTACATTTGTATATATGGTTCTGATTTTTAAAATGTGTTTATAAAGAAAGCAAAAAAAACCCTTCATAATGGAATATTGAAAAAAAAATACATGATTATTTAATTTAAATAAATTTAAATTTTTTACAAGCTCCGCGAGCCAGATTAAAACGTTTCACGGGCCGCATATGGCCCGCGGGCCGTAGTTTGCCCATGCCAGACCTAAACAGAACATACACTCACACGCAGAGCAGCCATGTGCAAGAACCACACACACACAAACCTGATTGATACGTTTGTTTTTTGCAAACACAAATTTCAATGGATAAATAAATTGTTTTTAAGCGGTGATGGTTCAGATTAACTGATAATAACCATACTAAGAAACAATGACCCTTTATACGCAGTTCTTTTTCTTTTCTATATCACACTTCAGGGTGTCAGTGAGGAAGATGAAAAGTCCCACAGCAGCATATCCTGACCCAGAATCTATTTTAACGGTGTTCTGGATGAGCAGGTCACCTCTCAGCCAATAAAATGCTTGGATTAAACTCAAGAACGAAGAGTTTCAAATCAAGACTCGTGAATAACAAAACGTGACGCGATGAGTCATGCCAGAGTTGTTTGGAACTACTTCCTGCTTCCATTCAGAATCTGACCAATCACAGGCTTATAACCCTGCAAAGGCAGACATTCCCATCAGATTCACTACAACACTGTGAAGTCGGAGTTTCACGTGACATGGAAATGAACAGAGCAGTGGTGAAAGCAGCAGAAGTTCAGGGGGAGTTCACAGTGAAAAGAAGAGGAGACTCGCTCCATCTGCAGCTCAGAACACATGCGCGTCTCAACAGGCCTGGAAATACCACACCAGCGCGCCACCTTACACAACATCCAGTACACAGACAGTCCTGTAATCTCCAACTCTCAGAGACTCCTGCATGCGTGCGCAGGTTAATATGAAAGAATGTGCAAGAAATGTGACAGTGTATAGAATTCTAGTAGCTGTTGTTCACGTTGTGTGTGTTGTGTTCTGTTCAAACATCTGTACACCACAAATACAGTGTCTTTTCCTCTTCACTAGCTTACATTAGTGAACAACCAATCAAACTAGAGAAAAGCTTAGAAGCGATGTGTCAAACAGACACATTAATTAAATTCACTCACCTTATACACTTGTCCATATGTCCCATTTCCCACAAGCTCCACCAGCTCAAAGATGCCTGCAGGGTCCTAGAGAGAGGAAGAACAGAAGATCAGCTAGTGAAAAGCAGTAATCCGAGACACCAAGCTCTTCCTGCATGTGGACTCATGTTGAATGTTTTGTTAATGTTTTCTGATCTGAACCTGTTTGGTTCCTCATCATGTGAGTGCAGAGATTTCATTCACGTGGCGATGCAGAAATAGACGGTGCTCGTTTCAGAGGAAGTGAGTGATGGAGAGATCACAACTGTCTGAGCGAACCGTCGACATGAACAACAACGAATTCAACTTCTTGCTGAGAAAAGGACAATGAAGACTGAAATGATCCAGACAGGATCACGACAAGTGCGTAAAGAACTTGGCTGTGCAGTACGAGTCAGAGCCTAACACATACAAATTGAGAGATGGGCTCCTGCCTCCGTCTCCCAGCCCTGCCTTGGGCAGCAAAGTTGTTCTATTATTTTTCTGAACAAATAAAAATTCAATTTAAAAATAACACAATGGAGTAGCATTTTGAGGATTATAGCAGACTAATAATGTGCGTAATATTTTTCATTTGGAGCACTTTTTTAGATGCCGGATCAAACCGAAATACATAATTACCTTTACAAAATCTTCATCTGACTAAATGTCATTCATTTAGACATTTAGTTGCATGCATTTAGAGCATGTCACAAAACTGAGTACACATTTGATGCCAGGGGTTCAGCGATTATTGGGTGTATTTTACTTATTTTGAGGTGACAAGCGACAAAAGATTAACACCGACTACCTTTCATTGCGTCAAAGAGTCATTAATGCAGTGTTGTATTATGAAATTATAGAACTAAATATTTGCAGAGATGTGAGCTGGGTTGTTGTTCATGTGTCAGAAGCTGAGGTAAAAGCAATAAAACACAATGAGAAAGTGCGTGATTACGAAAGAGCAGAGAAACAAAGATGAGTAATTAAAGCATGATCATGGACCTGCTTGACCATGTAAAAAACGCTTCATGATGGCTCCTCTCAGCACGATCTAGAGTCAGGAGGTCAATCTGACCGTCACTCGGCTCTTCACCAGCGACTTTATTTGGTACTTTACTAGTATTGTGTTGGATGCCCTTTGGCTTAATAGCATCGCACATTTGCTGCAGATTTGTTGTCTCTGATGGACTGAGATCTGGTGACAGTGGAGGCCCCAGACTCATGGTCATGTTCCAGAAAGTCCACCAGAACGATCCAACTGCTGGCCCGGTGGGGCCAGTAAAAATGACTCGATAAAAAAAAAAAATCCAATTTCTCATTATTTACCTGCATTTCTGTTCTGTTTTGCTCTCTAAATACCGCTAACGCGTTATGTGATCCTGACAGTCTTACTACTATGCAGCGAGATTTTGGTGCCGCCAAAAACTCCGCCTCCAAATGTCGTGCTTGCACAGGTGTACCCGTGGCTGTGCGCGCACCGCGGCGGCAGCATACAAAAGTAGCAACTGCCTCATGAATAATCTCATTAAATCTGGGCATCAAAAACTAAAAGAATATAAAATAAGTGAAATGAAAAATAAAGCAGCGTGGGAGAAAAAAGACGGCAACTGCTTAGCGATAATTTGTTAAAAGAAAAGTGTTAAATAACGGAACGCTAACGCGGCTTTCTTTACGCTTTCACTGACTGTGCAATAACGACACCCTTTACTATTAAAGTGTAATACAATAGCCAAACTACTATCATGAATATTACGCAATAAGCAGAGTATCTGACAAGTGATCCATTTGTCCAAGATTTCAAACGTCTAAACACACGTTTGAAATAATTTATTTGATGGTCTTTAATAAAACTATCCAGACATTGTGGGAGTTAGTTTAAATTAAAATATATTTCTGTAATTCCAGTTCTTTGTTGTTGCTGTCGTCGTTGCATCTAATTTATTTCAAAATGGTTTTTGCATTTTTTGTAAGGTCAGAACTTTTTGCAGTTTAAATCACTCAATCTAACTGACAGTATGAAGTAGAGCTGCACGATTCTAGATACAATTTTTTGCTTAGAATAAAGATCACGATTCTTTTCACGATTCTTTATTATTTTCAATACTCAACCCTAGGGCTGGGCGATTATGCCTAAAATCAAAATCGCGATTAATTGAACATGTTAACAGGATTACGATTAATTAACGATTATTTTATTGATTGTTTCTTTTCTGCCCTCATAGTTCAAAGACAAGTTACATACTTGAGATTACTTGATAAAAATTGAAGGAAACGTACACAGATCTTCTTTATGATTATTTATTAAACATCAAGTAAAATCAAATCACACATTAGAACACGCTTAAATTGTCAAATTCAAATTTGTTGTTAAAATAAAATACATTTTGAATGTCTTGAAAGTAAACAAATGTGCACTTCAAAATTAACGATGCTTTTCTTTTGCAATTCTTGTACTTCTGTAAACAATTTTCCAGTCGATCGCGGTCCACGTAATGGGCACCACTGGTCTAAACTCTCCATGCTCGACATGTTGGGCGCAAAAACGTGACGTAGTGACTCAATTCCACACGCGGTAGTTCTTTAAGGGAAAGTTGAAAAAAAAAAAGTTCTTAAAGGGAAAGTAATCGAAATCGAGATAATCGTCATGGAAAAATGTGAACTATTATAAATTTGAATTTCGATTTTGATTTTTTTTTCGATTAATCGCCCAGCCCTACTCAACCCTATAAATCAAGCAATATACTTACACATATTACTTATAATACTTTACTTTTAATTAAAATGTAATGAAAAACAATGCAATGTAAATGTTGTAAAAAAAAAAAAAAAAAAAAAAAAAAAAAAAAAATCACCAATAAACTTAAAAATAAACATTTTAAGGAACAGTTATGTACAGTTGAGGGCAAAATTATTAGCTCAGTTTAAAAGCACTTTTGAAATACTTTTCAAACAATAATTATTTTGTAGGGGGGCTAATCATTTTGTCCTCAACTATAGATGTTTGCTGTGTGTGGTTTGCTGAGTGTCGTCTTCTGGTTTGAAACCGCAGTAAAAACACACACACACACACACGTACGCACGCACACTTCAGAATAAAATTCTTTTTCAGGTACTAAAATGTCTGAGTTGATATCAGACTTACTTTACCGGTGTGTTTCCTCACTCATTCTCCCTGTTTATGGTCTGTTTTTTTTTTTAACTCAACCGCTGCTCGAGTCGACTCACATACACAGTCTATAGCGCAGGTAATTAGCGCGCGTCACCGCGCAGGTGGCCGTCACATGGGTCCGGCGTCATCAATCTCACGACAGGCACCCTAAAATACGACAGAAGTAATGCAAGATCATCTTTCTGTTACAGGGGTAGACAATAAGAGAAACTTTCCACTGGCCCTCCGGGCCACTAACTTTTGAAGTTCACTGGCCCGACTATCAAAACCCTGAAACGATTAAACAGAAATGTAGGTAAATAATGAGAAATTGGATTTTTTTACTGGCCCCACTGGGCCAGCAGTTGGACCGATCTGGTGGCCCGGTTGGTTTTAATAGTGCGTCCGGGCCACTTATATTGTCGACCCCAGTGTTATAATACGGTATTTAAATGATTGCGCGTTTCGCTCGATGCGCGCGAGCGGTCAGACAGAAACCGCTGGTCTCAGACCAGAGAGTTTGGAAGAATCGTATAAATGCTGAATTAAGATCGTGAAGGGGTAGAATCGAAATCGCGATCTTTTAACAATTAATCGTGCTCTAGTATGTAGTAAAAAAAAAAATAGGTTCGGTATTGGACCCAAGACACAAAAATGTTTTCCAACGGGCGCCACTGAGCTAAGTTGCATGTTTCAGAGAGGAAGGAAGAAAAAAAATTTAAATTAAAAAAAAAAAAAAAAAAAAAAAAAAAAAAAAAAATCACAAGGGGAATTGAGGGAAAGCAAAAGAGAATCTGAAAAGAAAAGGCAGAGAATTGCACTTGTTCTGTTTTTGCTCAGTTTTGCTTCACTTTGCACTAAACCTACATTAAACAAATTAAATGATATTTATGTTGTTTAAGCAAACCATTTTTTTTTTTTTTTGCAATTATTGGGATCAATACACAACGCGTCAACCTCGGCCAGTGGTTTTGATAGTTGGGCCAGGAAACTTCAAAAGAAAATTTCTGTTATTGTCTACCCCTGCTTAAATCATCTTTTTTTTCCTCCAATCTGACACAGTAGTTCGCCTTGACCACGCAGACAATGCATCGAGTTCCTGCCATGTGACCAATTCGAAACTTGCGTTAAGAGGCAGTGGGATAAGTGGAGCTATCCACCTAAGGCATGTGAGTGTGTGAGGAGCTGTATTTAAGTAACAAAAACAAAGTTTGGTCATATTAGGCCACGTTTAAAAGCTTTAATATAACATCACAAGTGAACCATCGTTGTTAACGTCATGGTTTAATAAACGCTTCAGACCGACGGGTTGCACTCCGGTAGATTGCAACAGTTTTTTACAACTTCGGTAGATCCAGACAGCAGTTTTGATCTCCAGATTCACAGTGCTTTTGGCCCAAGATGATGCAGCTCTCTTCAACATTTGCTTTTTCTTGATAACAGAAAGAGATAATGGCGAAAGGTGCGGTGTGAAGGGCGAGTCTCCTCTTTTCATCTGAGCTTGTATTGAGCAACACTTCCCTGGAGCCACGACAGTCTTCTCAAGTCAAGGAGAATCATCAGCAGACGCGTGGAGATGGAAAACCGTGTTTGACACGGGCAGCTGGGAGTTTCTCCAGCCCCTTGACGTGACTCTGGATGGAACTGTCCTGCTATATATTATTCAGAGGGAAAAACAGGAGGCAGGACAGTAGCGGAAGCTTTTCCATGCTGGAAAAACAGGTTGAGCGCTAGAATGCCGTTTATCCCTAACATGCAAGAAGGAACGTTACCATTAGGAAGGAACGCTCTTGCTGTGTTTATTGATCCAGGAGAATTCAGCTTCATGAGTACCTAAGTATACCAGCGTATAACACCCAGGAGCATTACTTGTAAACATGAAAACAAATACGTCACCACAATAGTCGTAGAGTTCCGGCATGTGGAATTAAATGCTTCCTGATATTGAGCAGCTCATCTACAGAAAGGTCAAAGCTTTTGAGAACATCAGCGTACATCAAGACCCTCAATAATAATTGCCTTTACGGTTTCAAGTATAACAGGCTAATGGAGACTGGTGCAATGGTGTCTGCTTCATACACAAACACAGAAGCGTGCGAGAGGTAAAGGAAGTCAAAGGTAAACATGATGCAAACGCAGAGCAATAACGGAACACGCAGCGCACACTTCCCCGCGACCACGTGCACTGGCTGACCTCATTTCTCAGCACAAAAGATCCGGGGACAAGCTGGGAAGAGCCCAACACAGGGCCGCGGTATTGTTTCGGACTGCAAGAAACTCAGGCAAGGCGGACGCCTACGCGGCGGAGTAAACACAGACGGTGTGCGCAAACCAACAGACAGGAAACTTCTCATTCATGATGCAGGTTTCAAGTAATCAGCACGTTTGCACAACACGGCGCAAACAGAACGATGCGGTCAAGGGCCAGTATTTACACGCCATCATGACAACGGCGACGTTGAGTAAAATCGGTTTCACACAATCACCCAAGTGAGGTCTTGCCCAGACAGGAACTCCAGCGAAGCAGGTAAGATCATGTTGCATAACTAAGATGCCAAAGCTTCATCTGCTCTCACCCAAACACCTCCAGCTCTCCAGACTTCACAAACACAAACCCTCGGCTGTCAAAGAGAAGTAAGTGCCAAACCAAATGACAACCTAGAAACCAAACAACATGCTGAAGGCAGGGCTGAAACACAGAACCATTTTGATAGTATATCATGATCATATAATGGCGGGACAGCAGAGAAAGCGGCGTGGGGCCTCCGCACCACAGGATCACACACGGTCCCGTAGACAATATACAGCAGTCGAGCGGAAAAAGAAATATTACTGTCAGTACACAATAAAATTCTGCTTAGCTGCCTCGCTTCCTTCAAGAACAACTACAGTAGAAAAAAAAAATCACGAATAAAGCAAAGGTCCATACAGTGGAATGGAACTCAAAAGAACATCGATTAAAGCTACATACCGAACTGAGCAAATTTAATGGTAAAGATTTCGGCGTTGAAATAGGAGTGTCGTGCAGTGTCGTGGAGAGCAGCGCACTCGTGACGGTGACATTGAACATTATGGCAGTGAATAACGCGCTAGAATTCCTCTCAGACGAGAGAAAAGGCCCGAAACGCTCGCGCTGCCGCGATCATTGACACGTACCGACGGAAACGATTTTATGGTCCGCCTCATTACCGACACATTCATGCTGCATCACGAGGACGCGGTCCGTTAATATGATTAATAATCCTATTATTAGAAACGCAAATCTAGGGCTTTTATTATATAATGCGATCGACGGCTAAAGTGAGCCCGAGTATTCAGCATGAAAACATGTCGTTTAAAAACGGCGCAGGCCGTACAATCGTGCGACGTTAAAAGCAGCACCGTCGCGCCACCGGGAGCTTTATTCGTCGATCAGGTGCACGAATATCGGCTCCCGTGACTCCATGATGATGGCGCGACGTGAACATATTCCACCCATTGTACCGAATCAATTCACCTACCCGCAGCGAAGAGAGGTCGATCTCGTCCAGGCTTCTGGCGGGTGAGTCGCTCGCCATGATTTTTGCTTCTTTTCAGCAAACTATTGCCTGAAAAATCATGAATACGGACGCTGAGACGATCCGTGCGGTTCACCGAACACACGGGCTCGACTTCTGTCGGACGGAGACGAAGCTCCCGGATGATGAGAAGACGCGGTAGTCGCTGTTCCCTCAAGACCCAGTCGTTATAAAAACCAATTCAGGCGCTGTTGGGGCGCGTGTGATGTGGACATCCCGCACCGGTACCGACCGTTTGCAACTGCACAGTCCAAACCTCCTGCGCGCGACGGGACTTGCGAATCAGGGCTCGGTGTGTGTCAATCACCGAGGTTTCTAGGGAGTGGTCAAAGTTGGGGGCGTGGTCTTTGGGCCCTCACTCAGATCTTCACGAACATCCATCCATTTCTAGTAGTTAGTCCATGTCTGTCTGTCTATCTGTCTGTCTCTGCCTTCCGTTCTCTGTGTGTGTGTGTGTGTGTGTGTGTGTGTGTGTGTGTGTGTGTGTGTGTGTGTGTGTGTGTGTGTGTGTGTATTGTTTATTATTATTATTAGTTGTCGATGAATGCAGACGTTCACAACTTTGCCGAGTCTGCACTTGTTTTAGTCTACTAGATTTGTGTGCTACAAAAGAGTAATTTAAAAAAAAAGAGTCAGAACTTTCTGTAAACGTGTGGCATCGTTACTCTGACAGTAAAATCCTGAATAATATAACGTAATATTAATAATAGTATAATAGCAAATTTAATAATAATATAAATTTAGCTGTACACGCGTTTTCATTTCGCAAAATCGGTCAGAAACAGGAAGTCACAGTTCAAACAGACAGTCACAGCCACTGACTTCCTCTCACCGGCTTGAACAACAGCTCCTCATTTCCATAGTGTCTCTTGCTGGGCGACACGGTGGCGCAGTGGGTAGTGGCCTCACAGCGAGGAGGGCCGTTGGAGGCCCGATTAAGACTTTTTTTTTTTAAACTTGTTTTGTCCATTTTCCAGGCTTTCTTTTTTCATGTGGGTTTCCTCCGGGTTCTTCTCACAGTCCAAAAACATGCAGAATTGGTTCCAGCTTCCCGATACTCAGAAATGGTCAAGCTCGCGTCTTTAACCATCATTAGTTTGACAGTTGGACCGCTCAATTTAAATAATCCACAAAAACATAAATCCGTTACATTAAAAAGTGTTTCAAGAGAAATTTGAATTAAGCGATTTGCTGAAGTCACATCACACGCGGCGAGCAATGGCGCCATCATGCGGCCGATGTTTTGACTACATCGAGCTGACCACGGAGTTGAATTAACGGTAACGTGGACTGTGAATTTTTAATTTATAACGTGTGACGAAAAGAATTATGTTCATACTTATTGAATTGTCAAAAGATAAACACCCACTGTTCTCTAATCTTTCTGCCTGTCCATTAAAACGAGTCACGTTTATTTACAGGACTCCGATAACCCCCACCCCCCGTCTGACTAAAGGTCAATCTCACAAGCACTCTTGTTTCATCCACTTTAATCACTTGCATGACATTGATGTTCCACAACACGTTCGTCTTTACGTACATAACTGTGCAAAATGCCTTTAAAGAGTAAGTAACCAGACAGGTGAGTGAGACTGGGGTGTGGGACAAGTCATCACTGACCGTGCTTGATACAGGAAAAAAGCGGCACAGAACTCCTGAATTTCAAGGATAACACATGCTCGAATGAGGATTGATCACATTAGAAAGACTGATCAAGTTTAGGCACTGACAGGCTGCTGTCGAAATCACACAGTCATTAAATACATCCACTGACACTGACCCCACAACAGTGAGGAACGACGGGACTTGGCACTGAGATTTAGGCGACAAGCTGTTATGATCACTGCAACATTCCCAATACACGTATTAGCGCCGCGATCAGCTCACGGCTTCCCGTCATCACACTCATTTGCATAGTGTTCAACTCAAAAACCAACCAGCAACCGGACAGAAAAGGAAGCGGATACAGGAAGTGAATAAGCCTGCCACTCAAGTCCACACGTCCATGGGCACCATGGCTTCTTTTGAGCCGATGGGTGGAAGGAGGTTCTGCTCACTGAGGAACTGCAGAGGGAACTGGACCAGGAAGCCACGTATCTTCTTCAGCTCCTCGTGAGCACGAGCAGGATCCTCTTTCTCCAGGCCAGGTTTGGACAGAAACATGTCCAGATGAGACAAATTGTGCACGTCGCTCGAGGGCAGACAGCGAAACACCTGTCGGACACAGTGTGGTCAGACGAAGGAAGCGAGTTTCACGAACAAACGGATCGGAACCGGAAGGACCTTCTGGTAAATGGTTGCATTGCGAGATGCGGTGGTCATCCACACTTCTTTGTAAAACTGGTCACTGACCGGGTCAGTCACGTCAATGCCGGGGTCGGTGTTGGCGCCCAAAATCATCCTGTGGTGGAAGAAAATACGACGGGTTTGGGTCAGACGGACTGACACGCTGACCTGATGATGATCGGAACCTGAAGCACTCCAGACGCAGACTCAGCCCAAAGCGTCCGGCCTTATAATGCTGACCATCCATGACTGATTCCACGGTTTCCACATCCTCGTAAACCACAGCCACCTCACTGTCTCTCTTACCCAGCATGCTCCGGTCATTGATGTTCGCCGAGCCTGAGGTGCACACGCAGAAAACACACCGCATCATTCAGATGGTAAATTAAAAATACGTAAATGGCTGTGTGTCTCGGGCCCTCACCGATGATGACAGTGTTGTCGTCTGCGATGAGCATCTTACTGTGCACATATATGAGTTCGGTCACCAGTCGCCCCTCCAGCTCCGCGTGGGTCCGCAGACCCCCGAATGAGATGTAGTTTATCCACTGATCTCCCACTACACACAAGGTTAACACTCAATAGCACACAGTTCATACACACACACTTCACTGCTTATCTTTCAACAAGCACTTCACTTTGTAACCACTAGATGGCCCTGCAGCTGCACTATTATACTCTGTTCAGTAGAGAGCTTCAGGAATTTCAGACTCACTCTCTTTCTTCAGCTGGGAGATGATGGAGTGTTCACCTCTGATCATTGTCCTGCACAGAAGACAGTGATTTCTCCAGTCTGGAAGAGGCGGTCGGATGGAGTGTTACCTGTAGTTGAAGTGCATGACCGCCTGGATGGCGCTGCCTCCGCCGGTGTTGATGTCGCCCTCGAACCCGGGCAGCAGCGGCGTCACCACATACACGCGGTACCTGGTGCCCTCCCTGTGGACAGAGACGTCCATTAAGTCGCATGTTTTGTACACACAGAGCATTCTTTCGACATGACTGGAGTTACTCACTTAAAGGCCTTTTTAATTCTTTTGGCAATGGCGTCCCCTATCTTATTGTGTACGGTTTTGTTGTCTGCGCAGCTGATGAAGAACTGGTTCTGAAAGAAGAAGAGTCATGGCTGCAGTGGAGTTCCGCAGGGTCGGATGATTGTTCCAGAAACACACAGACCTCGATATAGATGAAGTGTTTGCTATGCTCGATGACATTGATGTAGGCCGTGTGAATCGACTCCTCGTGGTATTTGATACCAGCCGACCAGTCTGAGGCGGAACGTAACACCTGACCACAGTTTAACTTCCTATTAAACACTGATGTATAACACCGCAAATATACTGTACATCAGTCAACCAGGAAGAAAGAAGAACTGATCCAGCATCAGAAATTGAAAATACAACAAAGTGTGAAATAAAGCAATTCAGCTCAATTTGTGAAACCACATTTGACAGGTTCCACAGACAGTAAGATTCGGGATAATAAGACATTCCTAATTAGGACGAAGATTCTTAGTTAGGATGAAGAGCATGTATAGTAAGACAGACAGGAACAGACCTGGACGTTGGCGTGACTGCAGCCCGGCACCTTGTACTTGATCTCGCTGGCGGTGGTGTGTGATTTTGGGAGCAGGTACGGGTAGGACAGGGAGCGGTATTTGGGCTTCATGATCTGAAAGAGGCACAAAACGGGCTGGGATACGCTCGCACAAAAATCCTGTTGATGATGAAAGTAAAAACATGGAGAGAAGGACCTCACCTTGGTGAAATTCCAGCGCTGAATGAAGTGACGTGCCACGTCGCGAGCTGCTTTCCCGTGAACCACAGAGGAAATGTCGTGCCAGGGCATTCTGGGAGTGATGTGCCTGTCGATGAAGTCTGGAACACAAACGGCCTTCAGATACCCTGCTTTATAATGGAACCTGCTCCAACAGACGGGTTTATAGCAGAGCTTTGGCTTGGATTGAAAACTACATTCATCAAAGGTTTCGATGTTTTCTCGATCTAAAACCAACAATCAAACTAAACACAAACACAGTGGAGGATGATAAAGTGTGACTTCACCATCAAAAGGCTTGTCCAGCTGGATCCAGTCCTTGTGCACAAAGTTGCAGTAGTCCTTCCCGTGCCAGAAGCGAGTGTTTCCCATCAGCCCAATCACGTCTGCCTGCAGGTGCTGCACCGCCTCAGCCGCTGACGAAAGAGAAGACCGGAAATCAACACACACACGCGCATACACACACACACCACGTGCAAGTCGTCTGTAGCACACCAGAACACACTCCATGCTTCCACGCGGCTGAACACGCCACACCCGGAGGAACGGTTTGGCCAGTCAGTGCTACTCACCCCTGGGACACAGGCAGGAGGGTCCGGAGACCCTCAGCTCAATCCACTTTAGAGGGATCAAATGCTGTTTGCTGCAAATACTGTTAGAATAACCTGAAGAAAATCAGCACACTGAAAACACACTGAGAACGCCACCTGAGGAGGAAATGCCACCAGACGTCATCTTGCTTTACTACAGCTTAGTTAAAATATGTGTTTCATATTAACTTCACTATGACTTTCACTTAAGAAAAAATACAATGTTTGCAAACACAAGTTCTGGCCTAGTGGGAGGGTAATGTAGGGTGACCAAGCGTCCTCTTTTCCCCAGACATGTCCTCTTTTTACGTCTTGTCCGGGGCGTCCGGAAGGGTTATATAAATTCAAGAAAATGTCCGTGCTTCACTCTTTTTCATTACGCGGGTTCAGGACCTTTACGAGTGTAGGTATATTGACAGGCGCATGTCATACAAAACACGTCACTACTTTTTTGCGCAATAAAATTACAGAGATGCTGCCTTGTGTGGACACACACACACACACACACACACACACACACACACACACAAGTGTAAAGCTGTATATAAATGTCTCTTTGTCAGGTGCTGGAGATCTCAGAGCAGTTTTGTATCTTTGTGAAACTCTTCTATTATTGTTCTTTCTTCAAGAGATATTGTAGAAGTTGGAAGCTTTTTACTTTTATTGTATTACAGGAATTGATTTTGCACAATTGAAGCATATCAAAGCTTCAATTATACACATTATCATATATTTATATATATATATATATATATATATATATATATATATATATATATATATATATATATATATATATAAATACATACATTTTTTTAAAAGTCTAAAAGACTTTTTTGTTTGTTTCATGTTTTTACAGATTTTATATTTTATGTATATATTTGGTCACTTTTTAATTTATTTAATTAAATTAATTCATTTTACTACTGTTTATTCTGTTTTTGTGTCTGGGGAGCTGGAGCCTTTCTGGTCCTGAAGAAAGGACACACACTCCATTTTTCTGGCTGACCAATCACAGACACAGTCATATTTCTCTTTCTCATTGACTGTGGGAGGAAAGCGTAGACCCGGAGGAAACTCACGCAAACACAAGAAGAGCATTCAAACTCCCAACTGGCCTCAAACTTACTATGTGGCGACAGAGCCACCCACCACGCCACCCTGCTTTCTTGCTCTAGTATGTTCTGGATCATGTAAACAGGTAAATTAGCTCATCACACAAAGTGTTCTGATGTCAGAAAGAATGAAGAAATCCGTCTTCATTTCATCATTTCATTCATTTCACTGGCGATGTTAGGTTCATGGAAAACAATGGTAATGATTGACGCGGGCGACAGTGAGATCTCACTTCTTACATAAGAGTGTGTGTGTGTGTATGTGTGTGACTCACTCTCCTCGGAGCTCTCGATGCTGCTCACGCTGTCCGCGGGCGCGAGGCCGTGTTTCTGCAGGTGTCTGCGGAAGCTGAAGCGGCTCTTCCTGGACTTCCCATGACCCTTCAGCTTGGGCTGGTCCAGCGGGTCCACGTCAGTGCTTCTGCTGTTCCCTGTCGGTGCGTGTGCGGCCTCCACTGTGTTCTGTGTCACGCGAGAGAACATTGCAGATACATTAAGAGCGGCTGAGTCAAAGTCACTGAGTTTAACGCCATTAATTACTTCTAATCTCATATAATCTGTTATAAACGGAGATAAACCTGTTAATAAGAAAAAGACAACATGTAACTGGGAAGATTTATTTTATAGATTATTCTATTGTGGCTTTTCTATTTAACAGAATTTCTAATTTACCAGGAGGATTTTTATAATAGAATTTGAGACTTGAGTCACTGCTGCTGTAGACCGTCGTCTTCCACACACGACCCACGCGGTCCAGACGGATGTTTGATCAGGACAGGCGCACAGTATCAGACGTGGTGGGTTTGATAAAATGTAACGTTGAAGATCCATCATGGCGCGTCTGCGTCTGAACACTCACCTCCACAGCAGCAGGAAACGTCCGTGTCACACTCCCGATGTCTGTCAGGCGATGCTCCCTGTCGTCCCAGCGGCCGTACGCCAGGTCAATGCCCCCAACGAATGCCACGGACTGGTCGATGATCACAATTTTCTCGTGGTGAGCCCACAGATACACAGAGGAGGACACGTGATCAGGGTGTCGCATCACCTGTGCACACACACAGTCTAAGATGGCGAGTTCCCACGCATGCACACACTGACCTTGATGTTGGGGTGGAGTTGCTTGAGTGTGCGCTTGCTGTACTCGCTGTTGATGCCGAGCGCCAGCTCCACTTCCTTGTACAGCATCACGAAGATCCGGACCCCCTTTTGCTGTGGAAGAAGCAAACATATGGTTTATCATCATCATCTTTGCTTTAATATCTTCTGTACAGTCAAGGCCAAAAGTTTATACAATGACAGAAATATTACTATCAACAATGTTAATATCAACTTTGTTGATTTGGTGAAGAACAATGCATTTTTCCGCACACTGGAGCACCGTGCCATAAGGTGGCTCAGGCACCAAGTTGTTGAAATTTTGGGTCCATGACCTGGAAACTCCCCAGATCTTAAGCAATGTCAAGTTCAAGTTCGGTATATTCATCACACTGTCTTCTTGTTGTCACTCCCTCAAGAGGCGGGTGGACAAACAAAAACCCACTAATTCTGACAAACGCAGTCAGTAGCCGGTGTTGGAAACACCAAATTATGGGATCGATTCCAACTGTATAATTTTTACCAATCTTAACACATTTTTAATGACATGAAAGTTGCTTTGAATAGAAGCATCTAACTGACAGTATGAAGTAAAAAAAATAGGTGCGTTATTGGGCCCAAGGCACAAAAATGTTTTCCGATGTGCGCCACTGAGCTAAGTGACATGTTTCAGGAAGGAAGAAAAAAAAATCACCAGAGGAATTGAGGGAAAGCAAAAGAGAATACGAAAAGAAAAGGCAGAGAATTGCACTTGATCTGATTTCGCTCAGTTTTGCTGCACTTTGCACTAAACCTACATTACAAATTAAACGATTTCAATGTTGTTCAAGCAAGCATTTTTTTTTTGGGATAACTACACAACGTGTCAACCTGGGCCAGTTGTTTTGATAGTCAGGCCAGTGGAAAATTTCCCTTATTGTCTACCCCTGCTCTAGACTGAGACCACATCAGCAAGTGATGGTGTTTGAGTGACGCACCGCTTGCCGCTTTAGGAGGGAATCCAGCCGCCAGCGGTTGCCCTCGACAACGGGTCTCTTGAGGAAGATCTCCGGGCTCAGCCTGCAGAACAGTGCGAGAGCAACACAAGTAATATCAAATATACATCACAGCACCACAAAGTCCCGACACGAGACCCGCATGCACACTCACAAATACAGAAACAGCAAAACACTCACACACACAATCAATCAATCAATCAATCAATCAATCACACACACACACACACACACACACACACACTTACAGATATATTAAAGTGGCACAACCTCAAACTCAACTGGCTTCAAAGTTTTGAAGAACAAAGGTCCCCACTTTATAAAACCCGTGTTAGGGGGCCCCACAAGGACATACATGTCAGAACACACTCACTCACACCCGCACACACATTCACTAACACAATCTCACACACATACACACTCAAAGCGCTGAGGGTGATTGAGTGATGCTGTAACGTGGCACCACTTGTGTGTCTGATGTGGAAAACGGATCCTGCAGTAACTTTCCTTCTGTGATTGTGAGTCTCTATGAGTCTCTCGTTCTCTCTGTCTCTCTCTCTCTTTCTCTGTTTGTCTGTCTGTCTCTCACTCTCTCTCTGACAGGTTTCACTTCATCAGTCTCTTTATAGCCTGAGTGATGACATACCACCAGTCAGTGATGAAGATCTCCTCCTCTGCCTCCTCCAGAGCATTTGCCACGTCTTCCATGTACTGCTTCCCGTTCACGTACCTGAAACACACATATACACTTTTCATCATATCAAACTCATTGTTCCTGACTAATGGGGTTTAATGCTGCAACAATGCAGAACAGTGGTGGACACCATCTCACTCCTTCACGGGGTCAAGAGAGGAGGAATCTACGGTTACACGTTCTCTCCAGTTACCGCGTCTCCTCTGCGGAGCTCCGGTTTCCTGCACGTGCTCCGGACGGGTTTCACTTACCACTTAGACGGGATGTTCTTCTGTTCCCTGGCGAAGGAGCCAAAGCGATGCTCTTTGAGGAAACTGCTCCCATATTTACGCACAAACTCGTCAACGGCCTGACCCCACCAGCGCGCGTGTCTATAACTGGAGAATTTCAGAACCAGCGTCCTGCAGGAGGAAGAGCATGCCGTGATGTTCCCTGAAGCCTCCACAGTCCCACACACCTAGACAGACTGTCTAGACCAGGTATGGGCAAACTACGGCCTGCGGGCCACATGTGGCCCGTGAAACTATTTAATCCGGCCCGCGGAGCTTGTAAAAAATTAAATCAAAATCATATATTTTTTTTAATGTTCCATTATGAAGGTTTTTTTTTGCTTTCTTAGTAAAAGCAGAACCATATACACAAATGTACGTTAATTAAATGTACTAGCATATTTATAACATTTATTTTTACACTGTCAGTCACAAAACAATAAAGGTTTGCGCATATACGTTTATGCGCGGGTGCCTCCGGAGCACCTCTCCCACTCCCTCCACCCAGCGCTTTCGCTGAGTCAGTCGGAGGCCCCGATCGTGCTTCTCTATAGTTTTTTTCATTAGCTCAATGGTTATTTTATTTTAAAACCTTGCTCTCGCATTTATTATTTCTGCACATTTCATTCATTGCATTCGTTTTCGCACAGTCTGCTTTACTCGTTTCTCTTCACTGCATGGGATCGGGGGTGTAGTCCGGTAATCTCTCAAAGGGCTTGATTTTGGGGCAAAACGATGAAACAAAAAGAACGATTGAAAGTCACGAATCACGGTACATTGCCATTGTCCCGGTCCGGGGACCAGCGCTGGTCAGTGAATTAATTGTTACTGGGCCGCCCAAGTTTAGTAAAACAAATCAGATTAGTGCACATATCAAGCGCAAACAAATGTATTTTAAAAAACGATACGGAAATGATTTACGTTTTAGTTTTGCTTTTGATTTATTATTTTTGTTCGCAATCTTCACATTATCGTTAGGCAGCAGGTTAAAGGCTCCCTTTTCGTTATTCTCTCTTATCTCGTATCTCCCCGCACGCGCTCTTGTAGCAGACAATTAATATTATTATTATACACACCAAAATAATGGCAAAACTAGGCGTGTCATCTGTCTGTCGAAAGTCAGTCAAGCATATGTATAATCTTGCATTATGTTTTTTTATTTTTGCAATGTTAAGTGCAATGAAATCTGATGCTTTAGTGCAGTGGTTCTCAACCGGTGTGCCGCGGCACTAAGGGGTGCCGTGAGATCTTTTGAGGGTGCCGCCAAAAATTCGGGGAAAAATTGCTATTTTTTTTATTAAGGCAGAATGTGTAAACAGTATTCTCATATCATCTAGGACTAGGTATAAGGTGTTGTTGCATGCAAACTCTCGAAATGAAACAAATAAATAAATACCGTATTTTTCGTCCGTACAAGACGCACTTTTTCTTCCCCAAAACTGAGGGTGAAAAGTTGGTGCGTCTGGCAAATATAGAGATCCGCGGAGCGCGGTCACCGCCATCTAAGTGTGCAATACCGCGGTATTACGTACGTTGTCTCGCTTTCTTTCTCACGCAGAATCTTGTGAAAGAATGAAACCACTATTTCCAAACGAAAACGAACTTCGATCAAAATAAAACAAGCAGATTTTCTCAAGTGCGTCTTTAAAACCAAAACAGTCGCTCTCTTAAAGGCACAGCGCAGAAAACGGAGCTTCACGCATTTGCGCGTGAAGTACAAACTGTATTTGATTAGCAATGTTCGTGCCGTCAGTGGCGGTTCTAGGCATGGGCGAACGGGGCAGTCGCCCAGGGCGGCATTTTTTCCATGTCACGTGGGGGGGGGGGGCACGAGCGCGTCCGCTAAGCGATTTTCTATTATATATTCGCGGCGCCCCTGTTTGAGTTTACTGAAGGAGTCGTGCATATAAAATGTGAGAGAGGTGGAAAACAGAGGCTGAGATGCGGCGCACACGGAAACTCACGTTTCTCAAAAATAGAAGCCGGCGGCCGCACTAAACAAAGTCTGCGGCGCGCCCGAGGGGGATAATCTGTTGATTCGAATCTTTAAAGCTATCGGGTGCGGTGCACAATTTAGAAAACAGAGACATAGAGAAAACGAGTAAAATGTAAAGGTGTGCAACAGCATTCTCTGTGTCCCTGTCTTCAATAAAGGACAGTAAATACAGTGTTCGATATACGGTGAAGAAATGTATCCGTGAAACATTGTACTAATATATTTTTTAAGTGAGTGAGATTATTTTCAAAATATATTCATCCAAATATATGGGCCATTTAAAACATGTTCTTAACATATTTTAAAAAATAGTTTTTTTTTTGTCTTTATGCGGTATTCTAATAATTTAAATTAATAATGATTGCAAAATCCATATCGTGGCACATCTCAATACCGGTATACCGGCCACCCCTACTTTCACTGTTATACTGACTTTACTGACATACAATTGTTCTTAAACTGCTGTTAACTTTTATACAATTGATATAAAATATTTTACTACAGTATTCAGTTCAGAATCTTTTTTTTCTAGATTTTCCTCCTTTAAAATTGAGTGCGTCTTATATGCCGGTGCGTCTTATATGGCGAAAAATACGGTAATAATGTTTTTAAATATCTGAACAACAAACTGGACTAATAAAGGATTTTTCAATTCAATTCAATTCAAATATCTATTTTCTTATAAGGGTGCCGGGAACTTTTGAAAGGCTTTCCAAGGGTGCCTCAAACAAGAAAAGGTTGGGAACCACTGCTTTAGTGGTTATTTTCTCTAAATGTAAAGTTTAATAAAACATCACGTTTTAGCGGTTAATTTCTCTAAATCAAGTATATAAGCAAACGTTTCATCTTAGATATAATTGAAATGCTTTAATATGAACCAGTAAAAGAGTGAAGTGGCTCAGCGCATTATTGCTGGCACATTGAGTGCCGTAATAACATGATTAGAAGCGCAACAAAAACGCTTCTCTTTTTCGGACGCGCGGCTAATCAGCAGATTTTACAATGTTTCTTGTTAATGTTAATGTTTCTTGTGATGCTAAAGAAATGAAGAAGACATGGTTCAGATTTTTTAAATGATTGAAATAATTATGCCTTTTTCGTTTTCTAAGCAGTAGAACTTTATTCTTAGTTTAAACGAGGAACTAAAATTGTGTCGTTTTAAAAAGTTTTTTAAAAAGGATTAAAAAAAAATAATTGATAATATATAATTGAATATTTTGATATTTAATATTAAAAGAAAATTCTAATATCATAATGGGACCTTCTCTGGTGAGTTACAATGCTAAATCACTTTATTTGTATTTTAGTATTAAATCCGTTTTTTTTTTTTTTTTCTTAAATTCATTTTTAAATACAAATAAACACTATTTAATGTTAAATACTAAATAATATACAAACATTTGTATATCCAAAAATGTGTATTTTTTTCCCCGAGCCCGGTCCAGCCCCTTTGTCAAATGTTGGAACCCGATGTGGCCCGCGAGTCAAAATGTTTGCCCACCCCTGGTCTAGACAGAGTCCCACACACCTAGACAGACTGTCGATGCGCACGCCGTGCTTCGTCTCCGTGTTTTTAGTGTCCATTTTGATGCCAAACTCTTTATCCACCAGCAAGACGAAAGAAATGGCTCCTGTGTCCGGCTTCATCAGCACCAGAAACGAGTCTTTCGCGACCATCCACCTGAAAGAGACCAGGCATGAGACGTTCTACTGGACTCCAGGAGCTCAGAGACCGCACACACACCGTTTGGACCACCGGTAACACATTTTACTGTGTCCGCAACAGTTGAGCCCCGGGATGCGGTGACCTCCCGACCTCTTGAGCACCAGGCCTTCCCTGCAGAGAGGAGCGACGCCTGAGCTTCAGCAGACACACAGAAAGACAGACCAGATCTTACAAGCCTTTAGGTCCCAGGTCATGGATGAAGGAGAGCTGACTCACGTCAATAAATTCCATCTGAGCAGAAGAGAGCACTAGTGACCATGAGGTGCTCGGCACACAAGCACACACACATACGTACCATTGCATGGTAGTTTCTGTACATTGGCATTTTTAGCAGCTTATTCAAGTAGTCTTCAAGTTGCCTCTGTTGAGGAAGCAGCATTTGTCTGAAAGTCATGATGGTGTGAGAGAGCAACCGACCTTCCGACTGGACACTTGTTCTTCCCGGGCCAGTTCCTCTCCTCCTCCTCTGGGGAGACTTGGAATGTTCCGCTCCAGGTTCCGGTTGACGGTGTGTCTTCGCTCTGCGTGACTGAAGAAAACACACGTTAAGTCTGTTTCACGCCTTTGCTGTCCCTAGGCTTGAAACATTGTGACCTCTGTGATGTGAGCTTGGTCACCTGCGGGTGGGCAGCGGGATCCTCAGAAAGGTCTTGTAGGTGCGAAGTTCCCTGTGGAGCTCCATGAAGTGTTTCTCCTTCCTCTTGATGTACCAACTGAAGGTTCCATGTCGCAGCTCGATCTTAAACACGGCAGGAAGCACCTGAAAAGAAAGAAGATCTTCTCAGCCAATCAGAAGAACAAGATTAGCACCAGTCTCTTTCGAGCTCCAGGTTTGATTTCATGAATCTGTGTATTTCTGTCCATCTCTGATGGCGGTTGCTATGGCAGACAAGGCCAGCATCCTCATCACTGCAGCATCACTATGGTATCATCATAGCAGCATCCGCATCGTGGCATCATCACTGCAGCATCAGCTTTTACAAAGTTGCTTTACGATGGACTTGAACTTGAAAAATGGCATCGTCACCACAGCATCATCATTGCAGCATCAGCACACCTTGGACACGCTCCTCTGAGAGGTGATGTTGAAGCGGTCCTGAGCAGACGTGAAGCGCTCCACTTCCAGGATCTTGGCAGTGATGGGCAGTGCCGTCAGGAAAACTCGCGCTCCAGGCTCCTTGAAGCTGGTGGTCCTGTACACGGCTGAGAACGGGATATGCTCGTCTGCGGAGGGAGAGAAGAATCCAGACTATAACAGTGAGTATGACGTATACTAGCATTTCTGCAGGTGCTCCTCCTGCACCTGCACTGTTGGCATCCTGCCCGTCAAACTCCTCTTCGCCTTCTCCTATGTCCAGCTCGCGCGCATCCAGGTTCTCCACAATGTCTGTCATGTCGTTGGCGACCAGTTGCAGCGTGCTGACCGAGGACTCCTGGGAGCTCAACATGCTGAAGTATTGACCGGCCGGCCCGGATGCTCCTGACACACAGACACCAAAACCATTTAATACACTCTCTCTCTCTGTCTATCTGTCTCTCTCTCTCTGACTCTTTTTCTGTCTGTTTCTCTCTATCTCTGTCTGTCTATCTCTTTCTTTTTCGTTCCCTCTCTCCCTGACTCTCTATATCTGTCTCATATTCTCTTTTATTTGCATGGTGTCCTTAATGAAATGAAGCTGCATGTTATTCTAGTGTAACATTGGTAATTTATGTGGTCACGTGACTTCTGGAAGGTGAAAGGTCGAAGCGCTTGTTTTGAAATGGATTAAAGAAATGCGTTGGGTGCAGAAAGTGTGCGAGTGTGTGTCCACTGACCGGACAGAGCAGAGGGTCACACCAGCACAATAAACACCTCACACACTCCCTTTCTTCACGATCAGAATCGAATGTATATAATCAAGCAGCCGATTCAGCGATGATCCAGGATCCTGACTGGATCTCCAGCAGTAAAATCCTCAGACAGAAGGAACATTACTCGTTTTTCTGTCAGGCTTCCAACTCAACACTTACATAAAGCGCGTGGGAATGGTTCAGCGTGACGAATTCTAATTGGAGACTCGCACCACCGATTTGCTTCCTGAGGATTGAACCATAGTCTTCTGTGTTGCAAAGTGACTCTTCACTGACCTTCATTCGAATGGCTCTTTACGCAAATATTCCTGGTTCTGTACAAAACAACAGACACTAACACAGACACACACAGGCAGCACAGAAGTGACCAGTGTGGTCACATTTCTTACATTTTCACTCCCACTCAAATACGTTTCTTTTCTCCTCATCAGGATGATTCTGATCTTGTCTGCCCGCGTGAGTTTCACCCACCTGCCCCGGTTCAGGCCGAGTCGCCCCCATCCTGCGCGTCTTCAAACTTGCCTTCAGGATACACGAGAGCCACACACACTGACAACAATCGCAGACGGACAGCACACTCTCCTCTGGGGGCGGGAATAGAGCCATCATGTGACAAGAGAGGGGCGGGGACTCCCGGCTGAGGTGCGGTTGCATCCTTGTATGAACCAATCTGAGATGATGCGGTTAATGTTTGTCCAGAGATTACACGCACAGCTCCGGCTCTTATCAGGGTCACTCCATCCTGCTGATTACACTGGCGTCTGACGCTGCACTTGAGCTTGGACCATTTCACAACGTTACGGTCCGGGAACACCTACACCATGTTCAGCAACCGAGGAAAACAAGACAAGCTGCTGATCTCAAAACACTTGCGTGTCAACTCAAATCACACACACACACGCGCTATGGTGATTAACACAAATATACACACTATGGTGCATTCACGACCAGTGTTGGGAGTAACGCGTTACAAAAGTAACATATTACACTAATATATTACTTTTTGCTGTAACGCGGTAGTGTAACTTATTACTTATTGTATTTTCAGTAATATATTACTAGTTACATGCAAGTAACGCTTGCGTTACATCAAATCTTTCACTTTTAAAACAAAAAATCAAACATTTAATATTTCCTGTTCAGAAATAGATTAGTAAGTCATTCGTCTCGCCTTTCGCTGGTGGAGCGTTGTATTTTGTAACTGCTCTGAGCTCGAGGTGTGCGGCTATTGGCTCTGAGCTCGAGGTGTGCAGCTATTGGCTCTGAGCTCGAGGTGTGCAGCTATTGGCTCTGAGCTCGAGGTGTGCAGCTATTGGCTTTGACCTCGAGGTGTGCAGCTATTGCCTTTGAGCTCGAGGTGTGCCGCTATTGGCTCCGACTGGCTTGCGCAACTGCGGCCGCGGAGCTGTGGACTCGTGGCAAATCCGAAGATACATTCGTGAGATGGTCTTATGCGCATTATTTCAGTTTTGTGAAAAACAAGAACATTGTGGTGAAATGCGACCGCTGTGTAAATGCAAAACAATGGTCGACATAAAAAACAGCACTAGCAATTAAAAAAAACTGCTGGACCAGTGCCATTAGACCGCTCGACCTTAAGAAAAAGAAAACAGCAACGACAATGTCCTCTGCACTTTATGGCCAGAAAGCAGGACAGTATTGTGTGGTAAGTCATTCAAAATGAAAAAAAAAAAACGCACTGAAGTTAACAGAATCATGTTCAGTCTGATATCAAATATACCCAGGTTATTCACAAACGTTGAAGGAAAATCACTTTATGTCTACCATACTTTTAACACGTATTAATGTTAATTATTAGTGTTGCCAAGCGTCTTTTCCCAGGACATCCGGTCGGATTTTGTAAATTCACGATAATGTCCGGTATTTCATCATTTTCAAAGGACCATTACACTACACGTGTAGGTTCACCACTCGTGCTTAAATTATTTGAGAATGGAAAATGAACTAATCTATTGAAACTTTAATGTATATTATGTATCGTATTTTCTGGACTATAAGCCGCTACTTTTTTCATAGGTTTTGAACCAAGTGGCTTATACAAAGGTGCGGATATTCTGCAGATTTTTTTCTCAAAAAAAAAACGGAATTAGAATCAAAACTAAGACAAAATAAATGCAAAGATGACTACGATACTTCCTCTTTAACAGATATAATTTTATAAGTTTTAATCAGCAAAGTTGCTGGTGTTAAAATACAGGTCAGGAAAGGATCTATTTAGTTACATACAGGTACATTTACAATTCAAAATCGTTCTGGTCCTGGAGTAAATATCTAATCCAAAAACATACATATCTGTGGCTTGCAAAACGAGTGGATGCGGCTTGTATGCAGGTGCAGCTTGTGTATCTTTTTTTAATAATTTTGATATGGTTGCATTATCATTTTAAAGATTTCTGGGAAAAGTGCCCTGCCCCTTTAAGAGAGTTCTCCTGAGAATCGCATGGCTATATGCTAACTTGTGCTTTGGGAATAAATACAGCGTTCGAAATCCACCGTGTGACTCGTTTACATGTGAAGCCCCACGCCAAAGAGAGACTAGAGACAGAAGAGCGCTGAGCTGAACGAGTGTGCGAGAGTGCGTGTGTGTGTGTGCGGAGCAGCGGCGAGCGGCGAGCCATCTTCTGAAAGATGTATTTAGTTTGCGTCATAAATGTTCATTTAATTACCGCGATTGTGTCTCTGCTGTTTATTTTCGTGAGAAAAGGTGAAATATCTGCGCACTGTTCTGAGTAAAATATTTTCTATTTCGGTAAACCGCGCGTATAAGTCGAGCCCCCCACTTTGAGCCAGAATTTTTTAGGAAAAATCCTCGACTTATAGTAGAGTAAATACGGTATATTGTAGCTTGGATAGGCCACAGTCATTAGCCTGCATAACTATGCCTTCTACTGGATGTAACAAACTACTGTACAAGTAAAAGGTACACTTTGTTAATTTAGGTTTATTTATGAGACAGTAATATTGTAATGTAACTTGTTACTTTTTTCAAACAGTAATATGTAATATATTACAAATTTGAAGTAACTTGCACAACACTGTTCACGACCTACATCAATTGTAATATTTTCTATCTGTCCTATAAGATTTAAACATCCACACACGTACTGTGTAAACTAAACAGTCAGTCAATACTATCATTTTACCATTATCAATACTTCCTGAAATCAAACAATAATTGATAGAATGTAGTATAACGCTCCTCAATCATCGGCTCGTCGCGGGCGCACGCAGGGCGTCGCCGTGCTGGTGATATATTAACGGTCGATGAACACTTCCTCTTCGCTTTGGCATTACTTTTTCGTCTACCTGATTTCAGTGCCCTGCGTGTATCCACGTCAATACGCGTCTGTTCCGGTTCCTGATGCTTCACCTCCGTTTAAACGCCTGTCTGCGGCCTTCCGCGACTCCTGGCGGCCAAAGGCGGAGCAGCGCCGTCAAAGATTCACATCACTATACGGTCCAGCAGCTTGCCAGCTTCATGACATTCAGACGCGCGCGAGGTTTGAACAGACTAAACGCACTAAACCAGACTAAACCAGAACTCCTTTCAAATGCAGCAATGTCAACCTCCATTTCACGGGTACCGTGTCCGTCTACAAACCGTTTTAACAAAAAAGCACCTCACTTCACACTGTTGCTCAATCTTCCTCGTGGTTTTCTACTTCCTGTCCCCTGTGAAGAACTACTACACAGACCACAACCCGTTTTCCCCTTTCTTTACCAAACATTTCGATTTTTCAAATAATCAGAAAGTACTCTTAAGCCACTGTCTTGAATGAGAGGGCGGTTTTCCCTCTTCACGCTCTGCGGCGCGCACGCGTCCAACTTGCGCAGCCGTACGTCACGTGACCGCGCTGTTTGATGAGATGTTACAGTGACGAGCTCAGCAAGGAACAAAGGGTCAAATGTAACATTATCTCACTTCAAACACAGGTTCACACACCTTCCCACTTAGTCAAGAAACGCTCCCAGTCGATCCCACTGTACGTGCGTGCGTATGTTTGACACACGCGCACGCACGACGGTACATGCTGCATTGGTAAAGTTCTTGCAGAAGCCAGAAGCATCTGTGATTCTCTTTATCCTCTCCCAGAGATGATAAATATGACACATGAATAATGCGGACGTGACGTAATGTCACCACAGTGATAGGCGTCACTTCTAAACTTTCTGTCCGATTTGAGATCTGAAGTCGCCCTGCAGGTACTGCAGGTTGTTTGCCTTACAAAGTCCGTGGGTGTTGCCTCAGAACCCACTATAACTGTATCATTCCTCTAAAAAAGACCCAAATTCCAAACGTAAAACAATCTCGGACAGCAGTTCAGTAGCTTTATATCAGAGTCATGTTGTCATTCAACTAAACTGGTCTAAGCGTGATGACGTCCCTTTAAATAAGCTTTACGTCAGAACAGAGACCATGTGTTTCCGTCCAGACTGGACAGAGTAATGGACACCTACCTGGTTAGAAAATGGAGACGTCCCGTCAGCACCACTCTCAGTCCGCTTAACTCAAAACAGTCGACGCGAGCTGAGGGTCATCGGGCGCGCGCTTCCTTGTTGTACCCGCCCTTTTCAATAATGCACGAGCGTCGAACGTCCCACTCCCGCCGCCAATAAAAGTAAAACGATAAAATAAATGATAAAATAAACGTCAATAAACCAATCGAACAAAAAGGTCTAAAGAACACGCGCGCACACAAACTGAGATATTTTTCACTTTAGTTAGCTGATCTGGGATCTGGGAAACCGTGTTTTAATTGGAAAGGAAAGTGAGGTGATGGCAATATGGCCACTAGGAACCATACTGAATTTGTATTCTATTCTATTGCATTTGTATTGTATTGTGTTCTGCATTTTACCCATCCGTGAAAGTGCACATACACACGTACAGTGAAGTGAATACACACAAACCCGGAGCAGTGGGTTTGGGCAGCCTAAGCCGTGGGGGCATGTGGGGTTCAGTGTCCAAAGCAGAACCAGCTGTTGGGGGATTGCAACCTGCAACGAGTCCATGTCCCCTACCACTGGACCATAACTACCCACTGCTAGAGTTAACAGTGTTCGGAAACGTTTCCGGTATAGGAACCTATTAATGAGTTTGCTGGTTTTATTTTAATGTTGTTGGCCACATTTCTGCATTCAATTATTCGTCATGATTTCCGGATCAAACACAAATATGTGTAATAAACTGACAAAAAAATATCGTGTAGTTTTCCAATTTCGCATTGTAAACCAAGAGGCACGGTCTAATTATGTCACATCACTGCCACCGTGCGACCATAGTCTTTACGGTTTCGTCTTTCCGATGAGTCTCAGTTCTCTCAGTTCGCGTGCCCCTCTTTCTCTCTGTCCCTCCATTTACACTCCCTCTACACGATGAATTTATTTATTTGCCCATAAATCCCACAAAAATTACGGATACAATAGCTCCTGTCTGAAAGAGAAAGAGTTACCAATCTGAACCCGACGACACAACGCAAACACTTGCGGGAATTGCGGGGAAGAGTCGATTGCGCATGTGTGTAGAGCGGACTGTATCCTCGCGCGCGGCTCGAAGCGCATCACTGGCAGTTTTCTTCTGCGCGCGAACACCTGTATGATGTGCAGAGAAAACATCGTTCGGTGGAAGACCCGCGGCGCCGTCCAATCTTGAACTCCTTCCCATTATGACCAACTGGACCAACGTGTCCAGCTGTCTGTTCAGCGTCCCCGTGTGCGGCGAGGACGCAGCTGGAGCCAACGGCACAGGTGCGGAGCTGGAGTTTCCGGTGCACCTCTTTCAAGTTCCTATACTGACAGGGATCACAGTAACGTGCTCCTTCCTGTTCCTCGTTGGCATCACCGGGAACCTGCTGACCGTTCTGGTGGTCACCAAATACAGGGACATGAGGACCACCACTAACCTTTACTTGTGCAGCATGGCGCTCTCAGACCTGCTGATCTTCCTCTGCATGCCCCTCGACCTGTACCGGGTTTGGCGGTACCGACCATGGAACTTCGGCGACGAGCTGTGCAAACTCTTTCAGTTCGTGAGCGAGAGCTGCACCTACTCCTCCATCCTCAACATCACCGCGCTGAGCGTGGAGAGATACTTCGCCATATGTTTCCCGCTGCGGGCAAAGGTGGCCGTGACGCGGGGGCGCGTGAAGGGCGTCATCCTGCTGCTCTGGATCGTGGCTCTCTGCAGCGCGGGACCCATCTTCATACTGGTCGGGGTCGAGCACGAGAACGGAACCAACGCCTGGGAGACCAATGAGTGCCGGGCGACAGAGTACGCGATCCGGTCCGGATTGCTGACCATGATGGTGTGGGTGTCCAGCGTGTTCTTTTTCCTCCCGGTGCTCTGCTTAACCGTGTTGTACGGCCTCATCGGCAGGAGACTGTGGAGGAGGAAGGAAAACCCGGTCGGATCTCTTTCCAGCCGGGACAAGAACAACAAGCAGACAGTGAAGATGCTGGGTGAGTACCAAAACACAACTTCCACACACGACGCATGAGATGCACTGTAATGTGTAGTGTAATGATTGAGACACAGACAGACTGTGATTGATTGATTGATTGATTGGTTGATTGATTGATTGGTTGGTTGGTTGAAATGACTTTCAGTTATTTGAGAGAGAGAGAGAGAGAGAGAGAGAGAGAGAGAGAGAGAGAGAGAGAGAGAGAGAGAGAGAG
>CM051497.1:14382066-14407773 GCA_028031935.1 Paedocypris micromegethes | reverse complement strand
TCTCTCTCTCTCTCTCTCTCTCTCTCTCTCTCTCTCTCTCTCTCTCTCTCTCTCAGCTGTGGTGGTCCTGGCGTTTGTTCTCTGCTGGCTTCCTTTTCACGTTGGCCGATATCTCATCTCCAAGTCATCAGAAGCAAATTCTCCGTTGATTTCTGAAATCCGCGAATACTGTAACTTGGTCTCGTTAGTGCTGTTCTACCTCAGCGCCGCAATCAACCCAATTCTGTACAACATCATGTCCAAGAAGTTCAGGAGCGCCGCTTGCAAACTGTTCCGACTAAGACGCGCCGCTCCCTTCCGCGCGCCCCACGGCATCGTGAACGCGGACAGCTCGACGGTGTGGCACGAATACAGCTGGAGCACGTGACCCGTGAGGATGTTTTACACTGATCACACGCCGTCGCCTGTCGTGCCCGCAAGCTGTCCGTTTGACAGACGCCTTAGACCCCGAAGGACTCGCTGCCTTATCCGACATTAGCATCCACCCTGTTTTCTTGAGCTTCTATAATAATAATAACAACAACAACAACAACAACAACAATAATAATACAAATTAAAGAAAGTAAAGTAAAGTAAAGACAATGAATGGTTTACTTTAAAATTTTTGTTGTCGCACTGTCAGTGGCTTTTTTACCGAAAGAAAACGAAAAACAGCAAATCTATTCAAGAGTTAGTTGAGGTTTTAAGTATTATTTCGTTAAGGTCTAATCACATGTGTATTTTATTTAAAAAAAATACTTGTTTAAAAAAAATTGTATACGTTCATTGATGATCGTGATGGATTTTACAATAAACACTTGAAACAACAAGAATCCGCTTCTTCAAAAAACAGTTACACTGAAACAACAGCTTGTAATGGCTTGGAGTGATTGTTGTATTAGTTTCTAACGTCTTGAAGCTTCAGAAGAGTTTCCTTCACTGGCTCTTCTTGCTTCCTGGAGCATTAAGGGTTCATAGGGTGCTTCTCAATATGCCTCCTCATGTCCTCGATCCTCCGTCCTCCTCCTATAACCCGGAAATCGATCGAGCGTCGCCATCTTGAAGGACATCTCAATTCTCTAATTGCACCGTGAAGAGGCGAGGAGCGAGGGTGGAGGAGGCTTCTGGAGGCGTCATGAGCGAGGATACACCAGTGTATGCTTTGCGGAAGTGTTTTACCGACTTAGCGTGACGCGCGTCTGAATTCTCCGCCCTCTTCACGTCTCCACCAACCGCGATTGAGTGCAAACTTTTTTTAATTGCTGGTTATGTTTTGATCACGTTTAATTTCGATATATTTTTAGTACTTTAATCTTTAACTTTACTTAAACTTTAATTTTAATTTTATACTTTAGTCACGTTTTTCCGTGTTTATTTTAGTATCACTAAACCAATGTTTATTATAACATTCTTTTGAATTGAATTGAATTTTGAATGGAATTGAATGCCTTTATTGTCATGGTAAAATATTTTAGTATTGATTTCGTTAGTTGTATTTAGTTAGGGCTCAAATGAAACAAACACATTGCCATTCATAACTGTTGTGTAAAATTCTTTCTACATAGGACTGATGAGGAGACAGTTAATCAAAGGATGCATGAATCTTCACGAACTTCAATATATACTTAAATCACTTTTCTTTAATTATACATTTGTATAGCCGGTTGTTTTTTTGTACAGTGTATTGTACAATTGTAATACACAAATGTTTGTTTTGTTAAAATTCAAGAACTGTTGTAGACGTTTGAATTTTATCAAATGAAAAAAAAAATATATCTTTGGTATTTTGCGGAGTTTTTACAACATCTTTACAACATTCATTAAATCTTATCAAATAATCCCAACGTGCGTGTGGTTGGTGTGGGTGGTGTCATCATTAATAGACGACGCTTTGAAGTGACGCGTTAGGAAGCGAGGACATATCTTTCTCTTGATTCGATTTCTCCGACCTCGCGTCCTTTCCTCTCGTCCTTCTCCCGCATCCTCAAGGGGTGGAGCTAAGGAGCAAGGAAAGGAGCTAGGAAAGGATGCGAGGACGCACAAATAGAGAATTGAGAAGCACCCATAGTCTCTGTGGTGTCACATTCCTTCACTGTAAGCCCGACTACATTGAGTTAACTTAAAAAGTGTAAACCGGTTGCCTTCAAAAAATTGAGTAAGGTTTAATGAAAACTTAAGTAGATTCAACTTAAAAATTGATAGACTAAAATTGTTAGTTTAAGTTCAATACACTAAATGTAAAGTTTATTCAAGTTAACATTATTTGTAGTGTCAATTCATTTACCAGTTTACTCTACTAAAAATTTTAAGTACAGTACACTAGTGTCCAAGTTCATTAAACTTATGAAATAAGATTAAAAACTTAAAAAAAATATTTATTATATCAATATACTGTGTATATATGCAACAAGAGACACTTTAAGCAAATATATTTTTTCTATTTTATTTCAAGTTCCGTGACAGACATCATGAAAAAGACCAAAATAACAACAACAACTTGGAACTTAGAACAACAAGAACTTAACACTAAAAGTAAATTAAAAAATAAACATTGATACATGTGTTACTTAATTTGAAAAAAATAAAAAGGTGACAATCTAATACAGTAATGAAAAGCAAAAAAAAAAAAAAAAAAAAAAAAAAAAAAAAAAAAAAATAGCAAAACAGTTAATCTATGTGTTACTCAATTTGAATAAAAGAAAAAAGTGACATTCTAATGCGGTCAACCAGGCTTAATGACCTTCAACTTTCCAACAATGCCAGTTTGCTAAAAAAAAATCATGTTTATCGATCTGTGTTACTGAATTTGAAAAAAAAATAACAAAGATACATTATAATGCTGTCAAGCAGCTTACAACATTCAACAACATTCCAAGAGTGCCAAACAGATAGCCATTTTAAAGTGCAAAATCACCAAGGAAGAACTTACATTTGAACTATGTATGTTGTGATTAGAAACCTAATTTAAACTAAGCAGATTTGTCAATGTTTGAAATTTGGGTGTCAGCTCACTTCTACCCAGCTTGAGATACAGTCTATGTGCGAAGCGTACGTCAGTCCAAAGAGGATCTTGTGGCAGGTTGATCCATCACCACACTCCCTTCCAATATGATGCCTACTCTAGATGGGTTCAACTCAGGACCAACGCAGAGGAATCCGATGGTGTTGCTTTGTATTAGTCCTTGTCACTAATGTCCTGAAAGAGAAAGTTTGATACATGTAAAGAAAGGGTTGATAAACGATGCACCATCACATGTACACAAACTGTACATTTCCAACAAGGAAATGGTTCTGTTCTTGCATAACTCCCATGTTGCAACCTATAGTGTTTAAACAGCTTTCTTTTCTTCCTCTCTTTTCATGAACTTGCAATACTAACATTTCCAAAGCATCACTTTCTGTGGCCTGCAACACATTAGAAACAACTCTAATTAGAAACACAAGACAATTAAAAGTAATCACAATAATATATATGTCATCTTAATATCATATTAAATCCTAATTCAAACTAGTTAATGTTAAGAAATGTTAATCCTCACAAACGTGTCAGCTAATATTTGTCACCAGTATTGTAATTAAATAAAATAAAAATGAAAAAAAAAAAAAACAAAAGCTCATTAATTCAAAATATAAAATTACATCAAATTAAAGTGGTCAATATGTCTAAAAGAACGTTTTACACTGCTCACAAACTTAACCACGACGTAAAATACTGAGGTTACACGAGACGCATCTAAACGGTTTGGAGGCTTTTTGTGGCGGTGTTCTGAAAATTCCTCCTACAGCTCAGAAGTTCCTACACTTATGTCACTGTTCAGCTGTTCACGTCAAAACTGAATACAAATATAAATAAGTACAATATCGTGTGTACTGTTATAAGTGTCTATGTTCATTTAGTGCATTTATCGCGCACCGCGAAGGGTAAGAACAGCTGAGAAGTGACGTTTCATTAGCGAGCATGCGCAATTTGCAAGCTAGAAGCAGCTGAGCAGTGACGTATGTTCTAACGCGCGTGTTATATTATATTGTACTTATTTATGTTAGCGTTCAGTTTTGACGTGTTTTGACGTGTTTTAACGCGCTTGCGCGGCGAGCTAGCTAGGAACAGCTGAGCAGTGACGTCAGTGTAGGAACTTCTGAGCTGTAGGAGGAATTTTCAGAACACCGGCTATTCAATATTCATTCCCTAGCCTGAGCAGCGCGGTTGCTAATGCTACCTGAGTGTTGTTCGTTCCCTCAGACTCTTCGGGTAATAAACGTGGAAGTAAACTGGAGTTTCTCCGTGAGGAAAGCCTCTCACAAATGACCTCTTACGAAAAACTTTCCCTCATCTCTCGTCTGGTAACGGCGACATTCCCCTCCGCTACAAACGTTTGTCAATGCTCACAAACTTCGCATGTGGCTAATTCCACTATGTGAATATCCAAAATTCGGTTAAAGCAACGTTTATTGGTGCTCAGAAACGTCTTATTGGTGTTTAAATTAGCCTATATATGTCACAGCCAGGCGAGAATGTCCTGGTAACATTATTAACTGTTCACACATTTCTTACGACGTGACTATGCGGCTAAAGTAAAAGGTACACAGGTTAGCACACTGTTAAAAAGCACACAAGGAAAAAATACTTTGCGACAGGTTCTCGAATCCGCTACTCACCAGACATCACGGTAGTAGACAATCCTGCTGGCGTTCCAGTGCCTCCGCGCGTTGCCTCACTCAGTCTTGCACAGTCCGCTTCAAAGTAGTTTGTTTGCGCATTCGCGGGTGATATTTTACCGCGTGAAAAACCTTCATCCTCCGTTTATATACAATCTCAAAGCGGCCAATCAACGACCTTCAAATGCTGTTGCTATGACGTTAAAGACTGTGTTCTTAAACCAAAACTTTGTTTTTAATTGCTTATTTGATTAGATAAGATGTCCGGGTTTACAGTGTTGTCCCATCTGAAGATCTGGTGCCATTGTGTTGTTGTGGGAGGGAGGAGCCATCTAACTTTCCGCTCCATCACCAAGGACTTTGAATGCCAGTGGAGCCTGGCATCAGTAAGACTGCATGGTTCTCCCTAGGTTTACTTCCTCTTACCACCACTCTCACCTCTCACCAGTGGGTTTTCCACCCACTGTCGCACAATTGTAGCCTGCTCACAGGATTGACAATAAGCACACTTAATATATTATTTCTATTGTTATGGACATTTATGCAGTATGCAATTGCACTTTACAACATGCTAAATTATTTTTCATAATGTTCTACCATTGTAGCATATTGCATTTCTTGCCTTGCCAGTCAGTATTTTGTATTTTGCACTGTACGTCCGCACTACCTGGAGTTTGCACCTAAGGTTTTTACTCACCCTTAGCTCACACGCTGTTGGTGATGTGACAATAAAGAAGATTTGATTTGATTCCGCACAGCACGTTTGAGTTGGTCTGGGACTGAGAAAAGCGTTATATAAATAAACTTGAACTTGAAAGAAAAGTGGCCCTGTGTTTTACAATTGTATTGAAAATATTATTTAAATCAGAAACTCTCTTTAACCTGAAATCAAGTCAAACTCTCTTCAATCGTTTTTAAGACTTTAAAACAAACAGACACAAACATAAAGTTGCTGAAATGCTTAAAAAATTTATTGTGTATAAATATATTACATATATGCTACAGATACATTGTCATTTTAAATACAAAGAGTAGTATTTTCAATATCTATACATTAAAATGATTTTGTACTTATAAGTCAGGGATTATAAATTACCGATGAGGGACGCAGGAAACGAAATGACTGCATGTGTGACAATTCTTCAAGCGTTTCCACTTCAAGTTTTCCAGCATCAAGTAAAAAGTTCGTTACATCCCAAACAATAGGTGATGGTCTGGATCACAGTTTAATGGAGGGGGGGGGGGCACTACACGAGGAACGATTTCGTAATAAATAAAGGAGGAGTGCACCGTGATTGATATGATAAAGCTTAAGCTGCTGCTGCTTTGGTGAAGAACTAGTGGGGTCCACAACTAGTAGAACAACTCCTCGCAGGAAACGTGGAGGTAAATTTCCTCAGTCTCTCTGCGTCTTTCTTCTCGTCTACAGACCAAAAGTAAAACAGGGAGACGGATAGAGAAAAACACTTATCTGTTGCTTTCCCCCGTTGGAAAACAACTAAAGGGTGTTTAAATGTAAAATAATTTAAAAAAAGGCCAAGAAATGTTTAAGTGTAAAAAATGGCTAAATATAAAAAACACAGAAAACAACCGGCTCCATCTAAAATGACTCACCTTTTATAGAAAAAATGAATTATATATACCGGTATATTTGTGTGTAAAAATATACACTGATTTAAAAAAAAAAAGGTTTTCTTCTAAAAATTCAGATAAATAAGTTTTTTCAGATAAAAAAAAGTGTGATTTGGTGCATAAACGAGTGTGACTTCATCAGGCCTTGGTGGAGGAAAAGGAGGAGAGGAAGAACGTCTCTACAGGAGGAGCTGGAGCAGGAAAGCCGCAAGGCCAGAGAGCGCCGCAGCCGCCAGCACGATGACACTCGCCAGCTTTTCGTCTGTTAGCGTGCCTTGTGCAGGCGGCCTGACGGGGTCCGTGTCTGGCGCTGTGACGGCGTCCACCCGCCGCAGACTGAAGCGCGTGGATGCGCTGAAGGAGCTGCACAGATCCTGGAGCGTGTCGGTGCAGCGCCTGCAGGCCAATACACGCAGACGATACTCGGTGCTCCGCTGCAGGCCGCACAGTGTGAACGACGTCTCCTCGCCCTTGTACACCTGCGCGCACACAGATGTAATCATGTTTCACTGGATGGGTTCAGAACACTCTTCTGTCGTCTCAGTGCTTCACCAGACAATCCGTAAATACCTTCGGCTTGTGATTTTCATGATGAAATGCCAACGATACCGAACAATGAGCAAATAATGCAAATACCTTTAGAGCTATTTCCTGTACAAAACCAGTTCAACAACAGCGGTAGCACGCCCCGAACGCACACACACACACACACACAGACATACTGAGGCCACTGTCGTCTGTCACATGCTCTTTAGACTTCCTCATCATTGTGTGTTTTTTGCACACCACACACTGCTCAATCCTGTTATTTTGAAGTCACACACTCCATGCGATAACGCTTTTACCTGTCTGAACTCGGATTCTCGGCCTCCCAGCACCTGCAGCACGTAGCTGACTCGGTCGCCTCTCATTGGTGGAATCCGCTCCCATGTGACCTCACAGCTATTTCCCTCCAGCTGCTCAACTCCTGGTGCTACCGACAAAGATCACTTCATTATTCAGTCAGAAAATATTATTTCTAAATAAATTATTATAGATTTTTTGTCCAATTAGATTTTGACTTTTCAGTCAAACTAAGGGGGTGGAGGTGAAGAACGTGCAGGAGTTTAAGTACTTGGGATCAACAGTGCAGTGAGATGGGGAGTGTGGAAAAGAGGTGAAGAGGGGACATGTGCAGAGGAAGGATAGTGAATATATTGGTAGAAGGATGTTGGAGATGGAGCTGCCAGTGAAGAGGGCAAGAGGACGACCAAAAATGAGATATATAGATGTTGAAGGAGAGGACATGAGGGTGGCTGGGGTCAGGGTGGAAGATACTCAGGATAGAATGAGGTGGGAAGGGATAACTCGCTGTGGCGACCCCTGATAAAGGAAAAGCCGAAAGAGAAGTAGTAGTCAAACTAATTCTACATCAAGAGTGTTGACGCAGCTTAATCTATCGGGCTGCTGAGGTGCATCGAACCTTTCGGTGTGGGAGGAAGAGATTTAGTGGTGCTAAAGCTGCACGTCTCAGAATACGGGCCTTTTCCTGCCATGCTCAAAGCCTGGATGCGGAAATGGTAGCAACAGAACTCGCTGAGCCTCTGGATCTTAAAGCTGTGGCTCGGACCCCGATACACCGCTACAAACCTGCACAAAAAACAGAATGATTTTTTCTTTTACAAGTGTTCTTCTCTACGCTGCGGCATTGTTCCATCAGAGACAGAGCCACTCAGAGGCTTTATTTCTCAGAGAAGCTGAAAGCAGCCAGCACCAGCCTCATTTGCTTTTAATCAGCCATCAGTGGGTCAGTGATGAGCAACTCAGGGGAATCATTAAGGCCTAGGGTCTTGATAACCTACCACCGCTTTGAGATGGACTTCTCTCATTACACAACTCGCCCTTAATGGAGTCATGAACACAAAATGTGCTTTTCAGAGGATCCGCTTACATCAGAGAGCAGAACCCAAGCGATGTTCACGGCATGCGCGCACACACACACACACACACGAACATATGTACCAAGAAAGACCAGTCACAATTTCCGCAAATCTGAAGTCCAAAGTGGAGATCAAGTTGGTTTTGAAATTAATATCTGGAAGCAGGATTATATAAGTTCACAGGAAGCTCAAAAGCTCAAGGCTGATTGGCTGCAGCGATTCAGTCGAATTGTCCAGGACTGACTGACATGTAAACCAAAAGCATTTAATTGGAAGTAATTTAACTATTTTTCTTGCATTTCAAAAATCCCAGTATATCTTCTGTTTGTTTACTTTTTTTATTCTTATTATTTTCCTTGCAGTATTAACTAATCACATTTCTCAGGTTATATTAAAAAAACAGCAACATCTCAACACTGTGAAACAGTCAAATAGGGGTAAACAAGATACAATTCAGAACACAAATTGAGTCAAGTTGTCAGATATCTGGAGAATGTGGGACAACTTCCACGTCTGAAGACAAACCTCTGACTTCTGTCCTCCATTTCCAGGATATAAGTTGGTGAGTCTGTGTTTCTGAAGCCCCAGCGAAGCTTCAGGCTCTGGGGTCCAGCCGCTACACATTCCAGCGGCGGAGGTGAGGGGGGCCGCGGCCTGGTCCTCGCGGTCAGGGACTGGCTAAAGGGCCCAGGGCCCATTTCATTCTCTGCACGGATCTGCAGGCTGGCAGAAACAGGAGAGCAATATGACACACTGTTGTAAATCATAAAGAATATGACAATAATACAAATGCTTCACGGGTGGGGCCATGATGACAGGTCGATCGCAAAAGCATTGTGGGTAGATTGCATGGCATTGAAACTCCCCCCTGGGTGCGGGATCTTAATCCAGTATTTACAAGATTCTGCCAAACTCTCAGATTTTCGACGAGCGGTCTCTCTGTCAGCTTGTGTGCGCGCATCGGACCTCGTGTCACATGTGCTTTTTACCTGCACTAGAACAGTGGATGTGTGTCAGGCGCTAGTCAAGTTTAAAAAAAAAACATTAAAGTATCGAGTTTAAAAACAAAAAACATATTGAAAGGACAATATATGTCCAGTAAGTATGAAAATAAAGCTTTTGACCTTGATGGCATGGATGGATGATTATATGACTTTACAATTTAAATGTGTAGCTGTAATGGGGAACAATATGAATGACGGTACACAACGCACATTTAGCCATGGAAAATAATAATATCTAGAATATATAGAATCTGAACGATTTCAAGAGGGTTTCTAACATCCAGCCCGAAACACCTAATTAAAGTCTTTTCAGAATCTGTTCTGGAGCTGTGCTTGTTAGCAGCTGATGTCGATCTCAGCTCACGTCTGTGACCTTTCAAGCGATCTTCTCTGTGCGGAAATAGACAGGACACGTTAACACACCGGATTTGAAACAATCCAATTATTGTAGGTGCACAAAAAGACATATTTCACTGGATTTGGTCTCAGATACATGATGAAAATGTGACAATTCCGGGTGAAAAATTCCATGAAAAACAAGAGCATTGCAATGACCAAACATACTACAGATTCTAAACGTCCAGACTCCCTTCAGAGAAACAAACGGTCCGACCAGAACCTACCCGCCTCATTTACAGGAAAACAACAGCAGATGTTACGGTTTCATGTTGACAAAACACTAAATAAATGATCTGAAGACGCAGAGACCATGTCAGATTATAAATGCAGATTGGGGAATATGCAGCCAGTAGAAAACCCCTGCAGATGATGACCAAGGATCAATGAATTTCGCTATTGAACACTTGGAATTCTTGGAAGGATATGTTTGCTGGGACACGCAATGAGAATTCTCAAGTTGAGCTTGGAAAAATTTTTCTGAAAACCTTTAGTTTATATGAGCACTTTTGTCAGTCCATGATTTTCTTTCCCTCTTGATTTTTTTCTTTTTTTTTTTTTTTTAAAGAGCAAAAATTGCAATATAAAATAAAAGTATTTAGACTTTTGGCATTTTTAAATAATTGTTTTTAAATTTTAAATAATTCTTTACAATACAAAACAATGAGCATTACCAAAAGAACAGAAGCTTCTCCAGTTTTCCTGCTCTGTTTTGATGAGCAGATCTTGAGCCAGACATAAGTGGAGTGCATTAGAGGAGCTAATAGGCCTAAAATACTCCCGACACACAGCAGCACTCCACACATTACAGGCCGAACTAATGAGCAGAAAATACAGCTCCTGCACAAACATCGACCTCCAAGAGACCGTCACACACCTGTACTCGCTGTCCGGTAGCAGGTCCTGGATAATGTGGCAGACTGGATTTTGACTGTTGATGACAATGTCTCCCATGATGATGGTGTAGGACATGATGTCTGCGCCATTACAGCGCGGCTCGTCCCAGGTAAGAGCCAGGCAGCTGGACCGGGAGAAGGACGAGTGGTCTGGAAGATGATCCAGCAGTCGAACTCCAGAAACGGCATCAGGAACGGCCGCGGGGGTCCGACAGGTCACCAGCTCACTGTGAGGGCCTGCCCCCACCTGGTTCACTGCCTGTGGAACACACAATATCTGAAAGACTGTCGAAACATAACAACATAATGGACACAAAAACAGCCAGTTGTTGTGAATTGCTGGAACATTTTTAGATATGAAGCTAAAGCCAAATGAACTACATTACTGAGCAAGAACATACAGATCATCAATTAAATCGGGTAAATATTGTACAGTACCGATTTTTTCATATCATCATTTCTATCTATTATCCTTCCTTCATTTCTCTCAAAGATCAAATATCAATTCATCCATCTATCCATTACACATCCTTCTTTTTTTTTATTTATTCAGCGTTATTCATCCATCACCCATCCGATTCTTTGTCTCTACTGAGGCAGAGCAAAACTAAATCTGTTACATTTTTAGAATCTCAGAAAATCATTGGGTTTTAGGAAACAAACCAGTCGATCTGGTTTTGGTCTGGTGATGGATGTACCTGTACCCTGCAGCAGTAATCTGTTGCTGCCTCCAAGTTGCATATTCTGAAGCAAGTCTCTGTTCCTCTATAGACCAGTGAAAGAAAGTCGGTGCCCCGTCCCCAGCCCAGCCGGTACTCAGAAACCTCCAGTCCAGAGCCGCCCATGTTCTGAGGATCCAGAGAAAAGTGAATGTGTCACAAACATTTCCCTGCAGGACACATCCAATTACCTGCTTGACACGGTTTCATGAGGACGGACACGCGGGAGTTACAGCATCACTGACGCAGACACAACAACATGCAAATCATAGTGATCTCCCACGTCAGGAAAAAAGCGCTCCATCCCCCAAACACCTCCCTCTTGTTTTTATTCTCTTTCATTCATCCATTTCTGTTTTCTCTATTTCAAAGTTTACACTGTGCTGCAACACTAATTTATTTGTCACCGGTACATTAGAATTTTCACTGCTGCATTTAGAAGTTTTTTGTCAAATGAATGCATCAAGGCAGATTGAACAGGTTCTTTCAACACTAAAATGCATGTTGCTCCGTTTACATTGAACAAATTGCACTTTCATAAGAGAGTGTAGTTTTGTGTCTGTCTGTTTGTTTTGGGAAAAATAAGATGTTTATTATTATTTGAATGATACGTCTCGTCTATTTTTAATTATCAATTGAAGAGAAGGGATGGAGGCGGGAGGATGTGGTTTCTAAAAAAAGTGTGCACGGCACAGCTTTATAGGAAAAGCAGCTTTATTGGGGCAAAACGGACTTGTCGCGACGTGTCCCAATTAACCAAAGTCGATTGTATTTAGACCCACATGCACACACACACACACACACACTCATGCACACATGTCTTAAGGAAAATCTTGGATTTAAATCATACAATTAATACTCTTACAGAAACTCTGGAAGCATTTCACCTGCCACTTCACCACTGCACAAGTGTGTGATGTTACAATGATGTCTGGGGGGTCGCATTGGGGCGGAGGTCCAGCGGCAGTGCTGAGCTCCATACACTCCGAGTACGGCCCGTACTGAAAAAAAAGCAGAACCTGGTTTAGAACTGTAGAACCTGAACAGTGAACTTGTTAGTGAACATTTACCCCAGCGTCATTCTGTGCTCGGACCTGAAACCTGTAGGTGGTGCCGGGAAGCAACTGACCCACAGTGCATTGAGTGTGCGGCCCCCTGAACACCTCCAGTGGCTCCGCGGACCCCCCAGACACACACATCTCCAGACTGAACTCCACACGTTCACCAGCGGCCGCACAAATGGGAGCATCTGTGGACAGCCACGCGTAATTACAACATGCACATGCAGCACATCTTACATCAACGTTTGAATTAAAAAGTTCCTTTTACTAAAAATAGGTTAGACAAGTTTTCACATTTGTTAGTTTCAGCGCTTGATGAATTTTGGCTGAAACATCCTGCAGGAAGAAAGTGATCGATCTGTGATGGAGAAAATGCAAGGAAGATCACGGCCGCGAGGAGCCATGATACGTGCGGACGCTTCACTTTTATTTATAGAGCGTGTTCAGCCTGTTGAATGAGCTTCAGAACCATAGACGTGCGCGCACACACACACATCATCACTAACAAACAAGCACTCCCCACACACACACACACACACACACACACACACACGTGCACACACTAACAAACAAGTACTCTCTACACACTCTCACATCATCACTAACAAACAAGCACTCTCTCCACGCACACACACGCTTATTCTCTAACAAACAATTATTCTATACAAACACGCACAGACAGACGTAAAATAATAATCACTAACAAATAAGTAATTTTTTTAGACACACACACAGGCAGTAAACGGAGTCATGTAACGCAGGAAGCCATTTCATTGGTCTGTGTGTGTTTGAGAAAGATTTTTGCAGCAGCAGTTTGACTGTCTCGACTGATTTCTTCTTTAGTTATGATTAGAACAGCACGCCTGTCTGCTTCTAGCGGGAAAGTTCAGACTCATGTATTGACACTCAGGCTGAACAACAACCAGTTCACCGGGAAATTCATTTGTTTCATCATATGGTATTTTTTACTTTGAGATTTTCAATTGTATAAAAAAGAGCCAAAAAACCATTGCCTAGCTAGGAGCAAAAATTAACTTCACAGCAAGTGAAGGTTTTAAACCACTAACTCTGAGCAGAAGATAATCAAAGAAACACAAGAGATTCACCCCATTGTAACGTTAGTTCCTCGTGTGTGCAGGTTCCCACAATCCTTGGGGGCTGACAGCGTTCAGGTAGCGGGCTGAGGGTCCGCATCTTCACACTCTCACACCACTGCAGAAAAAACATCATTAAGCCCATACATACACACACTACAGCAGAAGCGGTTCTGGAGACAGGGATTGTACCGGACTCTGTCCGCCTGCACCGACACAGCCCACTCTCAGCACAAAGCTGGTTGCTGGCTTCACACCCTGAAACACGTGGTTCCTCTCTGGTCCTTTATATAAGGTCTCCCACCGTTGATCTGCCAAACACACATATTAGACCAAAGAAGCCAGACACAGCTCAATGGAGGTGGATCTCTACCCTCAGAAGTCTCTTCTGACAGCTGCAGGACATACGTTAAATCTCCACATCCACCGTTGTCCGGTGGGAGCTCTGGGGTATACAAGGGTTCAGAATCAATAATCATAGAACAACAGAATTGCTTTTCGAGCTTGAAAGTACAAGTTCTCTCACCCCACGCTACACTGAAGCGGTGAGAGAAGACGTCATATACTGACAGATTCAGTGGGGGTCCGGGTCTGTCCGGGGTGGTCTTACAAACGACAGGAGAGCTTGGAGCGCTGCACAATCCGCCACTGCAGGTGATCAGCTGCAGGAAACAGAAACATCACTTCACCAAATGTTTACCAACAGATCAGCACAGAGCCACAACAGATTATAACAATTAGCAGATTATCACAAATGCCCAGTGCATCAGCAGATCCCAGGTGATCAGCATATACGTATCCCCAAAAGATCACAAATTCTTAGTAGATAATCACAGAATACTATCAAATAATCAATAATCCCGCAGAGATCGGCAAAGATCCCTAGCGGAAGCTCACAAATCCACAGTAGATTATCATAGATCCCAGGAAGACATCACAGATCTTCTTATATTGCTTGTAGATTGGTAAAGACCAGTAAAAGACTGGCAGTGACAGAGAGTCTGTTTTTTGACATTTTAATTATTCTGTATGATGAGTGTTTGGAGATTCAGGGCACGACTCGGGTCTGTGAAAAACAGGGCACGACAGCGTGGTCGTTTATCATCATCCTCTCTAAAGTGTGGCTGATTCTCTGCTTGATTAAAAGGAAAAGCCTTTAACACACATCACAACAGAAAATCAATCCAACATCCTGCAGTAACAGAGACAGCTGCCAGATTGAGAAACAGCTGCACATTAAAGACACAGTGAAGAAACAAATAAAAGCAGGATGAATATGAAGATGTTCATGTTAAACCAAACGGCTACAGCCTCACTGCAACGCATCACTCACTCTGAAACTGTACTGCGTGTTCCTCTGCAGAGACGTCACCTTCTGGCTTGACTCCGAACCGCTGTACACAGCCTGAAAGTCCAGACCCTGCCACAGCACACACGCCAGACTTACACACTTCATCACAGGTCAATTCAAAGTACCATATTTTTTGCCATATAGGACGCACCAGCATATAAGACGCACACAATTTTAAAGGAGGAAAATCTAAAAAAAAAAAAGATTCTGAACCAAATACTGTAGTAAAATATTTTATATCAACTGTAGAAAAGTTAACAGCAGTTTAAGAACAATCGTATGCCAAACATGTAACATGAACAGTCAGTAAAGTTAGTAAACAGTGAAAGTAGGTGTGGGCGGTATAGCGGTATTAACGAGAATACCGGTATTGAGATGTGCCACGATATGGATTTTGCAATACTGTGATAATTCATGAATTCGATTTGTATATAAGTATATAAACACCTTAATACAGTATTACACATTAGTTTCGTTACAAGTTGTAACTTACAACTACCAATGACGGTACGGACATAGCTAATCGAACACAGAACGCAGTGTAACAGACTGAATTAATTGATCACACACGCGATGCGCATATGCGTGCCGCTCCGTTGTCTGCGCTGTGCCTTTAAGAGAAGAACGGCTGTTTTAGTTTGAAAGACGCGCGCGAAATAATCTGCTTGTTTTATTTTGATCAAAGTCTGTTTTCGTTTGGAAATCATGGTTTCATGGTTTAATGGTTTCACAAGATTCTGCGCGAGAAAGAAACGAGACAACGTTTACGAACGAAGACCAGAAACAAAGCTGCCGTAGGCAGCCGCTCGCGCTCCCTCTCTCACTCTCGCCCGCGCTCCCTCTCTCCCGCTCGCCCTCTCTCTCGCCCGCCCCTTTCTCTCTCAGATTTTGCCAATTATGTTAATACGGTCTACTAAAATGCAATACATTTTAGCAAAACATCGTACGGTATTGCATACTAAGATGGCGGTGACCGCGCTCCGCGGATCTCTGCATTCGGCGTATAAGACGCACCAACTTTTCACCCTCAATTTTGGGGAACAAAAAGTGCGTCTTATACGGCGAAAAATCCGTTAAGTAAAATGGCATTACTGCTAGAGAGAGAAACACTTTTTTATTCCTGACTTTCTCAGTAAATCTAAACTGAAACTAGCAGCTGTTTGAACATAAGCACCAGCTTTAATTTGCTTCTCTGTGGTGCTTCAGTCACGTCAGAAAATGAGCGGCTTGGGTCAGAGAACCAAATTATAACTGAAGTCATTAGTGCCATCGCTGTAAGTGAAGACAGCAGTGATGGGACTGTGAGTGATGTCTTCAGTGATGTTATAGGGAATGTCAGAATAAGAAAATACTGGATATTGCAATATTTGTTTATTTTCATTTGATTTAGTTTTTTTTATTCGTGTTAAACCTGGAATTACACAACAAAGAAACTGTATCTGAACTACTGCTTATTGCACCTGAAAAGATTGACTGTACTGGAATGTTCTGGATTCCTCACCTTGCTCTCCTCTTGCATCTCCAGGATGTATGCGAGCTGCTCCTCAGAACGGCAGCTGTTCGGTCGAGTCCATTCCAGCATCACCCAGGACGGACCCCATGATACCAGTTGTGGGGGAAATGACGCCTGAGGGAGACATCCGGATGTGTAGAAGACAACTTCTGGGCTAAACCCACTACAAGAAACAGAAACATGAGATGGAAAGTGGATGAGATTCTGTAAGCCTCCAGGTGTCTCACAGTGTAAAACATGGAGCAACTATAGACAGGTGAGTGTGTGTGTGTGTGTGTGTTTGTGAGCGAGACCCTTTTGTGATTGGCTCAGTGTGTGCTGGGACTGGACAAAGTACTCTACAACGCTGCATCCTGAGTTTACTTTACTTTAAATAATGGGTTTGTAAAATAACTATCGGAGATAATGGAATCTGACAAACCCATCACTAGGTAAATGTATTTACAAAAACCATCTACATAGGTAAATGAGACAAGAGTGGTGAATACTGTATATCCTTTTCTATTCCTAACAATTAATAATTTGAAGTATACTTTAGAATTTATAGTATAAATTTGTAATATTTAAAAAAAAACATGATTTAATTTAACAAAGCACACATTAGATCTGCTCTTTGTGGTACTACTCTGTTACTGCTCTGCTGTAAATCACTACCTGTGTTTCGCTGAAGAGCAAACACAAACAAACCTGTTTCCTGTGTCATTCAGCGCCGCCAATCGAAACATGTAGCCACTGGCGGGACTCAACTTTGTCACTTTACAGTGTCGTTGGTGTCCGACATAAACTTCACAGAAAGCTCGGTTCTTTTTCCCCTGGAAAAGATGAAGTTGTGAGCAACTTGAATTAAAATAGAGCGAGAGTTTAGTTAGACTGAACAGCAACAGCTGAGAGGCTCTAATGAACTTTAGTGGCTAAAGTTAAGAGATTGGAAAATACAGGAAAATGCAATTTTTATGGAGTCTTTCATCGAATTTGTGATGTTCGAGGTAAACACAGATGCAGGATTGAAAGGCGGAACTGATGAAGCAGCCTTTTGAAGGAGCATCTGATTTACACACGACTCGAGAAGAGACGTTTGACCTTGCTCTGTTGTGAAGTCCATCTCTAAGCATTGATGCTTTTCTATCAACCTAATGATGAGCTGAGTGAGTTCAGCGGTGACACGTACCTCATCCCATACCAGAACATAATTGGTGATTTTTGAGCCGTTGTCCACAGGAGGCTAAAATATATCATACAATAAATAAATTTAGGTGAACAACATGTAAAAAAGCAGGCTAACACGCTACATTACTTTGTAAAGTGCAGAAATATAGAGCTGGTTAGGGTTAGGGTTAGGGTTACCAATCAGATTTAAAAAACAAAAACCAATAGGAACACTATGATGAGGGTCTACATACCTTCCACTGTAAGGTGAGGGAGCTCTTGGAGCGATGGGCCAGTCGGGGAGGAAGAGGCACGTCAGGAGGGGCACAGTGGGTAGTGAAGGCCTTTGCTTCAGAACACTGACCCTTCATCGACAGAGTTACCACGTTCACTCTGAAAAACACACAGAACCATTTCAAGAAACACCTTAAATCAAATCACAATGATTTTTCTGTAAGATTGCTCAGTCTCACCGAACGTGATAGTCAGTGGCTGGCCTGAGGTCAGTGAGGGTGAACTGAAGCTCCTCACCACTGGAACAGACCAAGTCATGTTGTCACGTGAAGCCGCTTTAAGATCACAACTATGACTTTAGCTCATGAATACCCCCACACTTCTCACCAGTACACAATCTTGTACTTGCCGTCGTGGCCTATTTCCTTCAACTGAAGCTCATAACTGCAGCAGGGAGTCTGAGCGGAAGGCGAGACAGGCGTCCACAATACCAGAGCGGAGCAAGACTGCACGTTACACACCTGCGGGGCCTGAACACAACACACAGCTTATACATATAGACCATGAGTGCTCACACATTTTCAGTTCACGATTATTAAATGACCTATTCAAAGCGATTGACCGGCTATAAAAACAAATTATTATGCTGTTAACTATAAATAGAAGGTGGCTAATAATTGTATATGTACGTATATAAACATATGCACATTATTACATAAACTGTATATGTTTGCTGCATACGGTTTGCTGAGTGTCACCTTTTGGTTGGAAACCGCAGTAAAGGAAAACATAAGGAAAACACAGAAAGGAAACATGAGGCTCATATAAATATTACAGTGCAATTTAAAAATCTGGAAGGATGAATAAATGCACTCCAAAGACCTCATGTCATTCTGCTTTCCGCGCTGGGATCGGCTTTACTAGCACAAGCCTGCGCGACTTTCCGTTCTTAGCTGGAGTCTGGCACAGTACCGAACCGAACCGGACCAACAGTCGAGGTGCTGACTGCTGTTGTTGTTGACGCATTGAAAAGCAGACTTTTTCACGTCCAGTTTTGATGACGTAGCGAAAACGGGAGCCTTGTTTGGTCAAATATAAAGTTAAATATAAAAAAATATAAGGGGGGAAATAAAATTTAAAATAATAAAATAAAAATATATAAATTAGAAAAATTTTAAAAAGAGAGAGATTTGAGTGTGCGAGTCTGCGTGTCTTTGAAAACTGTTAATGCACCACCGTTGTTTTTGCACATTTAAAATGCACCCTATTGGATCTTGTACTTTAGTCATTATTAATTTTGTGTTGACTATAATATACAGTATCGATGGGCCTATCAATATCGGTGTCTTGGTTTTGATCTTTCCGCAGCTCAACAGGACACAAGACCCTTTTGGTGTTTTCTTCATCATTAATTAATACTTAACAAACCATAAACAGCGTTCACTTTAGAAGAGGTCTTGTTCATGAGCTTATTCATTAGATGTTCATCATTAACAAATGTGTTACTAAGTATTTGTCATGTCTAATTCATACATTGTTAATAATGAAAAAAGGTCTTATTCATGCTTAGTTAATGCTAAATAGGGTGTAGTTATTATAAAGTGCTACCTGTACTTAAACAAACCTTTTTTAAATGGAAAAACACTGCTCAGATACATGATGTAGATACAAAGATACAAATGTAATCACACACACACGCACGCACGCACGCACGCACGCACGCACGCACACACACACACACACTAGGACTTATATGTCCTTCATCCTTCTAATAAAAAATCCAATGAACAATTTGAAGAAATGCCCTGGAGTTTCTTTTAATCGTGTTTTTGGTCCTTCTGCAGTTACAGAATGAAATGGCTATACAAATCATTGGTTGAATCCTAATTCTGAATCGTTTATGATGTCTGGTACATTAATAACTGAAGGCAGCTCTAAATCCAGTTTGGCTTTAGCAGAACACAAAACAAATATAGCTCCACTTCCTCTCGCTGTCACAAATAACACCAAAATGATGAACCAGACAGAGAACAACAAACATAAAGAAACATTAATTTAAAGCTTTTAATGAATGAGACAGACCGACAGACAGAAAGAAAAAGAGACAGAATGAGAGATCAGACAGAAGAACAGGCAAAAAAGCAGAGAATGAGGTATAAACAGAAAGAGAAAAAGAGAGTGAGAGAGTAAATGTGGACAAACTCGGTTTATAATAAAAAAGGGACTTCAACAATGACACAGAAGATAAGACAGATGTCACCAGTCAGAGAAACTTTGATTGGTGCTGCCCTCTAGTGACAGATGGCTAATGCACGCCTTTTCCAACATAATATTTTGCAATTGTAATAAAACTGACACTGTCTTTGTTATTTCATCTTTCTAAACATAGTTTTTAATGTTTATGTATATTTATATTTTGACCCACACAACAAAAACACATTGATGTATGTGACAAAACAAACAAGACAAGATATTTATGGTGAAGAGAATGATGGTTCCTCACCTGAGGCCGGTCCAGTCCAGACATCACAGCTGGGACTCGCCTCATGTCTCCCTCCTCATCTGAGGACGAGAGCAGCACTAAATCAGATGTGTGTCTGACGGAGACGGAAAGTCTCGCGGCCCCCAGAGGACAGAGGCAGGGTCACCGTAAATACTTCTTTAGTTTCTATCACTCGCTTCACAAAATTGTAAATTAATATGTTCTTCATGCCTCATTAATCAGGAATTTATTGTAATTTAAAATATCGATAAATTATTTATATATATATAGTCGACTCTGCTTAATTGGGCCCCCGGTTAATCAGGCCACCCGCTTTATTGGGCCAAATACTGAAATCCCAAAACAAATCGCATCTCATAATGCAAATATGTGCCGCTTTATCAGGGCAAAAAAGCCGCTTTATTGGGCCAAAATTGGAGGGGAGATTAAAAAAAATTTGCCATTCATTGCCAGCGTTCAGATGTGAAATTTGTATTCATATTTTATCTTGCATATTTATCTTGTATTTTTCTCCCTTTATTGTATTTTTCTCTTATATATTTTATTCATATTTTATCTTATCTCTATTTGTATTGTATTTTATTGCTTTTATCTCTTATTGCTTTGTATTGTTACTCACTACTTATTGCTTTGTTACCCTCCTCACTATGTTTATACGCCAGACAATATTGTAAAAGACATTTCAGTTCATGTTGTTGCAAAATAATTGTGGACGAGTAAATCAGGAAGAGTGGAGACCAAACCTGTACACAATAATACCAGAAACAAGGACCAAGAAAATATGACACCAGGACGATACGGGGGAAACACCGTCAGCTGATTACACACGCACACGCAGCAGTCTGAGAGTGGCGTATCTAGTGTGTCTGATCAGAAGATCTGTTAAAAGTGCTTCGCTTTTCTATACGTGTAATGACAGTCAGTCAGGAGAACGTGTCAGGGCAGATTACACAGGTTCTCACAATGCTCAAATTAAACAGTAGTTCTGTGTTGTAAGTTTGTTTAGGGAAAAATAAAGTGTTTAACAATATTTTAAGGGTTACTTTTCATTTACTTTCGGCTAATAATGAAAGGAGTGATGTGGGCAGGTGGCGAGGGCATTGGGAGGGGGGCGTGTCTGGCGCCACTTTATTGGGCCAGCCACTTAATTGGGGCAAAATGGCCTGTATGACTGTATTGCTATTAAAATTCCTTCATTTTCCTGGTAAATATAAAGAAAGTGGTTATTCAAGCAGGTTCTGCCGATCTGCGTCTCATTGCGATAGCAGAGGACTAGAACAAAGAGCAGAATGTAAGACCTTCTAGAAGAAGCATGTGATGATGAACAAAAAAAAAACAATAACAGGGAGATGATCCATGTGATGCAACGTGTTTTACTCGTTCATCTACTGGCACCAGATCATTACTGCTGCGATCAGAGGATCTCAGACAGACATTCAACTAGAAGTGTAGCAGGTTTATCTCTCAGTGCGCACACGCATACTTCACCACTGGACAGCGAAGTTCAGTTCGCTGTTCCAAATTTGTTCCATCTGTCTGTCTGTCTCTGGCTTGACCTATTGATCGGTCTAGTTATCAGTCTCTATACACTATATCTGTCTGTCCACGTTTTTCTTAGTCAATAGTTAAGAGGGATTCACCTTCTCTTGCCCCCTCTCCATTAGAACCTCTAATTCTATCCATCCTTCATCTATATGTGTGTTCCCGGCATTCGGCTGTACCGTGTCGCTCAGCATCTGTGTGTTTAGGGCTTCCTCTGGCTCGTCGGTCTGTCCTCTTGTTGTCAGGGCTTTCTCCTCCGGCGGTCAGCGTGTGGCTCTTGCTATAGCCGTTGGCCGCTGGGTGGCCAGTCACCTGACTTTGAGGGGGCCGCTCCAGTGGCTGCTTGAGCTTCTTGGGTGGAGGTTTGCAGTATTCCTCATGAGTCATGATGGTGGAGACGTTAAAAAGAGGGATGATCTCTGAGATAAGAAATGAGATCAAAATCACAATGGTCTCCAAAGCACACATACTGCTGGACTCAGGGCTCACCTTCTGGGTAGACGGGGGGCAGCCGGTGCTGGTAGAGGTAGTGTGGCAGCACGTCACTGGCACTGAGTGGTGGGTAGTAGGTGTGTGAGGCTTGGAGGAAGTAGGGATGTGTCAGGTATGCAGGATGAAGGTGGTGGCTCACAGACAGAGCGGGCGAGTACCCGGGAGCAAAACATTCCGAGTGTGGTGTGACTACAACTCTGCGCACCCCCGTGTTATCCTCCAGAACCTGAACACATGAACACATCAGACGTCAGGACTGGCCGGACCGTAGAGATATTAGAACAAACCGCTGCTACTGACAGTCCCACTGTGGAGGGAAACTCAAACTCATCACTGTGTAAAAAAAGTCTTTAGAGGCCAGATGAGAGAATCATTCACAACGCATGAAAAATACAGTACAAACAGGAGAGTAAGATGAACAAAGGAGGGATAGAAAGAGAGGGTGAAGTGAATACATGGTACAGAAAAGGACAAAAACAAATTGAGCAAAATACAGAGAATTAAAAAGTGAGACAAAAAAAACCAGATGAACAAAAAAAGACATACAAAGAAACAGAGTGAGACACAATGAGAGAAATGAAGATACCCAGAGAAAGACAGATTGAAAAAGAGACATTCAGTCAAGCAGAAACAGATGCTGAATGATCACTAACATGTAATTGAACTTGTCACAAATGACAGTATCTTCACACAAAAAAGTAGAAAATAAAAATAAAAAATTAAAGACAGGGAGAGAGAGGGAGAAAGAGAGATAGAGAGAGAGAGGAGAGAGGGAGAAAGCGAGAGTAAGAGAGAAAGAGAGAGACAGGAAGAGGGAGAGAGGGAGTGACCTCTAGCATTGGTTTATTACACCCACAACTTAAATCCTTCCCTCCAGCTACTCTATGACCATTCTTGACCTTTCTGCCAAAATGTCACAATCAATGGTTTTCGCAAACTCATATCTAACAGAATCTCAAAGCAGACAAAAAAACTGGGGTTTTGAGCAGAAGCGTTGTGTTTGTTTTCGTGGTGAATGACTCTTTACTCTCACTGCGACACAAGGTCCTGAAAAGGTTTTGCGCGGCGAGGTCCATTCCTGCAGGTTACCTGGGAAACGTAGCCGGGGGGGACGTGGATCGGAGGAATGGAACCGTTTGGTGACATCATGGGAACTTCAGCAGGGCCTGAGGGGAGAATAAAGAGAGCCGTCAATCAAGAGTCACATGCCACGGAGAAGTTCTGCGGGAAAAGCCGATGGAAAACAGGATTTTCGGGCAGGGGGTATTTCTCTGTAACGCAATACGCAAATGGAATAATAGCAGAAAAGGTGATATGAACAAATTCTGATCCACAGACACAAAGTCAGTGGTGGAGTGACACAGGTTAAACAAACACATCAGAGCAGTATTTATGGCTTTGCCACAGTCTAGGTCTAGGAAGAGAGACGTCCCACAGGTATTATTCAGCCGTGATTCAAAGCTCCAGCAGCTGGTATAACCATCGCCGTGTCTTCAGACCCGCAGGGGCCCGTGGAGGGACGGTCTTCCCTCCGTAAATTAAACACACAACATAAACACCTTAATGAATTTTACAGTTTCTCTTTTTCAGGGCCCCCGGGCCCTTCAGTCTATTCTGTGGTCAGTCTGTTTAGAACAGACCCGAAGTAGGCAAGTAATGAGAGAGATGAGAGAGAAACAGATAGGAGAGTCGTACAAGACACTAAACTTCTGTTGTGTCATAAATCTCACAAAGACTGATATTCTTCAGATACTCAGTCCCTCCAGGATTTTGCGGGAATTTTTTGTGGTTGTTGCGGCCTAAAACGCCAAATGTTGAGGGAGCTTTTATGTTACCAATTATGTTAAAAGTGTTCTTTGCAACTTTACCCCCCCCCCCCCCAAAGCACAGGAATTCAAAGATTCTGGCAATGCTAATTATATTTGCTCATCAGAATGAAGTGCATTTTTTTTCTTTCAGGCCGAAAACCGAAAATGCACTTTTTGGCCATTTTCGAACGAAAATTTTCGGTGGCCGAAAATTCGGTACATCCCTACTTTTTTCCTAACTCGTGCTTCCTACGAGTCATGTTCTGCCTTCTTCGCGGTCCTGCCCATAAATATGTTTTAAATTGTTACAATAACTTATAATCATTTTATTAACTTTATTCAGATACAGTATACATTTTTGGTTAGAGTGTAATCGACTTAAAGGAAAAATGATAAATTTTAATCAAATGATTTTGTGAAGCAATTTTAATTGGATGACCAAATGAAGCAACATATATATCTGAAACAGATAATTAGTTTAGTAGTGAAGTGTGTCATTACTTCAGTCTTGAAAAACACAGTTTTGGCATTATATACGGCACTGGATGGTTGTAATGATTACAATGTACTGTAACAGAACGGCAGGTAGGGAAACCTTCGGGTGCGCGCGTTTGAGATCACATAGTGTGTTCACGCGCTGAACCGCTCAGAGAGCGTTTGAAAGAGTTAAACGAGGCAAGAGCCGAATCTATGAAAAGAGCTGAACTTCCCATCACTATAATGAAGACCTTCTGTGCGAAAACAATGCTGCGTGCTGTGACGGACCAAACGGATTGGCCAAATTCACAGTAAATTTGCGGTGATTAGATAAAATTGCAAGGTCGGAAAAAATTTCGCAGTTTCAAAGTTTCGCAGAATTGGCGCGATCGCGCAATCGCAAAATCCTGGATTGACTGGATACTTCAGTTAATGTGAATATTGATGGTTTCATTGGCAGGATGGAGGTTTCTGGACAGACCAGTCTTTGTACTGGGGGCAGGCGTGGGGCCTGCCGGGCCCTTCACCACAGCCGTGGAGCCAGGAGACGGTTTCAGTTACGCTCCTTCTGAAAGTAACATACACAGGCAGAAACAGAAGGACCATACCCACAAACTCTCAGTTCCAGAGCAGAGAGCGGGTCTGGTCAGACAGAGAGACGACACAAACCATCTTTTGGTTTGTTCTAGAATCTAGAAGGAATGACTCCTTTGAAATGTGTATAGAAATCTTGAGAAGTCAAAATCATTTTTTAACCTTGTTAATTTACATCAGCAGAACATAAAGTTGCACAGAAGAACACTGTGGCACTATACGTACTTTCTTCTGAGATATTTACCATCACAGCTTTTATACAAACTAAAGAATTTCAGAACAACAACCATTAATCACAGAGACAAATTTTAGAATGACGACTATTAATCACAGACAACATTTTTTGTGCTTTTCCTCCCAATTTTCAACCACTTTATAACTAATACTGAATCAGTAAGTTAATGTAGAATTTAATTTTTCTGTCTTTAATAAAGCGGTTTACAGCCCTCCTAGTGACAATAGAAAGACTCATCCACTCTGCCCCAAAACCCGCAGTCTGTATGTGGAACAGCGTGGAATCCCAGCATGCATGAAGCAAGACGTGTCTGCTTTCAGGATATGCAATAAAAACGATAAGGAGTGTTTCAGGAAAACCTCCATCAGCCTGCAGCAACCAAATGGTGCTGATGATGCTAAGCTTCTCAGAGACCTCAGTCTTGAGAGAGAGAGAGAGAGAGAGAGAGAGAGAGAG
>CM051497.1:14326562-14382044 GCA_028031935.1 Paedocypris micromegethes | reverse complement strand
CACACACACACACACACACACACAATGAGATCAATAAAGATGGTGACAGTGAGATTAAAAGAGAGATACAGAGCTATAGTGAGATAGAGTGAGAGAGAGTATATCTGTCTTCTGTGATTGTAGAGCTGGAGTAACGGGTATGCTCTGACCTGAATAGAATACTTCACTTCCACAGGATCTAAGGCGGCATCATCGAGACCGCAGTTCGCAGAGCATCAGGAAAACCACATGATCACAAACATCATCTCCTTTAAATCTATTTCTATCTATATTTAGAACTCTCTTTAACACTTTCTTTATTTCTCTCAATTTGTTTTACCCTGCATTGAACTTTTTGTAGCGTGCACACACGCACACACACACACACATACTGAGAAATCTCCACTGTTCCTGCTCAGAGTGAGTCAGAGGAATGGAATTGAAGCTCTGCTGGGATCATAGGAACAGCAGAGGGGGTTTCCTCCATCAGGAAGGAGTTCAGACTGACACACACTCCACCGAGGGCCAGAGAATCAAACACCAGAGCCATAAAAAGCAAAGGAGGATGCAAATAAAAAGCAACAAAGAGAAAAAGATAAAAATAAATGGACTTATAATAAATCACCACCTGCTCCAATAACTCCACACACACACATACAGACACACACACACACACACACACACACAGAATTTGAAGTCGTACGTTCACTGGTCAGGCAGTGAAAGAGTTTTTAATAGTGTAACTCTGTTAATATGTTGCAGCCAGTAACAAAATAATTTGTTACAACAACATGTTTTTCACACTGAGGAGCAAATCGTTTAGCACGAGAGGTGCGATTGGTTACTGCAGCCAACATGTGCACATCTCTCTCTGACTGTCTCTCTGACTTTTATCTGTCTCACTTGTCTCTTGTCTACTCTAGTCAGAGGTGACATGGGATTCTGGAAGCGTTACTATTCCACATCTGTGTTTCAGAGCGAGGGGAGGAGAGGCCAAAGAGAGGGAGGAGAGGCCTGGAGCCACGTCAACAGGAAGTGTGTTTACTAAGAACAGATACGTCAGGACGCATTGCAATGTAAATCAACTGAACAAACAGAATCACAAACATAGAAATTAATGTGAAAGAAATGCTGCAATGAACATTGAATGAATGACAAGACCAGCGACATCTCAAGCAGATGGAGAGGAAGAACTCACTACAGGAACTCGACACTCCTCATCGTCATCACATGAAAAAACACTTCAGCAAAGATTCTATCCCCCTCTAACACTCTATCTGTCTTTCTCTCTCTCTCTCTCTCTCTCTCTCTCTCGATTTGACTCTCTCATTCTCTCTCTGTCACTATCTCAATATAACAATAATAATAACAACAATAATTAAGAATTTAAATTATTTTTGGTGCAGAAATAGGACCCCAAACACACACACACACACAAACACACACACACACACTGATGCCCAGTACTCACATTCGGGCATCACCACCACACACTCAAACCATCAAATTCACCTGACATTTTTTCCGCATGTTTTTGAACTGTTGGACAAAACTGGAGACCCGGGGGAAAATCCACACAAGCATGGGGAGAACATATTGAAGAATTGTGAGCTGTGTAGTGGAGAGACAAACCTTGGATGCATTGCAGGTTTCCGTCTTCGGTGCGGATGGTAAACGTCTCTCCAGGATTCACCTGAACCAGAATCACCTGCAAAGTAAAGTAAAGTGAATGAGATTATGACATCAATATGGCGAAATATATCGAAATTGTGATCTGCTTTTTAACCCATTCAAGTGAAGTGCACATACACACAGTGAAGTGAACACACAGAAACTCTGAGCAGTGGGCAGCCTAAGCCGGGGCGCCCGGGAGCATGTGGGGTTCAGTGTCTTGCCCAAGGACACTCAGTTTCAGAACCAGCTGTCGGGAGATTCGAATCTGCATCCTTTTGGACACAAGTCCAAGTACCCTACCACTGGACCACAACTCCTCTTTAAACACAATTTCATGCACAAAAACAAACTGTGCAGTCACCTGCTGCGACGCATCGGCGTTGATTGTGTGGTGCATCATGGGAACCTCGCTGCTCAGTGATGGTGAGAGGTCGAGCATTTGGTCCGTCATCATCATGGTGGTCAACATTCATGAAGTCTTCCACACAGCTGTCTGAAAAAGAGCAAGCAGCGTTATGAAAAAAAATGTCTGACTAAATTGAGGAAACGGTTTGTCTGAAAAAAGGGCCTGCAGATCAGAACTTCATTCCTGAACACATCCAACACACAGCACAGAGCTACTGGAGTGTTATGGAAATATGTGAAGTCATCATGATGATGTTACTAATGTTTATATGATGATGTAATCTATGAGATCATGATGTCATCTGTATATAAAATGTTCCGGGGCGAGAAACACCTACACTGCTGTGAAAGCAAGTCGAAGCAATCCGAGAGGAAGTTCTCCAATAACCTCACCTTCACAGTAGCTCAGGACCCAGCAGTAGTGTTGTTCTTTCCTCCGAGCGCCACCACAGACCAACTAAGATCATGAACACATAAAAAACCATGGGGTCCCCTATCCTCCACCACCCCTACATTAGCTTGTACCATTCTTCCCGTTCTTTGGACTTTCTCATTCCTGGAGAGACTGAATCTTTAAGGGGATGAGGGGGTCTTTAGGGTAGAATCCCCAGAGAGAATAGTCACACAATATCAGAGGACCCCCGATGCTGAGGGTCATGTTGTGGTGACCCCGTCCATAAGAAGACACACAGCAAGGATTGTGAGTCTTCTGACACAGCAAGGACTGACCAGAAAAACGGGCTGCAATAACTGAGGGCGAGGGGACTGTGGTTTCCTTTCAGACCGGCCTGCTGGAGGAAATATGTGCTCTTCTATGTGGACAAAGTACACAAAGTCCTTATTTCTCTGTTCGTTCAGTCTCACACTAGTTTACACTGGCAGATTCATTCATGCATCATCTCAGTCTGTTTCATAACTCTGATGTGGAGCCATCAGTGGCCTTCAAAAAGCGGCAGAGCTACACAGAGAATTGCTGGCAAGTGTTTCTCCTTCAGTCCCTTCGTTCTCTCAGCACATACACATTCCCAGAATGTTTCTCCGTCTCACCTCGCACGCTCAACGTTGCCATCATTCCCGGCACTGACTCACGTCTGAGACTCTGATCAACTTTTACTGCCAAATGACATCAGCTCTTTAAAAATACTTGCTTAAACACAAATAAAACCTGATAACAGCCTGGACTGAGAAAGACCGGCTCAGTCTACTTCATCTGAGCTGATATCCACATGACCTTGAAGAATTATCTATAATCCCTTCCAGGTCATCCTTCCTCCACCAGTTCACTGAGATTTTATTCTGTTACCAGAAACTTGTTACAGTCAGCTAAATGGACAAATATTGCTCAAAGCTTTTGTGCAACATCACGGCAAGTTCCATTCGGGAGTGATAAACAGTGACTTTCCCTAATGGTCGGGAGAGGATAGAGAGAGATGTGAGAGACAGGGCGAGAGAGAGAAAGAAAGCGAAAAAGAGAAAGTGATAGAGAGAGAAAGAGACTGACACAGGGAGCGAGAAAGAGAGAGATAGGAAGAGAGAGTTAGAAACAAGAGACAGAAAGGAAAGACAGATTGAAACAGAAAGAGAAACAAAGGAGTGACAGTGTCAAAAGAATCATATTTAGAGATAGACAAAAAAAGTGAAAAACCAAGGAGAACAAACAGATAGACATACAGTATTGTATTATATATTTGTGTGTAAGGGCGGGCGATAAACCGGTATTAAGGTGAAAACCAGTATAGAGTTGTGCCTCCATATGGATTTTGCAATATTGTGGATACTGTCACACATTAATTAAATTTCTATACATGTATATAAACACTTTAAAACAGTATAACACATTTGTTTCCTCACAGCGTTTACTGACGACTTGTAATGACCACTTCTTTAAAAAAAAAAAAAGTTACAATACAGTTTGTCTGTACAAATAATGTAAATTTAATGTACACCCCCCCATACCGTAATATAATACCAATACCGTCTGGACACTAGAAAATATCATGATATGAATTTTCACTCAAATTGCCCATCCCTATATGTGTGTAAATGTTATATACACACAAATAAAAGACGGACAAACTGGTATGTTTAATCTACTTATTGTATTTTAAAATACTTCCGTTTTAATCATTCATTCAGATGATGACGACTGCCTTAATGTTCTTCATACATCCTAAACTGACCCACACCTTCATTTTGAAAAGTAAAATCTAAACACCCAATCATAACAATGTTTTTGAGTAAGTAGATGTTGGAATTTGCAATGGTGACGTTTATGGGTTCTCTGCCAGAGTGTGTGTGTCCAGGTCAGAAAAACTGAGTTGTTTTGGTAAAAAGTTATTTCACCAAAACAGCAAAACTAGCAATAAAGATGGTAAAAGTGTTGCACCAACACAAGCATCAATTTATAGATAGACGTGCATTTGCACAACCTCTACACGTTGGCTCTTTCCCTCCCTCGCTCCAATCACAGGTCAAGAGGTCACATTCCTCATTCACTGAGTGTTTGTGCCACATCTGTGCCAGCAAATTACTGGGAACAGCTGGAGACTATGAAGGTATGGTGAATGGATCTCCGCACAGATGTCACACTCCACGGCGGTCCTGACGGTCAGAGGAACCCTAACACTAATCATAACCCCGAAGTGAAAGCAGCGAACAAGTGAGAGAGTGATAAAGGGAGTGAGAGAGGTGAGGGTTGGAGAGAGATAGGAAGAAAGACAGAGAGAGACAGAAAATTAGGGCAAGAGATCTTGAACTCTCTCGGGAGTTGAGGAAGAGAGAGAGAGAGAGAGAGAGAGAGAGAGAGAGAGAGAGAGAGAGAGATGACAGGAGGTGAGGGTGAGAAAGACACAGGTGAGGTGAGGGAGGGAGTGAGTGAGACAGGAGGTTGGGAGGGAGAGAGTGAGACAGGAGGTGAGGAGGAAGAGAGTGAGATGGGAGGTGAGTGAGACCTCCCGGATGTGGGCCAGCGTTTGCAACACTCACGACTAATTCAATAAAAGCAATAAAGGTTCAGATCAGGAGATGCCACAATATCCGCTTTCACACACGGTTCTGCTCTGCAGAAAACATCCGAGCAAGAGGAGAGTTCCCTTTAGAAACTGCAAAACAACACATCACGAGGACGTTGAGTTTGCTGAAGAGCTCTAGCAGAAGAGTGAAGGTGTGCGCTGCTCTTCAATATCTCCGACACTGAAAGCTGCAGATTTAACATGTCTCCAGCAGAAGAACTAACAGCTGCGTCATCAAGACTAAAGATTGTTATCACCAAGACAACCGCCCAGGAATGAGATGCCGAGCACATTCCTTTGACTTTTAGGGTTTGAGGCCCCAGGGCCATGGGCAGTGAGGGGGTGTGAGATGCAGACCACCCTTTGGTTTTTAGATATCTGCATTTAATACCAAACAGAGGGATTTTTTTCTATTTCTTCAGAGCCAAAAGAGTGAAAAACAATGAGTGATTCCCTCAAAATGAGGTCGAGCAAAAGTAAACTTGACACCGATCCCAGAGTCTTTTGATTTTTCCTGCTCCGTTCGTTCTGGAATGCCGTGACGTCACATGCTCTGGATCGGGTTTCCTTGGCACTTTGAACCGGTTGACAAACGGAGCAGCTTCATGTCTCTGATGGTACTTCCACAGCTGTAATTCCATCAGCAACATGTTTACTTTCGTGGGTCTTATTTAGAACGGTAGTGTTCAATATACGTAAATGTCAGTTCAGCAGATTGGGTACATTTACTATCACATGTTAATATTTCTAACAAAGTCAACAATAGTCAACAACTCGGGACAATTGCTTGTAACCGCTTCAGCACTTCAGCGGTGTCAAGTGACTCGTGTTCATAAGAGTCGGTTCTCAATGTCAGTCAGTGAATATGATTCACTAAAATAATCATCTTTGGTCTTATAAACAGATTAAAATGAATCATCAAAAAGATCCGACTCGAATGAACATACGTATACGTGGTAGCTTGCAAGACGTCTCTGAAGTTAACACAGATTATTATTTTATATTCGTTTTTGTTTTCACATTTCCCCAATATAAAAATAGAAAAACTTAAAACTCACGAAGATTATACGACTTCCCAGCAGGACAAAACCGCGAAAGCAAACAAATGAAGAATTTCTGAAGATTGACGTGTCACTTTTCACTGTTTCTGTCAATAAACAAACAACCGGTAACGACTTCTAAATCCATCATTATTCAGTTAAACAAAACATCCATGCGTTTAAATAACTCCACACATCCTTGCGGATCTTTGTGGAATTTTAAGGGAAAACGAAAAACAGACCCGGGAGCATCTTCTACCTCTGTAAGTAAATGACGGAGTTTCTGCGCGTCTCGTCGCAGAAAAGCATCAAACACCGACGAAAGTTTCGTTTTCCAGCCTAACCGAGACTTTCCCGGCAGAGGTTTCGCCTAGCCGGTGTCTTCGCTTTTACGCCACTGTAAACTTCCACGCGCCAACGGCGAAGCACGTCGTGACTACACCTCGCGACTCACCTGAAATTCTTTTCCTAGGTTACAGGTTCAGTTCCTCGGGCGGTGGAAACAGACGCTGGAGTCTGCGACGGACACGAGCCGTGTGGAATTCCGCCATGTTCGTTCGTCTGTGTGTGGAAGCGGCACGCGCGCGGGGGTGTTCGAGCTTTACCGTAAAACAACGACAACAACCAATCCACAGCGCGCGCGCGGACTCTTTTACAGTTTAGTACTGAACTGTACATGGAAATTATATCAAACGTTTCCTTTTACTTAATTTATTAATATTCTTTTTTGTATTAATATTACTTCTGCTACTACTATTAGTACTGTTGTTGTTGTTGTTGTTGTTGTTGTTGTTGTTGTTGAGAGAGAAAGAGAGAGAGAGAGAGAGAGAGAGAGAGAGAGAGAGAGAGAGAGAGAGAGAGAGAGAGAGAGAGACCTGGAGGGAGCAGGGAGGTGCAGTAGTATAATCAGGGGTGCAAGGTACTTGAGTAAATGTACTTCATTACTTAACTTAAGTATGGTTTTGGCTACTTCGTACTTGCACTGAGTATAAAAAATATAAGCAACTTTTACTTATTACTCCACTGCATTTGTGATTGAGTAGCAGTACTTTTCACTCCACTACATTTGAACGAACACTTATCCTTACTCGTTAAGCCGGAATCGATTTATACCGCTGTTATTTTCTTAGGCGGACGAGGCGAATATCGCCATCTTTAGGCTGCTGAAGGTATTGGAGGCCAAGTTGTGAATAAAAAACCACAAGAACGTGAATTAGGGGCGTAAAAATGTGTTTAACAAATGTTATTATATAATATATAACTTTATATAATACATAAAATATATAATTTACTAATCATTTCATTTTATATCTACTTGAAAATTTAAGTGATTGAGACTGACTTTTTGTTCTTTTTATCTACTTTGTTCTACCAATTTTCAAACATTGAGGTTAAATTCTGTTTCTGTCTTGGAAAACAATAGTTTGTTTTCATATTTCTTTTTTTGGGCTTTATTTGAGCACAAATAAAAATACTTCTTAGTACTTAAGTTCTTTTAAAATTGGATACTTTGCTACTTTGACTAAAGTCTTTTTGAAATGGGTGACTTGTTACTTGTATTGGAGTAATTTTTACAATAAGTATCTGTACTTTTACTCAAGTATGGCTGTCTGGTACTCTTTACACCCCTGAGTATAATGAATTTATTTCTTTGGCCTGCAAACATTCGAATTATGCCACTAGTTTAACTTCTTGAATTAATACATAATGCAATTATGTATAAAACAGGGAGTTTCTTACTTCTTGTGAAAACGAAAAACAAAAATCTGCGCTAAGCTGTTTTCTGTAAAGTACCATATGTTTGTTACGGCGACCCGTTTGTGTGTTGTGCGCAGATAACGAAAAAAATTAAAAAGGAGGTAGTGGAAGAGCGCAAAAGGCAATGCATGTGTGTCAATGTGAGTGTGTGTGTCTCTCAAAAATGGAGCACTGTGATGGGCGGGGGGGGCGGGGCTTCAACGCATCACTAATTTATTAAGAATGTACACGTCAATTACAGGATTAATTGTCACACTCCTAATAAGTTGTATTAATTAGCTCCTAAAGTTTTTTGTAACACACTCCTAATGTTTTTAGTCTAAATTGTGTCAAATGCCTAAAAACATAGGTAATACAAAACAATCCAGGTGTATTGGTTTAAACTCTTGACTTCTGGTATAACAGTGTTGGTGGAAGGGATGTGGGATAAATCCGATGACTTGATCCCCAATTTGCAAAACAAACACAACGATTGGTATTTGTGAGAGACGGAGGAAAAAAAAGACCAACGCTGTCTGGTTCATAACATGGGAAAAAAGAAGATGAGGAAAACGAGCAAAAGATAAAGTTATGCAATATTTCTAAATTTTACAGTTTTCAACATATTTCGTACGAGGACTTAATTGATGAATTTGCATTAAGAAAGGCCAGAAATGTCTGATTTTTGTTTCAGTTTGTGTGATTTTTTTTATTTTAAGGTTCTGTAGTTTGATTCAAAATATTTAACATATTTATTCTATATTTTATTTGGGTGTTATTCTTTATAGTTGAAATTTATACACTGTAAACCATGATGTTGTCTTTACTTGAACAATCAAGTAATGTTGACTAAACTTTACTTACACTTATGCGTTTTGGTTCTATAACTTAAGCATATGAGTTAATTCAACTATTTCCCATCAAAAATGCTTCAAAAGTGAAGTTAACTTAAAATAAGTAATCCAACTGTAGCCGGGGTCACGGTTTGTTTGACACAGAAGGCAGGAGACGTGGGTAGCAAAGTACAAAAACGCGTGTTTTATTAATTTAATTGCAAATTAAATTTAATTGCAATTAAACATCATATCGTTAAAACAGACATACCACACACACACACACTCGCGATGCACTCGTCCCCTCGGCAAGCAATTGGTCGTTACAATACCCAGTAATACGGCACACCATTCAAAGTCAAAGTCAGCTTTATTGTCAATTTGCCATATGTACAGTGCATACATACAGAAAATTGAAATTTCGTTCCTCTCAGTCCCTAGATACAAACAGATGACATTCAACATAAAACTTACAAGTACTAAAAGTAAGGTGTCATGGTAATAAAGTGACGATAGAGTAAATAATTCACGCTCACCCACACTCGCGCAATGATTCAGGGAGATCAATTAATGCACACAGTAGCTTGTGTTCCACGCCGCCACCACCGGAAGCGACCGATTGCTTGACTCGGCTCTGCTGCCTTCAGCGAGTACGCACGCGCACTGCACAATCACAGACACGCACATTGTGAAACAGGATCAACCAATTTGGAGTGACAGCTCGTCAGAATCGAACATTTTACATTTATTGGACCTCCTTTACAAGCCACAAGCATCTCCGGCTGGAACTGCGGCTGAGTGAGAGACTCGCCGCCCTCCTGTCGTTGGTTTGTGACGGGGAAGTGGCGGCGGACGCTATCGCTGCGACGGCAGGTCGAGAAGTGGAAGTCACAGAAAAAAAACTCGCTAAAGTTGTCGCTAGAGGCCTCTGAAAAGTCGCTAATTCTGCAGTTCTGCAGTTGGTGGTTATTGAAACAAAGTGTGGCGGCTTGATTAGGGGAGCCAGGTGGATGGACGCTGATGAGAGGAATGCGGCACAGCTGGAGCTGGAGGCGGAGTTTAGCGCCGTCACGAGTGTAGTCTAGCGCTTGGTTTGAATGACATGTTCCTGACGTCAAAGTTCCAAGAGGGACGGTTTTCTTATCTGTTCGGTAAGTTTATTGTAAAGATATAATGCATTTTGAGTGTAACATGCTTATAGTCTTTATTTTACATGTAATACTGAACATAAGCTGAAGGTGGAGTTTGGCGCTTGGTTTGAATGTTCCTGTCTGACGCCAAAGTTCCAAGAGGGACGGTTTTCTTATCTGTTCGGTAAGTTTATTGTAAAGATATAGTGCATTTTGAGTGTAACATGCTTATAGTCTTTGTTTTATTTGTAATACTGAACACAAGTCAAATTAATTCGTCGTGTATTTCTATCGTGTTCTCGTAATCGTGTATTTGGGCAGGATATTTTATAGTCAGTTTTGTCATCGTCTTTATTAACTAACAATATGGAGCTTAATGTTATTATTGACTACTATCATTTGTATAGAGCATGTGTACAGCCCATTTTGTACTGTTTTCTGTTAAAAATGTGTTTTTTTGACTAATCAAACAAGTCATTTTTGTATTAATTATTTTACTCTTCTGCTACAGTAGGTTGAGACAACAACGCGTGGACATGTAAGTATTATTGCATTTTAGTCGCGGAACATCATTTGAAACATGGTGGTTATGCAAAAACTGTACCTTTTCATGCTATACAATGACTGTCGAAATGTGGACTTTTAGATAGAAGAAAAGAGAGCTTTGGGATTCCCTGATGTTACAATTAATGGAGGAAGAAAAGGCACGAACAATCCTGAAGCCATGCCATCAAGAAAAGACAATGAAGATAAAAGATTCAAAATAATGTTCAGTGAGTAAATGACATAACCAGCTTCTTCACTTTTTCCTAATTACTTAGCATGTAAAACATTTCTGTGTGGAAGCTAATGTGACCTTATATTTCCTCAGGTATACATTATAAGAAGTTCAACAGAGTTGCAGGCTAAAATCTAAAGTAGAATTTCTACGAAGACCAGACAAGACCCAGTTCACAGATCATAATTATAAAACTAAAAGGGCGTCCTTTGGTCAGCGGTTGTCAAACGTTCTACAGCAAATAAAGGTCAGTATCTTAACATATTGTAAAGCATAGAAACATTAAATTAGTCATTTTTCTACCTGCAGTGGTTCCAAACCTGTTATTGTTATGTTGAAAACAAAGAAACATATTTTAAAGGAATGTGTGTAACCAACAATCTCTACCTTTTTAAAAAGTCTACCTTTTTACATTACTTTTTTAGTATGTACATGTGAGTTGTGCCTCAAAACTGCTTGGGTTGGAACAAATTTAGTGTGAGTGAATGATGGCAGAATTTGAGAAAACTATAACTTTAGAGTAGTTTAAATTTGTTAACATAATCTGTCAATTTTTCTGTATCACATTCTCATTACAATGCTTAAAATAGACTAAGGAGTTTTTGTCATTTCGTATGTATATGTGTATATATATATATATATATATATATATATATATATATATACATACACACACATACATACATATATATATATATAGTATATATAAATATAAAACACACACACACACACACACACACACACACACACACACACAACACACACACATATATATATATATATGTGTAATGTATATATATATGTATGTATGTGTGTCATTAGGACCTACATAATTCTCCAAAGACTAAAGTGCAGTTCTCTGGCAAATCAGCTGTGTTGTTCAAGTAAATGTTGTTCATTATTTTTATTTTGGTGTGAAAAATAAATACTTTGTACAACAGCTTTCAGAGTTTCCATGTTAAATAAATAATATATATTATAAATATTAATAATCATAAAATTGCTGAGTGTAACAAACTCGGTGATTTAAGTATTTTCTACAAAAATCCCAAGTTAAATAAACTTAAATATGCAAGTTTTCATTAAGTGCGTGCTGAGTCTATTGAACTCAATGGTTCAAGTTTATTTGACAAAACTGCCAAGTTAAAATAACTTACAAACGCAAGTTTTGGTGGAAGGTATTAATCAATTAATTTGAGGCAATGAGTGATATCAACTTATCAGGGTTTTCAGTGTAATTTTTAATAGCTTTATAGTTAAAATATAGACTGTTTTTGTAACTTTGATTATGCATACATTTTTGTCACACACACACACGCACGCACGCACACACACACACACACACACGCACACACACACACAAATGTGTGTGTGTGTGTGTGTGTGTGTGTGTGTGTGTGTGTGTGTGTGTGTGTGTGTGTGTGTGTGTGTGTGTGTGTGTGTGTGTGTGTGTGTGTGTGTGTGTGTGTGTCGCGCGCATATATATAATGCAACAGAGACATCTAGTGGTCATCTCCGATATGACATGAACAACTGCAAAGATTATTCCAGCAAACTATTTTTTATGTATAAACATAAACAACTTGTTTTTGTTATTACCATTGACTTTGCAACATTAATTTATACCATACAAAAAATGAACATATTTTGCTAAACAGGAAATAAAAGGTATATTTAAATGTCATCATAATTATTCGTTCTTTTTATTCAAAATGTTCTTGTATATCCAATATCTTCCATGTTAAATATTGAAACGCAAAGCGTTCGAAGTTGATAAGAGCACATTCCAGTGCAGATGCACGTAAACATCACACACGACCAAGACTAGAATATTTTAAAATAAAAGTCACAACGCTGTAGAGTAGACGAACAATATTTTTTAACAAGAGTGCTACGTCGTGGGAAATTAAAAACTAAATCTATTTTAAAATAAGTGTCTCTGGGTTTTAAGGGTCGGGATTATTTCTGTTAACAGCAACACTGCGGCGGAGGGAACCCAGGCGAGAGCTTTTATTGTGAAGCGAACGGCGACTCCGCTGGGCTTCAGCGCGGTGCCTATAAGTGAGTCCACACGGTCGTTCAGCATGTCCGCGCCCGCAATCCGCTGACGCTCCCTCGGCTGGATCATGAAACGCTCCGCAGTGTTGGGGGCTCTTTTTCTGTCAGTGGCGGCGGCCTACTACATTTATCTGCCACTGCCCGGCACTTTGTCGGAGCCCTGGAAGCTGATGTTCATGGACGCTATATTACGGGGTTTAATGCATGTGGTAAGATTTTGCATTTGTTTAATACAGTACTTCTTACAGTAATTACTTGACCGAATGTCACGTTTTATTGTTCTCTCATTGAAGCAGTTTTTAAAGAGCACATAAAACATTAAATAATGCTCTTTTATTATTACAATAATGTTTTTATTAATATTAATGTTGTCATTACCGCTGTCAGTATTGTAACAATCCTATTAAATGTTATTAATAATTGTATACGCTATTTGTATAAAAATAACAATATAAATACAATGCTAATGTTTTTTTTATTATTATTAATAATAATAATATATAACACATGTAGTGTGTGTGTGTGTGTGTGTGTGTGTGTGTGTGTGTGTATATATATATATATATATATATATATATATAATAACAATTACTTGTACATTGTGCTTGTACTATGGAATTAAAGCAATAACATACATATTATAAATAAACCTGTGGGGATTTTTTTTTCCGATCAGTTAGTATAGAAAAAATCTAAGCTAAAGAGAAATTCCTGGAAGTGATGTCTAGGAGAAATTCCTGTGATTTGTTTCCACAGAGCTTTTTTGTTCATGATCTCGGCCTCACTCGACCCTTTGATATCGCCAAGTATGTTGCGTCGCTGGATGAAATTAAAGGTCCAGAGTCCAGCCCCGGCATCAGGGTCTCAGAAACCTTCTTCCACGGAGTGAAAACCCTGGTTTTCGAGTCGTCTGGCCAGACACAGCGCTTGAGGAGAGCTCTGCTCTACTTCCACGGAGGAGGATGGACGCTCGGGAGCACAAGTGGGTGAAAGCATGAAAGAAAATGGCAGATTCAACTGGACACGACTAAACAACTCATAGTTGATTGTGATGCTCACAGCACCGAAGTGATGGGTTCCACTTCCCGGGAAATCATATAGTTTCTGTTTTTGCTTTTATCCCACAGAAATGTCGTCGTATTACTTGAAGTGCAGGGCGATGGCCGAGGAGCTGGATGCGGTGGTCATGTCTGTCGAGTGAGTGAGTGAGTGTGTTTGTGGTTCCGGCAGTTGTTCATGTGGCTGCTGCCATGTCCAGGTATCAGCTCGTACCGGAAGGCCGTTTCCCTGACCAGTATGAGGAGGCTCTTCGGGTTTGCAAGCACGTCCTGTCAGAAGAGGTTCTGTCTCGATACTCGATCGACCCACAGCGAGTGGCTGTGTCTGGAGACAGTGCAGGAGGAAACCTTGCCGCGGCCGTCACGCAGCAGGTAGCCAGGAACATCTCAGTTCTCGCGCTTTAATAGACGGCGATGCTGAGATGTGATCCGTATGTTCTGTTTTGGACAGATGGCTTTGGACAGGAATGTTTCAATCAGGTTCAAACTCCAGGGACTTCTGTATCCTGTGCTCCAGGCTCTGGACTTCAACACGCCATCCTACCAACAGAATGGACACGTTCCCATCCTTTACCGTCCGCTCATGGCTCGCTTCTGGCTGGAGTATTTGGGTGGAGATCCGCAGCTAGTGCCTTCCCTGCTGGCCAACAACCACAGCGCTCTGGACCAGATCCCACGGACGGCTGCAGCCCGAGCAAAGCTGGACTGGACCCGGCTGCTTCCAGCAGACCTTCAGAAGAACTTCAAGCCCGTGGTCCCTCTTCAGGGAGAGCCAGAGCTGCTGCAGAAGCTTCCGGGCCTGCTGGACGTGCGCGCGGCTCCGCTGCTGGCTGAGATGGAGGTGCTGAGAGCCGTGCCGCCCGCATACATCATGACCTGCGAGCACGACGTGCTGAGAGACGACGGACTCATGTACGCCAGACGTCTGGAGGAGGCCGGAGTCTCCGTCAAGCTGCAGCACTATCAGGACGGCTTTCACGGCTGCATGAGCTTTGCCTTTGGACCCTTTCGGTTTTCTGTGGGTCTGCGGAGCTTTAAAAACTACGTCAGCTGGTTGAGAGAGCACCTCTAGTGGTTTAAACTATCACATGTCGATCCAGAAGCTCTAATGGCTGCTTCCTTGAGAGTTTCCTCATTGATTTAAAAGCGTTTTAATAATATCACAATCATAAAATTTTTTAAATGATAATCCAGGCTGTTATAAACTACAGTTTATTCCCATGATATGATCAGATCAAAGACTGGTCTTGATTTTTTTAATTATATTTTAAAAAATTGGAAATATTAGATTAATTAATTAATACAAAGACAAACAGTTTCTGGCCGAAAATAACCACATTTTTAAAAAATGATTGAATTGCTGCAAGAAGAAATTTTTTATGTCTGAAGCACAAAATACATAGTGATCTGCCAAACACACACAAACTCTATGTCACACTTACGCAAACTCTCTCTCCCTGACACTCTTTCTCACACTAACTTTCCATCATTTCTTTCTTTTTATCACACACACACTTTCTCTCCCAGACAAACAAGTGTGTTGTGATCTTTGGCCTAGTTTAGTGCAGCTGTATCGAGGCGTGATGTCGACACAAATGCTCATCATCATTCTTTCATCAGTCACTTTCTCAGGAATGTGTTCATGTTAATAGATAATTTATGTATTTATATAATTTTCTGTTGAAAGTAAATCAACAATAAATTATTTAAAGAAATCATCATGATTTTGTGTATTTATTAACTATGCTCTTCTTGTGTTTAAAAGCGTCTTGCTTATTTTAACAAAGACACAAATGGTATTAATGTATAGTGTAAGTACTACGTTTTTGAGGCTTATATATCAATTCTTACAATATTAAAGCAGATCATAAAGCAAACACACATTTCCCCCGCCCATTGAAGCTCGTGACATCGCTCTTTTTAAAAGAAAGGAAAGAAGATTTTTCAAAATAAAAGTTTTACCAAATCGACCCTCCCCTCTCCCAAAAAAAGTTCAGAGTTTACATGTTTTCTGAATTTGTCGGTATTCGACTCTCGGTGCAAAAATGAAACGTATCAACATTTGGCAGAAGTTACGTACAGTGAAACACACACCCGAAACACGAACCATTTTATGGTTATGATTAATCAAAATGCACAATTTTAAAAAGGGGAATGACTTTCAATAACGGCAAAATTAAAGAAGGCTATTTTGAAGTTTTCGATTTTGTAGAGTTTATAGCGTATTGTAGAACATGCTGTTATTGCGCAATAACTGCTGTCAGCAATATCTTGGTCAGGTTTGTGACAGACGTCAAACGCCGTCGACAAGTTTGAACAGAATGCGGTTTAAAGTTATCGGGACGATTCTGCTCTCACTTGCAGCTTCGTATTACATTTATAGGCCTCTGCCCAGCACTATATCCGAGCCCTGGAAGCTGATGCTTTTGGATGCAAGCATACGTTCAACATTTAAACTGGTAAGATGTCACGTTCTCGTCATAATGGAATGCAAATCGATTTATCGCGCTGTATGTGCATATTTTATGATAAAACACCCTCTGTTCAGAGCTTTTTAGCTCACAGTCTTGGCCTGAGCTCCAGTTTCGGTTTTATTAAGTACACCATGTCGTGGACGGAAGTAACCGAGATCGAGGCCGGCGCGAGCCTGCGGGTCTCTGAGGCGGAGCTAGGAGGCGTTAAGACCCTCGTGTTCGAACCGACTCTCGGGTCCCAGCCGAGGAGAGCAGTGCTTTACTTTCACGGAGGAGGATGGACGCTCTGCAGCACAAGTGGGTGAAAGTCCAAAGGCTCAAATACAAAACACAACACATCAAATTACGTTTGTATGCAATATGTTTGTTTGTCTATTTATCTGATTGGCTTTTTGTGTGTAATTATTAATCTGTCTTTAACAACCTATTTTCTCATTGCCTGTTATTACACAAGTCTGTCTGTCTTCACACAAACAGGATTTTCGCTTTCAGTGATAAATTCTGTCGTATTACAGGAACAATTGCACTTTGAATCAGCGATAAACCAGAGCAGGAAACAAAGCAGTTACACTGAAACTCTTACTGTAAAGCGGAAGCCTACTGTACATGTTGGATAAAAACTGATAAGCACACAGAAGAAAAGACAGAGAGAGAGCAAGACTAACATCTGACCTACAGATCCCACCTGTCTGTCTGCCCTGCTGTCTTTCTGTCCGATTCAGCTTTTTGTAAGATGCATTTGATGTCTTTGTTCGTTACAGAGATGGAATCGTACTATCATCAATGCAGATCGATGGCTGAAGACCTGGACGCCATTATAATATCTGTCGAGTAAGAAAAGCTGTAGATGTTGTGGTAAAAACTGCTTGTGGTTCAGTAGCATCACTTTCCCGACACGTCCAGGTATCGTCTGGCTCCGCAGGCCCGTTTCCCTGACCAGTATGATGAGGCTCTTCGGGTTTGCAAGCACGTCCTGTCAGAAGAGGTTCTGTCTCGATACTCCATCGACCCACAGCGAGTGGCTGTCTCTGGAGACAGTGCAGGAGGAAACCTTGCCGCGGCCATTGCCCAGCAGGCATGTAGAAAGATCTAATTGTTGTTGCCTAATCGACGATTGTGCACATAAATCAGATTGTCTGGAATATCACAGAACGTTTTTTGTTGGGTGATTGTTGGGTGATTTTATAATCAAAGCACCAATTCAAAATCTTTTTTTTTTTTTCACGCTTCATTGATGCTGACATCACTTATGTCACCGGTGTTTGATGACAAGCACAGTGACATCACTCACAACATATTTATGATGACGTCATCCATTTGTGATGTCATTCACACGACCCTTCATTTGTAATGACATAATTCAGTCCGCAAATACTAGGGAATTGAAATTTCCTGTTAAATCACCACGTCTTCTTAATCCTAGCCTCACTGGGTTTTATTTTCAGGGTAGGTGTAATATTTCAGAGCAACAGAAATAATACACTTTTTGGGCTAGAACTTGTTTTTAGAGAAACACTGCACTATGGGATAATCCATTTGCTGTGTTTTTGTCTCTGTTGGTAGATTGCAGTGGACGCTTCCATCCCTGTAAAATTCAAGTTACAGGCGCTCGTCTACCCTGCGCTCCAGGCCCTGGACTTCAACACACCCTCTTTAATACAAAATGAAGACGCTCCATTGCTTCAGCGTCCGCTCATGGCTCGCTTCTGGCTGGAGTATTTGGGTGGAGATCCGCAGCTAGTGCCTTCCCTGCTGGCCAACAACCACAGCGCTCTGGACCAGATCCCACGGACGGCTGCAGCCCGAGCAAAGCTGGACTGGACCCGGCTGCTTCCAGCAGACCTTCAGAAGAACTTCAAGCCCGTGGTCCCTCTTCAGGGAGAGCCAGAGCCGCTGCAGAAGCTTCCGGGCCTGCTGGACGTGCGCGCGGCTCCGCTGCTGGCTGAGATGGAGGTGCTGAGAGCCGTGCCGCCCGCATACATCATGACCTGCGAGCACGACGTGCTGAGAGACGACGGACTCATGTACGCCAGACGTCTGGAGGAGGCCGGAGTGTCCGTCAAGCTGCAGCACTATCAGGACGGCTTTCACGGCTGCATGAGCTTTGCCTTTGGGCCCTTTCCTTTCGAGGTGGGCGTGCGAGGCTTCAGGGACTACCTCAGCTGGTTAAAGAACAATCTGTAGGGGATTTCCTCGTGTTTATTCTAGTTTAGTTCTGATCAGTTCTGCTCATGTTCATTAACATCTCTCTGTTCCTTCAACTTTCTTTTGAACACAAGAGCTGCTGTTGTTTCTACGTGATGAGATGCTGCTCACTATTTGTGTTAGAGCTGGACGAGACTGAATAAAACCTACAATGAAAGAAGAACGCATTTTTCCTTTGGTTTCAATCTCACATTCACGTCCGCTGAACCCGAACACAGGACCAACCTGCTTTCCTGAGAAGTCACATGATCCTGAGCTGTTGAAGGCCCGAGGAGACGGAGCGTAACAGGAGCCGCGGTGATTCATCACAGAAGAGCGTGTGAACGCAGGAATGTTACACATTGTTCTCACTTCCTGGATCTAAAGGTAGTCGCCATCTCCACCGAAACAACATTCCCTCTTATTAAATTATTAAATGCAACTCTGCAGAAGGTCCACAACAATGTCTGCAATGTACACTTCAGCTACAATTATTATCCTCTATAACACTTTTTAAAATTCCAAACCTTCCAAAAAACGTCATCGTTTTTAACGCTTTCACAGTGATCTGGTCACGTTCAGTGTCAGAAGTTTCTACTCTCACTTACAGAACTTTATCAATTTTTACGTCATGAGAAACTGGGCCGATTCCAGTCTCTCTGGGCCTGAAGATAGGGACACGCCCAGAATCATCTGCCATCCTATCACAGGCAACACACAGGCCTACAGACAATTAGGCTTTGATTCACTGGGTTCAATTGATTCAATAAATGGTTTTTGACGGACGAAACCAAAAACCCACACGACCACGGAAGGAATATGTTATGTTATATATGCAGATCTGATGTTATATACGTGATGGCACTTCTTTGACGCGTCACAACCAGTTCTGACCAGAGCCAAATCTCTGACCTGCATGAAGTGTTTAAGATTTATCATAGCGCTGTTTGTTCACATCTTTGTGGGTTTTAGACTTGGGTTTCAATACAAAAAGCTAACAAAAAGAATCTTGAATCATAGTCGTGATATAAAAGCAGCCATGATGTCATTCCACAAACAGACCAGTCTCAAAAACAGTTTAGTTGAAGTTAGAAACGTACAGTATTAAGAAAACAGCAAATGACAGCGTGTCAGGCGGCATACGGAGGAGTGAAGGCTCCGTTGGGGGGGCAGTCCCCCCGTCTTTCTCATTTCCTCCAGCGCTGGTTTCCATTTGTAGCATTTGACGTGAACAATACATTTTTCAGGCCGATAAAGGGGGGTTGCAGAATTTGGGGTCTACATGCTTGCCAAGTTCCATATTCCCCAAGTGCAATGGTGCGTTGAATCAAACCTTCGTAAATCTCGGTGAAACCCCCCACGATTAGTGCAGAGGAAACATTCATCAGACCTTTACAGCCCCTCAATCCCCCAGTTATCAGCATTCTACAACGATGACATAATCGCGGCCCACTGCACCAGGGTCTTCTGGACTCATCTGAACAAAAGCAGCTTCGAAGTATTAAAGCAGCAGGTCGCACACAGATAAAGCTTTAGTACTGTGGTTATCGCTCAGTTAACTGGTCAATAAGAGATGTTTTCTGGTTAACAACACATCAGCTGCAGGAAAAGGGAGGCAAGGGAGGACCCTGAGGAGCAGGAGAGAGATCAGTCAGATACAGAGCAGAGACAGCCACCACTCCCACACACACGTTTTTCCCACGAGTCTGTAACTGTAGAGTGAGTCTGTGTAGTTTTCCTGGCGTCAGCTAAATCTAACTCAACCAGATTTTTGCTTCACTCCTGCTGGAAAACCCCTTGTTTCCGGCTGTCCACTGTCGCCTGCCCTTTTCTTTCCTCATTGTGTCCTTCACTGACGAACTCTTCAGGCCAGAGCAGGACGTGTCCACACACGCACGCACGCACGCACGCACGCACGCACGCACGCACTCACGCACACACACACACACACACGCACACACACACACACACACACACACAGGACAGTGGACTGAAGACTCCACTAGATCACAGAAGTGACTCGTTGACTTGAGAGTGACATTACCATCTCTTTAACAGGATGAGGGAAATGTAACTATGAGGGAGTGTAGTATGTGTTACAGTGTGAAACTTTCATGATCGAGTCTGAGCTTACTCGGCACCGTACAAGCCAGGAGCGCCCGGAAACTACTGGAGTGAGAGGAGATTCACGGGCTGGGAGTGCGGGAACAACAGTAGCTCTTGATTCAGACTGATGGCTTGATTCAAAACCCGAAGGCTGTTTTTAATTAAACTTTGGTTGTTTCAGACTTGGAATGGTGCCTGGAGATGGAGAACATGGTGTGAAGAGACGCCGGACGCCTCAGTCCAATAATCTGGTTGAATTGGCATGCGAATGACTTTGACTCTCCTTCTGGGACACTTTCACATCACATGAACAAATAATCGTGAAATAAGAAATGTCGCTGGTATCCCGGGGAAGCCGGTGCACTGGAAACAGTGTGGGTAACAGAACCACAGGCAAGGCCTTGAGCAGCACGAAATACCCCCCGGACTTCATGAACTCCACCAGATTGCAACCACATGTCAGGAATCGAATACATGCAGAACTGCATCCAGATCACTGCGGATTGTTAACCGGCTGTAGAGAAATGTGGCATAGTGGGTGAAAGAACCAGATTCTAAATGTGAGGCCCTGTCGGGTGTTTCTGTTCAGAGTTTGAATGTTTCCTCTGGGTCTCCGGATTTCACCCACAGTCCATAATTGAGGTATAGAAAATTATCCAAATTATTGTGTGAGAGTGTAAATGTGTGATTGCTCTCCAAATGGCTGACTATCGGTCCAGCAACAGACCTAAAATTGATGGCTGGACCAGCTGAGAATTTGTCTTGGTGTCAACCACCGAGGCAGCCATCTGCGGTGCTATGTGTATGTAGTGTAATGTTACTTGTGCCAAATTGCACGTGCTACTAACAGACTTCCACAAGGTTCCTGAAGAAACATCTTGTTTCCTTGTCAGCGCTGCGTGTGACTGGATGGAATGACAAAAAGTTCTCTGACTTTGCCTTATATCAGAAAGAGACCTGTGAGACCCAAACACCTGCAAAATACGTAGTTTGATTTCAGATATTTCATCATTAACGACAGTTCGTTTGTGTGACAACCACTTTATAAAATACCTATAATAATACAGTAAATTAAAAAGGTATGGCTTTACTGTTTTTCAATTATCTCCCTGACTGTTAAACGTTCAAAAAGCAATAAAATATGATAAGGTTTGGAGTTGTTCTGCGAAAATGAGTTCACAACAGAAAGCGAAACGTTCTCGGTGGTCATAACGTTTGTCCGTTACAGTGTCCGGTATTAGTGTTTTCTCGCATGTCCACACAAGGGATTTTGTTTCATCTGCAACTTTAACACTAACACACACTTTTAACAGAAAAACGAAAGCGCCTGAAGTCTCGGCACTGAGCGAGACTCGCGCGCAGGTCCTGGTGAGTGCAGACGCGCGCGCTCCGCCTCCATGTTTGTTCACTAGGAGTCAAGAGGAATTCAGACCCGCTTTTGTTTCGCGCCGCTGCGGGAATAGACACGCCACGGTCGGCATGACGAGCTCACACGGCACGCAGTACGTCGGACTCATGCTGCTGGCCGCCATCCTGCTGCAGACCATCGCCGTGGCCGTCACCTTCATCTACTTCAGCAGCGTCCTGTCGACGGTAAGAGACGCGGGGCTCCGGCGGCTCCTCTCGGCTCTGCGGGAGGAGGACGGAGGTTTCGCCGACACTTTACCTGTTGCTCACGGAGCTAGTTAGGTATTCAGCCAGTCAGTCTATCAATCAATCAATCAATCAATCAATCAATCAATCAATCAATCAGTTCGTTCGTTTCAAGAAATCTCACCTACAAAGACAGTCTGAAGTCAAAATGTAGTGAACTTCCTACGTCATAATAAACTTTGTGACGGTCATATAAACTGTTCTGGACAAACTTGAAGGATATAACGCTGAACGATGAAAGCGTTGCAGCACATTACATAGTTCATTAATGTTGGTGAGTTTTGTTTTAAGTAATTGTAACTGTTGTATTCATGTTGATTATTCACGTATTTGTGTCCGTCTGTTAGTATAGAGGAGGGTGTGTGATGCGTGTTCACGCGCGGTGTTTACTGTGTGAATTCGTTTCACGCGCAGATGAAGGAAACTTTCTCGAAGAGCAGCGTGTCGTGTCTGACGAGCGCGAGCGCGCACGGGGCGCCGGGAAAAGACGACCCCTGCTGGCAGGTTACGCAACAGCTACACTTCCTGATCGAAAAGGTGCCACCACATTTCAATCCGCACTACAGCTTGTGAACAAGCTAGTGATTTTCCTGTCTTTGTTCTGAACAGTCCATGTCCAGTCGCTACCAGAAGGAGATCTCGTCTGCTGTGAAAGGTGCAGAGAGCGTCCTACTCTTTCCAGTCAGAACTGACACGCATTAACTGAGACGTGTGTGTTTACAGATGAAGTCTCGCGTGTTCTTCCCTCTCTGGTGATGCACGAGCAGGACGACTCGTCCCGGCCTAAGATCGCCGCACACGTGACGGGGAGTCACACGCAGGACAAGGACACGGGAGGTACGATTGCGATGATCGAGTAACACAAGGTTCGTCCTCGGGCCGTAGTTCACATGTTCCCGTTTATGAGCGGCGGCGGGTGAAGTCAGACTGACAGGTTGGTTGAAGTCCAAATCAGATAAAATACAAAGTGCAGAGTTGTGGAGACCCACACAAACAACACAAGAGATTTTGTAGCGTTGGTGTGCGACATTGAAGCATGTTTCACTCCAACCTTAAAAAAAAAAAAAAACAAGTAACTTGATCCAAATCTGTGAATTCAGTTCCCTCTTCCGTCGCACTGCCAAACGTGGAAACAATGCAGCTTTTCTGTCAGACCCGACCCATAATCCCTCTCTCTGGCTCAACCCGCAGGTCTGCAGAACAGGAAGGTTTTCGGGCAGAAGATCCAGTCGTGGGAGTCTACGAAAGGCCTGGCCTTCCTTCAGAACGTGGAGCTGAGCGACGGAGAGCTGGTGGTCCCTCAGTCCGGCCTCTACTACATCTACTCGCAAACCTACTTCAGACACGCGCTCACGAACGAGGAGGGCGACCAGGTCCGGGGGAAGCCCATGCTGCAGTATGTGTATAAGAAGGTCATCTCGTACGTCGTGCCCATTCTGCTGATGAAGAACGCCCGCACCACCTGCTGGTCCCGGGACTCTCACTTCGGCCTCTACTCCATCTACCAAGCCGGCCTGTTCCAGCTGGGGGCAGGAGACCGTGTGTTTGTGACCGTCAGCAACGTCAGCACCGTGAACATGGACGAGAAATCCAGTTTCTTTGGGGCGTTCCTGGTCAGCTAGGCCTGAGACGAAAGCACAGCCTCTGGCAGTGAGGGATTGTTCTTACCCAAGCTCGTTTTTGAGAGGCAGCGGAGCACCAGAGAACAACTGGACACGTGTGGACACGCTTGACTGGTGCTCTTGTCTGTCACAAGTGCAAATGATGGGCTCCAGGAGGGGCCGCAGGAGGACGGGGCTCCACCAGGACGCAGGCTTTTCTCTCTGGAGTGAGACGCGGCCTCGCAGCGTCATGGGGTTTTCCCTGCGGAAGGCCGTGGGTTTGAATCCCAGTGAAAACCTGTTTTATTGCGAGTCTGTCCAATGCAGAAATGTAAATGTTTCTCTGTTTTAGATCAGAATTCATTCATCTTTAACTGTGAACTACGAGACTGTTTGTGCCGAACTGTATTTACATTCTTATAAAAATGTGTTTTTACACATTAGCTGATTGATTGAGCGAAAATAGTAGTAGGTAAAGGTTGAATAGGCATTGTAGCATGTCACACACACACAGGTTTTGGTTTGAGAAATTTTTAACATTTTCATGATGCCAAAGGCTCGGCCATGTTCTGCCACCTAGCGGTGAAAAACAAAAAAACAAACACTCAGACAGTCAAATAACAAATTAAATATACAAGCAGTCAAATTATAAATTAAAGTGTCAGTTCATATATAGGACTTTAGAGCAAAGTTGGATTGTCAGAGTTAATGAGATGTGATAAGGCTCCACTTTGAATTCTCATCTGCACTTTGTAACCGTAAGCAGCTCAGGGAAACGTGGAGTAACACGCAACAAGTGCAGAGCTTCTGTCAATAGCTCCAGACGGTAAAAGAAGAAGACCAGAGTCATTGTCAGGATTTCTGTCTTTTAGTGAAAACATGTTACATTTAAATTACATGTATTTGAATGCCCAGGAGAAAGAAAAACAAACCGTTTCAGACAGGAAAACCGAGCACGATCAGGACAACGCAAGTTTGACAGGAAACCGCAGCCGTGCCCGGCTCATCTGCGAACGAGCAGAAACTACGTTAAGTGACACCCAATAAATACTGAAATGTTAATGTAACTTACAAAATATATCATAAAATGTACTTTTCATTCCAATTCCCATGTACAAAAACAGTTTATAAATACGAGCGTCTAGTGATGCTGTAGGGAACCATCGATCGGAACAGCTCGTTCGGCTAAAGCTAGCACACACGCATGCGCGCGCACGTGACCCGCGACAATGAGGTCAGGTAGATTCCGCCAAAGACGCTGCGTTGTGCATCACTCGCCCTGACTCCGCGTGGCGACTACGAGTGATGCACAAGGCGGCGACCCCAGCTATAAATAAGAGATAACATGAACCGGAACCGAATCACAGTAGCTGCCTTATCAGGACGTTCTCGTGGTGCTCAGTCGAACCTCATGTCCAGCGGCTCATCAAACCCTTTGTCTTCGTGCGGCCCGGCGGCCAGGAACGAGGCTACGGGTGAGCCGGCCCCCGCGGGGACGGCGAGCATTCCTCCTCCGCCGCTGGCGCCTGCACTCCGCACCGCTATGCTGGTGACGTTGATGCCCAGGGTGAGTCTAGTCTGCTCCAGGGCCTTTTCAGGCACGGCAAAGGCCTCCAGCTTCTTCTCGCCGTTGGCCATGTAGGAGTTCTGGCAGCCCCTGCAAATGCAGTCCAGACAGGCCTTGCGGTTGGAGTAGCAGGGGCAGCGCTGGCCGCGGCACGTAAGAACACTTGGGTTTTGAGTGGCCCGGCCGCACTTGCAGCCCTTTTTCTCTTGAGTCTTTTTGTAAACTACTTTTGTGGGGCTTCCTGGAATGAGAGCACTGCTCACAATCCGTTCCTTCATTTTCTCCTTTGACTTCGGAGCGCTCGGTTTGGATTTAGCGCAGGCCTTTTTAGGCCCGTGGTGGTCGAAGCTCCGGTTTTTGACTGGTTTGGCGGGCACCAATAAGGTCTTGCTAACTTTGGAGAGCCCCCCGCCGTTCGGCACCAGGGCCATGTGAGGAAGAGTCTGAGCAAGGGTCTTGGGTTTGCACCTGACGCTGACGGGGGAGGCGGGGGCACAGATGAAGGTTGAGATGGGAAGGGGCTGAATCTTCTCACTGTCGCTTTCTGACCGCGAACGTTTCCGATTAGACCGTGGAGCGGTGGGCGGGATGTGCTGCTGTTGTCTCTGTGTCGGGAGAAGCTCTGGCGAGTCTGGTGAGAGCGAGGAGGAGAGGAGCCGTGGTGAGTCGGTGCAAGCCAACGGGTCGTTCAGGTTCCCCGAAGGCTCGAAGGGCAAGTGAAGTGTAGCCGGACATTCGTGGTGAGAGCCATGGTCTGGTTCCAGAGTCCTGAGCACTTCCTCCACGCTCAAAAGGAGAGTCCCACCTTCATGCTTGACATCTTCACCAAAGCTGCAAATGTCCACGGATCCAGTGCAGAGCTCCTCCGCCACCACGCACACCGGGATCTCGCTGCTCAGACTCTCCTGTTTTACTTCCTCGCTGCCGTCTTCCGACACAGCTCGCTCCAGACCGCCGCTCCGGTCTTCGGCTCTGGTCAAGCCATTGCAATCCTGGAGCCCATTCACTCCCACAGGACTGAGGCTAGACTTCTGGAGCTCTGCAGTGGGCGACCGGTCCTCGTCAGGGAGTGTCTCTGGGGTGGAGGGGGTCGAGGAATGGCTCGCCGGCTCCTCCCCTTTCCCTCCGTCCAATGACAGCCCCTCGTTCAGCAGCGTCAGGATGTCTGGGGACACCTGCTGGTCAAAAGAGGAAGCGGCGACGTACTCGCAGAGCTTCCGGTAGCAGTCCACTAGGATGCAGAGCTGCCTGTTCTCCTCAAACTGCTCGTAGTCTTTGCACCAGCTGCAGGACGGCTTCATCATCATCTTCTTGCCCTTGCAGGACTTACAGACGTAGTGCTGGCACGAGGAGTTCGTTGGAGCTACTGGATCCTGGAGTAGATTCCCTGAGACAAGAGAAGAAAACAGAGGATGATCAGGGAAATCAACCTTCTCCACCTGGCTTCCGGAAGACTAAGTAATAGTGAAAATAAAAATGCTTTAGCAAGAAAAATGACCACATGTATTATACATTCAAATAAAACGTTTAAATTAATCTCTTATAATAATTAAGCTTTGAATCACGTTTTTACATTTGTATAAAGCTAAATTCATTGTAGAAAATAAAAAATATAATACACCAAAAAATGTTTTATAATGCAACAAACTTACATAAAATGGACAATTTATAGAGAGAATAAGATAAGTATATCATTCTTATATTAAACAAGAACGTATAACAATACATTTATAACATAGCAATAAACATGTTTAATCTTAAATTAAAAACGAATTCATTTAATTACAAATCAGTAATTTACAGGATAAGCATCAAAGACCAAACAACTGGACGAGCAGCAACAGGAACTTGACGGCTAATCCGCATGAGATTTGCCGGAGTTCTGAAGTATTCCGCGGGATTCATCAAATAACATTAATAATAACAACGATTCAGGACCTCGCTCGCGTGCGTTTGTGTGTGAGAGAGGGAGCAAGCGAGCGGGGGTGTGTCGCTCTTACCGCACACGAGGCACGCGAGCGACTGTCTGAAGAAAGGCAGGAGCTTGAAGATTTCGGCCGCGGCCTGAGGGTCCCGGGGGTCGCACTGCAGCACCGAGCGACACGCTGATACGTAGAGAGTGGTCGCATTCACCGGGTTCATCGCAGCAGAGTCGCGCTAGACGGTTCCGGTTAGGCGAGGAAAACACAACTAAACAAACGGGAAGCTTCGATCCCGCCAGCAACGTTGACCCGAACCTGCGCGGAGAGAAAGGCGATCGTCTTTACATCGCACGCACCAACAGCCACTCCATCTTAGCGTCTGCCCCTCTTCCACGGCAAGAAATACGGCCAGATCATTGTCACGGGACGGAGGCAGATCCACGCCGATCGAACTGGCCAAACATTCAACGGTGCATGTGCAGATCAACCCGCATCTTTGATCTTTTAGTCGGCAGCTCCAAACCGGAGGCGCTCCCCGCGCCGATGTACCGCGGCTGCCCACTGAAGAGAGGCGTCGAGCCTGACGCGAGAGGCGCTTGTGGCGATCCGGTTCCAGAGAGTCAGTTATTGTTTTCTTCCTGCACGGGCACGAGCGCAGCCGTTCCCGCCTCTCAACCACCGTCGTCACGATAAAAAGCCGAGCCGGAGAACGGGCCTCAGTTCGCGCTCGGCGTCTCTCCGCGCGTTATCGCGCCAGGTGTCCTGTCTGCATCCCGGTGAAATCACGTCTGGTCGCGCCACACAAAGCGCCGAGTTCTGTACCCGACGGATGTCACCGTGCGCTGCGCCTCAGGAACAAAAACAGGCCGCCTCGCTCCGCATTCAAGGCTTATCCTGCAGTTTTCCTCGCGCTCAGACGAGCAGAAGCGGTCACGCGGGATACGCAGAAGAATTTAGCATCCTTTCCACACACAGGAATCATCATGTAGCCAAAACGAATATAATTTCACAGGCGATATTGAAATGCAAATGTATTTGAACAGGCTTCTCCCTCCCTTCCCTTCCTCTCCGCATTAGATCAAGGAGGGGGCGCTGCTGTTCACATCTCGCGAGATCAAGGCACGGAAACTGTCCGCAACGGTCATCTCGCGATTCTTTTCATTCGCCGCTTAACCTCGCGAGAAGAGAGCGCGAGATAATGTGGGAGACTGTGGTTTCCTTGGTTACGCAAACGTGAGGATGTGGGGCGTGTACAAGCGTTTCATATTTCGCGTTGTCGATTCCTTGATGAGTGACGTCAGCGTCAAGCACACTGCGCTGAACTCGGTGCACGCTTCAACTTGCCATAACCGGCCAAAACTGAACAACCGGTCGGGGACATTTTGGTCGTCAAAACATGTTGCAAGATCCGTTGAAAACGTTAATTCTGAAGAGGCCAACCTGCATCTCTCATCACTAAAACTGACAGAACTACGCACATTGACGATTACACTTTTGAAAAGCAAAAACACTACAGAACAGATAGAATCTAAAAATCTAACCCACGTGCAATAACTGCAGCAAGAATGTGCAATACATCTGCAACAATGCTATTTATATTTCATTCATTTATGTCACTGTTTTTTCTTTATTATTTATATATTTAAGTAAATACATGCAAAATGATGGAAAAAGACGGAGTCAGACCACACTCAATTGCTTGTTGTCATTTCGCAACTTGGCCAATAAAGATTCTGAATAGAATGACTTTGTTGTTATAAATTGATCTATTCACACACACACACGCACGCACGCACGCACGCACGCACGCGCACACACACACACACCACACACACACACACACACACACACACACAGAGTGTCTTTGGTATTGTGGACTGTGGAAAAACACGCTTAAATCCACTAGATGGAGCTGTTACAGTGTGTTTCTCTAGTAACTAGTCTAGCTCACGTACCACTGACCATATTAATCTCACATTAACAATATTAAAGCATATTAAACTAAAAAAAGTAAGTTTGTCAATATGGACACTAGGGACCATATCGAGACTGCTTTGCATTACACCATCTAATGAAGTCACACACACACGTGCACTATTACTTGTATTTACTTTTTTTTTTATAATTTGTTCTAATAAATTCCTTTGTTCTTGTAGTGTCCAGCAAAGACTTTACACACAGACCCAAAATATCTTTTAAATAGTTTTATTTAAACATTTCTTAAAAAAGCAGGTTCAAATCGGCGCCAACGACCAGAACAGAACCTCGGGTTTGTAGAAAAACATGGCCACAGTGAAAAGCTTGAGAAACGAGTCAATTAAACACAGACTCTGAACACACAATCAATGCATCAACAAAAGACCAGATGAACCGGGGGAATATCAAAATGAGTTCACACGCAATTCCTATTAATTCTAAAGGCTCCAGACCACCGATGGCCACAGACTCAAACCCCGGTCTGAGCAACTGTGAGTGTCCAGTCAGGTGAACAGAGTGAAGCAGGACAGACAAAAACCACTCGCAGGGGTTTAACGGCCATCCGAAGCTGATAGGAATCGCCAAGCTCAGAACATCTGCATCCCAAATCCCTGTCAGGACAACAAGACAAAGTCCAGATGTTAAGTATGTTCTGAACCACACACGGTCCATGACAATCACTCACAGAGTCATCTTCCATTATGGCTGTCGAGTCAAAGAAGTCTGGTCTGAGTTCAGCTCTTTCTCTCCGGTTTCTCGATGCCGGCTAGAAGAGAAAGGGAGATGAAACGGGAGCGACACATGAAGCTTGCCTGCAGAAGATTGGAATTCCTACCAAGTCGATCACCATTGTGTCCTCAAACTCCTCATTCATGTCTTCCAGCTGACCACGGGATGACATCATCACATCTTCAAAGATGGGCTCGGCGTCGTCCTCCATGAGGCCTCGTCTGCAGCATGAGTCGTTTAAAAATCACTCTTACTAATGAGTGCCGAGCAAATTAAATGTTTAATAAAGAAAGGAGTAACATGCAGAAGTAAAATGAACTATGGCAAGCCGCACTAAAATTTAACCGTCTAAATGAGATTGACTAGGCACAATTACTAGTTTAGACACAGTGCGCTTATTAGTACAGAACGCCACTTGAAAAAGTTTAAGAAAGAGTCACGTCAAGGTTAAATGTTGAGTTATAGTGAAAGATAAAAAACGTTTAGCTTTGTTTCATGCATCTATTAATCCCACGCCTTGTGTGTGGAAAAAACGATTAGAAAAGTTAGAGATGGAGTACTTACACCTGCTGTCTCACTCCACCGCTGCGAGATTTCATGTAGTTCATTCCTCCTCGCTCCTTCCTGTTTACCTCCTCCATCTTCTGCTGATCCAGCCAGGACATTTGCATCTGTGGGCTGAAGCCAAATGGAAGCATTAGTGAAACCCAAACCACCCTTAACAGCAGGACACGGTGAAGGCTGTGCACGACATGTCATGCAACCGTCCGTACTTGTGCAGGTAATCTGGTTCTGATCCGTGTTCGGACGAGTCCTGGTCCGGCATGTGTTCCGCTGCCTGTCTGGGATTTTCTCTCAGCACTGTAGATGTGAGCTGTGGGGTGTGGAGGGCCCCTGGTGTCTGCAGGGCATCATTACGCATCACCCACGAGCCGTCGATACTCTCCTCTGTTGGGCCGGTCAAACATCAGTAATCACTAAAAACAAGTCAGTGGAGTTAGGGAGTGGGACTACCATCTTGCCGCTTCCTGTGCTGCGGCGGCCGGCCTCTTTTGCTGCGGACTGTGCTGGTTTTACTGGTGGTGCTGCCGGTTGTGACAGACATGCGGTCGTCATCTCCTCCGGTCAGCAAGGAGTTCCTGTAAGCGATGAGAGGAAGCCACACATCCTCTCTCCTCTCCATCATGTACTCGGTCATGAACTTCTCTAAATACGCGTGTCTGAAACCACACAACAAAGAGTAAAAAGCCTGTGGAGAAGGACCGCGGTTCTGAACACTGCACTGAACACGTACACAGTCTTTTTGTCCTGACGCAGGAGTTTGGAGGAGAACTCGCAGAGCACCTCCAGGAAAGCCAGGTTGGGTGGAGGATACTCGGGGCCTTTCGGGTTTGGGACTTTAAAGGCAAATTCGATGCCATCTCTGAGGAAGTATAACCACATGTACAGTATTAATTCGTGCATATTTAAGAGTGAAAATATAAAGGCAAATTCTATGTCATCTCTGAGGAAGTAAAATCATATGTACAGTATTAATTCGTGCATATTTAAGAGTGAAAATATTAAGGCATGTGTTTCCATTGAATGGGAAGTTTTTTTTCTGACAATCAAAGCCACTGTAACGCATGTTAAATGTAACAGTATGCAAATGCAACAGTAACACATTTACTATATAAAACACTATAATGACATCATCACTTGTGGAGCGTTCTCACTTGTGCAGTGTTGCCACGGCCTCCCTGGTTTTGATCTGGTCCAGGCCGAACGTAAGAGCGAAGCGACGTGCCAGCTCCTTAATGCCACTGACGTGAGAGGACGTTCGGTCCAGATTGGGCCCTTGGTCATGGATCAGCTCATTGAACAGCTGAAAGAGACAGGGAGTCATCAGAGGTTCACAGAGATCAGATGTGACCGTCTGCAGAGCCATAGCACACCTGCTGTAAGCTGAGGATCAGAGTCTTTGCACACTGGATCTTGTCCATCTGTCTGGTTTTACTCAGGGTTTCTTTGATGATGTCACCATAGTCGTTGTAATACTGCAATCAGAGAATGAAGAGCAGCAGTTGAGCATCAGCAGTTGAGAGACCCCCATAGACGCAAAGAGCTCCATACCTTCATGTACTGTTTAAAGATGTCAGCAGCGGACGGCATGTCCACAATATCGAAGATGATTAGTTTGCAAAAGGCAGCCAACAGGTTCCTTCTTTTGTGAAGGGCTTCAATCTTATTGGCTTCATCTTCTTCATCCCCCTCTGAAAGAAAAGACCCCAATGTAAACCTGCTCAGTCCTGATCAGTGTTACTCAGACACATACCCAAGCTTTGATTTTCATCGTCCTGGTCAATGAAGACGTGGTCTAGGACGAAGCTGAGCAGCTCGTTCTGCAGACTCACGTCCGGGTTAAAGACCAGAGGCTGCAGAGCTTCTCGTCCACCGGAAACCAGCTGGTGACTGAAGATCATGAGCAGGTCACAGAGCAACATGAAGGCCTGCGCAGAGGAAACATCTCACTCAATGGAGAAACCCTTCCCAAGAATACAAGAATAGTGCATAACAGAGTTTAAACCAGGCAAACAATGCACACAAGTGGAGGATTGAGGCGCTGCAGTACTTTTTTGGAACAGCGGGGGTGCTGACACTCAACTCCAATCTCCAACTGATGCAGCAACACAGATTTAGCTTATCAAAAGTCTTAGGAAAAGCCAAAACTACTATTGTTATGTAATACTAACAAAAACACACGTCATAATGTCTGTCAAGTCAAATCTAATCAAAACTGTCTCTCGAATGCAGAATTGTGACTACTGCGAGTTGCCTCGTCCCTGATTCAGACCCTGGTTTACCGTGGAGGAAACCTGCTTTACCTGCTCCTTCACTGGAGTGTTGACATTGGACAGACACTGCTGGCAGACCGCTAGAAAAGACTTGACCACCCTCCTCAAAGCCACCAGATCGTCCTGCTCAAAAACACACATCAGCTCGACGCTAATGAAGGCCGCCGCCACCGCCATATGAAGTCAGAGGAACCTTAGAAGGAAATCCTTCTGTAATTTTCACCAGCTGCCACAGGATGGAGTAATGGGAGCACTGCAGCGCCTGGACCGCGACCTGAACACACAACAGCCTCAGCACCAGCACTTCAGGGCCTGTTTGTGCGGGTTCATCTTATGTGCGGTGACTTGCCTGCTCCGGCATGGAGCCTTGCTCAATCCCCATCTTCAGCAGCCGATAGCAGTGCTTGAAAAAGTCCCACTTTGTGAGATCATGTGCACTGCAAGAACAAAACACAGAGCCAATGCATGGGACTCTAAGCATTCAGCACATTCTGTGAAAAGTCTTAGTCTTTTCATAAGTCTTACTTATGAAAAGCTGTAAGTTTTTTTAACGTGGAGAGGACGTTATAAATGTCATCATCATCTGCCTCATCGCCCTGTGTGGAAGAAAGACAAAATTTACAACAACCTCCTCCAGCCCATACGCAAAGAACTGAACAAGACACAGAATCTTGAAGCAACAAGGACGTTCATCATTTGCATGCCGCAGACTCGCCTCCTGTAGCAGATCTTCCACCGAGAGAGAGAAGCGGTCCGCGAGCTCGTCAATCAGCTGGCTGCGAGCGATGTCCACACGGTTCATGATGGTGTACTCCTCGCTGCACAGGATGCTGTAGGTCTTGCTGCAGGCCTCCAGTACCTCCATCTCAGCGTGTTTCTCCACCACCACCCGGATCTGCTTCAGCAGGGCATCCAGATGCTGAGCACAGACAGGAAGTCAGGACCAAACTCAATTTGCCTGGAGGTTCAACAACCTTTTCCATTCTGCCTGAGCTGTAGACCTCTAGATCAAAAAACTGGGGGATCTGGAGCAGGTTTGCCACCTTTTCTGCATCAGCCTGGTACTAAAAGTAAAAGGAAATAATGTGTAAAGCTGGACACCGTTGTTTTTGAGCCAGCAGCTTTATGATTGAATCGGTCACTTCTACCTTTGAGAGTAACATGGGCAGAGCGACGATCAAGTTCTCTGTCAGTTTGTTCTTATCATCAATCTGTGACTTCTTCTCTTTGGCTGTGAGCACCTGAAGGAATCACAGAATAACCATCACTAACACCGCTCCAGTGCACACGCCGGCACCAGCAAAGACGTACGCGCTTCCCTGATCCGCGGCCCACTGGTGGATGAGCTTCAGCGGCCTGTCTGATGGTGCAGACCATGAGCTCGATCAGTGCACTCTCATGTCTGTCTCCCAGCGCTAAAACGGCAACAACCAGACAGAAGCAGTGAGATGCAGAGAAACCGATCTAGGAGCCGGCGCAGATGTCGTACTTTCTTCTCCGTGAACAGGGTCTTCGAGTAGAAGTTCTACCATACAGTCCCAGTCCTTCAGCAGGTCCTGCGAGCTGTCCCACAGACTGTCCACCAGGTACGCTGCATGCTCGTGAAGCTGAGAGCAGACACACACACACACACACACACTTTTTTTAATGTATTTGTTTATATTTTGTTATTATGCTTATATATTTTTGAATTCTGTGTTTCTATCTTATAGATAGGAAAGCAAGGTTTTCTGAAGCTCTGTTATGTTTATATCAGTGTCTATCAGCTGATGCTTGGAACACAGAGGCTGTGGGTTTCTAAACACCAGCTGATAGACACACAGCAATGTCCATGTGACACGGGGATAATCCATGTGATGCCGTTTGATTGTAAATATGCTCTTAAGAAAAAATGTGATCGGTTGTAACACAATGTTGTATTTTCTTTTTTCATCTGTATTTAACTTTTTTGTTTAAAAACAAAGTTGACTTATTATATTACAATTTTCTATTATTTCGATTTAGTTTCATCAGAAAAAAATATTTTTCATCTTATGAAACATGAGCAAGAAAATCAAGATTAACATTGATAGAAAAACACAGAGTAAAGCAACAAAATACTGAGCAAAACCAAAAATTCCCACAATATTATAAAATATATTTCTAATTAACTTTTAGTTTCGGCCTCGCTCACCTCGCTCTCCAGGAAGAAGAGCACCAGCATTTTGATCAGGTTTCCATTGGGGCTGTTACGGCCTCGTCTTTTGGCCAGAGCTTCTTCAGCCTGAGGGTCATGTCTGCTGAACAACCTATTGATGGATGAAACACAGATTCAGACCAGTGGAAAAACTGAATCAAGAGCATGTGTGTTCCGACTCACTTCCTGTGCAGGAACTCTCCAGCGGCCACAGCCACGGGCCGGTGGGCCGAATACACCAGGTGATAGACATTCTCACAGTCTTCGTTGGAGAGAGCGTCCTCACTGCCACTGCAACACAGACCACCATCAGATCAACACGTCACAGACCTGGCCACCGCCACCATTCGCACACTCACTGCAGAATCAAGGTGACCAGACGAATGGCCTCCACGGCCACATCATATTCCTTATCCAGCGTCATGGACACAATACGATCCTAAAAACAAACAGTGGCGTCACCAGAGAACAAAGCGGACACGTTTGCGGAGCAGGGATTGTTAAATAGAATTTGTTTGGCACCTTAAATCGATTGGTAAAGAGCTCGAGCTTGGGAAACAGTTCTCGGTTGGTGTACAGCGTCTGAAGGGCTTTCAGGCATTTCAATCGGACTTCACCTTGCTGTAAAGATGCCATGAAAAGTTGTGGAATTCTACAGATCAGGAGGGGTTTGCTACTCACCCGGTCGTGCAGCGTCCAGCCCACATACTTCAGGTAACTGTCATTCAGAAAAGCGTCGCTGTACAGCTTCATCCAGAAGCCAATCTCCTCTATGCAAATAGCCCTGATCTCCGCTATGGCGTCTCTGAAAACAAAGTGACTGTTGGAAGTCGCTCTGCTTTTGAGCAAATTATTAGTGCAATAAATATGTGCAGCGTGATGGAAATTATTTTGAATGGGCTGTGTCTCTCTGTCCTTGTACGTGTGTGAGTAATGATGATGAATCCACTTACCTATACCGGTGAACAAAAATTCCCTTGAAGATTGAGTTCATCATGTTCTCAATCTCATCCTGGTTTTCTTGAAGCTGGAGGAACAGAAAAAGCATGAGACATGGAGCAGCGGGGAACGTTTGTCTCCGGATGACAAAGCCACTCCACCTCTTTCCTTTTCTCCAGCAGCAGTTCCAGCTTCTCATTGGCACGCTTCCCTGCGACCTTGTTGCGCTCTGCCTCATACTGCCGCTGTGTGTTATCCTGATTGATGCTCAAGTTAAGAGCAACATTCACCAGCGCCGTCATCAGTTTCATGGCTGTAAATGAGACACGTGCGTCATTTATTCACAAAACTGGAGCTTTGAGCAGAGAGGCATAAGTCAAAGGTCACAGACTGACCTGCCAGCGTGCTGGTGTGTCTGAAGGCCCGGACCTGCGAGTCTGAGAGCCCCGTGAGAAGCGAGATGACCGTGTCCATCATGTATTCATCATAGATGATGCTGTACTGACACTGACGAATAAGGACCATAATGAACTCGCAAAAGTTGTACCGAAATTTCTTCCACTGTGGCCCGGCCATTGTGAGAGGATAGTCACCGCTGTCCTGAAAGCATGAGCAGAGGAGCCATCAATAGAACATCACAAAACTCTCTATTTCTTTATTCATTTCTGGGGCTGGAAGAGCATCAGCATCACTGGGCCGAATCCTGGGATTCAGCCAATCGCAGAGCGACTGACAGACACAATCATTTATTTCGAATTCACGTACAGTTCACGTCACCAGTTATGAACACAAACCTCATCAAACTCTTCCGTCATCTTCCTGATGATTTCGGCATTCTGCATGTTTCTGAACATGTCGATCCGGACAGTGCCTGTGGATGAGAAGCGCGTCGTTCCCATCACGCTAGCTGCTAGAACACCAAGAGGTGAACGTCGTTACCTTTACAACCAGAACAGTGAATAAAGAAGTTGATCAGGTCCAGCAGAGCAAGGTCTCGGTCTTGTTTGTAGGACTCGATCCAGTCATCGATGACAGACTGAAGAAACAAACACGGTCACTGAGGGTCCAGCGTCGGCCTCCAGCACTGCTGCGCTTTACCTGCATCGCACTTTTGCCTTGTTTGACCACCTCAAACAGCGTGCTGGGGAGTGCGCCCTCTCCGTTCTGATGTGCCACTCCATTGGGTCTGCGTCCTCCTCTGTCCACTGGAGATCGCCGCGTCTTCTTATTTGCAGCCTATTAAACGAGAAAAGATGACGAATGTGTGGAGAAAACACTGCACGGCCTCAGTGTGAAGACTCACTGCTTGTTTTCCCGGCCGCCCTCGCTTTCTCTTGACTTTTCCCTCTCCGAGATCCTCCAGGTCAGCGACGCTCATGCTCAGACTCACGGTGTCACTCTGCCCATCATTGGACGAGTCCCTGCCACCAAAACGCTGGTGAGTGGCGCAGACCTGCCGTTTTACACATCTCCACTTACTGTAACCCAGGAAACTCGGAGTTGATCATCTTCCCTTCCTCCGGACAGCGAGAGAGGTGCGTCAGTGTCCCACAGATGAACAAAGCTCTTCCAATCCGGACCACAATCTGCTTCACAAGACACAAGTTTTCATCTTTCATTCATATACTGTATAAAGATACATGTATGTGTTTGCACATACGCACACACACACTTTTTGGGTAATTGTATAGTAAATATTTCATTTAAGTTTATGTTAAAAAAAAAATACTGCTACAAAATGTATACGTGCATTTAAATAATGCAAATAATTCTCGGGAGCAGCGCGATGATACACGCGCTGCCATTAGGGGGCATCTCGAGCTCGCGTCAGGTTGAACAGTTCGGTCTACAGGAAGATCTCCATCAGGCCACAACACACACACTCCAGCACACGTGATCTGATCAGAACCAACACAAGATGGCTCTCCAGTCCCAGAGGAGAGATTCACAGCACTCCAGCTACAGCAGACGGAGAAGGAAGGAGAAGATTCAGCTCTTCTCACTGCAAGGACGGAAACCAGTCATTTCACTTCTACTTGCAGCTACAGTTTAAGATTTTTTTTAAATCACCAAATGTTTTGCAATCCAACACAAATGTATAGACTATAAAGCAGAATAGAGGAGCTTTGTGTGGGGATGATGTGGGTGACAGAGAAACCGAAGCTCTGTTTCTTTAAACTTGCATTCAGTCATCTTTAAACCACTCCAGAGAATAGGCGTAATCCTGAAGTCGGAGCAGTTTCCAGACCTCATCAGAAATAAAGCATCAGCACTGAGAGCACCGGCTCTTTTCTCCATCTGTAGTAAACGACATGCTTTAATGGTTATAGAGCTAATACAAAGAGAGAAAGACGTTGGTTAAGATCTTCACAAACACTTTCATGTTCCCCATCTCGAGGTAACTCATTCACTCCGCAATGACTGATGTCATTATGCCTGGGAAACGTCATGAGTCTCTTGCGCCAGAGGACAATGACTGATGCTTCAGATGGACATCACACACACGCTTCATCCGTTCTACATTCAGTTGGACAGAAAGTGTCCTGTTGTCGAACAACAAAAACATTGGTGTGTTGATCTCTTCTCTTCTCTCCATCACGCAAAAGAACATTCTTCCATTTGACCCGTCTGTTATATCTCCAGTCGCTAATCCACATAAAACGTCATCATACGCCACAAACAGTTACATCAGAGATTAGTTTTTGGTTTCCATTCAAACCGCATTAAAACATCCGAATTTAAAGTCCACTAATCACAGTCAGAGGTGAAATGAAAGGTGCAAATTACACACGCCACATTCGCTAAGAAGTAAGGAAACTACTTATAAATCCTGCCTGAATTATAGACCAAGTTCCACTACATATACCTATACATATATTTTCACATTATTAAAAAGTTTATTGCAAAAGGGTTTTTACATCACAAAAAGTGTGTGTGTGTGTGTGTGTGTGTGGAGGGGGGGCAGAGAGAGAGAGAGAGAGAGAGAGAGAGCATCAGTGGGTTCATCAGTGTGTTAAAGACTAAAGCTGATGTTCTCAGTAATTGATCTCAACAACACAGCCAAGAGAATCTGGGGATGAGAGCGTATGACCCTCGCTGCGGAGGTTTCCATGGCAACAACTACCCAGAACACAAGTCATGCATTTAAATGTCTTGCCAAAAACCCAGCAACAGACTGATTGCACCAGAGCTCAGGCGCTCACGACCCCAGGCGTCCCTGTCTGTAATAACACCATTTAAAACAGGTGGAACACATCATATGACCAAATACAGAGTGAGACTGAACACTGCTCCCTGAGTGAGTGTGTTTGAGACTGACCCCTTCTTCATTAGTGAGTGTGTGTATCTGTGTACGATTGACAGAGTAAGTGTGTCAGTGAGTAAGTGTGTTAATACAACGGACCACTGATTTGTGAGTATGTTAGTGTGTAAAACTGACCACTGCTTCGTGAGTGACTGATGCTTCAGATGGAGATCACACACACATACACACACACTTCATCTTTCTGTGTAAGACTGACCATGGGTTTGTGTGTGTGTATGGCTTCAGTGTGGCAATTCCAGTTTGACCGACTTCCCTCTGTCACGTTCCCCAATAAGTCACTGTTGAGGGAATCTGCACCTCCTAAATGCCCTGCATTAGACATGAGGGTCAGTGCTAAATCACAGATCAGACACACACTCATGCTTGTCTTCAAGTCATTCAATCAAACTTTATTTGTTCAGCGCCAATAACAAAAAACTAACACCGCTAAAACAACGAACAGATACAACAGCAAGGACTTGTCTTCACATGACCTAGTAATGTACGTATGTGGAGAAATGAACAGACACAGACCAGCAGAAAAAAAACAGATTATCAGACAGACAGAGTTGATCATACAAGCAGACCACAGAACGACATTTAGACAGATCATCAGACAAGAGTTGAACAGTCAAACCAACAGACGACGTACCGCGAGTTAGACAGATCAGCAGACAGAGAGTTAGACAGATAGACCGACAGACAGAGTTAGAAAGATCAGCAGAGGTAGACAAGAGAGCTAGACAGGTGAGCATACAGCCAGACGGAGACTGACACATGCTCAGCGAGACACGCGAACACAGAGGAGCAGATACACACATGCTTATTTGAGTTGGAAAAAATGTGTGTGTGTGTGTTTAACTTTGGCTGCAGTAAGAAGTGCCTACACACCTTCTCCAGTGTTTTTAATCTCATCTGATCAAATATCTCGGTTGTTGATATAAAGTCACAGCTGCTTTTACGAAAATTTGACCTATTTTTGTTTCGTTTTTAATAATACAAAAAAAACGGTAGAATTAAAAAAAAAAAAAGAGAGAAACAAAGCATGAACACGTCTGAAGACTAAACAATACCGAATGTGTCCTGAATCCTGCTGAGGATAACATTCTGTGTTTAAACCGCCATAGCATCACACACGCGAACATGTTTCAAAGCAGGACTAACATACACATGCGCGCGCGGTTTTTACACGGTGTCGTTTTAAACAGAAGGAGAAATGATTATTGATAATTGATAGTATGCGTGACGTGATTCGGTTACGATGAGAAGAATCAGTATAATTTAACATTTAAATGTAACTTCGCACAGAATAGATCAGTCCCGGTTTAACTTCGCACAGAATCAGCGCGCGCACACCGAACAACAACGGCGCTGGAGTCTCGCGCTCCTCACGGAGTCTGTTTGTCTGTCGCGCGCACGCCGGCGGGAAACGTCACGCTCATTCCTGCGATCGCGCATTAAGACACACACGGCTGTGTGTCGATAAATAAAACGTGTGATAATATGACGGTGTGGCGGGTGAGCGGGATACGCGTGCCCAGTCCTTCGAGAATTGATCCCATCCCCCTTTTCGCGCGCGCGGGGGCGCACACGCACGCCAGACCACCATCTTTAATGCAAGCTTGCTTTACGCGGTAAGCGCGCGACCCACGAAAAGATTCCCGTTCAGTTGTTGCATAACTCGTGCAAACTCACCTCATCCGCTCACCGGGGTCATCCGGGACACGCGTCCGTAATAATCAGCGCAAGAGTTTGACTAAATAGTTTATGTTTTTAAATTGTAAATAAGACGTGAAGCAGGACCGCGCCTTTCCTCAGAGAAGCAATCCTAAACTGCCATCTGGCGGCTTTTACTGCAACGAAATGGCGCGAAGGAAGGATGATCTGAGATCGCCCCCTGGTGCCCAGAAGACAGACACACACACACACACGCACGCACGCACGCACGCATGCACACGTTTTTATTCCGCTGAATAAAAAATGCCGTTTTATTAAGTTACGATGTACTATACTACTGTTTTTATCCACTGTTTTAACACAATTTTTAAAATTCTAACAGATACGTTTTACAAAAGTCCTGTTTTAAAACATTATTGTTACGCCTCTCGGAAAAAAAACAAATGCATTTTGGCCTTTATGCGCCCCCGTACACGTTCTCAACCAACAGAAAATCCTTCCGTTGAAACGAAACCCAAGATTCTCTCAGCAACGAATAGACCGTCCACTCTGACTCAGTCTAGTCACGTGCTCTTCGGCGTCGCTCTTGATTGTCTACGTTTGCGTCGAGCGACTCGTCCTCGTTCTACAGGTGCTTCGAGCTCCATATACAAGTCAGACATAATTACTGTACATAATTTTGTACACAGCGTTTCTGAAAACTTTGCCGCCTATCTGAGAAAGCGTGACAGGCCTTGCCTTTCATGGTCTCAACAATATTTACATCAGGTTTAAAACTCGTTTCAGGTTCAAAACATACAACAGTTTAGTAAACACTGCAAAGTGTTTGTCTGTGAACTACATTTAATTGCATGTCACTAAATAAATAGCGGTAAAACAATTCTAGGCGTCCATTAGTACTGCACTCAGGCAAAAGCGACACCGCGTTCGGCAAGCTGTAGGCCGTAGTGCGGAGTGGGCGGGCTAGATGATAAAGCGGCTCTGGGCGGGAGTTCGCTGCGCCGTTTGGCCGAGAGAATGAAGCAAGACTCGGGACACAAATACACGGGGAGTTAGAGGAGAGGCGCGCGGTTCCGGTTCGATCTCGGGTCTCACTTTAAACCACATATACGGTTTCTGTTTCTCGTGTTTGTCGCTGTGGAATCGGAGCCCTGCTGAGAAACACAGTATTAGCGCGCCCCGTCCGCTAGCCAGTCACTCCAGCGTTAAATCCCGACAGAGAAAGTTCAGTGTCGTGCGGGCTGCTGCTAAGTGGAGGCGAAGGGACGGTTCTCCAGGCATCAAAAAGTTTTCTGCTCGGATCTCCGTCTTTGTTTTTATAAGTTTTGCTCGATCAGACGTTTGGGCCCATAGTCTCTCGTGTGCGAAGAGCAGATACAGGTGAGTGCACGCTGGCTTCCAACTGTATACGTCTTTTTACTGCTAGCGTTCTTTACGTGCTCTTTTTAATTGTGCTTTGGTAATAAACACGCGAGGGCCGCAATGCATGTTGCTCATTTCAGGTTAGCAGGTGTGCTACTGCTAACTATCCAGGCTAGCTTTAATTCGCCCCCTCTCTGCCTGTCGTTAGCATGTCGGCTAACTCGCTCAGTCTGTTGTTGTGTGTCGGGTCTCGGTCAGACGGATTCGAGTCAGCCCAGCTTCAAAAACGACGCCTATAGCGAACTTTAGGATCCTTGTGCGGGCTGTTCGTGTCATTTTATTATCATCCAGAGCCGTGTTTGTTCCAGGTAGAGCGAGCAGCTGACTGTCGGCGGAGTTCGGCCTGTAGTTTCGTGTGTGTGGCATATGGACCGAGTTTTTCGAACAGTATACCGGCAGATTCATAAGCCAGAGAAAATGTCGTGTTACTGTCGAGTCAGACACGCCGGCGTGCGGTTGTTTCGAGCCGCGGTGCCGGTGTAAACATTCCCCATGTGTGGTTTGACAGGAGCGTCTGACGCAGCTCCGGCCTGCTCGATCCAAAAACTCGTCTGACTAGAGACGCGCGCATGTTAGGCCTTTATAAAACACTGACGAGGCCATAACAGCCTTTATGTAATGTTTCTTTGATTACTGTGATGCACGGTATTAGTATGAGGGCAGTGCAGCTGAATCTAATCTAGTGAAATGTGATGTGTGTAATAAATGCACATGTTTCTTCTTATAATCTTTATTACTCTTTTCAGCGCTCATATTTAAATGTCTTCATTCAGCCTGTTATATACGTTATACTACTATTGCTTATGAGTATCTGAGGTTTTAATAACCCTAACGTTTAACGTCTTTGTTTAAAATGTAAGAGCCTCGTTTGCACTCTGATCTACTCACCTGCTGTGTTGCTCATGTATGGTCATGTACATTATGTACTATTTGTTGCTTGATTGTTTGTAAATCAGCTAAACAGCCAACATACTTATGAACTACCACATGCTTTGCCTTTAAATGGCGATGCAGAATTATTGCTAATAGACCTCAACTGTCTCATTTGGTTTGCTTGTAAGTGACAGATGGCGAATTTGGAATGTATAGCCGTGTGATGTTCCTTGTGTCTCGTCAGTTCCCTGGAGACCTGCAGAGCTCTGCAAGCGGAGCTTGAACCTGGACAGCTCATGACTTCAGACCAGGAAGGAAAAACTATCGTGGAGCCACAGGTGCAGCGTTCACAGGAATTAAAGGAGAAGGAGATTCCTCTTTTGGTAAAGTAGAAACCCCGTGTTATGTGTGTAAGTGAAGGAACAGATGCAGCTGTGTGAACCGTGTGTTTCAGAACTTTGCCAAGTTGCTAATTTCATTCATACAGTTGTAGTGTGGAACTCATGAAAGTACCAATCAGCGGAGAGCGTTCCTGTTTGAGTGATGGGCCCATGTGAGCCAGTCTCATAAAAATAAAGGGGCTATTTTGGGCCTAGGGAGGGGTAAACGACTTGATGTTCTCTCTGTCTCTCTTTTTCTCTCTGAGGAGCTAGAAAGAGGAGCTTCTTGACCAGAGACGCTCGCAATTTCAAAATGGGCTGTTGTTTTAGCAAAGAACTCCATCCTAATGTGGTCAACGAGAGAACTGGTCTCCTCACGCGGGCGCCGTTTCCCGAGGGCCCTTTGAGGAAAGACATTCCAGACTGTGCTTGGCTGGTGGCCGAGCTGGTCAGAGAGAAGCCTTCTGAGAATGGGAACGTAAACGCGGGTTTAGATGCTAGTTGTACTGTTCCTGACTCCAGCGGAAGAGCATGTGTCGGTCTTGGTGACCAACAGATTGTGGAGTTTTGGAACACCCATGAGCACAAGGACAAAATGCTTAGTGGAAATGCCAGCGAAAAGTGTATAAGTGAGAATGACCGCAGTCTGATGAAACAAGGAGAAGTTCTGCACTCAGTGAAGGAACGAATAGCGAAGAATGCAGTAATGAGAGCAAAATGGTTTTGTGAATGTGATCAACCTTTCAATGCAGGATTGCTAGAAGACAAGCAAGCAGAGAATTCAACCCTTCAAGAAGACAAGATCCCAGAAAAGCATTTGGAACCCTCGTACGCACCAAAGCAAGACAACGGTCTGCTCCACGTAGACTCGGACCAGGTGACCTCTGACCTCTTGATTGCTGACTGCGTCTTTAGGAAGGAACAGAGTTTCTACAGCATCTGTCTGATTGATCTGGAAGATCTCGGCAGCGAGGTGGGTCACCAGTCCGCAACAGTCGCTCCAGCTGCAGCGGAACAGGCTTTGTTTGGGGAGCTGAAATCACTGGATTCAAGCCTTCCACATCAATTTTTAGCTCCAGAGATGAACAAGACAACACTCACAGAATCTTCGGATCGAAACGTTTCTGTGTGTTTTCTGAGTTTGCCAGAGAGATACACACCTCCAAACAAAACACTTGCCCTCCCCGATATTCTCCCCGAGACCCAGGAACACAGTCTGTCGTCTTCAGGAAGTGATGGTTTCAGCCCAGTCGAGGACACGGTCAATCAGTTTTCAGCGGATGTGTTGAGGCCAGAAAGACAGATGCTGAAGTCAAGTTCAGAGAGCACATGGTCCGAGCGGGAGCCCGGCTCTTGTTACAAAGGCACAGATTCGCAGCAGGGTGTTGAGGTCCACGTGTCCAGCGACGCATCTAATGAATGTATGGACCACAATCTGCAGCAGGAGCTCTGCATTGCCCCAAGTCCTGTCATCTGTAGTAATCACAGAGATTCCTTGAAATTGGAGGTGTCGGATAATGCTCTGTTGCACATGGAGGTATTGACAAATCAGTCATCAGATTGGAGGGTGCACACTGTGGAATCTGATCAATGGGTTTTTCAGGAAATCCCTTTGAGAACGGAGGCAGCAAATCTCCTGCCTGTCGACCAAACCTATCAGAGTTTATCTTCTGATGCTGATACTGATGGTGGTTCCGCTGAAGGGCCTGATAAAGCAGCTTTTGAGCCATGCAGTGTCCCAAGTTGTAATGATAGCTGCAACAGAGAGGATCAGCCATATCCTACTGAAATTGTAAAGTTTGACCAGGGCTCATCTCTAATTGGCACTTCATTGCACCTGGCCAGTGAAGAACAGAAGAGTTTCATGACGTCTCGACAGCCGCAGAAGACTGAAGACTTCAGCATGATTGAGTTTGAATTTAGAGGAGCTGCTGTCAATCACATCATTCCAAATGTGAGCTCTGCACAGTTGCGACCTGAAACTGAAGAAGAGCTGACATGTGTCATACAAGGCCAAGTTAAACATCTTGCATCTTCTCATATTCTTAATTTCTCGTTTGTACCCTTCAATTCTGATCAGTCTGATCTGACAACGTCTGCTGATGTGAGCACCGAGGCTGCTTATGTAAATCACACAATTCCTGATCAACCAGAACCTGATCAAGTAGACGTTGACGCCACCACCCCTTCATATGAGTTACACTTCAACACCATTAAGCAGGCCGAGGCACAGACGATGGAGCGTCAGAACTTGGGAGGGTCGGTTGAGATGGACCCACAAGTCGTGCTGCAGTTGGAGCCAGATCTTCTTGGGAACTCAGACTGGGTGAATGATTTGGACTCTGGAATCTTGTCTGCGTGGACCAACAAACCACTTGAGCTCTTTCCAGATGCTCAAAAAAAACAGTGGGACCAGGCAGCCTTCCTGCGAGAAGGACAGAATTCTGAATCTGATTCCACTGTTTCAGAGAGTTTTCAAACCTCTCTAGCTTTTTTAGACCCCTACCCCTATAACTTCCTAGTCACTGCTGAAGCTCATGTGTGGCAGAATGTGTCTGGGGACTTAGTAAGTTGTATGAATAAATGAATCAATTTTTAAACTGGAGATTTTTTTTTTCTTTGCCCTTTTCTTCAATCTATGTGGCGTTTTATTCCTGTTTTTTAGGAATCTTCTCAGTTCTCCGAGCTCAATCCCAATGCGAAGGCCTGGGGCGATTACACATCTAAATCGGAGGACTCTGCTCCACACGCCCCAGAAGCCCCACAGACATGGGTGGAAGCAGCTGATGATCCGGCCAACAGCGTCTCAGAAGGTAAACAGCACCAGGTGTCTAATGTGTAGATTAGGCTCTGAACAATTTTAGTAATTGAAAACGGAAGTATGGCATTACTGATTAATTAAAACCGCTTGTCAATAACAACCGTGGGAACACACATCACATTTTAATAAACAGAAACTTCATCGTTCTTCATTTCCATTTCAAGGTTACTGCTGCATAAAGAAGTTTTCTGTATTAAAAAATTGTTTTGTTGAAAGTAGTGAAGTTTTATCTTTGTGACAGACAATATGTGTGATGATGGTGTTACTTATGAGAACATGCATTATATTTCTAACGTCAGCTCTGCACCGTTTGAATAGTTTGAAGAGATTGAGTCTAGTTTTGTCTGTCCAGACCTTTTCAAACCAGCATTTGGTCTCTTTAGGTTATAACATGAGTGACGATAAAGGGAATTGGAATGATGAACCTCAGGTTTCTGATGTAGAACAACCAGAGTCTGTCTTCATGGGAAGCTCCGTTGATGAGAAGATCTCCAGTATCATAGGTATCACTACTAATGCGGAGACCGGCCTTGAAGCGCATTCACTCAGACATATTGTTCATGTGCAGGACTGGATGATTCCAACTCCTCGTCTCAGTTTGAAGATCTTCGAGAACAGTTGAAGGCGACATTGGAGTTCTGCCTTTCCAGGTAAACTTTGCTGTAGTTTTCCTGTTGCGTCAGCTTTGACTTTTGTATAGCATTAAGGAAGCACCAATACCACTTTTTTTGGAAAACGAGTACTTAATAAAAGCGTGCTTTAAGTTTACAGGTAACAGCTTAAGTCTTATTAAAAAAAATGGGGGACCGTATAAAGAATATTCATTTAAAATGAAAAGCCCGTTGTATGTAACATATTACAGAATAATCAATTGTTGAAAATTGAAACCGTGACAGTGCAACTCGAGTTTTTATTTTCACTTTGTTGTTAGCTGCCGACACAATGGGCATTAACATATTTGCTATTTAGTGCACAATATTTGAATAACAACACGTTTCTGTCTCTTGCAAGAGTTTGCGGAAGCGTGAGTTGTTGCGTTAAATTACTCGTGTTAAATGCGCTACATTTTGAGCTTCTGGACAATTTCGCTGAGCACAACTTGAGGTCCGCCGTTGTGGTGATGTGTCGTTCACGTACAATGCTTTGTTTGTAGCAAACGATAAGAGCTACCTCTCGTTACTGCGCGCGCGCGCGTGTGATTAACACTTTATACGCAGCTCAAACATAGACATTTCACACTTCCGATAACGACGGACTTTTAACGAGTAAGAGTACTTTAGAAAATGTGGTGCATCCCTATATAGCATTATATCTCACAGTGTGTATGTGACTTGTTGATGAGTCCCTACTTTCATCACTCTAGGGAAAATCTAGCCAATGACATGTACCTCATCTCGCAAATGGACAGTGACCAGTACGTGCCAATAATGACGTTGGCAAACCTTGATCAAATCAAGAAGCTCACCACTGACGTGGACCTCATTGCTGACATTCTGAAAAGTTGGTCAAATTATTCCGTCTGTGCATTTGAGGCCCAGACTTACGTTGCTGCTTTTTTGCTTCCACAGAGCTGCCGCTTGTCCAAGTGGACAAATGTGGTGAGAAAGTGCGACCCAACCAGAACCGCTGCATCGTGATCCTGAGAGAAGTTCCCGAGGCCACTCCTCTTGAGGTGAACTTCATCCCTGTCTGCTCAGTCACAGCTGTGCCATTCATCTCCTGTGTTCTTCATTTTTGTTTTAGGAGGTGGAATCGCTCTTCAAGAGTGACAACCTGCCCAAATTCATTAACTGTGAGTTCGCTTACAATGACAACTGGTTCATCACCTTCGAGTCTGAGGCAGACGCTCAACTGGTAATTGATTTATCCATGATGTTTGTGATTTCCTGTTGCTTGACTCTATATGCGTGTGTGTGTGTGTGTGCGCGCGCACATGCTTCAGGCGTATCAGTATCTCCGAGAAGAGGTGAAAACCTTCCAAGGAAAGCCAATAAAGGTAAACCACTTTATATACTGTACACCAGGAACGGGACTATGACGCTGTTTTTTTTCATCATTCTTCTTTCATGTCTTTCTCCTCTGTGCTTTGCAGGCAAGAATAAAAGCCAAGGCCATTGCCGTCAATACCTTTGTGCCAAAGAACGGCTACCGGCCTGCAGACGTGTCCTCAAATGTCCAGCAGCGCTACACACCGTACTACATCCCCCCAGTGTACGGAGCACAGCAGCAGTTTCCCCTCTACCGCCTGGTGACGCCGCAGGGCTGGTCGGCCACACAGAGCTACTTGGATCACACACTGGTGAGTTTCCTTCAGACCGGATCAGGTGTCTCTAAGCTCACGGTCCTCTGCTTCTCCCGACAGGTCACTCCCTTTCCCAGCCCCGCTTTCATCAACGGCTTCGCTGGATCTCCAACATTTAAGTCAGCAACTTCCCCACTGACCGTCAGACAATTCACTCCTCAAAACAGGTTCAGTCTCTAATTGTTGCTAGGGGTGTACGATAAGAGAGGTCTCCCAGTCCTGACACTTTTAACACTTCCTTTCATCCAAATATTTAATGCCTTTCTGTTTTTTTGCATTGTTTTCTTGACTAAATTGATCCATTTAGACGACAAAAATATTCTAGGCTGTTTCCACGACAAAATTGTCTGTGGAATCTGTAATTATCTTCTAACCGCATCTACCATACAAATGTAAACTTAATTTACAGTCCAAAGAGAGAAATTTGCATACATTTTAATAAAGTATACAAATGACGACGCTAGTATTTAGCTGAAATCTTTATGTCCTGTTGCATACTTGCAATGATACATGCTGTTTTTTTTTCTGCTCTCCGAGACCTGGACATGATAGAACAACATTGGACAATGAACGAGTTGACTTTAGCTCACACTCACACAGTTTTGGTCAGAATATGTTCAAACTGTGATGCATTGAGGATTGATGTCTTCTAAGCTGATTATGCTCAAACAGGACCCACAGTAAAACACACATTCGACTCGCGGGGGAGCACGGAGCCGTTCTAGAAACACCCGCTGCCTTCGCCAGCTTTCCATCTGAGAGAGTCCCAAACGGGATGCGACCTCCGTCGCTGCACCACTTGGGATGTCGAGCCCGGTTACCGGCCTGTCCTGGATTTCCTCGCCGAGAGCCGATGGGCAGCGGAAGAATGGACGTGAACGGTGCAGATTACTCGCTGAATGCTGCACGGGGAAGGTAGTGTTGCCGTCTCCATCACGAATCATCCTTGATAAACTGTCCTTAATCCTTTGATCTGCTCGTTTCCAAATAGAGGGGGTTACGGATACAGGAAAAGAAGAGATGACGGCAAGTTTCCGGTACGTCACTGTTTTCTGTTCAACAGGATGTCTCTGTAATGATGGCAACAGTGATTTAAATCACAAATGTCTTACTCTGGTGACAGCGAGCAGCCACACAGTCGCCCCCTGCTGTTCCGGAGCGGACGCCCTCTCCCAGCTTCGAGCTTGGTCTGTCCAGCTTCCCTCCTCTTCCTGGAGCGGCCGGAAATCTCAAGACGGATGTGAGAGCTGAGAGCAGCCTGGACAGCCGGCTCTCTGACGTTGTCGCTGGAGCGCTGAAAGACAAGGTGGGGCTTCACTCACTCTGACTCTCTCTCTATATATATATATGGCTCTTTTGATGGCTGCATATGGCTCTTTAAAAATACATAAATGTAAAACGTTCTCTGGTATTTCAATCCCATTCATTTTCTGGTTACAGGGCTGGGCGATTATGCCTAAAATCAAAATCGCGATTAATTGAATGTGTTAACGCGATTACGATTCATTAACGATTATTTTATTGATTTTCTTTTCGTAGTTCAATGACAAATTTGATACTTGAGATTACTTGATAAAAATTGAAGGAAACTTCAAAATCTTCTTTATGATTATTTATTAAACATCAAGTAAAATCAAATAACTCATTAGAACATGCTTAAATTGAACAATCCCTTTGTTTTCAAATTTTTGGTCAAAATAAAATTAATTATTTTCAACGTCTTATTAAAAGTAAACAAATGTGCAGCTCAAAAATAACGATGCTTTCTTTTGCATTTCTTGTACTTCTGTAAACAATTTTCATTGTGCAATGTAAACAACAGGTTAGAACTTTCTTGCATTTACATGAATTTACTCCAGGTTTTTACTGAGGAAGACCAGCATGTTCACCATTTCAGGTTTCAGGCAGGACCTGAGGCATGTCACAATATTTCCCCCCGAACTGAATACTCGCTCGGAATAGGAGCAAGTAGCTGGGATGCACAGATACTTTTTTGCCACCTTGCCACTTCTAGTGACTGCTGAAGTGACAGAGTGGGTGTAGCTTTAGGTGTTGTCTCATTTCTTTTAAAAAAGAAATGCTTTTTTGTTGAAGTTGTTGGTGCGCAGTTGCAGTGCAGTTTTAGAAAAATACGATCGCGATGGCACGGTGTACCTTATGTCGAGCGTTTTAACGAGGCGTTTAAACCCGCTTCGCTCCACTGTAGCCAACAGAGTCATATCCTTTGCGATGTAATGACAAATGGCGTCTGTTATTTCGTTCCATCTCCGTGAAGTCTTTTCATACTTGGTGGCATTCGCGAATCTTTCCGTTATTAAGGTCTGCTTCGCGGAGACACTTGTTCCTGGGCGCTTGTCAGTCTCTTTCAGTTGTTTTTTTTTTCAGCCATGCACTGTTCTGAGTTCACGTTCTGTGACATGATTGCGCTCCAAGTGTTGGAACAAGTTTGATTTGTTCCCTGACGGCGTGGAAACCGTTTTCCGACAGTGTCTACATGTGGCTTCTTTTTGTTCAAAATTTTCTATTGTGAATCCAAAATGCTTCCAAACGACGGAAAATGTGTGTTTTTTCGATAAAAGCTGTTCCTTGTCTAAACTCTATATGCTCGACATGTTGGGCGCAAAAACGTGACGTAGTGACTCAATTCCACACGCGGTAGTTCTTAAAGGGAAAGTAATCGAAATCGAGATAATCGTCATGGAAAAATGTGAACAATTATAAATTTGAATTTCAATTTTGATTATTCTTCGATTAATCGCCCAGCCCTAGCGGGAACCAATCACTGGAGCCAATCAAAGTGGTCCTCCGGAATATAACATGTTTTTATTGAATAATGCTTAACATTGTTGTGACGTCAGGACGTTAACGTCTCTGCCCTTTTTAATGTGAATTAATAAAAACAAAAAGAATTCTACGCGTTTTTGCGTTTTAGATTTTTGCATTAGTGTAGCAGCGTGCGCTCGCGGTGCCTGCGTACAAACAGCAGGGTTTGCGTGTTAGTGTGTGCTGGTGAGAGTGACGTATTTTTTTGTTTAATAGACGTATTTCTTTTGCAGTTGTTTTCCAATCCGCATGTTGTCCAGCGATCGCTTAATGTGGGGTAGAATAAGTAAAAAGTGGATGCCCAACTGATATTTAGTTTCTTTATTTGTGTTGGATTTATTGGATACATATATTTGTGTATGTCTGAGTGTCTTTTTGTTAAGGCTTTAATGTGCGTCAGAAGAATAATACTCCAGAGAGAATAATATGCCAGTGCGGGGGTCCTGAAACAACTGCTGGATGTGCGCACCGTGTTTCTGGTCTTCACATTTGTTTTTGTCAGAATTAAAAGTTGAAAACAAGCCACACAAGTATTAAGACATTTTACATATAATAACAGAATATCAAACAAAGTTGTCACAACGAGTTGAAAGACTTGTTGTCCTGCATTTCATATTGGTTTTACAAATATGCATAGATTTGTATTTAGTTTTAAACGGGTATGGCTCTTTTGGACTTAATTTTTACCAATATGCGGTTTATGGCTCTCTCAGCCAAAAAGGTTCCCGACCCCTGTGTTAGAGGGTTACACTGTTTTTTTTGTGTCTCCACAGCCGGTGAAGGACGTGATTTCTAGCCGTTTGATCTCAGGGTCTCCCAAAGAATCCAGTCAAGCTGGCCCCACCCAAGTGGACATCGTACAGCCACCCTGTCCAGCTCTGTCCCTGTGAGGAAGCTTCTCGAGTCCACCTGCCTCGTCTCTTCCTGTATGTCGCTTCATTTGTATCCTGTGTTGTTGCAGCCCGACTCCTGTTGAAAAGCCTAAAGAGACCGAGGCGGAGAAAAGCTCAGGAGCACACACTGTTAAGCCTGCGGTGGTTCTCTGTCCTCTGGCGGTCAGTGTCCATCAGATGACACCACAGCCACTGACCGATCCGCCTGATTGGTTGTTTTCTCCCCAGGAGCCACGGAAGCCAAGCTACGCAGAGATCTGTCAGCGGATACGAGAAGGCCCACCTGCAGCCGACACCAGAGCCGAAGATGAACCTGCCGTTGGGGTGTGTCCTCCAGAGACAGTGACATCACCTGAGAGAGGCGGAACCAGCACAGCACTTCACCAATCCTGAGGCCATTCAATCATGACACCAGTGTTGCTTTCAAAGGAACATGGGATTAATACATCAGCACCCAATGAAGATTACCATTTAAGCCGTCTAGTCAGAGCTCTTTTTTTTTTTTGGTTTAAACGTCAGTAGATTGAGAGGAAACGTTTTGGTTGTAGAAGTTTTTTTTTTTTTTACTGATCTGTATATAATTTTGCTAACCTGGGTGTCTTTGTCTCTACAGAGCAGAGCTGCATGAGCGAGATGTCCCTGTAAATTAGATTATGCTTTTATGTTGAAAAATTCCAGCACGCGTGTGCCATTCTGAGCTCTGGTTTATTTTTCTACTTGCTAATCCTCGACTAAATTGTACTGATGTGAATTGTAGCAGGTCACCGTACCTGTTTTTGTCTGCATGCTCGATTTTCTTTTATGTTTCTTCCTAATTTCTTTTAACTCTTTTAACGTCTTTCTGGTTTGGCCGTATCGTTTTCGTGTTTGCTCATTCTCAGGTGGCGATGAACGACACGGGAACCAGAGATGGCTTTGTTCCGTCTCCTGGACTTTGGTTTGTCAAGGTTCTGTCACATCCACAGAAGACGTGAGGCGTCTCTCTAGCTAGCTCTGATTGGCTTAACCTTGGCTGGAGTTTTCTGGGGTTTGTTCGAGTAGATTGTCATTTTTACATTTTGTTCCTGTGTCGTTGTTTCAGCGAGACGGTTGGTTCCACGTCTTCCCGCAGCAAGAGACTTGTGTGGAACGTTTGAGACGTTCTCCACGCCGTTTATTTATTTCCCTCGTATCTTCCCTGAAAGGACTTCTGTGTTTGCTTTTTTTTTTTTTTACCATCTCGCAAAGTCCATTGTTTCAGATCAACTCGGCTGCTCTGTTCAGATGATGAAGAATTCCTTTCTAGAGCATCAACGCAAACTAAACAAGACATCGCGTAAAGGAACAGTGTTTTGAAAACTTGAATTTTATTTAAGCTTGTAAAAAAAATCTGCCTTAACTTTCACAGAATTTGTTGGAAGTTGTTTTTTTTTGTTTTTTGTTTGGGGGGTTTTTTTTTTTTTTTTTTTTTTTTTCCTAAAGTAAAATAGTAGCACCACTCGTGGAATTTCAGCTTTGGTTCAGTCTGTTTTTTTGTTTTCCTGTAAATGCTTGTAGTCCGAATTGTAGTACTTGTACACATGTGTGTGAGTGTGTGTACCTTCATTTGTACAAATGTAAATAATTGGAAAATGTTAAAAGGTACCTTGAGATTGGTTTTGACGAGATGTATGGAAACGAAAATAAATGTTAATTGAAGAGTCTGTTGCAGCTTTCTTGATATCCACAAGGTGGAGCTAGTTATCGCATCGTAAATAACAGTATTGTGATTGGTCTATAATACATATCAATCTGGGATTTTTTTTTTTTCCGTTTTGTTTGTGAAAAATATTGAAATTTACGACTTTCAAAGTTCCTTTTCTAACGTTTTTTCTGTCGGCTATGTTTATTTTATTACCGGTAGATTATATTGTTTAAATTTACCTATTCAATTATTTCATGACGACTAAAATCTGTGAATCACGGTTCTCGTCTCGTATTTCGCCGCCTGGTGGTTGCGGATGAAACGTTGAATCTCGCCTTGCGTCACGCGAGTGTGACAGGAAAAAAGGGGCGCGATCCGCGATCCCCAGCCCTGACAGTCCCATCTCACGCGCTGACTCGAACGGCCGAGCCCGCGGAATATGGCCGGGCTTCGTTGAGAGTGACGGAAATCTCCGAGGACCGGCGTTCACCGAACGGTCTGCTTTGGACGCGTCTCCCTCGGCCCTCCATATGCACCGCAGCGGCGCGGAGGAACGGCTGCGTCGCTGAGAGGGTCGAAGAAAGAGGAAGAGAGTGATTTTTTTACCCCCTCCAGCGGACAATGGCGGATCGCGACGCGGTGCCGCTTCCTCTGGAAGTGCGGGCCAGGCTGGCGGAGCTGGAGCTGGAGTTATCGGAAGGTAAGGTCGGGCTGACTTGTTTTCGCTGGTTGCGGTTGAGACGTGAACCCCCACCCGAAGGAAGCCTCCGCCATACCAGTACAACAAGCGCCAGATGCTGGAGCCCGTCACGGCTCGCGCTCGTCCCTCCGGCCGCTTGTTTTCACTCTGCTGCGTTTTCTTTTGTTTCGATGCATCGTTTGACCTTGACTAAAGCGAGCCCCGACTCCACAGTTGGCTTGATTCCTCCCGGGTGTTAAACCCGGTTATGGGAGACCAGAGTCTCTCGTGAAAGCTCGACGCTGCGGTGGCGATTAAACGACCCCCGAACCGCAGCGTCATTTCTGCTGCAGGAGCCGGGGGAGAAAGCGCAGGGTGAGTGTGTTAAAGCCGTCAGGAAGATCGAATGTCTCCTGACCACGTCTCCTGACCACATCACCGGACTCGGCACCGGGCGATGGCTTTTTTTAGAGTGTAAGCTTTGACTTGCTCTCGGACTCAGATCGCTGGTCAGTGGTTCTGTCCAGTGTTGTGATGACCGCGGCAACCTCGCGTGAAACTCATTTAGGCACGGCACGTGTGACCAATCATTTGAACAGGTTGTTGCGTCATGACGCTGACCCGAGCGTGACGCGGGTCAGAAGCTCATTTTTTCAGCTCAGGCCCCAGAAGATTTCTGTCGTCTTCTCTGTCAAACTTCAAAACTGTCAGGAGTGCTGGTGGCCTGCAGACCTGGATCAGACTGATGGTTCTGTGATGATGGCAAACTGTGTGTGTGTG
>CM051497.1:14304062-14321562 GCA_028031935.1 Paedocypris micromegethes | reverse complement strand
TGTTGTCATGGCTACTGACGCTGCTCGTGGTCATCAGTCATGGATCACGACAGCTTCTCGCCAAAGAAAGGTGTTGCACAGGAATGTTTGCTTAACACTTCACTCTGATCAACCGCCGAAGATGTTGAATTTTAGCTGCAATCTGAATCAACTGTTATGATCGCAATGAGGATAGTTCTGGGAGAAGCTGCTAAGGAGATGTGAAGAGTGAACAAGCATCGAAAGCCAACGTGACTGTCACCGTCTCACCACACGTCACTTCCACTGGATTGGTCGTGTGGGTTCGGCATTCCTTGAATTTTCCCACTGGAATGAGGTTTTCCTTCTGTTGCCATGGCGACCATTGCCCTGGTTCTTTGATCCCAGGCTCACGCACGTGTTTGTGTATATATCCAGTCAATCCGGTTGATGGCAGGAGAGCAAGTGCTTCACTGATTATGTTCTGCAGCAGCATCTATGAGAGAAATACCGGAGAGTTCTACTGTTCCACGAAATCCGCCGTGAAGCTGAAGTCTTCAGCGGAAGAGGGGCTTTTGTGTGTGTCCCTCACTGGACCCTCGGGGCCCCGGGACGTGCAACTACAAAATGACATTTTTGGATCGCAGGGTGTTTCCAACTGAGTAATGTGCCCCGCTCTAATAATCCAACAGGTCCTATTTCATCTGCTGAATAGTAGAGAATGTGTTAGAGCGGAGCCCGGAGCTCTGGAGCCTGACATGGGTTGTCAGGAAAGGAAAAGCCTCTTAACACATCGAAACGTCACTGCGGAGCAGTCAGGCCCTGTTGCTTGATCTATGTCTCCATCCTCATCTCTTCATCATCCAGATCTCGCCCTCTCTCTGTCTATCTCTCTCTTTCTCGAGAAGTAAAGTGACTAGAGTGGAGAAAGTGTCCAGTGTAGTGCAAGTAAAGTGGCTAGTGTAAAGTGACTGTTGTGCCACGTTCAACATGACAGTGGACTCTGTGTTTGCCGAAAGCGTTTCCTCGAGCACAACTGAGAGAAAGGTCCATTGTTGGGATGTCCTTTGCTGAGGCCTTTCACAATCTTCCTAACCCTGGTTGTAGGTATCCATCAGTACAGGGAGCTTGTTACAAATAGTGGGTTCAACAGACCACATCACCTTCTTCATTCGCCTGTCCTGCACAGTACTTGCGGCCTCGTCCGTCCACTCACATCAATTACAGACACATTTGCACACACTCACAAACACGTGAAATTCACCAAACACATGTTTTTTCTGACTGTGGAGGAAACTCAAGCAAGCACTTGGAGAACTTATGGCACTTATGGTTATGGCAGTAAGCGAATTGTAGTGGATACAGTGTGTCTGGTAGTGATGCAGTGATGAAGTCTCTGACCAGTCTTTCAAAACACTTCCGAGGTCAGATACCGTGTGGTATTTCTCTCTCTCTCTCTCTCTCTCTCTCTCTCTCTCTCTCTCTCTCTCTCTCTCTCTATCTCTCTGTCTTTCATGTCACACTGTTATTTACTTCTGCTGTGATGTCACATTTTTGTGCAAACAAACCTAAATGTATAAACTTTAACTGTAAACCGCAGCTGACCGCTGTGACCTGACGTGTGTGACTCCTCAGCATGTGTCTGTCTCGTGCTGATTCTACTTCACAGTTCACTGATGCTTTGATTTGTCGGGGAGATGGTGCTTGTTCATTTTCTCGGTGTGTGGAAACATAAGAACATCTTTGATTACTGACCGACAGCCATCATCATGGCGGATGCTGCATGGTTAGCTGGATTAGCTGGAGCTCGACCCGCAGTGACGAGACAGATTGAGTGTGCGTCTACACGAGCTTGTTTCTGCCAGTGTTTGCACTCCACCCTCTGCCTTCTCCGTAACTGTGATGACATCAGGAGTTTGGGTGTCTCACCACTGCGAAGTGCGAACCCTTCACCCGGATGTTTTCTCCGGTGAAAACAGTCTTTTAGACTCAGTGCCACCTTTAAAATCTTTTAAGTAGTTGGATACATCTACATATATCCGCTTAATCGGGCCACATTGGGACACGAACATTTTGCCCCAATTATGCAGCGCCGGACATGTCTTCCTCCCGAGGCTGCCACCACACCCCACCTCATCACTGTGTGAAAAGGTGCAACTTGTTAAATACAAATTGAGTGACGTAAATTTGAGCATTTAATGATCCGTCCAATCTGCCTGATGCATTCTACTGATGGACTGATCACACATCGAAAAAGCAAAGCAGTTTTTACAGACCGCTGTGTGCGCACGTGTAATCAGCGTATTCACAATTAATCGGTGACCATATTAAGCGGAGTCGACTGTACCGTCTGTGTACAATAATGTGGAATTGTATTTCTGGTGTCTGAAGTGGCATATACTATCAGCAAGTTAAAAATATCTTATACCTAGGCTCAGTTGATTTCAAATATATTAATTTTACACTCAACTGAAAAGCATAGGATTATCTATTTGCTAAACATTACAAAGAATGACTGAATTCTGTTAATGAGCTTTAAAGACAGGACATGAACAAGTACTCAAATGTGTGAAATGAAACACTAGAAAACAATTTGTAAGAAATTTGTTGATAAAAATGTTGTGGATATTTTGCTTTCATCTCTGATACACAGATTGTGCAATTACATTTTAAATTAAATATATTAGCAATTACTATTGTGACATGCGTCTTAGCCTCTTAGTTATCATCCCAAAAAATGTGTTTGAAATATAGAAATATAATTCTAAATGTAATCTGTATGCAGGCCTACAGTATTTATATGTTTTAAAGTTCTATGTAACCCAAGTCGTAACTAGAATACTATTTTTTGGTTTCTGAGTCCTCGCCAGAGGTATAAGACTTTCTACCAGGTTTCCGCCAGTTTCAGGCGGTTTTCGTCGGCGTAAACTTTACGCTGTCGGAAATGCAACCCTGGTCTGAGCTGTGCGTGTTTACACTGCAGTGCAGACGTTGCTGGCCGGGCTTGACCAGACAGTCGCGGTGACTCGGCCTGTGCGCAGTAGCTGTGGCTTCACGCTTCCTCTCATTGATTATGCGTCGGCTGCGAGACGCGCAGATTTACAGCAGCGTGATGTGATTGGTGAATGCACTCAGAGTGATTACTGCAGACACTTGCTTCCCGTCGCTGCGCTGTGACGTCACTCGCTGAAGGCTGCCGGGTGTGTTTGCTACTTCATCTAAACGCTGCCTTGAGTTTGAGATCTTCTCGCGGGCGGCTGACAGCGTGTCATTACACAGTTTTATTACTCCAGTAGAAACTTCACTTCAGACAGATACTGAGCAGAGCAGGAGCTTTAGCGTCACTGACAACCCACTGCAGAGTGACGAATTGCCAGTTCCACAACACTTGTGCTTTTTTCCATGTTTTCTCGATTCACTGGGCACTGACTGACCGACCTGGATTGATTTACTTCCTGTCATCTGTGGCGGCTGTTGACATGGTCCGTCTGGATTCTCCTCCAAGTAAAAGTGGTTTTCATTGGTATAACCAGCCAATCTAAATGCAAATGAGCATCAGTCGCGACCTCCATCTGCCATTTACACAGCTATAAATAGCCGCTTCATTTTCAAAAATGCAAACTCACCTGTGCTCGGCAAAGAAAAGGTGGTTTGTGATCTGGCTAATGAAGAGTTTGTGACCAAAGACGTGTTTTAACTCTTTGTGTCAGATGACTGGTCGTCTATTCAGGGAGTATCCTCACAGAGCTTCTGCGATTGAGGTGACACAACCTGAACTGACAACCTGCCAAAGATTCTGTGATTGGCCGGCCTCAGGTTCAGGGTGTGTCCTCACGGAGGCACCTGGATTGGCTGCAGCTCCACATAAGCCAGAAATAGACGGATGTGTGGACGGACAGCGTTGTGGAAATGTTCATCTCTGGCTATTTTCTTGTTTGATCCATGTCGTTTCTGTAACAACGAAAAAAAATCACCATTAATATTGATTTCAACCTCCTGAAGCTGGAGGCCGCAGAGACGGACAGCGCAGCGACTGCTTTACGTGGTGGGTTTCAGTAGTAGTAAGTGATTTAAAGAGCTTAACACAGATCCGTCCACTTCACTGACCCACAGACGCCCAACATCTGTAGCCACATCCTTCTCAAGAACACTAAGTGCATTATGGAAATCCCCGGTCCGTGTAAAGCCGCATTATCAGACCGTGTGATGCGAGTGAAGCGCAGCTGAGTTCTGAGGGGCTGGAATGGACTCGGTCTCTCCCACCGGTCTTTGATTCTGTATCAGTTTTTAGATGGAATTTTCTCAAAATCTGGTTTCAAAGAGGCGACCCGTTGGGATGAAGTTGTTATTTTATCTCCTACAGTGCAGCAGTTTTTCTGTTTGATGTGACGATAATTAAAGATACTCTGAAATTATTAAACCCTTTTGGTGCCGGCACGAAATCCCGGTTCGGAGGGTTCAACAACGGCGTGTTCTTGAGCAAAACACAAACCCACAAGCCCAGGATACCAGAGCTTAGGGCTGATCACTGCTCCGTGTTTTGTGTTTCTCTTCACTGTGTGTGTGACATTTCACTGTGTGTGTTCACTTTCTGATTCAGAGAATGGTTTCTGATTATGTTTATGATTATTCGGGACTCGTTAGCGAATGTACCCTGCTAGGAGACTAACAAGGCACACACATATATTGAACACACAGATCACACTAAGAATGACTGTTGCTTATCAATGATGTTCTAAATGAGTTCCGCAGCTCCACAGTCTCTAACGCTGCGATGGAGTTCAAATACAGTGCTTACTTTTTTTTCAACAATTACACCACAGCGATCTTCTTTTTCATTTGATCATTGTAGTTCGAACTGATAGTTCCACCTTTTCTTCATCATGTTCACTGTCAGTCGCAGACGAGAGGCACTGTTCACCGACTGGAGTTCATGAACCGCTTCTCTTTCTCCCTAATGTTGTTTGGCTTTAAAAAGAAACATTTTGAACCAAACAAGAACATGCTAAAAGGTTTTGTTCAGGTTCTTTAGGATGCAGTCAGAGTTAGCAGCTGATGATTGTTTTTAACACTGCTAGGATTCTCTGGTGTTTTGTGTGCTGGTACTTATTACATCCTCTGTTTTGTAGGACAAAAACAGTTGTGATGGATCTGATTAGATAAGGCCTATCGCAGGCCAAACCATCCTCAGCGGCCCTTCCTGTCAATGAGCCACACTTCCTATTATCTTCCCGCTCGTGCGCAGACTCTGACTCGTCTCTCTGGCCGTTACACTGCATGCGTTCCTCCTCGGAGGTGTGTGTGTGTGTGTGTGTGTTCACTGGGTCTTTAGTCCAGCGTCAGGTGTTGAGAGAGGTCACGCGCACACATACACACGGAACGGTTGAACTGTCAGAAGAAGCCGTCAGAGCTTCAGGCAAACCTCTCCTCTGCTGATCTGAACCGTCTTCAGCTGTTCGGAGGGAAACACATGGCTCTTTGTTTGACCGCGGCGCGCGTGTCAGTGCAGAGAATGGTGTCTTTCAGCCTTTGAGCTGATTGGACAGAGTTTGGAGCGTTTCCTGTTGCGATGCGCTTGAATCTCAGAGCTGGCCGTGTGTGTTTGGCTTGAAACACTTTTTTTCTTCTCATTCACAAGTTTTACACCTAAAGGTCAAAAGAACATGTTCATGTACATATGTAATGTAATGAATTACAAAATAAAGGACATTTATTTGTTAAATGCAAAAAATACCTTTATTGTTTTTTATCACTAGAAATAAATGATTGAGATATAAATGTGCGTAAATCTGTACGGTATATATGGTGTGTGTATTTTATGCAAAATTAGTTGATGACTGGTGGACGTCTCCTCACCGAGGAGAGCAGGAAGTGACATCACAGAGTCCCTATGGAATGCAGCCAGATAACATCATGTCTTTGATGAGACACGCCGGAGACGATTTTGCTGTGAAGCTGCAGCTCTTTTCAGTCCAGAAGGATCCAGACTCCGTTGTGTTCCCCAAAAAGGATGTTTTCCAGCTGTGAAGTCATTTCCAGATGTGAGATCATCCAGAAACGCAGAGATTGTCTTGATGGTTCCAGCAGCTTTTCCTGAAACTACTAAAGTGTGTGTGTGTGTGTGTGTGTGTGTGTGTGTGTGTGTGTGTATGTGTATGTATGTATGTGTGGTACTTCCTCTGAGTGTAGTGTTTCTGTGACATCATGTCATCTGCGGCTCTCTGACGTGTGGAGATGAGAGGTCCTCTATGAGATTAGAGATTTTTCAACAATACTTCCCTCAAACCTTGATGACACAGTTATAGCTACATGCTCAGTGACATCTGCTCTAATCAGACAGTCCGCTTTAATTAAACCTTGGATATAACTGACGTATGTGTAACACCAGGCTCTGATTGGTCAAGATGCTTTACTTACCATACAGCGTATTAGAAGCTGTGAGACAGACTGACTCTCTTCTCTTCTCCACCAGGTGACATCACTCAGAAGGGATACGAGAAGAAACGGTCCAAGTTGCTCGGAGCGTATCTACCACATCCTCCAGGTAACTAACATTCTGGCAGCTTCTCTACTAGTGCCACAAGAACTATGCTCCGTTATACGTCATTCAAACGGCTCATAAGCAGTTCAACAGTCTTTTATCGTTTATTGGTGTTATTTCATTTGTGAAGACTAACCCATGCTTTTTCTTTGTCAAAACCATAATTTGAGATCTTTGGGCCCTCTTTCTCAGATACACACTTTTCAGAAAAGTGTGTTAACCAGAGACGTGGTTTGTTACGTTGCAAAGAATCATCTTCAGGTGTGATGTGGAAGGATGTATGTATTGTTCGGTCAGACCTCTCTAACTTTAGACTGGATGCATTGTTGATGAGTAGCACTTTTGTTGCCATGGCAACTAGCGGCCTGCATCCCTATCTGGCTTGCGGCAACAAAAAGCATGACATCATCTTCGGGCACAAAGCACGTATAGTAGAGGGTGGCGTGTTTTCATTGCTCAACGCAACAGGACGTGCAGCATCCTGCCTGCGGATCCGGCCGTGAGAAGGAATAGAAACATGCCGCGGACAAGGACGGTTTGATCCTGTCCCACTCTCTGCTCCTGAAGTGAAAAGAGAAATCCGCCTTCGGGGATCGACTGAGCTGGAAAAGATTCCACCGTGTTCACTGAAATTCAGTCTCCAACACCAAGCACAGCTGATTCTAACATGTCGGTCCCACTGCCTTACTTTCTGTCTGTACATTCATTAGTCTGTTTTCATTTCATTTCATTTTTATTTGTTCTTTTTTTTTTGTAGTGGTAATGTTGAACATATTCCACCTTAAGAACAGGAGTAGGAAGAAGACCATGTCTTATTTACTCCTACCCCATTCTTGTCACAACTAACATAAATAACAACCACAGGTGGCAATTTCTATACTAACAAAACCAAACACATTTAAATCATTTTCCATACAGTTGCATCATTTTCCACTTACAACGACACTCAAATGTAGTGACACTAGGACATTTTTCGAGGTCATTTTCCAGACAATTCCAATACAGTACACCTATAAATGAAATACACATTTTTTCAGTGTTGTGTTTACATCCGATGACTTAAAATCATTTTTCCTTCTACTATGCATTTGATTTAAAACAAAAAAATGTTGTTAACCACTAGGCAACAAGCGATGTCTTGCTTTGTACAAAATTAACAATGTTTGCAAAACTACCAAATCATTCAACTTAAGTAATCCTGACTGCAAAAATAGTGCGGAAGTAGACTCTCTTCGGGAGGTTTTATGCATTATTCTCAATGCTCATTTTTGTCAAATAATCAAAAGCATTAGTCTTGCTTTTGATTTTTAGTCTGGTAAGAATTTCCCCATATTTCCAAATAATACAAAAGGTGTGGCAAAATAAACGAACAATATAAAATTCTCATTGCCTCATAACCTAACAGATGTTTTACTTTGCCTAGTATGCCCAGATTTCTACAAATTTTCTTTTTAATACAATTAATGGGCCCTTTCCATTTTAAGCATTTTAAGACACCCAAAAATTTAGATTCCGAAACTCTTTCAATATGATTTTTTTGAAAAATAACTCTACCTGACTTATACATTTTTTGTTTGTAAACCACAAAAACTTAGTTTTCGATAAATTTAAAGATAGCCTATTTACATCAAACCATTTCTGAAGCAGGACCAGTTCTTTTTTTAATAGATTAACATCCCCAGATCTTTGTCTGAACAAAAGAAGTTTGTATCATCCACAAACAAACAAAACAGTGAAATATCTGAAACCTCACAAAGATCATTTATATATAGAATAAACATTTTTGGTCCTAGTACATAGCCTTGTGGCACTCCACACTGCATGTTTAGCAATTTAGATCGGTGCCCGGCATAATCTACATACTGCTGACAATTTTGTAGATGGCTATTGACCCACTTTAAAACAACACCCCTGATTCCATGTAACTGTAGTTCTTGTAGTAAAACTCTGTGATCTATAGTGTCAAAAACCTTTTTGAGGTCAATAAAAACATCAACTGTGTGGGTTTTATTGTCCAGTTTTGTTGTTATTTTTTCAGTTATTTTCATTAGTGCTAAAGCAGTTGAAGAATTATTCCGGAAACCAAACTGATTTTCATTCAATAAGGAATATTTTTCCATAAAAATGTCAAATTTCTGAGCAAAAACCTTTTCCAGAACTTTTGAAAATTGTGAGAGCAAAGATATGGGTCTGTAATTAGTGAGACTGTGTTTATCACCTGATTTAAATAGAGGTATTATTTTAGCCACTTTCATTTTGTTTGGAAAACCCCAGTGTTGAAAGAAAGATTAAAGGCATGTTGTAATGGGTTACCAATACCATCTATGTTTTTTTTTTTTACAATAAACATGTCTAAACCATCACTGTCACAGGTTTCTTGCCGTGTATTTTAGTGACTGTAGCGACAATTTCCGCCTCACTAACCTTCCCAAGGTAGAGTAGTTGGATTAGTCTGTCTGTCCTATGTTCCTTCAAACCTGAGTATGTGTCTATAAATTGTCTATCTTTCTATCTGTCTGTCCACTATCAATCTGTTCGGCTGCAGAAGTGTTTAGTGAGATGAATAATTGAACTCTGGTCTTCAGGGCTGGAGGCGTCTATGGCTCATGAGCGCCGACCCCCCATGGGACCCTCCTCTGCTTCCCGTTACCATCGGCGACGCTCATCCGGCACCCGTGATGAGCGCTACAGATCAGGTGAGTGTGATCTTGCGTCCTTAATGAAGTGTTCTACTGCACAGACTTCACACACCGATTTCATGAGTGTGTGTGTGTGTGTGTGTGTGTGTGTGTGTGTGTGAGTGTGTGTGCAGTGAACTGGACTTTATAAATTTATACATCTTATTATGTTCTTCAGATATTAAGTCAAGTTAGAATATCAGTCGTAAGAATTAATGGAAGATTAAAATGAATTCTGTGCACACACACGCACTCTCGCGCGCACACACACACATTACTGTACTCCAGTGTTATGGACAGAAGGACAGACATAGATAGATGCCGAAATCTGTTGTTCTGTTTCTCATTAGTTTCAAACAACAGCTTGGTAATTAAATGTCTTGAGTCTGTCAGTGTGAGAAGACGCACGCGACACACACACACACACACACACGCACACACACACACACACACGCTCTCTGAGTCAGCTGATGGACTCACAGAAGGCCTGGGGGTGGAGGACCAGCTCATGACATCATCCACGTCACCGTAAACACCAGCTTGCAGGTCAATGATGGCATTGCTCCGTGTTCTTCTCCTCAGATGTTCACACTGAAGCGGTGCAGGCAGCTCTAGCCAAACACAAGGAGAGGAAGATGGCCGTGCCCATGCCATCCAAACGTCGCTCTCTCGTAGTACAGACCTCCATGGATGCTTACACTCCACCAGGTGAGCTTCACCCCTACCCTTCTCCATCTGAAACGTCAACATGAAACCCTGCGTGGTGCAGCTGTGTAAGAAGAGGGGCTTAATGTCTTCACTGGACATCAGCTCCGCCTTTCATGCCTTAAACATGGGTTTGCACCAGCCTAACGACAATAAAGCTACAAATTCATTTAAACTACAGCCTGAAGACTTTGTCACGCTCAGGTCACTGTGTCGGCGCACACACTCATACAGAGGTTAACCTCAGTGGTGGGATGCACGTACCTAAAGGAAATTACTTTAACACCCAGGACTATGACACCATTCAATCTGAATGCACACTTTGTATTGAGTACTACGAAGTGAGAGAAGAACAATGGATGCAAAACTCTAATGCAAAAACAAATTCAATTCCCAAAGAGATTTGCAAGGTTTGTTTGAAGGGTTAATTCTGCCAATCAGCATCAGTGGGAGGGGCTGGTTCGGCGACCTCTCGGATTGATCTTGCATATTGACTTCACAAATTACTTTCTGAATTTAACATACGTTTGCTTTCAGCTATTTACAGGTGAAGGCAAAGAATCTCGCCTCACTGAATGCATCCACCACATCGTAAACACACTGCGAATTCAGTTCACCAACTGTTAATTTTGTCCGGAAAGTCGCTCAATAGAAAACAATGACCTTATTTCATGCTTTACCAAACACGAGTGAAGCTCTGGACTAAGGAAAACAAGCACTTCCTGTCGTTCTTCTTTCATCTCTCATACGACCCAAAGTGTGTATAAGTTTTCCACTGCAAGTTTTTTGTTTTTAACTGTCTCCGATATGACTAACACACAGTTGGGCTTGATGTTGACTGCCATTGTCCACCTTCTGTGCCAAATGTTGAGTGGGTCTGAGTGACTCTCACTAGGCCTCTCCCCCCTCTCCTCTCTGCCCCCCCTGACAGACACCTCGTCCGGCTCGGAGGAGGAGGGCGGCCAGGGAGAAGGAACCCCCACCTCCAGCCAGGGCAGCGTCAGCATGGAGCACTGGATCAGCCGCGCCATACACCACGGATCCACCACCTCCTCCTCCTCCTCATCGACGCAGAGTGGGGGCAGCGGAGCCGCCGGACGCCTGGCCGACGTTCTGGCTCAAACACATATCAGCAAGCAAGGTAATGTCAGCTGCTCTGCCTGCTATGCTCCTTAACCCCGCACCCGTGTTAGTGTGTCACCTGATTGTCTTCATCTCCCGCTTTGTTTTGAGTAGCGTTTAATAGCTATTATACCCGCGCATCTGTCCCTGCACTCAGTTCATCTATCCATTTATTCATTCATTCATGTGTACAGGATGTCATTTAAAAATTATTATTTGAAAATAATTATTACATTAAAATTGTTTTAAATGTGTATTGTATTTCATAATACATTTTAAATTTACAACAATTGAATACAATTATAAAAACATAGATTATCTGAAAGCGTTTCTGGCGGGAATAGTTTGAGTGGCTCAGTTGTGAGTGATGGTGTGATTCAGATGTTAAATCTTCATCCTCAGGGCTTGAGGTTTAGATTGTGCTGATGAGTTCTGACAGTCACTCTGTTCCTCTTCTCATCAGTTGAGTTTTCTTTGCCGTCTCATCTTTCCATCCTGCTGTCCCGTCACTCTGCCGCCTGTTTCTTCTGAAAGGCCTTTTACATGCGACAACCGGGTCTTTACAGCACTGTTTCCTGATCTCCAGTGTATAAATCACGTGTTTCTTAGGGGGGAATCATTTTGCAACAATTTAGTATCATTTGATGAAATTTGATCATTTTAATGTATTTAAAATATGAAGCAAAGTTGTCCTGGCATGGAGAATAACGTACAGGAAGCTCTGTTCTGCATTAAAGTCAATCCCCAGTGCCACTTAACATGCATCGCATGATGGTGTAATAAGTGATTTATAAACGTTTTTTGTATGAGTGGAGCAACATGAGGAAAACTCAGAAGCTGCTTCACAATCACTGACCACGGATCATCTTCTGGTCGCCATGTAGAAGAACCTTTAGAACATGATCTAGTGCCATCTAAAAGCAGACAATGCACCGGAGTCCCGCTCTGCTCTTCCCTCATGTTCACTAGATGTTTGAGAGTGGTCTGTGCTGACGGGAGAACGCTGCGCCTCCTCGCTGCCCTTGATTTGTTTTTTTTCACATTTCAATAGTCTTCTTTTGAGATACATGGCATCGCGGGCACTTTCATCGCGGTGCTCCATCATTTCCCATCCCTCTCCATGCAAGAAGCCAGAGTGCTGGCGATCTGCGAGGAACATGGCAAGGCGTCCATGCTCGGCTCCATCAGCCCCTTCATGCTGGTGGTCCACTCTAAGGTTCTGGTTCTCCACTCCTCCTTTCATTCAGGGCCGATCGCTCACCTCTCATTGAAGAGGAGAACTATGCTGGGCGTAGCAGAGAACGGAAACTCGCTGCGACGTTCCTGTGAGTTTGGATCAGATCTTCTTTGGCCGCCACCTTTGGAGTCGGAGGGTCAGTATTTGCCCCTCCCCAACACACATACACACATATCGTTCAGGCCGTCTCTCGTGTGTCCACTTGTGGTTTGACGGGGTCCCAGGCCGCGGACCCTCGATGTGTTTTTGTTTAGAGTCCTGTGAATTTCTGAACGTCAGTGCGATCATGTGTGTGGAAGAAATATAACTCTCTTAAGAGTCATTAAAATCAATTTTTTGAAATTGTTTCGTTGAGTAATTACTCTGTGTGAGCGTGTGTGTGTATGTGTGTGATGGCATGAGATGTTCTTCAAGCTTCCGGTCTGCTTTTAGAGTCAGTTTCTCTGTCTGTGGTGAAGGACTGTTCATCCTCGCAGTGTTCACCGTCTGTTGAGAGTGTAAGTGGTGAGAGAACGTATAGTGGGTGAACAGTCTCTTTACGCAATTGTTTTGTGTTCTTTACTGTACGTAATTGTTTGAGTTTTGTCTCTGTGTAAAGCTGATCAGCATTTGTTTGATCATGTCTTTTTAGAATGTTCATGATGACGAGTTGAGACATTTATTTTTTTCTTATACAGATTGTGTCTACAATAACAAACACTCAGTTCCTCGAAGATTTTCCTCTGGACTGTGTCAATATTGTAGTTTAAAAATTAATACATTAAAATACAGTGAAACATTGTTTGAATAGACGTTTTGTTGTTGATATGCTGCAACAATGATTTGTTTGTTTAAACATTTAAAAAGTGGAAAACAAAATTTAAAAAAGAAGTTTTTCAAATTTCTTCAGAAGTGTATAGAATTATGAGCAGAAAACACTCACAGATCCGCTTCCATTGGAAAATACTGAAGAACATTGCTTTATAGCAGGTTCTCATCCAGGACTGAAGCCTGAGGTTTGACTATCCCCCTGCAGCAGCAAGAGAAGCAGAAGCTCTTTGGTGTCTCTTGTCTGTTTCTGTCGTGTTGGGCTTTATTCACTTATACTGTGCTTTATTTCCTTAACCCTAGAGAACCACTCGGCCCCTCCGGACGTCACCACATACACCTCTGATCATCCGGTGCCCATTGAGCGGCCACAGGTCTCCACCGTGCCACGCTCCGCACCCAAATACGGCAATGCTAAGCTGATGGAGACTGGAGATGGTGAGAGGCTGTGTGTGTGTAACGGAGTCACTGATGTGGGAAGAGATGAGCAGAAGATGCTGATTCTGCTGATCCTTGTCATCACAAGGCAATCAAAAGCTGGACTAATAACAGAACTAGGAAGAAACATTTTGTAATAGTCCAAAAGTATAGCGTAAAGAGTAAAGCACAGATGCAAAACATTGAACTGGCATTTCTATAACTAGTCGTAATTTTTCCCTGAGCCTGAACAACTGATTAAAGGAGGTAAAGTAGATTAGAAACACATGTTAAGAACATTCAGCATGGTTTCTGGGGACTAGTTAAGTGTGATGAGCAGGAAGAGCTACTCCTCACCAATGAAGAGCTTGTGTTTGTCTTCTCAGGAGTTCCTGTCAGCAGCCGCGTGTCAGCTAAGATCCAGCAGCTGGTGAACACGCTGAAGCAGCCAAGACGCCCTCCGCTGCGCGAGTTCTTTGTCGACGACTTTGAAGAGCTTCTGGAAGGTGCGTGTGTTCCTCCTCATCCTCTCAGTCCTTCACTTTGCTTCTATTTTCATCATCCAGTCCAGCAGCCCGACCCCAACCAGCCCCGCCCCGAGGGCGCGCAGATGGCCGCCATTCGTGGAGAAGCGCTGGGAGTCGTCACCAACTGGCCACCGTCCCTGGAAGCCGCGTTGCAGCGGTGGGGAACCATCTCACCCAAAGCCCCCTGCTTGACCACCATGGACACCAATGGAAAACCACTCTACATCCTCACCTACGGTGTGTAATGTCACACTCTCGCCCCTGCTCTTCACATCTCAATATTAACAGAGATTTAATGTTTGCTTTCAGTGTTTGTGTGTGTGTGTGAGAGAGAGAGAGAGTACATGTAAATGTTGTGTATAGATTGTCATATCTGACTCATCTCATACTAACAGAAATTCCCTTGTTTCCCGTGTATTTCTGATCGTTCTCACTCGTGACAAGGAGGAGAGAGTGTCACAAGGCTTGAGTGAGTGTGTGTGTGTCTGTCACGGTCTCTCAGCTGATTTTACTCACAGAGGGACCTCGTGCATCACTGGTGTGTGTGTGTGTGTGTGTGTTTCTGCTTGTTCTAAATCAAGCCGTCTTTCTTCTTCACACACTTGTCTGATTCATCAGAAAGTTGATGAAGTCGTTCATACTCAGTCAAGGCCAGCTTTCAGGGTTAAACTTTCTGCATTTCTCCCGTCACTGTACAATCAGAAGAACCCCCCACACACACACATTCTTGCTATTTATTAAAATCTGCCTTGAGAAGAGAAATCAGCAGCAGACAGAAGCTCAGCATGATTGTTAGTTCCATCACAAGATCAAGGAAACGCCGGGACATTCGAGTCATGCTGAATTGGAGAGCTGGTGGAAATCTGTGGAGTTTTTCTCTGCTGGAGCTCCTGATTCACTCATTTCTTCATACTTAAGGCCACTTGTTGCACGTCGTTTGGTTTTATGGTGCTGGTGAATCGTTGTGCTGCTGTGATTTCTCATGGTGTTCTTTAAATGAAGGGAAACTCTGGTCTCGGAGCATTAAAGTAGCCTACAACATCCTCCACAAACTGGGCACGAAGCTGGAACCCATGGTGCGACCGGGAGACCGGGTGAGATCTCTACCAGAACCATCTTTAATGTATTAATGCACGTCTGACAGCTTTCTGTCTGACTCGAGCAGGTGGCTCTCGTGTTTCCCAACAACGATCCCGCCGCCTTCATGGTCTCCTTCTACGGCTGCCTGCTGGCCGAGGTGGTGCCCGTTCCCATTGAAGTGCCACTTACCCGAAAGGTGAGACGGAAATAAACCAAGAGTGAATCACATTTATTGATAAAGTGTTACAAAGGTCTTCTGGAACGTTCTGTGTTTCAGAGTCACTGATAACCCATTTTTAGACATAATTATAAATATAATAGTGAATTGTGATTTCTTTGTTTTTGTTCTGGGTGTTATTAAAGCAGAGTTTGTGTTTTAATGATGAAGCAGCAAAAGGTGCTGTGTGTGCGTAGTATGAAGGTCGGGGAAGTCTGAAGTGTGGAACTCCGAGAATTCCAGGAAAAGGCCTGGAACCTGACAGCAGCCGCTGCTTCCTCTGATCCCTGTGTTCCATGCCAGATGTTTTTCTGCAGCTGCACGAACTGTACTGTTTCAGCAGTTTAACGCAGTACTTGCGACGTTACAAATTTAGCATTTGTTTGTTGTGAGAAAGAAGGATGTTTACACGTTACATGGATTTTTTGAGCAATTTTAACTAAATATTTTATAGAAATAAGATCTTCTGTCTGTCCTCTGAGAGACCACAGAGATGAACAAATGGATGATCAGATAGACTGATCGATGGTGATGGAAAACCATTTCAAAAGCTCGGAACTTATTTCATTGAAAGTCTTGCACACTTATTTTTAAAGAGTGAACAAAGATTAAAGAAATTCAAGATCAAATCAAACAAAATCAATAAATGATTAAGATGATAAGTAAAAGGAATTTTGAAACGTTTTAGTCAAGGAAATTGCACACACATGCCATTTGCACCCTCTCTGTTTAAAACACGTACTGCACCTCAGCCCTCATGGTCTGGGGTGATATACGTATGTATTTATATATATATATATATATATATATTTTATTTATAATATATATATATATATATATATATATATTGTGAACTGTGGTATTTATATATATATATATATAATATAATATTATATATATATATATATATATATATATATATATATATGGTATCAATAAATATATTGTTGATAGATGTTCTCTGGTCTCTTTCCCTGTGTGTGTGCGTGTGTGTGAATCAGGATGCAGGAAGTCAACAGATCGGCTTTCTCCTGGGCAGCTGTGGGGTCACTGTGGCACTGACCAGTGACGCCTGCCACAAAGGCCTTCCAAAAGGACCAACAGGAGAAATCCCCCAGTTCAAAGGTCAGTCAGCTGAAACAGCTCAAGGATTTACGGATGTTCATGGTCACGTAGATCCATCAGGTTTTTAAAGCAACGCTCATCAGGGTAAAGTGGCTGTGAGCAGCATGAGCCCATTCACTCAGAGCGAATCGGAGTGTAGAGATGAAGAGAAGGAAGGGTTGTGCTGTGTAAGGCCAATGGTCAGCACTTTCTGCTCCGCAGTTAGAGGAGTGCATAGTAAAAATAGAATGTGGTGACCATCAGAAAGTCTTTCATTAAGCCTCCTGGACTGTGACCTCAGCATAGCTGAATCAATTCCTTCTCAAAGAAAAATTGCCCTACATTTTCAGCACGTGACGTCATCACAGTGCATTTTAACCTGAAGCCTTTGCCCTCTTTAGGGTGGCCTAAGCTGCTGTGGTTCGTCACTGAATCAAAACACCTGTCCAAACCTCCACGTGATTGGTTTCCGCACATCAAAGACGCCAATAATGACACCGCCTACATAGAGGTGAGCGCAATCACTGGATGGTGAAATGGAGAAACAGACAGTAGAACGGTTGCTGGATAACTGCTCATGATTCTGGTGTTCTGACTATGATTGGTCACGCCTGTTAATCTGCAGTATAAGACGTGTAAAGATGGGAGTGTTCTGGGCGTGACGGTGACACGCATCGCTCTCCTCACACACTGCCAGGCCCTGACGCAGTCGTGTGGTTACACAGAAGGTAGGTCCACACGAAACACGCCGGCGATTCCTGCTCACGCACTCATCACCACGTCTTCTCTTTCAGCTGAAATAATAGTGAATGTTCTAGATTTTAAGAAGGATGTGGGCTTGTGGCATGGCATCCTGACTGTAAGTTGAGCGTCTGATGACCTCACAGAACCGCAAACACCATCACATTGGTTTCTCTGCCTGTTTCCCTAGAGCGTCATGAACATGATGCACGTCATCAGCATCCCGTACTCCCTGATGAAGGTCAATCCTCTGTCCTGGATCCAGAAAGTTTGTCAATACAAAGGTCTGAAGCATTCTTTCGTTCTCTTTACTGTGGCTATACACTGCAGCTCTTGAAGTGTGTGTGTGTGTGTGTGTGTGTGTGT
>CM051497.1:14264632-14304050 GCA_028031935.1 Paedocypris micromegethes | reverse complement strand
GTGTGTGTGTGTGTGTGTGTGCGTGTGCGTGTGTGTGTGTGTGTGTGTGTACACGCACAGGTAAAGTGGCTTGTGTCAAGTCCAGAGATATGCACTGGGCTTTGGTTGCTCACCGAGATCAGAGAGACATTAACCTGGGCTCCCTGCGCATGCTGGTGGTGGCTGATGGATCCAACCCATGTGAGAACAGCGCCATCTCTCTCTCTCTGAGATTTGAGTTTTAAGTTGTTGGGCCGTTCTTGTCGGTTTGCAGGGTCTATATCATCCTGTGATGCGTTCCTCAACGTCTTCCAGAGCAAAGGTCTGCGGCCGGAGGTCATCTGTCCATGCGCCAGCTCAGCGGAAGCTCTCACTGTGGCCATCAGGAGGTAAGGTCCACCATTCACTTCTCTTCATCTCCTCATGACAATATCAGAAAAACAGCACTGGTTCTGATGTTTCTTCCCCTGCTCCAGGCCCACCGACGACAGCAACCAGCCTCCGGGTCGTGGTGTTCTGTCCATGCAGGGCCTGAGCCACGGGGTGATCCGGGTGGACTCAGAGGAGCGTCTGTCGGTGCTGACCGTGCAGGATGTGGGCACCGTGATGCCTGGAGGTAACACATTCCAGACAGGAAGTAATTCCAGCAAGTGTAAAGGTTTAGGTGGAAAGATGATCTGATGTAAACATTCACAATTCTTCTTCTTTTGCCTTCTGTTATGATTTTAATTCAATTATGTCTGAAGTGGGATTTACCCTCTGTGTGCTTCGTTTACTGCTTCATAAAGTGTGTAATGTGTGTAACTGACGGTGCGTGTGTGTGTGTGTGTGCGCAGCTCTTATGTGTGTGGTCAAACCAGAGGGAGTTCCTCAGCTGTGCCGAACAGATGAGATTGGAGAACTGTGTGTGTGTTCCATCGCTACGGGAATGTCGTACTACGGGCTCTCGGGCATGACCAAAAACACCTTCGAGGTTTGTGTCCTATCAGCCCTAGAATTCTTTATGACTTTAATTCGTTTCAGAATATTTGTTACATTCCAAGACAATATTCCAGAAGAATCTTTTGGTCTCCAGGTTTTTCCCATGAGTCTTTCCGGAGCTCCGATCAGCGAGTATCCCTTCACTCGAACTGGCCTTCTGGGCTTCATCGGCCCGGGTGGACTGGTTTTCGTCTCAGGGAAGATGGACGGGCTGATGGTGGTGAGTGGGCGGAGACACAACGCTGATGACATCGTGGCTACGGCGCTGGCGGTGGAGCCCATGAAGTTTGTGTACAGGGGCCGGTGAGTGCACTGTTTACTGAGTGCGCACGACACACACTCCCCCACCAAACACACACAGATATTTTTAGCTGGCGAGTGTGTTTGTTTTGGACCCGCTGAGTGAAAATGAATCCGATTCAACCCCGGCTGTTCCTGTAGTTCCCTGCTGCACGAGCGGTTACAAGCTCTTTCATATTGTTTCAGGATAGCAGTGTTTTCTGTGACGGTTCTGCACGATGAGAGAATCGTGGTTGTGGCCGAGCAGCGGCCGGACTCCACTGAAGAAGACAGTTTCCAGTGGATGAGCCGCGTTCTGCAGGTGTTTGTGCTTTTCCTCATTCACATCATATCACATCTTTTAAGCCAGGGGTCGGGAACCTATGACTCGCGAGGTGGCTGCATATGGCTCGCAGACAAAGCTTTATATATAATAACGATAAAAAAGCAAAACGTTCTCCTGAATTTCAATCCATTCATTTCCTGGTTGCGGGCGGCAGAGGTGTAAAGTACTTGAGCAAATGTACTTTTACTATACGTTACTTTACTTAAGTATGTTTTTTGGCTACTTCGTACTTGTACTGAGTATCAAAAATATAAGCAACTTCCTACTCCACTGCATTCCTGATTGAGTAACTGTACTTGTCACTCCACTACCTTTTAATTGAAACTTACCGTTACTTGTTACATCTTGATTGTGCGCGACAAATCCTAATCGATTTTTACCGCTGTAACTTTCTTGGGCAAACGAGGCGATTTTGCCATCTGTAGTCTGCTGATATTGGAAGCTAAATGTGAATTAGAAACCACATAAATGTGAATTAGAGGCGTAAATGTTTACTTGGATTTTAAATTTTAAAATCACCGAAAAATTTGAGGAAACACATTGAGGTAAGAGTCTATTTAATTTAAAGTGAATTTAAAGTTAAGTTAAACTATATAGATTTTCCCTGACTTTACAAGGGTATTGTAATGTTACCAAACTTAACATGGCAAAAACCACTGTGACATGACTATATTTTAGGTGGTTTTTTTGTGTGCAACGTGTATAGATGTAATGTCTATTGTAGGCAATGACTGAGAGGTCACTGAGAATCACATCAAAGCTCGGAATTTTATTTATTTTTTGATTGAGACTGACTTCATGTGCTTTATTTATTTTGTTTTACCATTTTTGAAACATGGAGGTGTTAATTTTTGTTTCTGTATTAGACAATAAAACCTCATGAATAGAGTTTTTTGCATTTCTTTGTTTTTTTTTTTTTTAGCCTAAATTCAGTATGAGTAAAATACTGAAGTTCTTTTAAAATTCGATACTTTGTGTTACGTTGCTGATGAAGCAGATGATGGCAGGGATTCCAACAAAGACTTGTAATGACGACTCAAATTATCCAGAAGAAGAAAAACGGGTACAAACATAAACGTGAGCCAGGCCGACGTGGCTCCACTCAAATCTCATAACCTAGTTTGATCGGCAGCTAATGCTCACTCAGCGATCCCTTAAGACCAACAGTAATGCGCAGTGTTGGGTGTAACGCGTTACTGTAATTAAATTACTTTTTCACTGAAAAAGTAAAGTAACGAATTACTGTTCATTTTTAAGTAATTTAATTACAGTTACTTTCAATGTACTTGCGTTACAATTCAAAATAATTAAATTCGCTGAATCTCATTTTTTAATTTTTTAATTTATCTTCTTTTGTAAAAGTTTAATTTTCCGCTTTAAAAGCGCTTTATGGCTGGTGCATGTGATTTGCGACAATTTGCGATGGTCGTGATGAGCTGCAGGTGCACCAATTAGTCTATCACGGTCCTCTTGAACCGCCACCAAGCCGCCACCAGGGTGAGCCAGCCACCGGATCGTAACACTTTGACTCAAATCTTTTTTATAGTGGTGACTTGTTACTTGTATTGGAGTAACTTATATAGTACGTATTCGCACTTTTTCTAAAGTATGGTTGTCTGGTACTCTTTACACATCTGGTATCACAGCTGTCCTCGGGACAAAACCATGTTTTTATTGGATAATGCTTAACATTGTTGTGACGTTAGGGTAGCAAAAAGCGGAAACACCTTAATTGAAGATGATGGCAAAAAGACGAGGAGTGTTGTACTTTTCAACACGAATGGAGTAATTCGCCTTTGTGGACAGAGCAGCATCTTTGTATGAAATCAGATTTAAAAAATATAAAATGTAGATTAATAAAACACCAACAAAATTCTAAGCATTTTTGTTTTGTTTTTAATTTTAGTCTTGCAATCTCCACTATCAAAACTTTTTTTTTAATGCATTTCAGCTTTTTTCACTAGTGTAGCAGCGTGCGGGCTGCCTGCGTGTCCTTGTACTAACAACTGCGGGATGTGCGCTGTGTTTCTACACCTGATGTTTGTTTTGTCAGAATTATAAGTTGAATGAGCCACATGAGCGTGAAGACATTTTACATACGCGTGAAACGTTGATAACAGCGTTATCAAAACGATTTGAGATACTCATTTCGTATTGGTTTTACAAAAATGCATACATTTACTTTTTTTTTTTTTTTTAATTGGCTATGTCTCTTTTGGCACAAATATGTGGTGTTAATATTTTAAGCCAAAAAAGGTTTCTGACCCCTGCTTTAAGACATACAGTAGATCAGACATGACAGTCTGCTCCCCTTACAGTACTATTCACTCAGTGCCTTATTATACACTGAATGTTTTAATTATTAGATCTGTTTTCACATCTCCCCTGTCTTTCTTCTGCAGGCCATCGACAGCATCCACACTGTAGGTGTGTTTTGCTTGGCTTTGGTACCGGCAAATACTCTTCCCAAAACTCCGCTGGGAGGAATCCACCTGTCGGAGACCAAGCAGTTGTTTCTGGAAGGTTCCCTGCATCCCTGTAACGTCCTGATGTGTCCTCACACCTGCGTCACAAATCTGCCCAAACCGCGACAGAAACAGCCAGGTGTCCCCCTCCCTTCGCTTGTGTGGCCGCAGAACCCTGCTGACCGTCCTCTGGTCTCTCCTATAGAGATCGGACCTGCCTCTGTGATGGTGGGGAACCTGGTCTCTGGGAAGCGGATTGCTCAGGCCAGCGGCAGAGATCTAGGACAAATCGAAGACAATGATCAGGCAAGAATTGTGTGTGTGTGTGTGGTTCCATGGGCCTTGATTTTCATCATTTAATCACTCCTCTTATTCTTTTGCCACTGCCAACTAACAGTCATTTTAAAACTTGCTGCATTAAAACAAAGATTTGTCGATTTTTGCGCCAATAAAAGTAAACCAAGTGTAGATACACATAATCGTTTCCGCTGCGCTGCTGGCATCACTTTTCCGGGTTCAGTTCTCAGTGCTGTTGCAGATGAAGAAAGCGGCCAAACGTCTTACACACTTCTGGTGCTGGATTTCAGGAACATCTGTGACTCTCTACACTTTGATTGCTCCGCTTAGACTAGGCTGTGTTAAAATTCATTCCGCTTCACCTCACACACTCGGACAGACACACGACTGCTGACGTCCTGTTGCTTTTCATCCTTTCATTCGTGCTAATGAAAATCAGGCCCTCATATGGGATCAATTTAGTGCCAAAAAGATTTGCGAGCGAGAAACCTCGAAGCGAGCGAGCGCAACTCGATTTAGCTTGAACCGAGCACGCGCAAACTGAACTGAGCGCGTGTGAGCTAAATGGTTTCTTGCTTGTGAATCTTTTTGGCACTAAATTGATCCCATACCTCAGAGTGAACGTGAATAGATTCGTGTCAAGCTTAAAAAGGGAGGAGCCTCACCTCCAGCACTCAGATAATAGCACCGGTGCTAATGACTCACTAACTTGCTTGAATGTGATACTTTTATGGGATCAATTTAGTGGCAAAAAGATTTGTGAACAAAAAAACCTCGAAGCGAGCGAGCGCAACTCGATTCAGCTTGAACTGAGCGCGCGCAACTTGTGAACTCATTCTGCGCGCGCTTGAATCTGCATTGGCTCTTGCTCAGTTCTAGTCTGCGCACCTACAAATCTTTATGGCACGATTTTTACTTATTGTTCTGAATAGTCAAAGCGAACCAATCATGGAGCAGCCCACCGCCATTGTCCCGCCCACCATGACAGGTCCTGAAAGATTAAAGCAACAAATACGTATTACTTTTGACGAGCAATAGTCAAGGTGGGTTATCTTTAAAATAGTATTCAAAGATATCCTAAAATCTATTTCTCCTAGTCAGAATACCAATTGCATATATCTGTAATTGAGGTCTGATTAGTCACAACTACATTTGCAGATATCTATAAAGTTGGAAATAATGAACAGCTTCACAGATTTAACTACCGTATATCATTTGAAGATATCTTTAAATATAAATCGACTATAGTTATAAATCAAACTAAAGATTAGTATTTAATTGTTGATAGCTGTGTGAAGAAAGATCTTTAATAACACTGCCAATAAATACACTTGGTTCTGGTCTGCTTCCTGATGGAGATCTGGTGCTGTGTTTGCATTATTGTCTGACTCTTTCTTGCTTTCCTCCATTAGTTCCTCTTCCTGTCAGAGGTGTTGCAGTGGAGAGCTCAGACCACTCCAGACCACGTGCTCTTCACCCTCCTCAGCTCCAGGGTGCGTCACGCTCTGAGTTCAGTGGTCAGAGTCTCACGTGTGGAGCTGACTCGTGTGTGTATGTGTGTGTGACGCAGGGGGCCGTCATGAGCTCACTGACCTGTGTTCAGCTGCACAAGCGAGCAGAGAAGATTGCCGCCATGCTGATGGAGCGTGGTCACCTGCAGGATGGAGATCATGTGGCGCTGGTGTATCCGCCCGGTACCACAGCTTCCACTTTCACTCTCACTCATTTCTTCTGACTTTGTTACACTGTGAACACTGTTATGTGTTCAACTGTGTTGGTGACAAGTCTTTGATTTGAGAAAGATCAAAGCAACAGTGTGTAATTGTGTGAAGGGATGTGAATAATGCGTGACTTCTGCTGATTCTCAGGTATTGATCTGATCGCTGCCTTCTACGGATGTCTGTACGCCGGCTGTGTGCCCATCACGGTGCGGCCCCCGCACCCCCAGAACATCGCCACCACACTGCCCACTGTGAAGATGATCGTGGAGGTGAGCGGCGCTCTGAAACTCTGCCCTGTGTCACACACACTCTCACACACTCGTGTGTGTGATCAGGTCAGCCGCTCTGCCTGCGTGATGACCACACAGATTATTTCCAAGCTCCTCAAGTCAAAAGAGGCGTCAGCTGCTGTGGATGTCAGGGCGTGGCCTCCAGTCCTTGACACAGGTGGGCGGGTCACACTGCTGGCAGCACTTGTAAGGCTCTGGTGTAAAGTCTGAAATGAATAAATATCGAATATGTCTGTTTAAGATGATCTGCCAAAGAAGAAGCCACCTCAGCTCCAGAAACCTTCCAATCCTGACACGTTGGCTTACCTGGACTTCAGCGTCTCCACCACTGGAATGCTCGCGGGAGTAAAGGTGAGCTTTTACTCAGAAGCTACTCACAGCTGAAGCGTGGCACTGTCGTTCGTTTCCCGTGAGGATGATGATGCCTGTTTTTCTTCAGATGTCCCACACAGCCACCAGTGCCTTCTGCCGCTCTATAAAGCTGCAGTGTGAGCTGTACCCGTCTCGTGAGGTGGCCATCTGCCTGGACCCCTACTGCGGCCTGGGCTTCGTCCTCTGGTGCCTCTGCAGGTCAGTCTACAGCATCCTGCATGTGGAAATGCTCTTCGCTCTCGTCTCACTCTGCTGCGCGCTCTCTCTTGTGAAGTGTGTATTCAGGGCATCAGTCCATTTTGATTCCCCCATCCGAGCTGGAAGTGAATCCTGCGCTCTGGCTCCTGGCCGTCAGTCAGTTCCGGGTCAGAGACACGTTCTGCTCGTACTCCGTCATGGAGCTTTGCACCAAGGGCTTGGGCCTGCAGACAGAGTCCCTGAAGGTAGCGCTCCATGTCTGACGTGTCAGTGTGTGCTGCGCTGCTGCGCTTAGGACGTGCGACTCTATAATTACCCCCGCTGAGTTAGTAAGGGAAAGGCCGCTCATGCCTCCTGGCCAAGCCTGTCCTGTAGAACTCAGTGTGATTCCCTCAGACTGCGAGTGTTGTGATGTTAATAACCTGCTTCAGAGCAGGAACTCCTGCCCTTCAGCATGGCACTGTGCAGTATCTTACATGGAAACACTATGTAGTACTTGTGTAGCAGCAACTCTTTGAATTACAATACCGATTGAATATGATTTGTTGTCTATTTAAGTTCTAAGGACAATTGTAAATGTGTTTGAGCTGACTCTATGTTTGGGTTCTGTTGATCACACTCTTGTGTCTTCAGGCCCGTGGACTGGACCTGTCCCGTGTCAGGACGTGTGTGGTAGTGGCCGAGGAACGGCCCCGGATCGCCCTCACGCAGTCTTTCTCCAAGCTCTTCAAGGACCTGGGCCTTCATCCCAGAGCCGTCAGCACTTCGTTCGGATGCAGAGTCAATCTGGCTATCTGTCTGCAGGTGAGCGGCGCTGGGTGAAGAGGGCTCTAGTGGCATGAGTTTCAGGGACCGGGGCCTTTGATCTGCTGACTAGTGATGTTTGAAGCAGTGGTCTGAAAGTTCACGTGTTTGAGCTCCGATTCAAACTCGCTCCTTTTTACTTTTTAGTCATATCACAGCACAGCATTTGTAGTGATTTGAACGACAATAAATGTGCACCCGTGACAGATACTGCGACCTGAAGCTTCTCACTGTGTTTAGTGTTTCTTCTGTGTGATCGGTTTGAAAGCTGCCTCAGTGGAGAGTAGGTTTTAGTTTTTACAGACCGCCGCAGCCTTAAAGGCTCGGGAAGCTTGTGGATCAGGGAGGAGAGGTGGGGGTCTCCTGAGCTGCTGATCTGGGCAGTCAGCAGAACGTCAGCACACTAAACCAGCTCAGGGGTCCATAAGCGTCACTTCCCAGACCTTTCTAATCACTTCAATAAGTTCAGCGTTTGTTGAAAAATAGGTCAATTTGAATCCAAGCAAAATACATGAAAATGGCGCAGTTGTTGATGTGTGTGGCTGTACTAATGTATAATGCATTCAAATTTATTTAGGAACATTTGAATTAATTAAGTGTTATGTACATTTTTTCAGAGTAAAAGAAAGCAAAATCATTTTAAATATTCATTAAACTGGCTCTAAGTCTTACTCCTCCCACACGTTGACGACATCATTTGTAGGAGGGGCTTAGTTTGAATCAGATTGTCTCACGTGACCGATCACGGGCTTTGTGCTGAGGTTTGTCAGAATCTGCTGCCCTCTGCTGGAGGCAGATGTGAATCTCAGTGTAAGGCCGGGTTTGAATAATTTTCAGATTTGCCTGCAGAAGATAATCCGTGTTTTCTTCCACACTCAAGTGTTTCTGCTGGTCTTAAACTTTCCTCCCTCGAGTGCAGGCATCTATGGTCTGCGACTCTAGTTATTCTCTTGTGGATTTCATAGACATCTTGCATCCTAGAGTCAGTATGTTGTTGGTGATCTTACAATTGTCACACACTATGCTTTCAGGGGACGTCAGGACCTGACCCAACCACTGTGTACGTGGACATGAGAGCGCTCCGGCACGACAGGTCAGGCCTCCACCCCACAGAGATAAGGATGGATGCCAGGGTTTGTCCAATCAGTAAGAGAACTGTGTGCTGCACTGAAATCTGATGTTTTCCCTCAGAGTGCGTCTGGTGGAACGGGGGTCTCCACACAGTCTTCCTCTCATGGAGTCTGGAAAGGTTCTTTTCAATCCTTGTTAGAATTTAGCTTGCGTGTCACTGAAGGAGCAACTAATGTTTTCTTCTCACGGACTTTTAGATTTTACCTGGAGTTCGAATCATCATCGCCAATCCAGAAACCAAAGGTCCTCTGGGCGACTCTCACTTGGGGGAGGTGAGTTCTCGCCCTGCCGGCTGAAGCTGACGTCACGGCTGACCTGCATGGGCTTGTGTGTGTAGATCTGGGTTCAATGTGCCCACAACGGCAGTGGTTACTTCACGGTGTACGGAGACGAAGCCCTGCAGTCCGATCACTTCACCTCGCGTTTGAGCTTTGGCGACACACAGGCCGTGTGGGCTCGCACCGGGTACCTGGGCTTCTTGCGCAGAACCGAACTCACAGACGCCAGTGGAGGTCAACGGGACTCAGATTTACCTGTGTTCACACGTGTTTTTATCATTCTAAATCTTCTTGTCTGGCTGTTTCCCTGCAGAGCGGCATGACGCGCTCTATGTGGTGGGCGCGCTGGATGAAGCGATGGAGCTGCGAGGAATGAGGTATCACCCCATTGACATCGAGACCTCCGTCATACGCACCCACAAGAGCATCATGGAGTGGTATGGTCTGTTCTGCAGCTTCTCTGGTGCTTGTGTGTGTGTGTGTGTGTGTGGATGGAATGAGAGACTGGTGGAACCATTAGGAAAAATTCACTTTGAGAAATCTACAATGAATACAGTGTTCATCAAGAGTGAGGGAAGGAAGGAAAGAAGGATGGTTGGATGAATGGAGGAGCATGTGACGCAGAAGTCAAAAGACTTGTCTAAAGAAGAGCTTCATCTGATTTCAGTGCTGTGTTTCCCTGGACCAACCTGCTGGTGGTGGTGGTGGAGCTGGAGGGATCAGAGCAGGAAGCACTGGACCTGGTTCCTCTGGTGACCAATGCGGTGTTGGAGGAGCACTACCTGATCGTGGGGGTGGTGGTGGTGGTGGACATCGGAGTCATTCCCATCAACTCTCGAGGAGAGAAACAGAGGATGCACCTCCGCGACGGCTTCCTCGCCGACCAGCTGGACCCCATATACGTGGCTTATAACATGTAGCACCAGTGAGAGTGTGTTACATGTGACAGGTCGGGGTCTATGCAACAGAGGACCACCTGATGCTTTAGATTGGAAGAATCATGCGTCCCTTCGGTTTTTACTTGAGATCGCAACGTCTTTTGTTTTTAACTCAACCTTCATGAGTGAAGGTTTGTGTTTCACAAAGAAAAAAATTATCCGCGTTAATGCGCACCTGAAGTTCCCGAGCAGTGAAGTTTACTCGAGGTACGAGCGGCGGATTTCTGCTGGTTGCATCCAATCCGCTTTTCATCAAGTCGGCAAGAAAAAGAATTCTCCGCCTTCCAGATGAGCTGTAATTATGTACAGATAATAGTTCTTATTTATTTTGCTCTTTTTAGAACCCGCGAGCGAATACTTTGGGAAATGTTTTCCTCGTAAAATAACATTGATGATATTAAACAGTTTATCATCTGAGTGAGTAGTTTCACATCAAATGTATGTAAAAATATAAATATACGTACAAATATATATAAAAATATACAAAAGCTATATATAAATATATGAGGCGAGCTGTCCCGCTCACCACGAGTCGTTTGTGATGCAGTACTTTCTGCGCGAATCGGCAGCGAAACACGAAAAAATCACGACCCTCAGCGAAAAAACTATTTTTTCCATGTGCCTGACGCTGTTTACACCGATACAAACGTTTCGTGCTCCGGCCTTCGGAATTAAACCGCCTTGAGTGACGCGGAAAAAGCGCATGACATCAGAAATGTTTACGGCGATCGCTCAGTTTACTGGTCGTGGAGCGAAACTTGCTCTTCTAATGGTACAATCTGCGATTTAGAGTGAAGGCGCGAAAATTACCTTTATTTTACCACGTATCAATACTACGTTTTTAAGTCTTAATCGCGTCAGTGTCGTCGTTATCATGCAAACATCGATCCGCTTTGGGTTTTAAAGGAATTCTGCACAGTTTTTAACCTTAACCGCCCCTCGGCATTTTTTTTACCTGCGGATCTTGCGGCGGCGCGTGCATGGTTTGTGTACATATCGTTGGCTAGAGAAAAAGACAAAAACAAAAGAAAAAAAACCTTTATTTTGTATGGTGCAGGTGTGGTTGAATTCTGTTTTGTACACATGATTTCAAGTATTAAATGACACTTTTATAGACGCCTGCTTTGGCCGACCTTCACAAAATATGGTGCAATAAAGTGCTTTCATTGGTAGCTATGTCTTCATTCTGCTTCCAGAGGCTTCTGTCCAACCACCAAAGGCCGCGGTTATTCTGGACGAATAAAGATATCCATCTTTAGTGAGTTAGACATCGAGAGAAAACAGAGTTCGAGGATTTACTATCTGCATTTCCATTGGGTGAGATGAAGCTGGGACGCAGCTGTTCTGGTTGATATGTTTATTTATAAAGCGTAATGTTACATGATGCAGGGAGAGAACAAAAGCGTTTACACCACGTTTCAGTTTGTCTGCACATAAAAAAACAGTCGGTAGAGTAGATTCATGTTGGTTGTGAGATATTTTCAGTAGTCGTTACTCCGTTCACATAAAAATAAGTTAAAATTAAATGTAAAAAAGGGGGTTACTCGCTTTACAGAGCGGTGTTAGGTTAGACATGGCACGTCACTGCTGACAGCAAGAACGATGATGAGGAGGCTGAAAATGTCCGACAACCTTCATGCACACTGGAATGAAACGTTTGTCCTTTACAGTTCCACTATCAAATACATACAAGCATTAATGACGTATGCTAATGTGCAAATGTTCTCATGGTTATTTACACTGTAGTGCCACCGTGAGGGAGGGGAACCGCCACACAGCGTCTGATTGTCACCCTATCACCTGGCGGATTGATCGCACGCTGTGGTTCAGTGGCGGCAGAGTTAAGAACACGTACAGTAAGGATCGGTATAGTGTTGCATCATACATCAGTCAGCTTATTATTACTACATCCGTGTGCATATTCGTTCATGGAAGATTGTTTCGTTCAGACGTTTAAACCCTGTTACCAATAACACACACGGCACAGGACAGATAAAAACCATCGCTCATATAAAAGTCACGTATCTACAGCTCGAGATTGAGTCGCTTTGAAAAAGATTACAAGTACTTTCACGTTTCACTAGTCTGAAGCAAAGCCGATTCTCAATGTACAGGACACACGCGGGGAAAGCAGAGGAGTAGGAGAAGGGGTGAGAGGGTGGGCGCGGCCAGCTCATCTCTTCCGGCGACAGGTGCGTTTGTGATCGGCGTGCCAGTGCTCCTGCTGACACTTGATGGAGCAGTATGACGTGTTCCAGCAGCAGTGGTACATCGCCTCCTCCTCACAGTTATAACACTGCAAACAGGAAGAAGCTTCATATCAAAAAACCGTGATGTGCTACAACGCTCTATCCACCAATCACATGTCCACACTGAGAACGATGCTACACTGTCACATATTGTTGTCACTGTTGCTCTTCACTAGAACCAAACAGTAACCAGCCAATAAAAATGTCCTCACAGGTTCACAGGAAGGTCAGTCTGCACAGACACGCCCCTCGCAGCACAGTGTTGCTCACTCACCCATTGCTTCTTCTTGGTCTGGGAGACAAGCTGTTTGTGCTGAGTAACCATCTTCTTCATCTCCTCCATCAGCTCTTCTTTACATTTGTCCTTCACCTGTTTGCACTTCCTCTCCATCTCGGCCTGTGTGCCCGACACCGCTTTGCTCACTGCCTGCCGCTTCTCCTCATCCATCTCTGCTCGTAACTGAAGAGTAGCAGACGGTCAGAGGCAGAGTGAGGCGGGGCACGGTTCCTCACCTTGTCTAGAGCTTCCTTCAGGACTCGCTCGGTCTCACGCTTGTTCTCTGCCTTCATCATCTCTTTGACATCGCTGAAGATCTTGGTGTATTTGTCGTGGCACATGTTTTGGCAGCTGCCCTCGCTGGGCGTCTGGGTGCTTCTGTGAACGCTGCGCGTGGCCGCCGAAGAAGAGGATGGTGACGAGCCAGACTTCTTGGTTTGGGTGGAGACGGTCATGCGCTCTGTTGGATTGGGAAGGCTCGTGGGAAATTCTTGACTCGAACTCACTGCTTCAATTTCAGGCTCCGGCTCCTGAAATGGGACAAGCGGGCAGAGCATCACGCTGATGGTTTCAGTCCTGACGAAGAGCCACTCACTTCCTCTTTGGGCTCCGTGGCCTGGGATCGCCGGCTCTTTTTCGCTTTCGGCTCTTGGCTCCCTTTTAACTGTGGAAAGACAAAAACCGGTCACCAGGCGACCTAATCTTTAACAGACGAGCGAAACTACAGAACAACGGCATATGCAGGAAGTGTCTAGCCGAGACCTCGTGTCCATTTTCTATCACCTGTTCATTGGATGTGGATGAAATGCTGGACTCTGCCTCTTCCTGTCTGTCCTCAGACCTGTCGTGCTTCTCCTCCGGCTTCCCCTTCCAGGTGCGGCCCTCCCTCACAAAGCGCTGGTGGAGCTCCAGCTCGTCGCAGGCCTTCTTCCACCCACCGCTGCGCTTCACCTGCAGCTGCTGCACGCTGACCGAGATCGGCTGGATGTTGTCGGCCGGAATCCAGGCCCTGAATCACAGGAGCACCTCAGTGATGCCTGTACTGGACCTGAGTTCCTGCGGCATTTCTCACCGCTGGTGCTGGTGCCCAAAAAAGCGAACGTCCACCTGGGATCCTTCCCTCTGCATGACTTTCGCAGGCCAGTACCCGAAGCCCTTCATGCGGGCCCAGACCAGCTCGTGATGGGGACTCTGAGGAAACAGACGGAGTGATTCTTCACAACACCTGGGTGGGCGTGCGCGAGCTGCACTTACACATGGGAAGCAGAACCAGTTGTCGGGCCGAGCGTTGGACAGATAGAAGCAGTGTCGGCACAACATCAGCTCGTTCAGCTGGAAAACAGTCTGCAACATTAAACACTGAACAGAATCAACTCTGCCCAACATAAGCGGCGCTTCAGACCTCGTGGCACGTGTCGTTGTAGAGAAGTCTGGCGATCTCCGCTTGTTCACTGTTGACTGTCGCGAGAAGCATGACATTGGTTACTAGAACACCACAGTGCCCGGCAAAGCTCAGAGATGCTGCAGGACAGGGAACGCTCAAACCCGCAGATTTAATATGTGAAGACACAAAGCTATCAACATGACGAAGGGTGAGAGGACAGTGTGTGCAGTAGCTACAGTCGCACGATCATCTCACCGCCGTGAAGGATGCAGGTGTTATGGACGATCAGCTGTGCATCGGCTCGGAACTCCTCAAAGGTCTTATATTTGCCATCAGAGATGTTCTACCGGAAGAGAACAGCATGAACAGGTGGCGAAAGTCCGGCGAGGTCCACTCACGCACCTCCTGTATGGTCTCCACGTCCAGCGGAGAGTGGATCAGACGGCTGTACATGGGCTGCTTGGACTCGCGACCGCGCTTGTGCAGATCCACGGCCTGAGAGAAGAACAGCAGATGATCCAGACGCTCTGTTCAGTAAGAACCGCGAGAAACTCATTCACGCAACACACTCGTTCTTTCATGCGTCCCAGGATGAACTTCAGGTAGGTGGTCATGTCCTGCTTGTTCAGGTTCTTCCTTTTACTGCCCTGTGAGGGACACAGAGGGGTTACTCACTTCATCTGGAGAACGATGGAGCTTCTGACTCACCCTGCAGATGCCGCACTGCCAGTGTGAGGTGGAGTCGCGCGGCCGGTGGTCTTCAGACATGCAGCGCAGGTGATACACACGGAAGCAGCCGTCACACTCTAGCACGTCTCCAGGGAGATGACACTCAAAGCAGTACCAGTCATGACTCTCGGCCTCCCAGTCCTGAAACACACACACACACACTCAGGACCACTGTCACAACACTGCTCCAACCTACAGAGCTAACGCTACACAGAACAGAGATTATAGAGCGTGGAAATCAACATAGTGCAGGATTATTATGAGACAAAAAGAGAGACAGAGAGGGTGTGTGAAAGAGCGCAAGGCATACGTACATCCGCAGCAAGGGCGTCCGAGAGCACACAAGGCTGGAGAAGAGACACATCACTCTTACTGATCACTCAGGGACAGACCCCGGCGTCTGGACCCTCACACGGACACTGCCCGCGCTCAGGCCACAGACTCACCGTGATGAGGGACATACCTTACTGTCATCCGACATCTGGTCCTGTGGAGTGACACACAACACAGAGGTCACGACCCGAACCACACCGGGTTGTCAATGTGTTCAGACATGTTTAGAAGAGTGTGACCAGAAGTGCCTCCAAACAGCGTGCGTGCGTGTGTGTGGCGTCTCTCACCATATCGTCTCCTGGGAGCCAGTACCCCTCCTGCTCAATCCCAGCCTTGGACCCCTTGCAGCCGACGGTCAGGGTCTCCACCACCAGCCCGTCCTTCACCGCCAGCAGTAGCTGTCTGGACGTCTCTTTGGGATGCAGGCCGTAGACACGGCTCAGATACCTGCGAGGAGAGACGGTCAGAGCTGGCCAGACCCCTGCACACCCACAACTTTACTTTGAGATCCTGTCCATGTTTGCGATCTGCTTCTGGTTCCGGATCACTTCGATGGCCGACCAGACAAACTGGACCACCTTGGGGTCTGCTTGCCTCTTCTTTATAACCCTCGACATTGTGACCAGTTCCAACCTGAAACCACCAACACAGACAGTCACATATGAGTCTGGAATGTTCTGGAAAATCTTTGCTGGGAAGAGAATATTGAGGAGCGCTAACTACAAGATGTAAATTGCAACGCCACAGAAAAGCCGCCACACAAGTGACTTACTCTCCTACTGTGTTCATTTCTTTCAGGTTTGTTAAGGAAACGCTTGTGTGTGAGTGCAGCGAAACGCCCCGTTAGTGAATGACAGTTTGTGATCTCAGCTGAGTGACATCTGACCCCTACAACAGGAACTCTCGTCCAGATTAGATTTGGACCAGCGACTTCCGCCTGCTGCGTCACGTGACATAAACACGCAGCGTCACCCGAGCGACTGACTGCTTTCTGGGTTTGATCAACAGTACAGCGGTCGAAACCGGACCAGAACCGAGCACCAGCTTCCCGAGCAGCGCGCCGTGTTTCACCACAACACACACGTTCGTTCTGCGCCTGGTGGTTTAAACTCCGACACTAGTGAGACCCAGAGCGTGTGCTGGAATTCGCTAAAAACACTTTACACTGACCCACAGATGACGATTACACTGCCCGCCACGGTCCAGTCATCGCTCCGTCCGAACGGCCAAAGCCAAACAACAAGCGGCTGTCTGCGGCTCACGTCAGCTCGCGCGCGGCCGCTCCGAACGAACCAGCCCACAGTCCGGATCTGATCACGAGCTGCGCAGAAAAGCGGAGGGCAGCAGGCGTCTCGGCTTCTTGTCTGGCTGGTGGTGATCTACGCGGACGCCATGTTGATATCTCTCCCTCGCGCCAGACAAAACCGAGCAGTGTGGGCTGGATTCTTGATCTCCTGCGCGGCGAATGTCACTGGATCGAGCCGGTGGAAGCGCGAACTTACCGCGGCCCAATTGTTGATCGAACGCTCCCCCGTTCCGTCGCACGTTAGGATGAAACGCGCATTTGTGTTTCCGGATTGAAATGTCAGAATTGTGGTTGGTTAGAGCAGCGCGGCCTCGGCGAGAGCGCGGAAGAGGCGGGCGGCGCGGCGGTCGGTGGGACGCCCTAGCGGCGGCGCGCAGCACTGACACGTCTGAGCTCGGAGTTCATGCGAATCAGCTGCTATCAAGTCCGCAACAGAACCGGTTCAGTTCAGAGTAAGGAAACTTAAAGCAAAAGTCGAAGACACAAATGCACAAAGAGCGTAAATTTTGTATGTTTGACCACGGAAACCTGTCGCTCTTTCATCTTTTCGGGTTTTATACCGTTATTCGGAAGAAGACATTTTAACTTACAGAACTCACACGCACGACAATTTCTCAAACAAAACGTGATTTGTGGAAACGCACAATATAGGTCTGACTAGAACCAAGTGCAAACCACACAGCATTGAAAGAAGTGTACGCATGGTCGGCTATAATTAGCCAATGTAATATAGAAATAAGTTACCGTTTGTTTTGTTTTAATATACGCATTGGTTCATGAAAAATGAGAAATATTCAAAGACGTGATGTCGGGGGCATTGTGGTGTTGCAGAACCCAGACGACCGGGATTAAGCCTGCAACGTTGGGTGATAGATCCAACTCCCGACCAACTGAAAATCAGACGCGGTCATAACTCTAATTATGAATCAATTCTAAAGACGAAGCAGTAAGGAATGTTGCCTGCATCAAGGCTTAAATAATGAACTGTATATCTCGGTTCATCAGTTCCATTTCATCCACAAGAGTGCGCCAACGCTAAGAAATATGTATACTGTACTTAACTTTACTTGAAACGTGATTTATATTATTTAAGTCGACTTAAAAAAATAAATATTACACAGAGGAGATAACTAGAGGGAAAGAGAAATGGAGAGAGAAATATTAGTTGAGAAATTGAGAGAGGATCGAAGCAGAGAAGGAAGAAAAAATAGAGGTAAAAGTAGATGGAGCGAAAGAAAGAGAGATGGGTATATGGAGTTACTCCAAAGCGGAGATTATGGAATAGGAGAGAACACAAGAAGTGCATTTGTAGGGCGCTTTTCACAGTAACAACTCAAAACGCATAGAGATAGCGATAATGAGAGAGATGACTATGACACTTCCTGTCAAAGATCAGAACACGTGACATGTTTTCAGACATGCGCAATGCCGATGCATTTACACCTCGACGCCGGACGGAGGCAAAACTGTGGTAATAAGCGACCGGGGCAACATCTACATCATCATCACCCGCTCCCGCGCCGCTGCCTGGCCCTCGGTCTGCTGTGCAGCTGGAAGAGAAATGCTCTGCCGCCGCTCTCCGAGGCCACGTCTCACTGTTTCTCACTGAGGAAGCCGTCGAGTCGAGGGTTTTTCTCATTTTCTTCTCGCTGAAATCACCCGAGACAAACACGCCGCGTAGCAAGTTCATAAATGGGTGAGTAAAGCACACACACACGCACACACACACACACACACACACACACACACACACACACACACACTGAGATCTCTCTCCCGCGGCTCCTTCTTCTCCACTGACGGACGTCGATGGCGTTTGCCTCAAGAAGTGACGTTCGCGCGCCGCGTTACCGTGAGCTCGCCACTTCTGATTGTTTCAAGATGTGGACACGTTTACATCTCCAGGGCATCGCGGAGTTCAGTTAGAACTGCAGAAGCCTCCGCGGTCCCTGCGCGTCTCCGACACCCCATCATAGTAAGGATTACCGTTATACTCCAACCGTCTCGGGTTGCAGGCGGGAGTGGCTGCTCCTACCGTTTGTCTTAGCTTGACAAAAATTGGTGGTGTGCTTGTGACAGTGGTCAGGGGTTTGAGTCCGACGAGATGCATCAAATCTGATGAAATCTCAAGATGAGGGCCACACAAGCGTTCCCTGCCGCAACACGCAGTTCAACAGGCTTCCGGAGGAGAGCATCCCAGCGCCAAGTGAGTCGGTCCAGCTGAAGTGCCGACTCAGCAGATTCATCTCCAGTGTAACCTGAACGGATCTCCAGCGTTCATTAGAAGCTGATTAAAACTTGTCATGCACAATTAAAAGAACATAGGTGTTATTAGCGCTGCCTGACCGGTGAAGGCCTTTTAGTGCACGTTCCGGTCAGTACCAGGGAAGTTCATGTCAGCACTGAAGCTTTTGAGTGTGCACTGTTCAGAGTCTGTCAGACAGTTGAGCACATCTAAATCAAATACTACAGGAGAAGAACAGTGTAAACGTTTTCTCCTTGGTAATGGCGGCTCTTGTGTTGTGAGAAATGGGGAAGTAGTGAGGGTGAGACTTCCTCCTCTGATCATCTCTCACTGCTCTCCATCACAGTAGGGTTTGTGCTGTCATCGTGTTGGCTCTATGAGCGCTTTTGCTTTAAACACGATTCCACCTGCTAACAGATCTGATGTTAGGGATGCTCGAGAACGTTCCAGGTTGTCTTGAATGTCATTGTTATGTTTTTGTGGTCTTTTTCTGGAGCTGCAGAGAAATTAGTCTAATAGGAGCATGTGTGATGTCATCAGGCTGCTGTCCCCTATTATGAGCTGGATCGCAAGATTCATGTAGAAGTAAAAGGATTTCTGACACAGTGAGAACATCTTCTGGACTTCATGTGACTAAACATCCGCGCACGTGATTGAGACCCTCAGCTTGACCCACGCTTAACTCACTTATTCGAGCAATTGTCTTAATAAGATCAGGAGCCAGAGATGCGTGTCTCCCCGCGTACCAGCACAGATTGGTACACTGATTGAACCGAGATTAGGCTGTGTGAGATGTAGTTCTGCTTGGCAGGAGTTGGACCTGAGTCCATCAAACGGGATTGAACTTCAAAGACAAGTGTAGGTTTATAGTTTAACAGTATCCTGTCGATTTGAAACTGCCTCTGAGATGTTGATGCGAGACTCGAGTCACAAGACTGTTTGACGCAACCAAGCATTTGACTCACATTAGTAAATCAGACACACCAGCTAAACCAAACCTTAAAGATGTATTTATAGATAGGTTTAACACACAACAGCCCTGTGTGTGTTTGTGTGTGTGTGAGAGAGAGAGTCTGATTTCTTGAGTCTGTTATTTCAATTAGAAACGGTATCAAATGAAATGTATATTCCCAGGGAATGGAACCCTGACCTGAGGTGTAGAGAGCACCAGCTCTGTTGATTGAACTGTTGTTCAAGGGTGATGTACTGTTAGTTTGGTTATAAATAGTTATAAATAGCTGCTGATGTGTTTGTGGAGAAGAAGCTTCCGGACGTTTGCAGTGTGTGGTGATGTGGGCGTCATGTCTCGTCTTGTCTCTAGATCAGCATCAGCACCCATATCTTGCCGAAACTATTAGATTCTCATGCTCTTCTAAGTTTAATTTTACAATTTAAATCATGAGTCAAAATTAAAGAATGTATTGAAATTTTAGAAGTTAGATTGATATGTTGTGCGTCTATTGATATTTATTAGCCAACTATCTGTTGTATAAAACCTTTTGTTTTTCTAAATGGTGAAATTGTGAACAGCAATAACTCTTGCCATAATTATAGCCATTGGTGGTAAGATGGTGTGAAAAAATTAAACAATTCAAATCTTTTCAGATTAACTACAATGAACTTCCAATTTTACACCAGGGCTCATTTTTCACTCACTCACTCACTCACTCACTCACTCACTCACTCACTCACTCACTCACTCACTCACTCACTCACTGTTTCTCTTTCTCATTCAGTGGAAGCTATTGTGGAGTTTGATTACCAGGCCCAGCACGATGACGAGTTGACCATCGCTGTCGGTGACATCATCAGTGACATCAGGAAGGATGAGGGGGGCTGGTGGGAGGGCAAGCTGGACAGGAGGAGGGGCCTGTTCCCGGACAACTTCGTCAGGGTGAGTGAGTGCTGTCGACAGAAGTTTGTTTTACCAGTGTGTGAGACGCTTCTCCACACCATTCTGGCTTGACAATTCTATCATATTCTAACATTTAATTGCTCAGTGGCTTAAATGTTATTTACAGTAGACTCACTTACAGTAGACACACATAATCAACACAATGTTGTAAAGATGCAAAAATGTTGTTCTGTTTGTTAACAAATGACACAGGATTTATATATTATTGTATAAGTGTGTATAACTTTTAAGTGTACCGTGTTGGTCTACTCAAACGCTGTTTCTTTGATGCCATTTCCTGTTCTTTCTCATATTCAGAGGAAGTGGCATCTAGTGACACAAAAAGAGATGCTGGAGAGTGAAACAAGTGTTGTTCACAGTTGCTGAAGATTGTTTTATTCTATGTGAACTTTGCCTTGTCAGATATTGCTCGGGGTCTCGGTAAAGGAAAATCTTGGAGTGCAGGGGTTTGAGGGTCTGACGTGCAGCCTTGTTATACCGTCTAACCCGTGTGTGTGTGTGTGTGTGTGTGTGGGTGTGTTCTGGAAGTCCCGCAGAATCCACTCAGTTAATCATATGACACCTAATCTCTCTCTGGTCTGATCATGTGACTCAGCTGAGCACCAGGCCCCAGGAACGACTCGCTGCTCACTAATGTTACGTTTATTCGACAGACTTTATTTCAAAAGCGACTGACAGACTGAGAAGGTCCAAGACGTCACTCAGCATTGCATGTGACATGACCGGAGGAGTGGCCATGTTGCCTCACAGGTGTTTCCTGTTTGAGGTTTGGCGCACGTAAATCTGACCTTTTCCTGTGTGTTGATTTCTGTTCCAACACGGATGAAGATCAGCTGCGGGTTTGAGATCTGTCTTCCTCTCTGTCATGGGCTCGCTTTCTGCTTCCTGTTTGTCTGCTGTGACTTCACAAAGCGTTTGTGATCACGGTTCACGTCACGACTCGCTTTCACTGCATCAGTATGATTCAGAACCAGAATACACCAACGCTTATGACCCTCTCTAAAGTAATCCTGTTCTGACATCAAAAGTTTTATTTAAAATTTTGTATATAATATTTTGTAATTTTTAAACATTAAACCATGTAAAAAATAAATGTTTTTTTGTAAAATCCTTTCGCTTAATTTTTTTAATTTAACACGAAACGCGCTTTTTCGTGCCGCTGTCGGTTGGTACGTAAGTGTAACTGTGTTCTCGCTTCACTGATCTGATCATCCATGGGGCGCAAGAACTGTGTCGTGAGCACTGAAGCGTTCACCAAATCCTAGCTCCGCATCCAAAACCCGAGCGTCCTGAAGGAGTACTAATGCTGCCGAGAGAAAGAGAGAGACACGTGGTGAGGGAGAGAGACACACACAGAGAGAGTGAGAAACGTTTTTTTTTTCTGCTGGTGTAATGCTGGCTACTGGTGGGTGTAATTACAGATCTCAGGTTGTGTGTTTTTATGTGTCAAAATTTGATCCCTTGTCAGTAAATCAGTTTAACCTCTCCTCTCACATTTCCTAAAAAATGGCATAAATAAATTACAGTTCTATATTTTTATTAATAAGTACGTATACAGTAATATTTACTTTGCGTTGTTAATGATATTAATATTTTATTCTTGTGATCAGAACGTTTTTGTTTTATATAATGACATGGTGGGTCCGTGTTTCAGAAAATGAGCAGCAGGTATGTTACAGCAAAAGATATTAGTCTTCGATGCAGAGGAATGTGCTCTGTTGGTAGCTTTTGTGAGGGAGAATGTTCTGGTTCCAGAGATCTGATCAGTTGATGAAGCTCCAGTACCAGTGTTGAAGGTCAAAGGGAAAGATTTGAACTTGATCCTGCAGCAAGCGGCAGGCTGTGTAAAGAGACGAGCAGAATAGTGACACGTCCTTCAGCTGGATGGAGAGCAGTCGCAGCAGCCTTCGCCACTCTCTGTTACAGTTACAAAAAACTGGCCCAGTGATACTGCAGAAGTAGTGAAGTTTCTCACCGTGTGAGTTCACAGCTACACAGTGCGGTTAGAGATCTGACAGGAAGTGTGTATAGAGGAAAGAGAGAGAAAGAAACAATGTTTTGTGTTTTTTTTTTTTTTCACTTAATTGCTTACTACACCAGTTTGTTTTTTTTAAATGTAGCTCTGTCTCTCTCGGCCACACACACACATACTCTCTCTCTTGCTTTTTCTTTCTCTCTTTCTGTACTTCTCTCTCTTTCACTTCCTCTCTGTCTTTTTCACTCTCTCTCTGTATCTCTCTCTTTCTCACTCTGACTCTTCAGGCCGTTTGTGTAATTCTGTCCTTCAATCTAGTCATTTAGATGTTGGTGGATCTGTAAATGCTGAATCATGAACGGCGTCTTCAGAGTTAATCAGTGTCATCCTGTTACACACCGACCCAAATCTCATGGACATGTCTTTAATGACCAGTGATCTTCTATTTCGATAGGGGGAGAGACAGACTTGCTTTTGTCTCTCTCTCTCTCTCTGTCTCTCTCTGTCTCTCTTTTATTTTGTCCTCTGCGATTGACTAGCACTATTATATTTTCTGGCTTCAGGAAATCAAAAAAGACTTGAAAAAGGAGCTGAAGAAGGAATCGAGTTCTCCTGGATCTAAATCAGACCTGTCTAATGGAAGCGCCAGTCCGAAATCAGACCCCACTCTGCGGCCGACCAGGAAAGGTAAAGCAGATCCATATACCCATAATCAGTACAATCCCTTGCACGCACACACTCCAGCAGGAAACATCAAAGACGAGTGCTGGTCAGAAACGTGTGTGTTTAGATAATGGACTGAGTTTTCTAAGACCAGAAACCACTTCTACTTACTCCCTCTTTCTTTCTTGCTTTCTTTATTTTCTCACTCACTCACTCTCTCTCTGTGTCACTCAGCGACCCCTGATGGTTGAGGGTGCCACGTTTAATGCCACACGTTTCTCTGTAAACAGGTGAAGCGATACGGAAACGGCGCTGCAAAGCGGCTTTCAGTTACACGCCACAGAACGATGATGAGCTGGAGCTAAAGATCGGTGACGTCATTGATGTTCTGGGAGAGGTGAGGCCTGCTTCAGCTCTTGAGGTTTCCTGTTGGTGAAGGTTCAAGTGTAAGTGTGTGTGTGTTTGCCGGGTGAGGTGGAGGAGGGATGGTGGGAGGGATCTCTGAATGGTAAAAGTGGGATGTTCCCATCAAACTTCACCAAGGAGCTTCTCCTGGAGACAGAGGACCAAGAGGACACGCGCAGCACCAGAACCAGTGAGTCATGGCGGCGCTCCAGTGAAGAGTGCGAGAGTGATGTGCTTGTGTCCTGCCCAGGCGTGAAGGACAGCACGGGCTCGGAGAGCGACGGTGGAGACTCCAGTTCTGTGCGCTCCGACACCGGCAGCGTTTCCTCTGGGTCTGAGATTCATCCCAAGAAAGTTCGGGGCTTCGGCTTTGGGGACATTTTCAAAGACCAGCCCATCAAGCTCCGGCCGCGCTCGGTGGATCTGGACTCAGAGGTAATAATGACAGGAAGACGCGCTGCTGCGTTCACTCGTTAAAACTCCCTCGACTTCCTGTCACACTGTTTCCCTCCTTCATCTTCACAGTTCAGACGGAATGATTGTCTCTTTAATGCCGCAGCTGGTTCGCGTCATTGGAAACGTTAATGATCTTCATGTGTTTGTGCAGTTCCTCAGTGAGTTAGTCTGGACGATCCTCCTGATTTACACCAAACGAATCCTCACGGTATTTCATCTCCTGAATGAAGCCAGTGTGTGTCTGTGGGAGGAAGTGATGTCACTCAGACTTTACTGAGAAAGGAAGTCATTGTGTGGATCCTTTGTGTGAGAGAGAAGGAAACTGCTGCAGGGAAGAATCTCTGTCTTTCTCTTGCTCGCCCGACTCTTACTCTCACTCTCTTTTTTTTGTTCACTTCACTCTTGTTTTGTCTCCCTTCTTTATTCTCATCCATTAACTCTCTCACTCCGTCTCTTCTTATTTGTTATTACCGTTCACTATCTCACCCACTGACTTCTCTCCTCTTATCTCTTGCTCACCCACTTCCTCTCTCTTTCTTAATTTCCTCTCTTACTCTTTTAATCTATTTCTTCACCCTCTGTAATCCCTCTCTCTCTCTCTATCTATCTCTCTCCTTTCCTCCCCTTAGTTTCCATTTCTTACTTTCACTCTTTCTGCCCCACTTCACATATTTTCTCTCTCTCTCCCTCTCTCACGCTCTCTCTCTCTCTCTCTCTCTCTCTCTCTCTCTCTCTCTGAGTAGTTAAACGTTGTTTCTCTGAGGGGGGGGGGGTAGAGGCAGAGGCGTGTCTTAAAGCAGAGGAGCAGCAGTGAGGATCAGCTCTCTGTGACTCTGCTCAAGTGTGTGTGTCTCGCGTGGCTTCAGGTCTTCAGTGGGAGGCTTTGTCAGTCAGGTACGTGTTTTTCCTCGGGCCGTGTGAGCTGTAGTTTGAGGAGACTGGATCGACCGACGCTGGTCAGACGGGTCAGTGATGGCGCTGGTGTGAGCCGAGTGTGCTTGTGTTAAAGAGCTAGTTGTGTGTGAGTTTGGATTGATTCCCTGGCGTGTTTGTGGAAGGAAAGAGGCCTGAAGGGCCCGTGTGTTATTCTCACACACACACGTCTCTCCATGTGTGACTGACTCCTTCCTTTGGTTTCTGAAGGAATCGCCATATGCATATATTTTAATTTACTTATTAAGTTTAATGTTAATGTTTTTTATTTGCGTGTATGTGTAAATGTTTGTACGCTTTTTTGTGTTAAGTTGTTGATTTTGATGGGTTATAGACTAGTTTCACACGTATTCGAGAGTAGTCTGATTTTTCTCATCTTCAGCCTCAAATGGGAAAGAAAGTTGCTCCAGAAGCTATGAAGAACGAGCCTGACCACAAGTCCAGAGGTGAGACCTTTACTCACCCGTACACGCTAGCGTCATGCTGCGTCTGACATGTGAATTGACGCGACAGTGAAGGAGTTCTGCAAAGTCATTTTCCCCTACGACGCTCAGAACAGTGACGAACTGTCAATCAAGGAAGGAGACGTGGTGACCATCATCAGCAAGGTAAGCAATGTCTTCTCCGTTTCCCGTCCTCACCCGAGCGACTGACGCTGTTTCTGTGGCAGGACTGTGCCGACACCGGCTGGTGGCTCGGGGAGATGAACGGCAGACAGGGAGTGTTTCCTGACAACTTTGTCAAGCTGTTTATTCCTGACTCAGAGAAAGAGGTGAGAGTTCATCTCCCAATGACATGAGGTCCAGCTGATGGAACCTCAGTCTCTGATTGGATGAAGAGCTGGGGTAACACACACACACACACTGTGCGTATGTGCACTTCACTTGGATGGGTAAATGCCAGTTTTGATATGGTGCCTAGTGGCCATATTGACAATCACAATCACACACTCGCACTGTCAACCTTCATCTCCAGTCTCCCCATGGTTAAACCGCATGATCTGTGACGTTTTCTGCTGTAAACCGTGATGTGTTGTGAACAGATCCAGCCGGATCTGTTTTTAATTAGCGTGTGTGCACGTTTTACAGAGGCCTAAGAAACCTCCACCTCCTGCAGCTCCGGCTACTAAACACACCTCAGGTGATGAACGTCTCTTACAATCTCGAACAGAAACTTATTATAGTATATTTTTATTATACTATAAAATATAATTTAAAAGTTATAAAGTGTCTTATCCAGGTTCCTTTTATAATAACTTTTCAAAATGTCTGTGCAGCTGTACACACTTAATGTGTCACAACACTGATCATTGAAAAAATTCACAGAGATGGCAACAACACGCCACACACACATGTATATGTTTACAACTACGTGTCTGTGTGTCAGCAGAGAAAAAGAGTGAGGCTAAAAAGACCCCACCGGACCGACCCGAGTCACTTCCGCACAGAGCCGAGGAGAGAGGTGACAAGATTGGAGATTGGCTGATCAGGTCTGGTGTGAACATGTGTGTCTCATATCTCAGGTGACGAGACAAAAACTGAGATTTCTAAGCCGTTGCTGCCCGTCATTCTTCCGAAGAAACCTCTGCCTCCCAAAAGCAGCAGCACAGTGAACCGGCCGTCCTTGTTGCCTCCCAAACGGCCAGACCGGCCCGAGAGACCAGTCGGACCCCAAATAACGTCAGTGTGACCCTTACACACGCATGCAACTCACACATGCCTCATAATTCAACTCTTGCTTATGTGTGGCAGGTGTGACGCCAGCAGTGCGGCAGCCGATAAGCCTGTGGACAAGCCAATAGGTGAGTGTGAAGAGTCCCCGACCTCGCAAGGGTCTTCGTTGTCTGTCCGACTGCGTGTGATTCTCTATGTGTTTCGGGATGTTTGGCTGAAGATCCAGAAGACTTGGACTCCGTCGTGTCCTCCTCAGAGAAGTTGAACCACTTGACGACATCACGTCCGCGTGTGACTGACCGCCGTCCACGCTCTCAGGTCTTCACGTCTGTGAGTCACACTCATATCATCTTCATGTCGGCTGACACTTTTCTTGGAGCATTGTACAGGAAACTTCTTAAACCTCCAGGTGAAGGCTCTCTCTCTTTTAGTCTTCTCTCTCAAGCCCTGATCTGCTGGAGTCTCCAGAGGAGCAGAGCAGAGACAAGGAGGTGGAAAAAGAGGAGCAGGACTCATTCACTCCCAAATCTCTTGACAACTCCAAGAAGGTTCCCAAGGCGGTCATGACAGTAAGCCCCCCACCCCCACCCCCGCCCCTTACACCCACCCTCGTGTTGCATGCACATCCCTGCCACCATGGGGCGACATAGCCAAGAACTAAACACAGAAAAGTCTGCCTGTCTTTTCTGCGGTTTGGAAAAGCATTTCTATGCACATTCACACACACACACACACACACACACACACACACACACACACACACGCAGAGACTGAGGCCCGGCTGACCATCCAATATCTCTGGAAGCATTTACTGGATTGCTTGACCAATCAGTGTTCTTACCAGGCTCCTGAAAAGTCATCCTTACCTCCCAAGCCTGTTCCTCTGTCAGCGACAGAGCGAGGAAGGAGTGAGCAGGGCACTGTCTCGCTGGAGGAGCTCAAAGCACAGCTACGGGAGCTGAAAGGAGCGGTGGACCTCATGAAAAGCCAGCACAGGTACCAGCCACATGCAGAGCTAGTGAGGAAGTATGTGACGGCAGATGTGATTCTGAAACCTGCTGTCCACAGGCAAGAAATCAAGCAGCTGGTGAGCGAGCTGGACGAAGAGAAGAGGATCCGCATATCGATGCAGGTGATCAGCTCGCAAACATCAGAAGCACAAGGTCCATACGATGCTGGAAGAGAACTCTGTCGTCCTGTGGTTTCAGGTGGAAGTGGAGCAGATCAGGAAGTCTCTGGCGAAATGAAGCAGACACGCGAGATGAAGAATCGCGTGTTCACAGACTAGATTGTGCCAAGAAAGAACAATATATCAGAAGCGTTGCTAAAGGAAGAAAAGCGTTTACCCCCGTTTCGCTCCTTTTCGCTTTCAGTATTTGTGTCTGTCTGAGATTATTTTGTTTGATTGTGGCCTTACACGGGGTCACATGACTGTGATGTCATCGCTGGTCTCCATCATCAGGAGAAACTGCCGCGATTCACTTTTCAGTTTTTTTCTTTAAACTGGAGGCCTTCTGTTGTTTTTGGCTTTTAGTTTCTTTTCAGCTGAAAACTATGGGATATTATTTGTTTTCTTGACAGTTTATTTTAAATCTACTATATATACTTTTTATATTTTAATGTACTAAATGCAATGATGTGTGCAGATTTTATTAAAAAAAGATAAACATAAATACGATTTTTTTTTATTACTATTATTATTATTATTATTATTATTATTATTTATTTGTTTGTTTATTTATTTATTTTATTCTCAAGGAAAGCGTCTGTGTGTTACATCCACAAGGGGACGCTCCAGCTCTCCATATTCATATTTTTCAAACATTCACAAAACACTTGTTTTGCCGATTCACATACATTCTGCAAATTTGGAGTTGTTAGAAAAATGTTTCAAGAACAGTCTTTACACGCATGAAAATGCACGTGCGGTTTAGATGTGATTATATAACGTATTTTGAAAGGCCAAGTATTTTTGTGCTGTTTATGAGATCAGGAGGTCAGGAAGATTCAGTAAGATGGGCGGAGTTTCAGCGATGACGCGCTGAACGACAGACAGCACGTCACCTGTCTTTTTCACTGTTTACCTGTCTCGAGCACAAAACATTCGAACTTCGCCGTAAGAGTTCTTGAAGCGCGGGTTCTGCATGTGAGCAGACTGTTAAATATAGACTTCTGATCATTCACTATTGAGCTTATATTTAGTCGCAGCACTGCTTTACACTTACACTGTGTTTGTGAACACCGAGCTATATCTAACAATATTTGGCGAATTACTTAGCGAATCTTTTATTTCCTCATTTCTATTATTTAAATACGTGTAATATAAGTCAAGTGAGTGGCGTAAGCTCCTGCTCGAATGACACAACATTGCAACAACGAAGAAATGTATATATTAACGATATTATATTTTATTATTATATTATATACCGTTTATAGTTTTATTATTATCATATATATTTAGATATTTAAGAACATTTACAACAATCAAAGCTGTTGGTCAACATTGTGGGCCGGAGCATGTGAAGCGTTGTTGAGTTCGTACTTTACTTTCTCCAGCTGTGGTTGCGCAGTAACGCCCTCGCCTGATCGGAAGGCGCTGGAGAATGACTTCCTCGCGCGGGACGGTGACGCTGGAGCGGCCGCTCTGCGCATTTGACGCGAAGTTCGACTGCCGTCTTTCACAGCAGATGCGGTTTGTGTAATTGCACAACCTCCGGAGCGAACGAGATACAACCGGCCCGAATTGTAATATGTAGTGATGCGCGCTGCAAAGCGGCGGACGTCACATGCACGCGTCTCCTCGCGCCACAGGTGCGCGCTCGGCTTTGTTTATTCATTATTGATTAACGGCGGGAAGAAAACAGGACAGCGCTGAGGGGAAACGACTACTCGCACTATGGAGATCATGTCCAACCAACCTTGCGCAGAGGCTGGTGGAGATCACGGCGCGGCGGTCTCCGTGTCCGCCGGCGTGGAGCGGGCGGACACCAGCAGCCCGAGCCCGGTGAGCAAGCAGCGGTCCCTGCGCGCGGTCTACGTCCTGAACGACGGACTGAAGGCGGTGGCGGCGAACAGTCCGGAGTCCGGGGCTCTGCAGTGTCTCCAGCGCGCCTGTGACGCGGAGAGCGCCATACTGACCACGGTGACTTTCGGACGCTTAGACTTCGGAGAGACGACGGTGCTTGACACGTTTTATGACGCGGGTGAGTTTTTACGGGATCCTGCTTCAGAAAGTGAAAGTCCCGAGGTTTGAAGCACCTGTCTGTCACTTTTGTCTGTCAACTACTGTCAGTTAGATAAGTCTTACTCCGTTCAATCATCATCATCACATTCATGCACAAATCACTATTTTGTCTAATTGTATTGTGCAAGTTCTAAAATATATAATAAAATAAGATATTTATAACAAATGTTCAAAATCCAACCAGACTTTTGTTTTGGTGCATCCTTCTTTGGGTCCAGAAGAACCAGTACAGGCGCTCACATGACTGAATGTGCTTTTATTTGTTTTAAGTTTTTGTGTTGATTCTTCAAGATGTTTCAGCCTCCAGCAAATTCCTTTCGCTGCACGACTGGTCCGGGCTTGTCTCTCTGCAGCTCACGAGAACCTTTTCCAGCAGAGAATTAATTTCTGTAACATGACTAATCAAACACACACACACACACACACACAAACACTGAGTGTGAGTTTGCACACCACAGTCGAATTTAGTTCTCGGGAAGTTTAACTGTAACAAAAGCACATGCTTAGTGCTGTGATCGGTGTTGAATTTGCTCTGGTATCATCTGCGCTTTGTTGTTCTCGTTGTGTCACATCAAGTCTGGTCTTGATGTCCACAGACAGAATTAAAGCAGGAAATCGAATCCAGCACTTGGTCAAACACGACCAGGAAACAGCACAGTGTGTGTGTTTGTTTGTGTGTATGTTTGTCTCTTAACGTCTCTATGTTCGTCTTCAGATATTGCAGTGGTGGACATGAGCGACGTGTTCAGACAGCCATCCCTGTTTTATCATCTCGGGGTGCGGGAAAGTTTCGACATGGCCAACAACGTGATCCTGTACCACGACACAGACCCCGACACGGCCCAGTCCCTGAAGGTCAGAGTCCCTTCAACGATGAACAAATGATGTTCATCTCAACACATGTGCATGAGAAAAACACTTTATCAAACACACACATTGCACACAATCACTCATAAACATACATCAGACACACATACCGTATTTACTCGCTTATAAGTCGATCCGCTTATTAGTCGAACCCCCAGTTCAGCTGTGAGATTGTGGTATTTTGTTTAGACCCATATAAGTCGGGGGAAAGAAATGAGAGAAAAGAGAAAAGATAGAAATGAGTAGAAACCCAATTTTGTGTTTTATATAAAGTAAATTCTGGTTATTTGGGGCCCATCGGAATACTAAAGTGCCGGGCACGTACCCCCTTCCGAAATAAGATGGGAAGTAACCCTTAAAATATCATCACTTTATTTTTTCACAACTTAATAAACGATTTGTTCAGATGCTCTTTACTCCTATAGAAATCATAAAACTATTCATACATTCTTGGTGGTAAAAGAAGCACAAAATCAAAGTAACCCTGTTTATTTATGTTTGTTATAATCTATTTAAGTTATTGTTATTTATGTTTAAGTATTTAATTTGTTGTTGGTGTGGTTGCAATATAATTTTAAAGATTTGTGGGAAAAGTGTCGTGCCCCTTTAAGAGAAATGCAAACGATTCTCCCAAAGCAATCGCTATTGACTCGTGTTTTGGGAATAAATACTACGTTTGAAATCCACCGCGTGAGTGTGACTCGTTCATTTGTGAAGCCCCACACTTTAACCTTAAAGAGCTAAGCTGAGACTCGCGCGCACGTGTGCGAGAGAGAGAGAGCAGCAGCAGCAGATGTGGAGAGCTTTTGCTTGTGCTGTACTCGTGCACTGTTCTGAGTAAAATACTTTTTATTTCGGTAGACCGCGCGTATAAGTCGAGCCCCCCACTTTGAGAAAAATCCTCGACTTGTAGTCGAGTAAATACGGTAACCAAAAAATCTGACACAAGACAGATATGCACATCTGGTACACAAGCACACTTAAAAATCCATCAGACATACATTTACACACACACTGACACAGGAATGGTTCTGGTTCTGCTGAAGGTATGTATGATCCTCGGCCTCTCGACAGCTGCACGTGGCTCTTCTGTTTGTCCAGCGCCTCATTTAGCTGCTGCACCACTCGATCCAACAATATCTCACAGGAAGATCGTTTTCCGCGCTTGTGTGTGTGTGTGTGTGTATTGATGCTTCAGGTTAAAGCATCTGAAAATGAATACATGTAATGTGTGTTTGAATGTATGCATAACTTGTTTGTGTGTGGGTGTGTGTGTGTGTAAAAGTTGAATGTGTACATAAGAAAAACAATAATGTTCATGCAGGAGTAATGAAACTAAATATCTTTGTTGTTTGCTGTGTTGCAGGACATGGTGGCACAAAAAAACACGGTGTGTATCAGCTTTTGTCTTCAGCTCTTGTGAAATACTTTACTGTGTCAGCCTAAAATACACACACACGGTGACACTTCCTGCACATGCTGATCCGTTCAGCGGGTCGCCATGTTCTGTTCACACTGCGGGTCTGATGAAGCGCGAGTGATCTCTCAGAGCGTTCCTCTTTAAATAACCACAGAGATCTGGGAGTTCCTCCTGTCCTCGGAAAGATGATGCTGCTGCTGCGACGATGAAGATGGATTGGAGCCGCTCACTGACCAGTAGCAGTGCCTCGGTTTTGAGGAGCTTCGGGCCTCGTTCATTAGTTCCTTACGGTCTTTCCTGCCGATACATCATGGCAGCCGTTTCTGCTTATGTGCCTGCGCTTTCTCTGTTCTATCAATGCAGTGTTGCTTCGTGCCTTTACCTGTCACTCTTTTTCTCCTCTGTGTGCCACCTGTTTCACTACGACGCTTTCTGTGCGATAGACAGCGAGGCCTGTTAAAATAGGCTTCCCTTGGGTTCAGCTGCCCCCCGAGTACAGGGGCTCCGGTCTGAGGAACAAAGTAGGTGATGTCACTGTGATCTCTTGCTTTCTGTCGAGATGATTTACCAACACATGTCTTTCATAAGAAAAAGACTTACCAGTATTATAAATGCTGTGCTCTAGGTCAATATTTATTAACCGAGTTCTAGGTCCGCATAGGTCCTTTCGATGTGGAGTTGTGGATGTTTTTGTGTGTATGTTTGGTTGTAGCTATTGTGTGAAGTAGATGTTCCCCACGGGGACAAATAAAGTTTCTTTGACTTTGACTTCTTTGGAGACTCACTTCTTTATCTCTGGCTCTCGTTTTTCAGGCTTCCAGCGGGAACTACTATTTCATCCCGTACCTGATGACGCCCAACAACGAATACTTGTGTTGTGAGAATGTGGCTCAGCGGAGAGCCTCCGAGTACATGCAGCCTAACTGGGACAATCTTCTGGGTCCGTTGTGCGTCCCTCTGGTCGACCGCTTTGTCAGCCTGCTCAAGGACATCCACGTCACGTCCTGGTACAGGCTTGAGCAAATCATTCGGGTTGGACTGTGTCTCCCCTCACTCACATCTTCTCCTCAACAGCGCCTCCTACAAAGACGCGCTCCTGAACGACATCCGCAAAGCTCGGGATAAATACCAAGGAGAGGAACTGGCCAAAGAATTGTCACGGATCAAACTGCGCATTGACAACACAGAGGTTCTGACGCAGGACATTGTGATGAACTTACTCTTTTCCTACAGAGATATCCAGGTAGAAGTATTCAGTTCTCAAGGCAACCAATGTTTGTGTAATTGATGTATAACTATGGATGTGCTGAGCAACCCAAATTGACTCATGTCTAGTCAATTTGCTGATTTGGCTGAAACTTTTCAACAAATAATATGAAAACAACGAAATGTAGCTCAGACAGATAAATGGTAATCATTGACAATTCATCTTTGCTAATGATGGCCTCATCAATGACATCTTTATAAATAACAAATGTCATTAACTTTTTACGGCAGAAAGAAGAAAAGCTGAATCCATGACTTAATTTATAAAATGACTTTTATCGCGGTAATGTGGACAGAGGCGTCAGACACACAATCAAATACTCTTAGGAGGCTTTTTGAAGTTGACTGGTATTTGGTGTGTGTTTCAGGACTATGATGCCATGGTTAAATTGGTGCAGACCATTGAGATGTTGCCCACCTGTGACTTGGCCAACCAGCCCATGATCCAGTTCCATTATGCTTTTGCGCTCAATAGGTGACCACAAATCTGCGTTGTGTGGTATATTCTCTTGTTCACGAGCAAACACTGGGAGCTGTTGAAGCCTTAGAGCGGTGATGAATGTGATGGTGTGTTCAGACGGAACAGCCCTGGAGACCGAGAGCAGGCCTTACGCGTGATGCTGCAGGTGCTTCAGTCTTGCGAGCATCCAGCACCGGATATGTTCTGTCTGTGTGGCCGCATCTACAAGGACATTTTCCTGGATTCTGACTGCAAGGACACCAAGAACAGAGACAACGCCATCCAGTGGTGAATATTGTTCTCGCATTGGTTTATATTTTAAGAGAGCAACTTAATTCCTCCTGTTTTTCAGGTATAGAAAAGGCTTTGAGCTGCAGCCCACACTTTATTCTGGCATTAATCTGGCTGTCCTGCTCATCGTGTCTGGACAGCAGTTTGAGACGTCCATCGAGCTAAGGAAGATCGGTAAGGCACTTTGGCCGTATTTATTCTTCAGTCAAAGTTAAATTGTCTTTTTGCCTGGTGGTGAATGATAGGAGTGCGGCTGAACAGTCTGCTGGGCCGTAAAGGAAGTCTGGAGAAGATGAACAACTACTGGGACGTGGGGCAGTTCTTCACGGTCAGCATGCTGGCCAATGACATTCCCAAAGCTGTTCAAGCTGCGGAGAAGCTTTTCAAGCTCAAACCGCCCATATGGTGAAAACCCTCACAACCTGTCGACTTTATGCTTGAATCTGACAATTTCAGGTGCTCAAGAAGCTTGGTGTGATTAATCTGACAGGTATCTGCGATCAGTGGTGCAGAACCTTCAGCTGATCCAGCACTTTAAGAAGCAGAACACTGAACATTCTCCTCAGAGGGAGCGACTGAACTTCTGGATGGACATCATTGTGGAGGCAACTCAGGGAACCACAAACGGCCTCCGCTTTCCGGTCTGTCACGGCAAGACTCGCTTCATCATCGCCGTGCCAGAACGCTCTGGGACTCAGGGGTCTTTTCCTTTACAGGTGTTGATTTTAGAGCCGACCAAAGTCTACCAGCCCTCATACGTGTCTATCAACAGTGAAGCCGAAGAGAAGAATGTGTCTATATGGCATGTCTCCCCAGCTGAAACGGTCTGTCCTCACAATTCTTGTTTAGATACAAATATAAATACAGTACGTGCATGCAACACTGGAGTCATTTTCACTGGAAGTGATTCAAGAACGATGAGGGTCCAAACAGTATTAAGATCAACACCATTCAAGAAACTGCTTGTAGGTTTGATTTCATTGTGTCGTGCTGTGACTGTTTCATGCAGAAGGGCATTCACGAGTGGAACTTCACCGCATCGTCCATCAAAGGCATCAGGTGTGAGCACGTAAATGTGTTTCTGTACAGTACAGTTCAGTTAAAAACTTTCACTCATCAAAAAAAAACACTGAGACTATATTTTCATGTTTTTCGCACTACTGTAGTTGAGACAGAATAATGTGCTTGAAGAGTTAGATTTTGTCTTGGTTTTAATAATATTTTCTAGAGATTGCTTGGGGTTTTAGTGTGTGTGTGTGTGTGTGTGTTTGTTTCTGAATATGTGGGTACATCTGCTTTGTGTGTATCTCCTTCTAGCATTTCCAAATTTGATGAGCGCTGCTGCTTCCTGTATGTTCACGACAACTCGGACGATTTCCAGATCTATTTCTCCACTGAGGACCAGTGCGGCAGGTTGTTCCTCATGACAAACACACTCCTCTAAAGAAAAGTGTTTTGCTCAGAAGAAAACCTGCTGCTGTCTGAAGGTTCTGTGTGATGGTGAAGGAGTTGATTACGGATGGATCAGGAAATGCAGTCGAGCTGGAAGGAGAAGGAGACGGAGACACACTGGAGGTACGAGACCCTCCGGTGCTCGTATGTGCTGCATCGGGATGATGGGACTCTGGATGTTTCTGCAGTACGAGTACGACTACAATGAGAACGGTGACAGGGTGGTTCTCGGTAGAGGAACGTACGGTGTTGTTTATGCAGGGAGAGACCTGAGCAACCAGGTGCGCATTGCCATCAAAGAGATTCCCGAGAGAGACAGCAGGTAAAGCTCCACACATAACCACTCAATTCCCACAACCTAACGAACTGTACGAACAAGGTGTTAAACGAGGGCTGTTGCTGCACACAAGGTGTAAGTTCAAGCTCTTGAGTTCAAACCTTGTGCGTATCAACTGAACTGTGGGAACGACAGGCTGCCTTTAGCTAAGCAGGATTGGGACGAGTGAAGTGAAGCCAGCAGGAGCGGACTGGTTCAGCTCTCTTCATGCCATGTTTCCTGCCGTAATACTTGTTGGTGTGATCAGGTATTCCCAACCACTGCATGAAGAGATCGCTCTGCACAAGTACCTGAAGCACAGGAACATTGTTCAGTACCTGGGTTCCGTGTCAGAAGATGGCTACATCAAGATCTTTATGGAGCAGGTTCCTGGAGGTACGACTAGTTTTACTTTCTATACAGAATTGAGGAGTTAGCTGGAGATAACGCGTGCGTTGTCATCACAGGGAGTTTGTCGGCACTGCTACGCTCAAAGTGGGGTCCTCTGAAAGAAGCCACCATCATCTTCTACACACGCCAGATCCTGGAAGGACTTCGCTATTTACATGAGAACCAGATTGTTCACCGTGACATCAAGGTACCAGTGGATGCATTAGGACTTGGCTAGTGGTCAGGTTACAGAGGGTGCGACTGTGTGTCTCAGGGGGACAACGTGCTGGTCAACACCTACAGTGGCGTGCTGAAGATCTCTGACTTTGGGACATCAAAGAGGCTTGCTGGAGTCAACCCCTGCACCGAGACCTTCACAGGTCACACACACTCTGTTCTGTTGTTGGTCAGACATCTTCTCAGACTTCCACCTTTTTGACTGAGTGGATCTTATATTTCTGACAGTCTTAATTCAGAAGATTGCGATTTAATTCAGTTCAGTGAACGAGACTAGTGACAGTCTCACTGGGAAACTTCAGATTGAATGTTCTGAGATAGGCTGTCCCAATCCTCAGCTTTCTGGTCATGTTATCTTAGCATAAGATAATAAAGTACCATAGGACAAAAGTGACTTACATAGTAGTAGTAGTAGTTTTTGGACAATCCATCAAACCCTGATTTGGTGTAGAAGCACTGGCGTGTGACTGGTTGAGCTAAAGGTAGAGGAAAGACTACTCGTTTCATTTCTAGCAACCTTAAGACAGAAATAAGCGAAAGTGGAACCAGCCAGTTTTAGCCAGAAAAGACTAGAGTGCTGGTGTGAAGCGGTGCAGGTCGTCTCCGGTTAACAAACACGACGTTCCTGCCAGATTGGTGAGTGATTATGAGTCCTGGTCACTGGAAACCTGAGAATGTCTCCGCGCCACAGTAATTAGATTAGCATAGCGTGTGCAGGCCGAGCGTCTGTGTTTGATTAGCGAGCGGCAGAGCAGGTGCGCGGCTCCTCATCAGTTCTTCTGTGCTCAACCCCCAGGCACGCTGCAGTACATGGCTCCTGAGATCATTGATAAGGGCCCGAGAGGCTACGGGGCCCCTGCTGACATCTGGTCATTGGGCTGCACCATCATTGAGATGGCCACTGGAAAGCCTCCTTTTCATGAATTAGGGGAGCCACAGGCGGCCATGTTTAAGGTATATCTTGCCCTGTAATGTAAGGGCTGACTTTTTCATAAAGGCAAATACAGTATGCATTTCTTAGCCATTTCACATGTGGATGTAATTACATTGAATAATGATGCAATTTAATATCAAATTTATACAGTGTCCACTATCTATAAAACATAGATTCATATATATCATTCTCAATGTGATATTTGAACCTTTACAGATGTCAGAATGTGAATTAAATTGATGTGTGTGTGTAACTATGAAGTGTTTGTGCAGATTCTGACTGATAGTGTGGTTCTGGCATACAATCACACACACACACACACACACACACACACACACACACACACACACACACACACACACACCCACCCACACGTCCTGTTCTCTCAGGTGGGAATGTTTAAGATCCATCCTGAGATCCCAGAGTCTCTTTCCTCTGAGGCCAAATCCTTCATCCTGTCCTGCTTTGAGCCGGACCCCAACAAGAGGGCCATGGCTGGGGACCTCCTCAAAGACCTCTTTCTACGGCAAAACATCAAGGGCAAAAAGAGCAAGATTGCTTTCAAACCTTCAGGTAACGTCTCAGACCTGATCACAAATGCTTCGTACTCTGCACTGTGACAGTAAAACACAGGCCTCTGTGAGTAAAAGAGGAGCAGACATGTAAAGTTAGTGGAAATGAGCCTTGACCTCGGTTGAGCCCTTAGCACATGGTCATGGTGTGATTGGCATCTCTGGTCTGGTGTGCACACACACACACAGAAGGTTTCAGCATTCCTGCTTCACTCCGTTGTCAGCAGCCCGCACGGCCCTCTGCCAGCAGAACCTGTCAGAACCTCTAGGATCCAGCGCACTCCAGGAACACTGTTCTCAGGGTGTGGTGTTTCACACAAACATGCCCTCAGCCTCCTCAGAAACATCAGGTCTTCTCTTTCTCATGGCCAGAAGACAAGAACGTTAGCTAGCAACGTGGAATCCATTCCAGTGACTGCTGTGAAACCTTCACTAAATCTCACAGAAAACCCGTTTGTGCAGAAATGAGCAGCTGCCTTGGTGTCCCGAGAGTGCTTTGATTCTCTGTATGTTGAATATGACTATTCAAAATAGTACATACAAAAATTATATATGATTTTATATCAATTTATATCAATTTTAGAAGCTCAATAATATGTGTAAAATATATGTGGCCATGTTTACCAAATTTAAAGTCTAGAGCAATCACAAATAAATGGAAATACAGCGTCTTTATTCAGCAGTGCAATAAATACGTGCCTTTATTTAAATAATAGTTCCGGAGGTAGACAAACATATGCTTTTATTGGCTGAAAAAAAGAAATGTTGCTCATGTGACGTGCAATCAAATTTGAAATAAATTAAATATTTACCTGTATAACATATAAATGAAACTGTATCCCTACAGCGACACTTAGCAGTGACTAAATAAGGCTGGAAATGTATTTATCAAAATAAATAAAATAGCATGGAAAACATCCTTATATGGACATAGCAGGTGGAATCGTAGCACCCCCTACTCAAGAAATACTCTACTACATTTTGAAATAATATTCAACATTACTGTAGTTTATCTACTCTTCAAGTAAAAGTGACAAGTCACAAGTCAGCAAATTAGGTGTGTTTGAAAGAAGTACAAGAAGTATTGTTAGGAGAACTATTTAGCCAGTTTTATGGAAGCCAGAATATTTTAAAGTCAGAACACCAAGAAAGTAATGTGGTGCTTGTCTTCGCCTATTAATGTAATTTTTATTTTGTGCCAGAAAAAGGGGGCTGCTAATACAGTATTTGCATAAACATGGTAATGATGCTTTGTGGCCGAAGAGATTTGAGTTGGTCCTGTCTATTGGGGTTTTGTTTAACATCTATAATGTTTTAACTCTTTTTTTTTTTTTTTTTTTTTTTTTT
>CM051497.1:14218703-14236027 GCA_028031935.1 Paedocypris micromegethes | reverse complement strand
ACACACACACACACACACACACACACACACACACACACAGTCTCTGTCTGTCAGTGTTTTAGCTCCTGTAGCTTCCCATGTGGAAACTAAATAGCTAAAAGCTACTTGGCTTTGTACAGTAAAATGCCTCTTAAATACTTTACGCTGACACTAAATTCCATGCGATGTGACAAGCTTTGCTCAAGGCCAATTCTGTAGATATTATTAGCCACATGAGAGATAAATGTGAGGTAAACCCTTTCATGAAACACACATCACCACTGCTGTCTCTCTGTCTGTGTGTCTCTCTCTCTCTCTCTCTCTCTCGATGTCTTGTCTCTCCGTTTTTCTCTGTCAGTCTGTATGTATGTCTGTCTGTTTGTTTGTCTCTCTTTCTTTCTCTGTCTCTCTCTTTCTGTCTGTCTGTCTGACTCTCACTCACTCAGTCTGTGTGTCTCTCTCTCTGTCTGTCTCTAACCCCCCCCCTCTATTTCTCTCTCTGTCTCTCTATCTCTCTCTCTCTCTCTCTCTCTCTCTCTCTCTCTCTCTCTCTCTCTCTCTGTCTGTCTGTCTGTGTGTCTGTCTCTCCCCTTCCTCTCTTTTAAGAAACAAGGTATCATGGATGACAGCAGGTTTTGAATATAGGTCACAATGACAGGACAGAAACAGTCATTTTCATGCATCTTCCCTGTCAAGACAATTCTGACCGGTGTCTTGATGCTGTTTTGACTGAAATGTGAAACTTATGTCAGGCTTGATTCTACTCAGCACAATGCATGTGTGTGTGTGTGTGTGAAGTGAATGCCATTATGGCCTCTAGGGGCAGTATTGAGAGGGGCAAATGCTCTGCATTTAACTATCCAGTGAAGGTAAATACACACACAGTGACCCGGAGTAGTAGGCAGTCTTAAGCCATGGGCTTAATTTGATTAAAAGCTGCACCGTTTGAGTGACAGATAAGAGAGATAGTGTTGGTGTATATTTGTATCCATATATCCATAGACACATATGAAATGACGTATGTAAAAACATGTGCAGATAGCTTTATTGTGAAACAGTGAGACACACACACACACACACACACACACACACACACACATCACACATAGACAGGCATAACCACCACACACACACACACACATACAATGCACACACACTCAGAAACTTGTGGACAAATACAGACAGAATTTTGGGTCATAGGGACACACACAGACACACACACACACACACACACACAACACACACGATTTCTGTGATGCTGAAACATCAGCCCTTTATCCTGCTTGGGAGAAGAAAGTGCCCAACACGCGACTACAGTGACTGTGAATAATGAATGTTCAGGTTTCTCTCTGACCTACTTGTCGTCGCCACGCATACACACAGACAGACAGACACACACACACACACACACCCACAGACGGACGGACGGACGGACAGAGGGACGGACAGACGAACGAACAGACAGAGAAAGAGAGATCATCTTCTCTGCACCACACATATCAGGGGATGACAGACAGATTCAAAGATAGACAGAGTGAGAGAGAGACAGACAGACAGACTGACAGGTAAGAGAAAGTGAGACTGATAGAGACAAATAAGCAGATAGACAGTGAAAGGAATAGATTGAGAGAGACAGATAGACAGAGAGCGAGAGAGAGAGAGAGAGAGAGAGAGAGAGAGAGAGACACACACAGAAATAGAGAGACAGATATTGAGAGAAAAAGACATAAAGGTGTAGACAAAAAGATTGTTCTGGCTCTGTGCAGGTGTTGAGTAGACAGACAGACAGGCAGAGAATCTGAGGACGTACATCTGCTGATCTCGGACTAACGCACATCTTCAATGTTCCCGTCAATAGATAATCCCACTCTCCGGATTACAGCAGCATGCGGATGATTCCTGAAACATACATGTCGCTGTGATTCCCTCTATCGTGCTGCTGCTGCTACAGGAGTAGAAACATCACACTCCATCCACAACGCTTCTCTATTTTCTTGCAGTTTTTTACCTTTTGAAACTTTTTCTCAGCAAACAGTTTTGTGTTTTGCAGAAATTGATCTTTATACAGTATAATTTAGTCATTTAAAATAATTAATCAATTCATTGATTAAATTATTTCAACTGCAGGATTTGCCTCTGTTCATCGCTTTCTTTCTTTTTTTGTCTAAATAGTTTTATAGTTTTGAACATTTTTATTTCTTCTCATTTCATTTTCATTTGCTCTCCCATCGCTCTCTCTCTCTCTCACACACACTCTCTGTCTGTCCCACTATATCTCTCTCTTTCTCACTCTCTCTGTGTTTGTTTCTCTCTCTCTCTCTCTCTCTCTCTCTCTCTCATGGAGATGATGGTGGGGGCATCTCCCGTCGAGCTCCGCTGCCTTTGTATCAGTGGTAGAGAAACATCAAACAGCACAAACCCTTCAGAGACAGAGCTGCATTAATAAACCAAAATCATTCATTTTTAATTCTCTACAGAAATGGAATTTCTGTCTATTTTCGAGCCTGGATGAGGAAAAAAGACAAGAACTGCAGTGTGAGGGTTGTTCCGAGTGGTTTGTTTTTACATTCAGCATTTCAGAACACGCTGGTCACGGTGTCAACTCTTCCTCTTTCAATCACGGTTATACAAATCATCTGTCCACTACTCATACTGTCACTTCCTTTTATTCTTTTGACATATGCACGTTCAATTGGTGCTTGTTGACCTGATTGGTCAGATGACGTGTGTCTCTTTATTGTTCTTTAATAATTATCTTAATGGTTTTGTGTAATGTATAGTGCTTTTTTAAATCCTTTGTGATTATAGTTGCTGATGAATGCGGTAAGAATCTTGTACTTGTACTGTCGGTTTTTCAGAGATTCTACAGGCACCATAGATTTCTTTCTCTTTTCTGTCTTGCTTTTAGTTGTAATTTACATTGAAAAGATTTCTGTTTAACAATTGTGTATATATACATATATATATATATATTTTTTTTTTTTAAATAAATGTAATTAGTTTTCTTATCTAGGGTAATGGTGAGAGGGGGGGGGGGGGGCTGTATGTGTCAGTGTGTCGGCCTGTGATTGGCTGAACAGACGTTGGGGTGGGTCCATCATCCAGCAATGGAAAAGGAAATGTGAGTGTTTGGTCTTGACTGGTGAAGGGAATATTGGTTCTCTCTGATAAATAAATGATACAAGGAAGACGCAAACTTCACAAGAATGAATCATCAGGTGATTTATTCATTCGCATATTTTGCAAAACCCAGAGACTTTTTTTGCTTTATTTTTTGATTGTAAACATAGAAAATATTTAGATTCATGCAGAAGACGACACTTAACAAGGATGCGAGTGCGGCGCTCGAGTCATGTCTGCACTTATTGCGCTGAGAGGAATTTGGTGCTGATGTGGAGCTCACTGATGTGACATTCAGTCTGTCCGGTAGTGATGTCGTGTCTCTGCGTCTCCTTCTGAGTAACAAATATTGAGATATCAAAAATACAAATACCGATTCTGGTAGAAAGAAGAGTGCCTGGGTGGAGAAGTGGAACCACCTCAATGGCACCAGAGAACAGTTCATGCAAAAAAAAGAACGCATATAATGATAATAATAACAATGATAATCTATACAACACGCCAACAGATAAACAGAACTGTCATAGAAAAAAACAAACAAACAAAGGAAGTCAGACTCTCCTTCTGCTTTCATTACTGTCAGGTTCTTCTAATCGTCCTGGCTGGCCTAGAAAACCAATTCTTTAAAGAAAAATGGACGTTGGCTTTTTACCAGTCTAGGTTTGCAGATGGAATGGAGCAAGATAAATATCTTTTTAGATCACTTTTCCACGCAGGAGATATAAATATAGCTTATTTCTCTGAGCAGACAGACAGGCTGTGCGTGGGGGCTGAAGCGAGCAGCTCCTCCAGCGATCAGACGGCAGTGGGTGCAGAAATGGAGTCGGACCCCAGGCCCAGATTCGGGGCTGCATGATCGGGGTGATGGGAGTTTCAGGGTGGTCCAGTTGGAGAATTGCCAGCATCTTCCGAACACGCCGTTTCCCCCGGTGACTCTCCTTTCTTCCTTTCGTCCTGCACTCGTGGTCTGAACCATCGTCTTCATCTCTCGTTCACATGCTCGGTCGACAGGTGCTTCAAACCGGTGACTAAAAGAAAAGGTTGACGAGGTCTAACGATTCAGGCTTACACGCCAGGAGACGACTTGTCTGTCATTCCTTTGAGAACTTCATCTATCCGGTCGTCTTCGATTACCACTGCAGAGAGAAGACACGTGTCATAAAATACCAGCAAAACCGATTAAATCTGACAAAACAGCGTAAGAATAGTAAAGATTACTATTACTAAATTTGAACAACGCGTAACAGAGACAGAGTATTGTGTAACACATCACAGCAATAAACACTTCAATACTAAATACTATATGAGTGGCCAGTTTTTTCTTTTTTTTTTATTCCTACCGTGTTTTGCTCTGCCGATCTGGCCGAGTTTTGGCGGCCTTTTGGACTGTGATGTTCCGAAAAACGCGTTGGTGTCCTGCAGGCGACAGCTGAAGGAAATCTGCCCGACATCGCCGTTCATCTTCCCTTCGGAATAGGGCAGCACTTCCGACATGACTCTAGAAAAGAGTTCGCTCTAGACCTGCAGGGTTCCGGCGGAGCGTCCGCTGCTGCTGAGCTCTGGAGAGGAATACGGGGAGATCCCGGTACGCGCGCGAGGAGTCACGGGCACGAGAAGGGGCGGTGCCGCCGAAAAGAAATAAATAAACCAGCACCATCTCGCTATTTCTGCATTCTGTTTTGAAATTATGATTATAATGAAACGATAGTTTTATTATCCACCATCAATCGCAAACCTTTAGCTTTATTTGCTAGAATTTGTTTCACAAATGTGCACAAATTGTGAGATTTAGAAAGCAGTGACACAACAATGATTTTAACTACACATCGTTTTCACACTATAACACTTTTCTAACAAAAAAACTCAATAAAGATCTTGTTTAATCAGTTAAGTATGAATTCATAATTACAAGAACAAATCATTAAGTTAACCTGTGCCCGCGATAATCGGGAGCGATTACTCGCTAGTTTTGTTGCAGTTTATCGCCCTCTTGTGGTCGCCCGGAACTTGTGGTCGTTCAGACGCGGCTGTGTGAGGAACAGGTGTCCCGCAGCAGGATCAATGCTGGAATGCGCTCAATCCAAATTTAGACGCGGTGTGGGGACTAAAGTGAAGGAAATAGCAGCAGTTGACGCTAGCAGCAGAAAACGATCCAGAATAAGTTTGCGGTGATGTTTTGTGTGCGCTAGACATGTTTTGAAGAGTTGTGGGTTTTCATTTTATCCACAGGCTAGATCTGCAACTAAGTTCTCCCCAGTCCGTGTCGGTCCGGAGAACACTTCAGTCGAATATGATCCGCAGCGGCGTCCGGCTTTTAGCCGCTTTTTTGCTATTTTTCCTGTCCACAAAAGGTACGTTTTTTACTGGCTAGTTCAGATGTAAACCTTGGTTTAATAGATGTTTGTGAGAGATTTGAGCTTTTTTGCGGCTTATATGATTTTGATTGACAACGATTACACACATGCACACACACACACACACACACACACACACACACACACACACACACACACACATAATGTATATTTAAAAGGTGATTAATGCTATTGAATGTGTAAAGGTAACAAGTGATGCTGCTGTGAGTGAGGTTCTAAGAATGATGAGGCAGTGATGATGAAGATGTCTTGCAGAGTGTCAGGGCAGGAATGAAGAAGAGCGTCTCATCAACCATCTCTTCAAAGAGCGACGCTACAACAAAGAGCTGCGGCCGGTGCAACATAAAGACGAAACCGTGGATATTTACCTGGCATTGACTCTGTCGAATTTGATTTCTCTGGTGAGTGTGTGTGTGTGTGTGTGTGTGTGTGTGTGTGTGTGTGTGTGTGTGTGTGTGTGTCTGACCACTTCTCTGGGGAGTGTGTGTGTGCGCCATAGATTAACCTATAATCAACGTGTGTCATATTTTGACAGAAAGAAGTTGATGAAACATTGCTGACAAATGTTTGGATAGAGCATGTAAGTCCTTGAATGAACACACACGCGCACACACACCCACACACACACGCACACACACACACACACACACACACACACACACACACACACACACACACACACACACACACACACACACACACACACACACAGCAATACAGTTCTCATGTAAACTAAATGATAAACAGTGAAGTCATACAGTAAAAAACCTGAAATGTTGGGTCATACATGTTGATATTATAATAACATTATTTCACCCAACCTTTGGCTTGAAGGGCTGGAGAGATTATCGTCTTGCCTGGAATGAATCGATGTTTGACAACATCCCTGTTCTGCGCCTTCCTCCGAGTATGGTGTGGCTGCCAGAGATTGTGCTGGAGAACAAGTACGCAGTTGATCCCTCTATGTGTTGTACAAGGTATTAGAGGAAAGACATATCATTGGGCTTTTCTTCTGCTCACGGCAGCAATGACGCTCAGTTTCAAGTGGCGTATTACTGTAACGTGCTGGTCTACCCGGACGGAAACGTTTACTGGCTTCCGCCGGCCATTTTCAGAAGCTCCTGCTCGATAAACGTCAACTACTTTCCTTTTGACTGGCAGAACTGTTCACTAAAGTTTAGGTAGAGCCTCTGTTTGCTTTACAATAGTTTGTACATTGCTTTTGATTTTTTGTTTTTTCTTTATTAGTTCATTAACTTACAATGCCAAGGAGATCAGCTTACACCTGAAGGAAGAGACCGAAAACAACACTCGATCGTACAAGGTGGAGTGGATCATTATCGATCCGGAGGGATTTACAGGTAATTTCAGAATCAGACACGTATACAGGTCTGTTATAGTTAGAGTTGCCTGTGCACAGGCACTTAAATAATGTCTAGTCCATGAAATATAGTTTCAGAAAAGACTATATGAAATCCATCTCTTCTCAAACGTTGTGTAGCACAATGACAGTGGTTTGATAGTGTTGGTGATTGTGTTTGACTGTGGGTCAAAGAGGCTTCAATTTAGACTTCGACCTGTATAAAGACACAATTGAAAAGTGTACTTACTGCAGCATGTTGTGATGTGACATCTAGCCTCACAAAGCCTCTGTCCGTTATAGCCGGTGTACTCAAGTGAGTCTGTTATAGCCGGTGTACTTATATACTCGAATAAATTACAAGACTGACCAAAAGTTTGATGTATGTTGTTTCTTCTCTGTTGTAGAAAATGGTGAGTGGGAAATCGTTCACAAGCCTGCAAAGAGAAACATTTATAAAAGCATCCCGATGGACAGCAACAAGCACCAGGACATCACCTTCTACCTCATCATCAAGCGCAAACCGCTGTTCTACATTGTCAACATCATCATTCCCTGCGTCCTCATCTCGTTCCTGGCCTCACTGGTGTACTACCTTCCCGCAGACAGTTAGTGGTCCTCACTTGTCCTCACCGCCACAGTGTTCCCGCAGGTCTAAAGCAGTGAACTTGTGCAGGTGGAGAAAAGATGACTCTGTCCATCTCGGTGCTTCTGGCTCAGTCTGTCTTTCTGCTGCTCATCTCACAGCGTCTACCGGAGACGTCCATGGCCGTTCCTTTGATTGTCAAGTACCAGTGATCCATCTCTTCTTACAGAACATATTGTTGAATAGCACTAATAGCAGCTGTGATTGCACAGATACCTGATGTTCATCATGGTCCTGGTCACTGTGGTGGTGCTGAACTGTGTCATCGTGCTGAACCTTCATTTCCGGACCCCGAGCACGCACGTGATGACTGAATGGACCAAAGAGGTCAGGACTGTTTGGAAGTGATCTTATGAGCTGATAAATTTTGTCTAGGTGATGGTTTCTCTCCTTCGGCTCAGTTTTTCCTGAAACGTCTACCTCGCCTCCTGTACATGTCCCGTCCGGACGATGACAAGCCGTGTGTGGAGGGGGCTCTGCCGCGGCGCTCCAGCTCTTTGGGATACATCGCCCAGGCCGAGGAATATTACAGCGTGAAATCCCGTAGCGAGCTGATGTTCGAGAAGCAGTCGGAGAGACACGGCCTAACTGCTCGTCCCACTCCCAAAGCATGTCAGTCCCGCTCCACCGAAACCAAATTACTGTCGCACGCCATTAATAGTAATAATCTGTTTCACGCAGCGTACACCTCCAGTAATGACTCTGAGGTGTCAGAACAGCTGTACAGCGAAATGAAACCAGCTGTTGAAGGAGCCAATTACATTGTGAAACACATGCACGACAAAAACGACTATAACGAGGTGAGAGAAGCAGCAAAGTCTCAGCACAAGCCTCTGTTTCCTGTGTGCACAAAAAGCGGACATGCAGTTGTGGTGTCACCAGATGGCGCTGTTACTCTCTGCAAATGCTCCCATCCTCTAACTTCCCTTCCTTTTTTATGAAAGAATAAACCCAATTTTTGTTTTAATAATTGGTCAAATACTGATATGTCGGTTAGGGCAGCGGTTTGGTGGGTGGATAGATTCTAAGCATAAGCTTGTGTTTGTTTTTCAGGAAAAGGACAATTGGAGTGGAATTGCCAGGACGGTGGACAGACTTTGCTTCTTTGTGGTCACTCCGGTCATGACGTTAGGAACCATTTTCATCTTCCTGATGGGAAACTACAACCAGCCCCCAGCTCTGCCCTTCGCAGGCGACACCTTCACCTACACAGAAGCCAGCAAGCGTTTCATATGAACCAGTGCCACACACGGCATTCTGCCTGAAACATGTGTGATCACTAACCGCTGTGTGTCGTGTAGTGCGTGAGATTAACAACCCCCTGATACCAGCAATAAAGTGTCACCCTAGCGTGTGTTTTCATCTCACTGAATAAATCCCTTGTCGCTTTATGTGCACAGAACAGAACTGATCAATACAAGCACATCTTGAACATGACACGATTGCGGAGTTTAATAATGCATTATTATACTTCTTCTAGACACGCTTCACAGTTTCACCATGATGCCGCTCGTCCTCAGCAGAAATAGAGCTCATCCTCTGCGAGTCTTGTCACCTCTTCAGCGTCTCTGTCTCATTTAAACAAAATGAAGGTTTACCCATCATTAGAGTCCAAGGTTTTCCTCTCTAGCCTGGCCCTCACTGGTTGTGATCTGAATTATTTATGGTCCACTTGTCATGGCTTTCTTTGAGTGAAAATAACTCATGATGGGACTGGATTGAAGTTGGTAGAAACCTGATCGATTGGATTTTAAAACATTGTTGCTGGCCCTGAGAGGAGACCTCTGAGCCTTTCTAGAATAAATATGACATACACACACACACACACACACACACACACACACACACACACACACACACACACATCCACAGGTCAACAGGAGCATATTACACAATAAGTCATGGTTTTACTCGTCTGCTTAGCGGTGTATTTCTCCAAGTTGTCATTAGTTTTTTCTTAAGCATTTCACCCATGGAGAGGGGAATACATATACGCCACCATCTCAGCATCTAGGTCAACGAGAAAAAAACCCAAACCTTAACTTCCTCCTACTGAAAAGCAGTATCACCCGCCTCCCCATCATCCATCCATCTGGAGGTGTTTGTTTATCAGCCTCTTTGTGCAGCATACTGAAGCCGATCTGACAGAACGTGACTATCTGTCGCTCTCATGGCACTTTAGCAGCTTGTGAGATGGACTCCATTGAGGTCTATATATGGCTGTTGTTCCTTTGGAGAGTTTTTCTAGCGTGTAGATGCTCAGAGACGGGACGTTTTATGGATTAAAAACTGTACAGCAGCAGTTCAGTTAAGCTCCTCTGTTTTGGACCACAATGAAATGAAAATGAGTGCAACTGCTTTGGTTTCTGCCGTTTGAGTCTCTGTGTGATCTGTAGTGTGTGTTTATGGGGCAGAGCCACTGATCGCTGAGGGTCGTGTATGATTCATGCCGACATACTGGAGCTCGGTCTGGGCCCAGATCCAGCCTCATGGCTCCATCTGCTGTGGTTCTGAAGTGAGGATGCGATGGAACAAAATCAATAGGCAGTCACGATGCAGGCCAGAGAAGATGGTGGAGTTTCTCAAACATCCTGCTGTTCATGAACCTCGAAATCAGTATTGATAGTTGAGTCTTAGATGTGCGAGGAGTTTGCAGTTTCCCAGAGCAAATTAGGTTCTTTTTTGCTTTTGTTCCCAAACACTACAAAGCAGTGCTCACCAAAGAGAAACTGTTTATATTACTGTAATCCCAAAAGCTCCAAACTGAATTCATGAATCTTTGGCAATGACAAAGTAAAACATTTTTGACAAAGATAGGTTTGCACCTGATCAGTGATGGTCAGTGTCTGTTTGTCCGAGATCTGCATCCTACCATCATGCACAAAGATGCTGAGACCCGAAAATGGTTTGGACGTGAGAATTTTGTTCATCTTTAACTTAACTATATAATGTTTTCAAACCTGCACACGCAGGCCTGAACTGCTGCTGTTTTCGGACTGCTGGACCCATTTCACGTCACTTTATTTTCTTTTACACAATTTCATAATCCCGGTTTCGACCAGGCGAACCATGTCTTTATGGCGGGCAACTCTCATTCACATACAGAGCCGGTAATCGTCATTAAATATTCCAGTCAAACACTCCGCTTCCACTGCGTTTCTGAAGCAGCGTGGCCTCATTACACTCAATACGGCCGAAAGACTTTTATCCTCGTGGGAAATAAACCGAGCGCGCGAATCAAATTCACTTTGCGGCTCCACCCACAGGAGGAGCGCGCGCCCGATTAAATTAAAGCCGGAGTGCTGTTCTGGTGCCGCGCTCATTCTGCCTCCACACCTCTGATAGGTACAGACCCCTGACGAGGGAGGGGAGAAGAGGAAGAGGAAAGACTGCAAACGGTATATGGCATTAAAACACGACCGTTGGGCAACCGGCTGATCATGCCACGCACTGCCAGTGTCTGATCCAGGTTTCCGTGGTAACGCATCGGTTTTAGCGGAGTACCGAGGAATGTGCTGGAAGTCGTTTGCTGTGACACTTTCGGATGAGCCTATCTGGATGGGATGAATCTGCGAAACCGGGGGCCAAATCGAGGCGCTTGACGCAAGAGAACAGAGACGCTACCGCGTCCTGCGTCAGACCATCTCCATCGCCCCTCGTAGCCGTGTCACCGGGAAGAACTACACAGAAAGTTTCGCGATGGCTCTCGTCATGGAACCTGTTAGTAAATGGAGCCCGAGTCAAGTTGTGGACTGGATGAAAGGTGCGTTCAGCGTTCCCTACATTGCTACATTGACGTTTGCTCAGCCGCTGCGGGAGACGGTGAGACTGGCACGGCTTTATTGCGTAACTGACGCGCCGCGCTGTAGAGTGCAGTACAGTTCAGGTGTCTGGGGTTCGTGCTGTCTAGTAACTGTAAAGACTGATAATAGAAAACTGAGTGAAAAATGGACAAATGTGATCGATTCGTTATTTACAGAACATTGTTGTTAAGTTTTAAAATCCCCATAGCGAACAGGTGAGCCTATTTATAACCCATTTTTAATGCTATATCTAAAAACAATTATTTCCAAAAATGTATTTATAATGATAAATCAGTAAAATTATCGTTTTGATTTCTTTATAGGCGGCACGGTGGCGCCGGGGTGTCTGTCTGACAGTTCGAGGCTGGCTGGGGCCTTTCTGTGTGAAGTTTCTTTCTGTGTCATGATCTCCCTGTGATGGGTTTCCTCACAGTCCGACAACATGCATTTCAGACAAATTGGCATTGGAAATATGACCAATGATAAATAATGTTGGTATGAGTTAGTGTGTGAATATGTTTGTGTGCCTCGCTCTGCAAATGGTTGGCCACAAATCCAGAGTGTGTATCCAATTCAGTGTAGATGGGTGCCAGCTCCCTGTGACCATGAAGAGGTCTGAGCGGCAGCAGATGAATTAATGAAGGATCTCTTTAGAATTTTTACAGACATAATTACAGCTTCCTGCAAGCATATAGATTTCAAATATCACAAAAAAGCTTTTCAGTTCCTCAAGATGTAATAATTGACATGAACAGAATTGAAATAAAACTTCAGAGTTGGATTTTAAGCAGACCTGAAGTGAAGTGCGGAGGCGATGAGCTGTTACGCAGCGTCTCTGCTCTCGTGGGTGTGAAAGGCTCGTTCAGATTCGTCATCACCACAGCAAACCCGACAGTGAGTTATCAAGGTTGTATGATTCTGAGCGTGCAGTGGGATGATGATTCACTGATCTGGGAAATCAGAAATCACCATGGTTATCAGGCTTAAATCCTCTTGGTAAATTTCAGCTGGTGAAGAGTGACTCCATGCTGAAAGTTTCAGAGGAACATCTGAAGACTGACTCACAGCTGCACAAACCCCACACTGAACATCCTTCACAATTGATAATCACTCAAATGGCTTAAATTTAGAATTTGGCATTTAGAAATTAAAAAATGGCACAGTACAACTGTCACCAGGACGAGGCAAGGTGGATCCACGTGCACTTCCTGGACGAGATCAAAGGAGCACGAAGGGTTACGTTTTCTTTCCAAAAGGTTTAATCCAAAAACACATGGACGTGAGCATGAACTTGACTTAGACGAGAGAGTGACAGGAAACACTGCGACAAACCGACAACGAGACCATGACTGGGACGAACTTAAATACATAACAATTACAAAAGACCACAAACACAAAACACCTGGGTGGCTATGGCAACAAGAACAGGAACCGGGTACACAACATGGCGGCGAGACGGGAGCGTGCAACATAAAAGTCTGTGAACATTTCAACATAAAAGTTCAGTCTAGTTCCGTGACAGCTTACATTTAAAAATCTTTGTACAATTCTTCATTTTCCTGAAAGGTTTTAGAAGATTGAATTAAAGCCTCACTTCAATTCACTCACTTTAAAACCGCTGCAGACTCCCAATCATGAAATAACCTGGCCTCGACCCCATCGACTTCACTAACCACCGGCCTATTTCTAATCTCCCTTTTCTCTCAAAAATTCTGGAGAAGGTCGTTGGGTCCCAACTTCAGGATCACCTCAGCAACAATTCCCTCTACGAACCATTTCAATCTGGTTTTCGCCCAAGCCACAGCACCGAAACGGCACCGAAAAATCACTAATGACCTCGTGGCAGCCGACTCTGGACTCCTATCCATCCTCATCCTCCTCGTCACTGTCTCACACACAACTCTCCTCCATCGCCTCTCCTCTATTGGTCTCTCCGATACCCCCCTGCACTGGTTCCACTCATTTCTCACCAACCGCTCTCAATCCATCCACTTTAAATCAATCTTCTCCCATTCTTCCCTGGTCACAACCGGAGTTCCCCAGGGGTCTGTCTTAGGGCCCTTACTCTTCATCATTTACATTCTCCCCCTTGGCAATATTTTTCGGAAACACCACCTCCTTTTCCACTGTTTTGCTGACGACACTCAGCTCTACCTGTCATGCAGGCCAAATTCTCCACTCCCTCCCACCCCCCTAACCGACTGTCTATCTGAAATACAGCTCTGGTTCAGTACCAACTTCCCTAAATTAAAAGCCCATATAACTGAAATATTACTGGTGGGTACTAAGTCTATACTAAGGCTATCCTCCAGCCCGTCTGACCACCGTGGGAAGTAGAGCCTTCAGCCGCTCTGCTCCTGCACTCTGGAACCCCCCCCACACACATCCGGACCATCGACTCCCTTCCCGTTTTCACAAAAACTTGGCTTCCACTTGGCTTTTGAACTTTGACCTTTACTAGGTGAATGTTTGTTGTTCCACAATATTTTGTACAGTGTCCTTGGGTGTTGTGAAATGTATTATTATTATTATTATTAACTCGGAAACTTCAAACTCGGAAACTTCATACTCGGAAACTTCATACTCGGAAACTTGGAACTCGGAAAACGAGGACGTACTAACGGCTAACTCAGAGACGGCTAACTCGGAGGCGGCTAGCTCGGTAGCGGCTAGCTTGGGAGCGGCTAACACTGGAGCGGCTAACACAGGAGCGCGCGGTGAGCGTACGCACGGAGTGCACGGTGAGCATACGCACTGAGCCAGTTCACTAGGAGCACGAGGAGACAGTTCACTAGGAGCACGAGGAGAGAGTTCAAAAGGAAGCTTGGTTTGCTGTCTTCTGACCCATTTATAGCAGACCGGCACCAGGGGATCCGAGATCGTATGCATCAGGCAGGAGCTGCTGCCAGACCCACGTTCCGTCGATCCCCTTCTGCTTCTCCAAAACGGTCAAAATCGTCTCAACTTGACTGCTAAAGAGAGGATCGCGGAGATATCCTGGAGCAGCAACGGACTCCAGAAAGTCTTCCATTCTCCAGTCAGTTAGGTCGGTTATTCTGTCACAATCTTCGATGCAGACAGGAACCGGAGATCGTGGTAACATAAAACGGACATTTAATGATCAAACACAGACGATAACTCACAGGACTCGGGACAAACTCTGGAATACGCAGGTGTGACGACAATAACAAACACGGGACAATGAAACAGGTGGAACTTAAATACAACTACAAATGAGGTACAATAGACACCAGGTGAACCGGACAAACCACGTGACTACAAACACACAGGAAACACTGAAAGACAGGGAACATGGGCACATGGGTATTGTAGTCCGTGAGTGACAAGCAACGAGACAAGACAGTGACGAGCAGACCGACTCGTGACAACACTAAATCAAACAGGCATCTCGGAGGTTGATAAATCTGTAAAAACTTGCAACAAAATAGATTCTTTTCAAATAGATGTTATGAAATAATGACCTAAATATGAACTCTTATGTTCGAAAATCTAGCTTCAACATTACATTATCTCATTTATATCTAGTATAAGATAAATATTTTCTCTCAAAGTCTCACAAAGATACTAACTGAAATGTTTTTCAGCGTTCACGTGAGCTTTGAGCTTATTGTGCAACTCTATTACACAATAAGACGTATGGAGCTTTTGTGTTCTTTGAGACAGTTAAAACTGTGAAAAGCGCCTTACAAATGCTCAGAACTTGAACTTGAGCTTTACACACGGTCACTGCGCCTCACACTTGTCGATATGTTGAATATTTGTTTGCCATTTTACCCACATTTTCGGTGCGTTACTGCTGCGCTGTTACCCAACGGTGTTGGTGTGTGTGCGGGCGCGCCGTGGCATAGTTTGGGCTCTGACCGTATTGACACTAATCTGAATCCATAAAGCCGCCTCTCCGTCAGGTGTGATGGACCGCGCGCAAACCAATAGGGTGTCGGAATGATACGTGTTTATACGTCTCATCCAACCACAATCATTTACCGCCGTGATGGTCCGGATGTTTTTTAATATTGATTAAACACAGAAATAAAACTAACCGAAATGAAAGTAACGAATAGAAAGTACAGATATTTATATATTATATATATAAAAAAAAATAACAAGTAGAAGTAGAAAGTAAGCAGAAAAATAAATACTCTAGAAAAGTAAAAGTAAGCCAAATTTCTACTTTATTAAGATAACGAAGTAGTATTACTTCGTTATTTGACACCTCTGGTTTCCGATGGCTCCCTGTAATGTTTACAGGCGCCTTGTTGTAACTGCAGGTGTAAGAAGATACTTTAAATTCACAGTGAGTGAGTTTTGTCTGGTGTAGAGGTTGAGGAAAACCGCTGATCAACTGCTGCTACGTTTGGCTTTAGGCATTGCTTCTTATTATTATTATTATGATTATTATTTTCTTTTAGAGAAAAGACTTTTCTCCATTTGCTCCTTTAGAGAAGTGTCTGTCTGACCTCACGCTTATGTGTGCTAATGTGTTTGATTTACACAACAGTGCAACCACTTAAAAATAAAATAGTAATGTCAACTGAGAGATTTTGTATGTATGTGCGAATCAGCAGCATGATGTCACCATATCAGCTTCGTGATTTACCGTAAATCTAATTAACATCTATTAAATCACTGAAGCTTAAACACTAAAGTCTCTCTCTCTCTATTTTGTCTGTCTCTCTGTGTCTGGGTTTCTATGTCGGTCTGTCTGTCTCTCTCTCTTTCGGTCTCTCTCTGTCTCTGTGACTTTCTGTCTCTCTCTGTATCTGCGTCTCTCTCTCTCTCTGTTTGTTTCTCTCTTACTCTCTCTCTCTCTCTCTCTCTCTCTCTCTCTCTCTCTCCATCTCTCGCATCTCTCTCTTTCTCTCTCTCTGATTTATTACTGTTTATCCTTTCTTCTTTCTCTGTCTCTCTCACCTCTCATCATGTTTGTCCGTAGGTGTTTCTATAATCAGCAGCATAGGCCACATGTAGAAGGCTCTTAACAATGGAGATGAGACACTTCAGTATCCCATGACATATTGAAAAGAACATTTGGGGAACAGGTCATGTGTATTTTGTTTAATATTTCAAAACTGTAACTGTATTACAATGAGAGTAGAACAGAGTGAGTGAGAGAGAGACACAGGGAGAGAGATTGATGGCTAAAGAGATTCACACAGATAAACACAGAGAGAGAGAGAGAGAGAGAGAGAGAGAGAGAGAGAGAGGGAGGGGGGGGGCAGACAGACAGACAGACAACAGCGTTGGATAAACAGAGAGAGAAAGTAAGACAGACAGATAGAGGGAAGGAGAGAGAGACAGAGAGTTAGATAAACAGAAAAACAGAGAGAAAGGCAGACTGAACAGATTGACATACAAAGAGAGAGAGAGACAGAGACAGATAGACAGACACAGAGAGAAAGACAGACAGAGAAAAAAAGATTGAGATGTATAAGTCAATGTGTTCATGTCCAGTTCATGTTCCTCTGCGTTTCTGTGGTGGATCTGCACAGCTGGTCAGTAAATCCCAGTGTATTCCAGAATGTTCCAGTGTATTTGAGGGAACAGAGAAGTAAACAGTCTCCATCTCAGTGCAGAAGAGGGTGGAGATCCGTCTGAAACCAAACCAGCGTCTGTGGCTTCTCTGCCATCGTCCGTCCCGTCTCTCAGTCTTTGTGTCGCTCTGAAGTCACGCTGAAGTCGTGTGTAACTAATGTTGTTGAGGAGACTTCTGCAATAAAATGTTTTTAAAAACTTTAAAAACTTTAAAGCTTCTGACTGAGACTTTTCAAGTACACCTAATTCGGACATCAATAGTCCACATCTCTGTCTGTCTGTCTGTCTGTCTGTCTGTCTGTCTCTCTCTCTCTCTCTCTCTCTCTCTCTCTCTCTCTCTCTCTCTCTCTCTCTCTCCCTCTCTCTCTATTTCTTTCTCTCTGTTATTCTATGTCTATGTTTCTCGCTTTATGTGTCTTTCTGTCATTCTGTTGCTCTTTATTCATTATTCTCTCTCTCTCTCTCTCTCTCTCTCTCTCTCTCTCTCT
>CM051497.1:14194377-14218683 GCA_028031935.1 Paedocypris micromegethes | reverse complement strand
CTCTCTCTCTCTCTCTCCCACTCTTTCTCTCTCTTTCTCTCTCTCTCTATTTGTCCAGAATGTCATCTATTGCTCTCTGTTTTTCCCCTCTCTCCATTTTAAATAAATACAATTGGTTGATCAAGTAAGAAGCTGCTCTAGAGGTTTTAATTCATAAAGTATTTCACTTGTATGAAATGATACACTGTCAGTGTTTACACTTCCTTTTTTCTCACGTTTTGCTCATAATGGTTTGTTGGTGATTCTGTAACACGTAATCAAGTATTTTACATCCTGAGTAAATAAAACAGAGCTGAAGGAGAAGGCAGAGAGTCTGGCGAGACGTGGAATACAGCTGATACTGTAGCAATAGAATCCTGAGATGATGGAGATTTTTGAGCTCTGTCCAGCCCTAATAATACCGCAGCGCTGTGTGGGTGTGCGGCTCTGCTCAGGTCGACTGTGAACAGTGTAAGAGTGTGTTTGTGTCTGTCGGTGGGTGTAAAGGGTGTGAGTCAGATCTGAATCACTTCATACTGACAGAATTATTTTATCCAAGATCTCTGAAAAGCATCAACTGCTGCACCAAGCTCACGTCAAACCCCATTATAACAGAGCTACTGTATAACAAGTTGAGATCCGCTGTCATGATCTCTGCAGAAAGATGCTCAGGATTCGCATTCACCGTTCACAAAGCAACTCGGCATCTCATTACTGAATTATGAGTTGGTTGCTGGTTCTGATCCACATCATGACTACAGAGATCCGTCCATTTTCTCAAATATGCATTTTTACGTCGTACCAGTGAGATCACACTGGACACTCCCCACACAGGAGCTCAGCCAATCAGAGGGTGAAAGCCTGGAGTCTAACCCTGACCCGTGAGACACCAGAAACACATTTCAAATACATACATACATGTACTTTATAAAGAAGAAAATAATTATTCTAAATTTATATATTATATAAATATATATTATATAAAGAAAAGACTTTATAGTATTCATATGGTGGTCGGACTGAATGTCTGATTAAAGTCCACCCAAGCTTTGGCATTAAGCCGCTGCAGAGGAAGAAGAATCAGAAGTTGGTGACAGAAGGAGTGGGAGTTTTCGGCTGATTCACGGATAATCTGTGCTCCTCTGTATTTTGAGCATTTTATAAAGCGTTAGCAACATTGTAACGCACGCCTGCTAATCTATTAGAAATGTTGCTTTTCTTTTTTTTTTTGAAGACTTGTGTACTGGATAAAGTGCTTTTCTTTGGTGTGTGTGTGTGTGTGTGTGTGTGTGTGTGTGTGTGTGTGTGTGTGTTTGTGCGTGCATCATGCTAATATTGACTCTTGAGTCTCGGGGTTCACTGGTACACTCTCAGTCCTGTTGTTTCACATGTGGCTTTTCTTTCACTATCTGCATATTATCAGTTTCCCCGGAACGGTTGTCACGACAACCTTTTCAATGTCTGCCAGGTTTGCATAATGTTCAACACAGCTACAGAATAAGGTGAAGGAAGGAGATGGATGGAACATAAAGGAGAGTTGTAGTGACGGACAGCTACGTGTAGGGAAGATCAACCGATCTGAAAAAAAAAAGTAGAAGATTATACCATCATCATTCAGCAACCGGAGCCTGATGTGTGTGTGTATGTGTGTGTGTGTGTGTGTGTTGTGTGTGTGTGTGTGTGTGTTGTGTGTGACATGTGTTATGCACTACAGTAGTGTATATGTGTGTGTGTGTGTGTGTGTGTGTGTGTGTGTGTGTGTGTGAGTGTGTGTGTCAGATTCATCTCCCAGATCCATTCATCTTTTCTAATGAATCCAGCACAGTGAGCAATTCTTCTATTCTCAGCATCACAGAAAAGAACACTTGGTGTTGAGGGGATCCTCATTACTCTCACAGAGAAGCATTTACTTGGGGAGATGCACATGGATACACAGTTTACTACAGAGAAGAATCCTCACTGTACTGTTTCCAACAGATTATAGCAATCTACATTTAAATAAGGTCGATACCAGACACATGGTGGTCACGTTTGAACTGTGCGTCCTCTAATGTATGAGGTGAAAAAGAACAATCTTTGCTTCATTCCATCTGTCCGTGTCTGCCATGTGATTGGCCACACAGTAGAGACGACAATGTCCACTCTAGCTCATCGACATAGACAAGCAGTGTTTTTGATAAGGATCTTGTGATTGAGATTGATGCTTTCTGAATGTGACAATTGCTGTAGATGAGACTGACCTGAGATCTGTGGTCAGGCTCAGAGTTGTGGTGTGTTCTTCTGATTCTGATGGATGTGGGACAGTGAATCTGTCAGAAGTGTCCATGTGTCCAGTTTTTGCAGGTTTAGAGTAGAAGACTGAATGTGCTGCTGTTCCTCAGGTCTGGATGACTGTCTGCAGCAGTACATCAAGAACTTCGAGCGGGAGAAGGTGGGAGGCGATCAGCTGCTGAGGATCACGCATCAGGAGCTTGAGGATCTTGGAGTGTCGCGCATCGGACATCAGGAGCTGATCCTGGAAGCCGTGGATCTGCTGTGCGCTCTGGTAAGAGCTTGTGTGTCTGTTCATCACAAGGACCACTTACGGACCACTGGAGCTGAAACAGAATCCTTAGTCTCAGTAAATCTTATTATTGCCTTTAGAAATGTGTCCTGACTTTCTGCCTGCCTGTTTGTCTCTCTTTCGTTTAGTTTTTTTGTTTATCTGTCAGTCTGTCAAATTGTGTGTCATTTTTTGTTTGTTACTGTGTGTGTGGCTATGTGGTAATGGTGGCAGGCTGGAATAAAATATTTTAAAGCTCAGTCTTGGCTCTGCTCCGCTCTTTACATTTCCCAACATTTAATAACTAGCTGTAGTGCAGCTCCAGAGTTTATAGCGGCTGTCAGGCATGGGACAGACGGACGTGTGTATAGGTGACCTTTCCGTGAAGGTGGAGAGTGTGAGATATTGTGAACGTGAAGCGCTGACATTTAGAGGAGTGTTAATCACACACACCACTTCACTGACTCCAGATCTGTTTTCATAGAACGAGAAAGTCACAACGTTAACTCGGTCCCAATTCAATTTGACTGTTTGAGTTCGAGTTGCACACTTTCTGACTCATTTGTGTAGCTTTTTTGTAACTGCGTGTGGAAAATTTAGTAAGAAACACATTTAAATAATAATAAACATGAGCTGAACATTCAGAGTGGAGAACCTTCAGCTGATCTCAGATGTTTCTGTGCTTTGTGTTTGATAGAACTATGGCCTGGAGACCGAAAACCTCAAAACTCTTTCCCATAAGCTAAACGCTTCTGCCAAGAACCTGCAGAACTTCATCACGGGCCGCAGACGCAGCGGCCATTATGATGGACGCGCCACTCACAAACTCCCAAACGACTTCCTCACCTCAGTCGTGGATCTCATCGCTGCTGCTAAGAGTCTCCTGGCCTGGCTTGATAGGTTAGACCTGCAAAGAGCTGCATGCAAGCACACACTACCACACACACACACTGACACACATCCACGCAAGCTTTAAGGACTTTCTTTGAGCCGTGTGATGGTTTGTTGAATCCTGGAGGTCATGGAACCTTGCGTCTGTCCTTGAGGAGACGTGGCCCTCTGCTGTCGAGTGAGGGATCTGCTGTCGGCCTGGAGCTGACGTGTCCAGATGGTTTGCTGTGGAAAGAGTCCTGCAGGGAACCACTTAACTGGAACATATCTGTGTAGCGGTCAAGGCTCGACCTGATAACTGCGTTGTGAACTCAGCTTCCTGTTACATCTCCCACCAAATTCTATCAACCCATACTTTTGTTCTTTCCTTGCCCAGGCAGATGCTCTTAAGGTGGCCGACGTGTCACATACACTCATACCCTTATTTAGGAGATGCTGAAGAATTCAGGGAATCCCATAGACTGGGAATGTTTGGAGGTGGGCTGGTCTTTGGTTGGAGATTGCTGCAGGGTTTTAGAAGGGCTTCAGAATGTGCGTCAGCTGCGTTCCCAGCGGTCGTGGAGGAATATTTAGATACAGGATGGAAACGTTGAACCAATGTTCCTCCAGTTCTGTATATATAGCACACAGCCTCAATACACACGACCCACATTCACTCCAGAATTGGGTCTGTCAGCCAACACGCTCTCGTTTCTGTAGGTATGGTGTGTGTGTGTGTGTGTGTGTGTATCAACAGGGCTCTGCTTGATCTGTCACCCATCGTCATCGTCATCATCATCATCATCGGTCAACAGTTCCTGAAGTCTTGAGTTCAGCAGAACAGTAAAGACTGTCTAATGATGAAAAGCTTTTTGTACAATGTAAATGTAAATCTATTACTGTGTTTTTATCTAAATATTAATTTAGTTTTCAAACAAACCATAATCTGAGACCAAATCCATGCTTAAGATGGTCCTGTTGTTGGAGCTATTGTCTGCAGTGCTGAGCTCTGCTTGACATAGGCCTTGGTCCGGTCGTGAGATCGATCTAATGGTTAATTTTAGGTGTTATTTCTTTTGCAGGTCACCTTTCGCGGCCGTAACTGATTATTCTGTCACACGGAACAATGTGATCCAGCTGTGCCTGGAGCTCACCACCATCGTCCAGCAGGTAAAGCCTGTCAGCACCTCTGATGAAGAAGAACCAATGATTAATCCAAAACGCTGAGAATTGTCATGTTGTACGTGTCCCGCTTGTGCTCTTAACAAATTTTTTTCAGCCGTGTCAAAAGACCACGGTTTGCAAAAGACGCATTAAATGAATGAGTCAGTCCTGCTTCAAAATCCCTCTCTTAATTTAGGGAAGATTACAGACATTCAGGCCTAATGTGTGCTAATGCCACCGTGTTGCGTGGCTGAGCAGCGATGTCTTCTCCCAGGTCAGCTTTGTGAAGAGCGTGTCAGAAGATCTTGAGTGAAAGTTCCAGAAGAAGTGTACCAGAAAGCACGGATTAGAGGAAAATGATGCTGACGTTGAAAATCAGTGATAAAGTGGTTGCGACTTTATCTGTGTTATGCCTTTGAATGTGAGATCTAAAGAAGTTTGTGTGGCCTGAAAGACTTTTCTCTCCGCAGGACTGCACCGTCTATGAAACTGAAAATAAAATTCTGCATGTGGTGAGTGTTTCTGTTCTAACTGATGCTGCAGAGGCTGATGATGCTCCTCCCGTGACTCGCCTTTCAACCAACCATAAGCAAACACCTAATTACTCTCTCTCCCTCTTTCTCTCTCTCTCTCCCCCTCTCTCTCTCTCTGTGTCTGTCTCTCAGTCTCTCATGTCTGTCTGAATTTCTTTCTCTCTCTCTCTCTCTCTCTCTCTCTCTCTCTCTCTCTCTCTCTCTTTCATACACATGCACGCATGATGCAAAAACACACATTGTGTGTTGCTGTTCTTAATTTGTGTATATTGCTTTCCTTTATTTGTGTATGTACTTCTGTATGTGCTATGTCCTTCATCTCTTACCTTTCACTCCTCATGAGAAGTGTGATTTCTCATAAGTCTTTGCATTGTTCCTCATGACACGACTCCAGCTGGTTGCTAAGTCGGTTGCTAAGGGACTGTGTTCTAGCAGCTCTCCATCTCTCCTCAGTGCAAGACTCTCTCTGGAGTGTGTGACCACATCATCTCTCTGTCCTCTGACCCTCTGGTCTCTCAGTCAGCTCATCTGGAGCTGGTGCAGCTGGCCAACATCAAACCCACCGAGGGTTTGGTAAGATCCCACCTCACTGTTAGAAACGCACCCATGTTGCTCGCGGGAGTGATAGTCAACTCAGATCTCGCTCTGTTTTTAATGAGGGTAGGGTTAAAATTCGACTGCTCTCGTTTTAGGGGATGTACATTAAATCCACATATGATGGACTCCATGTCATCACAGGAACCACAGAAGGGGTGAGAAGCTCTATTTCCATGCCCTTCCTCACATTGATTCTCTCTGGATCTCACCTTTGGTGCTTTTGTTCCCGTAAGTCTCCAGCGGATTGCTGCAAGAAGATCCACGCAGGCGATGAGGTCATACAAGTGAACCATCAGACGGTGGTAGGTGCTTCTGCTCCTGTGGTTCCTGGCCGCTCTCCATCCATCACGTCCATTAATTTGTTTCCAACCCATTTTTGTGGAGTTTCATTGAGATCAGCTTTAGTTGCTCTTCCTTGGTCTGGACTGGAGCTCTAGTGAACCAGGTTACAATCAGCACTCGGTGTTTATTTGCTCGCGTTGTTTAGGATGAGGCATCAGTGTGTGTGTGTTCAGTTCAGCTCATTACTGAAGCTTTTCACACTCAGGCTTGTGTTTAGCATGCCAATACACACACTCATGCACAATTCACTATTCAGAAAGACACACACTCACATGATTAAAACACACTGGTATTGAAACACACCAGCTATGTACAAAGCACAGAAGCTAAAGAGCACAGTGCCAAGAAACACACCATGCCAGAAGTAAAAAGACGCATATGTGTATGTGAGAAACTGAACTTTTATTGACAGAGTATTGTTCGGATTGGTGCATCAGCAGCCTTGAAAAGGACTTCCTGTGATGTGTGAAATACATTTGGTTAAAATGGTTCCTCTGGTGTGTGACGTGACAGAATGAAATTGTTCTGTGATATTTTGAGAAGGACAGAAGCAGAACGCTGAATGTCTGCCCAGCTGAGTGTTGTCTCGAAAAACTGTTGTGCCGGGAACGACCCAGTGGGTGTCAGGAGCAGTGCATTTAGGGTGTGTCAGGGCATGTGTGTGCTCATGTGTGTTTGTGTGTAAATGTAAATGTTAGAATCAGTATTATTCTGTGGTTATATAAAGCTGGGACTTGTGCCCAAGAGGTTGCAAGTCTGAATCCCCCTTACGGCTGTTTTTTCAACCGGATTCCCACTGACCATCCCATGCCCCGATGGCGCCACCCTTTAGGCTGCCCACTGCTCCCGTTTTGTGTGTGTTCACTTCAGTGTGTGTATGTCTCTTCACTGCACAATATTGATATGGTCAGTAGCTCAGTCAGTGAACGCTGGTGTTTGAAACACCGGATCACCGGTTCAATTCCAAGGGAAAGCAGGAATTTGTAGAATTATTTATTTAATTATTTAATGTAAGTTGAGTCGGCTAAATGACTGTAAAGTAAAGACAATTTTGATAGCTAAAACATTGAAATCCTTTAATTTTTGAGACTAATATACAATCAAACAGAAAAAAAAACTTAAATGATAAGTTGGATAATATATATTAAGTGAAACTTCTCTAATTAATTACTTAATTAATAATTTGTTTATTTAATTGATTTAAGGTCAGATTTTGATGAAGTTGTTTATGGTATTGTTTATGGTGTATATATATTTTTTATTTACAATTTTGTTTCATTACATATATTTGAAATTAGAATACTGTAATGTACTTGTTATATTAACTCAATATATTTTTACACTTTAAATCCATATGAGGATATCCTCATAGGCAACATTATTAAAGCTGCCTCCAGTACGTACTATCCTCACGTGGTGAATCAGTACATACTGGATGAAGTCCTTCCAGAATTTTATGCAGCACAATGTTCTTTATTTGTGTGATTAATGCGCGGAAGATGTTGGAGGATAAGCGAAAAACATAAGCTGTTCAGGCGTGTTAGTGCGGTGAGATTCGCTTCTTGTTTCGTTGTGACGTCTGTGTGTGTGTGTGTGTCTTGGTGGAGTCTGTGTGTGTTGACCCTGTGTTTGTCGCTGTAGGTGGGCTGGCAGTTGAAAAACTTGGTCAGCTCTCTGCGCGGAGACCCTGCCGGCGTGACTCTGACCCTGAAAAAGCGCCCACAGAGCACGCTGACCTCCGCCCCGGCCCTGCTCAAGAACATGAGGTGGAAGCCTTTGGCCCTGCAGGTAGGTCTTATATTCCCAGACTCCCACATCCCCATGATGCACTGGTTTTTTGGCTGCGTTACATTCAGCGAGTGGTTCTCCCGTCATTACAGTCCCTCTGTGTGCGATGCGGTTTGCGATAGCAGGATTTTTGAGGGCTGTTTTGAAGCGAGTGATGTAGATCTGCAGCGTGTGGTTGATGCACAGAGCAGGATCAGGGTTAGCTGGATTTTGCCTTTTTCTCTCGTGGTTTGATAGTTCTGTTAATCAGGTTGAGAAAGGTGGCGAGTAGTAGATTGTGTTGGGGTGTTTCTGTGTTAGCCGAGTGTGGAACCTCCAGTTCCATACATATTACATCTCTGTGTTTGCAGCTTTTTCTTTCATGCTCATTTCATCCGAAATATTTGCACTTTCTGCATGTGGTATAATGCGTTCATCTCTGCTGGTCAGATTCAAAACCTCTGCTCACGGGACACTTGATTTTCTCTATGCAAATAGAGTGCAAATATTCTACATTGTTTCATTAATACATACAAATTTACATGTGTAAATCTCTGCCTATTTGTGTATGAAATTTTTTCATTTTTTATTTTACATTTGTTCATTTATTGTTTCCTAAATAATTGCCTGACCTCAGAGAAATCTCTCGCTCTAATCTTTAAACGTTTAAGCATTAATCCATTGGTCTTTAATTCTCTGCAGCCTGTCATTCCCCGGAGTCCCACCAGTAGCTCGGCCACACCCACCAGCACTATTAGCACACCTTCAAAGCGGGACAGCTCCGCCCTCCAAGACCTATATATCCCTCCACCTCCAGCTGAGCCATACACACCCAGGTAGTGCACACTGTCTGTAGAGTGTGTTAATGACTTCATCCTTCTGCATCTTTCTGATGTCCTCTTCAGAGATGAAAAAGGGGGTCTTGCTGGCAAGGGTGGGTTGTCTGGGCCCAAAGGATCGGAATCGCCAAATTCGTACCTGGATCAAGAGTACAGACGGCAATTTCCTCTGGTGGAAGATGAGTCGGTGCTCTTCTGCTACGAGTACGACCCCAGGCACAGACCGGCAGCATCCCGGCGTGACACCACGCCCACCTACGGTACACCGCCGTCTCAGTCCCTCTTACAGCATCACATTTTTTATGATTTTGAATAAGTTGGGATGTTCATTAGATGTGTCTCTACACTATAGATTTTCTATGGTTAAACTTCAGACCCTGGGCGGAATAAGGGCCGCATGAACCATGACAGTGTGTTTTCCACTGACAAATTAGTGTGTGTGCTTTCAGGTCGCCTGAGACCCATCTCCATGCCTGTGGAGTACAACTGGGTTCCTGACCATGAGGATCCAGTGAGACTGAAAAGAGACGGCCGGAGAGGTGAGTTGACTCTGCTAATGAATGAGGTTTATGTGTGTATGTATGTTTGTGTTTGTCTCAGTTTTTGGTTCCAAAAGACGTGTGATTTTGTGAAACAGCTTCTTTGTGCATTGTCTGCCTTTTTACAAGAAGTTGCGTTGAGGCTGCTGCTTCAGCCATGAAGTATTTCTTTTTACAGTTGCATCATCAGAAAAGAGAGTTTTAGAAAGCTGTTTTATTCCTGTGGAAGGTTTTACTCTAAAGTACAGCATCTGTCCAGCGGCTGTGCATTATCCAAACATCAGAAGAGACTGGGTCCAGGAGTTCGCTTCTCTAGTTTCATTTCCTCTCACTTCTTCAGAGAGTTTTGTTTTCTGGCCATTGTAGCGTATGGTGCTGCTCACGGCTCAAAGTCAGAGTCAGTATCGTCGAACGACTGACTTAACTCAACAACGACGGTTTGTTCGGTGCAGCAGCTTTGGGACGATCTCTGTCTGTGACAATAAACTGAACTTTAACTTCAAATGAAACAGCAACAACTATAAACACAACCCCCCCCCTATCTCTCTCCCTCCCTCCCTACCTCCCCCCATCACTCTTTCTCATGGCTCTCATTCAGGAGTAGTGTTGAGCAGAGCAGATCTAATTCTCCTCGCTGCACGGTGGCTCTGGTCAGTGCCGGTCACTTCCTGTGGCTGCTCTGCTTGTGGTGTCAAGATGCCAGTGGCAATGTTTAGTAGAGTTTCATTCTCACTACATTGCTGTCAAGTTCACACAAAGAACATCTCTCCCTCCCCCTTTAGTATTAGGACCTCTTAAGGTTTCAAATTTCAACCAATGTAATTAGATGTTCAGGGTGATGTCCAAACTGATTTAAAATCTCTTCACTCACTGATTTTCATTTTTACACTGGTTGTACAAAGTATTTGATCCGATTTTTCTGTGTTCCTGTTTGGTTTGGAGATAGATCAGAGCAAGTAGATGAGAGCAAATGTGCCGATGCTTCAAGTTTTCATCAACTTAAAAGAGATGGAGTTCTCCTGGAATCATGCTGTTGCCATGGAAACTCTGACAGTCTCTCCTGAGTGTTTTCTGTCCCATTGGTTGCTGCTGGGAGATGGTGGTCTTGGGATCCAGAGAACAATACCGGCTGTGGAGGTTCCTTAATCAAAGGCCATGGCAAATTAGGCCTCAATATCCCTGTGACCAATGGGCTTGACACTTCGGACTAGACAAAAGCTTTGGCGTTTGTTAAGGGAGTACGGGTGTTCACGATAGACCTTTGTTGAAGGATTGCATCAATTTCATTGGCTGATGGAGGTCTGGAGTGTTTCGAGATGTTTTGGGCAGATGGAGAGAAAGGAATGAGACAGAGAAGATATAATCTGCATAAAGAAGTTCAGATTTAGTGCAGAAAACTTATGCCTGATGACAAGAAATGATCTGTCTTCCTGTCCACGAGCTCAAATATTGTTCTAAATTTGCATGATTTGGTTCTTTCTTTCAGAAAACTCTTTGCTGAGGTTTGTGAGCGAGGAAAGTGCTGGTAATCTGGCAGTACTAAGCATGAAAAGAGACACGGGCAAACGTGGCAAGAAAAAAAGTGAGAAGAGTGGAAGTCCGAGCCGTTACTCGCTCCTGCCCTCCCTGCAGATGGAAGTGCTCCGTCAGGAATCATCCCCTGACTCCGCCTCCCTGTATCACGTGAGTCAGTGATCCCGTGATTTTCCTGGTGGATTTCTTACTGGATTAAATTGTATTTGCTACTGCATTGTCCAATAAGCATTTACTACGTTTACTCATAAGATAGTCCATCTGTTTCTTTATCAAAATATAATTTAAAAAAATTGTTCCGTGTTTGCAAGTTTTTCTCTCTCACTCACACACACTATGTAGGCTCACAGGAAGAGCTGCTCTGGTCGTAGCTTGCACTTGCGTGGTGTTTGTGTGTGTTCTCAGCCTTTAGTCAGTGTGGAGCTGTGTGGGAGTTTTTCTCTCACCATTCCAGCCTTGTGTGGTTTTAAGAGCGAAGGTGAGAATCACAGCAGCACACTAGAGGAAAGGCGTAGAGAAGAGTTTGAGGTGTGTGTTGAAGCAGCGTGAGCTGTTGAGCTCCTGCAGAAGCTTCTCACCTGCAGGGTTTGTGTTTAGATGCATGTGTCAGCAGATCCCATCTCTGCTGAAGCAACAAGAACCGGCCCCACGTGGCGCACATAAACCGTCGCTGCTGCACCGGACCATATTTGTATTTTGTCGTCCACACTCTGCTGCATTGGGCTGGTTAGATTATCAACAATGCGTCTAGACTCACAGAGTGTGTGAGTCTAGACGCCAGGCTTCTGTCAGTCATCGATGAAGCATTGAAACACTAGAGAGAGAAATCCAGTTGGCACACCTGAGTTCATAAGTTTAATACACAAATAGATCTGTAGTGTTTTTCTTGAGAATCAAGAAAATTAAAATTCTCTCATTAAAGTTAATTTCTCAGTGAGCCACATATTTGTTTGTCCCACAGCTTGGACAGAGGGCCCATTTTCAGAGAAACACATTTTCATTCAGATTACCTCTAGATAAAGGTGCTGTGTGATGATGCGCAGTCCTGTTCGCAGCTCTGCTCAGACACGCACCAGTGAATCCATTGCTCTGCTGGAGCTTGTTCTTTTGCTCCGCATTCAAATGACTTGTGATCGAAGCACAAGATGCTCTGAGAATTCATTATAAATTATTAAACACATGCTCAGACTCGACATGTTAGGATACGACCGGAGAAACGTCCTTGAGCTTGCGAATTGTCGCTTTTTTTTTGCAGTTTGACATGGTCCGGAAGTCAAGCTTCACATCTTTCCTTGTGTATTTGCTGGCCTGGGTGGCTTGTCGGACGTTAAATCCTATGATAAACTCTTTAAACCCTATCTTTTGATAAAGTTCTGTGTTCTGCTTCACAGACATTTCAGGGATCCTCATTGCTCTCCAGGACCAAGAAAAAGAATAAAGGTAATTTTTCTCTGGTGTTTGAGAAGATTATTCTTTGGTCAATCTTGGTTCCACCTGTTCTGTAAGTGTGGAAGGAAATGCACGTTCAATCCCGTTTCGTTTTCTCCAGCAGAGCTGACGGACACTGTAGAACTGTAGAATTCGATTTTTCAGAGCCCAATCAATAATGCTGATTTGTTTATGATGACACCAATCTTTCTGTCTGTCCAGGCGGTCTTCCATCCTCCATGAGTAAGAGACGCATCTCCTGTAAGGACCTGGGCCGTGGAGACTGCGAGGGCTGGCTGTGGAAAAAGAAGGACGCCAAGAGCTACTTCTCTCAGAAGTGGAAGAAATACTGGTTTGTGTTGAAGGAGGCCTGCTTGTACTGGTACATGAATGAAGAGGTGAGCCATGCTGCATTCCACCAGAAATCACGTTGATCTAGTGATCAGCTCTAGATCTACTGTAATTGGTGCCGTCTTTAGTCTCAGAACAAGATTAATGCTTATCTAGCACAACAATGCCGTCTTCAGCCAGAGTGTAATGAAGATAATGAGCATCTTCCTCACCGTCCGGCGGCTTTTGATTAATTACCCAGCTTGTCTGAGATTCTTATTATGGCGCGAGTGTGGCTGCTGTGGTTTGGAACGGGAAGATGCGCTTTGCTCGGCCTGGTTTCTGTCCAGGGAGAATCTGTGGTCCCGCTCGGCTGTAATTGATGATCTTAGTAAACACAGGCGCTCGACAGAAGCTGCGTCAGTTTGTGCTTTTTTTCATCGATGTGAAGTTGCTTTCTGCAATGTAATGACAAACAATGAAAGAGGGTGAAGAGATGACTAGTGTTTCTCTCTGCAGGATGAGAAGGCTGAAGGATTCGTCAGTCTCCCCGAGTTCAAGATCGACCGCGCCAGCGAATGTCGCAAAAAGTAGTGAGTATGTGTAAAACGCACCGGACGCGTCCACCAGCGGTTCTGACCAGCCTCTGCTCTGTACCCAGTGCCTTTAAAGCCTGTCACCCCAAAATCAAGAGCTTCTACTTCGCCGCTGATGGCGTGGATGATATGAACCGATGGCTGAGCCGGCTAAATATGGCTGCCTCCGGGGTCGCAGAGAGAGAGCGGATTCGTCAGGAGCAGGGTGAGTCATTTCTCAAGATGAAAACAACTAGTCCTGACTCACTAACTAGTCCTCAACGCTTTGAATTAACCTCTTTTTGGCCAGACTTCTGGTCAGCAGTATCATCATATTTTTGCATTCACTACTTTTCACCTTCACCTTGGTCAGGATCATGTTTGGAGGTTTGACATTTTTTGCCATTTAATCTTTGTTCTGATAACTCGCCGGTCTCAGCAGGTCTAAGCATCTTTGTGGAGTCCAACTGGCTCGTCGTCTGCAGTTTAATTCTTGTTTAGCATCTGAGAATGACACGCTTCTGTTCTTCAGCTGACTACTGGAGTGAGAGCGAGCACGAAGACAACGACACTCCGTCTACACCCAAACAGGACAGCCCACCGCCTCCCTACGACACCTACCCACGACCCGCCTCTGTGAGTCACTGCACAGTTCACTTTCCGCTTTTTTGTAGTTCAGTTGTAGAGGACCCAATAGGCTTCCAATTTGAATCCCACTCTGACACCCACTAGTCCCACAACAACACGGCTAAATGCTGCCCACTGCACCGTGTTGTGTGTGTGCATGACTGGCCACTGCTCTCTCTCTCTGTGTGTTTAATGCAGGTCAGCCAGAGGCCATTTCAAAACGCATAAGACAGATGAATGAAACACTCTTTCTTTCTTTCTTTCTTTCTTTCTGCTTGTCTTCGCTCATCCCCTCTCGATTGTTGCTCCTGGAGGGAAGTGAATGAGCGAAGGTACTGAATGAGCGAAGGCACTGGCACTAACCTTGAAATCTCCAGGGAAATCTCTGTGGGAAAGACGGTTCTGTCTGTCTCTCCACACTAACTCTGCACTTTTGCCAATAATTTCAGCTTTACACAACTTTTATTCTTTTTTCCTGTGTGTTACTTCTACAATTCACTTCGTTTATTTTTAGTTTCTTATTATTAGTTAGAATATTTTGAGTGTTTAAGCCCAGAGGCTCCAAATCAGAAAATATTTTAACTCTGTAATTATATAATAATAACTATTGGAAAAGGAAAATTACCTATAGCTATGCCTTTATAGCTTTTGTAGCTATAAGATCAAAAACAATGAACCAATTATCCAATAAATAATATTTTACTCCCCAGACTGTAGAGGGCTGAGCTAAGTGGTTGATTCTGTCATTTTTGTGACAAGATGAAGATGCCTTGATTCTCCAAAAATGGTCTGATAACATTTTGACACATGTTGACAATGTGAAGACACATTTTCATAATGATCATTATGCCTTCAGCTTATGATACCTTCAGCTATATTTTAACAGTTACCGCTAATACTTAGCAGTCTAAAGTCCTATAAACGTTATTCTGAGTGTTTATCGGAGGTGTGTTTTTTCCTCAGAACCCGTTGAGCTGTGCCAGTCCTTACCTGGAGCCAAAACATGGCCGCCTCTCCTCTACCGAGACGTCGCACTCGCGCTCCTCTCACGAAGAGTACCGCTCTGAGCCACCAGGGGGCAGCAGTGGCGGCGGATCCCCTGCACGCAAGTCTGCCAGCCATCGTCGCTCCTGGCAAGACCTGATCGAAACACCGCTGACGAGTTCAGGCCTACATTACCTGCAGACACTGCCGCTGGAGGACGCCGTGTTCTGTGAGCCGGGTCTGTCTCCAGAATATCGCCGGCAGTCCACGCTGCCCGCCCAGCGGACTCTGATGCAGGAGCGGTACGGGCCTTTCCCCGCAGTGGATGGAGACAGATTCCTGAAACCTGTGGCAGGAAAGCAACGCAGCTTCACGCTGCCACGGGACAGTGGCCTTCACGCCCTCCTCATGCCCTCCTCCAGCGTGGCTGACCAGCCGGAGCTTAGCCGCTCTCACTGCTCCAACAACGGTGGGTGTCCTGAAACCCTGTTATAATAAGGTCGCTTATGATGGGCCGTCTACTAGAACGAGTGGGGTTGGCTAGTTTTCCAGTCTTCTAAAAAAGCACATCTTGTGCTTTGTGTGTGTGTGTGTGTGTGTGTGTGTGTGTGTGTGTGTGTGTGTGTGAGAGTGTGAGTGCGTGTGTATGTGCGTGCGTGTGTTCTGTGTGTTTATGTTATGATGGGTTTTTATGTGTTGAGGATGTTTTTCTGGGTGTCATGTGATCCGTTAATCATCAATAATTGTCTGAAGTTCTCAAATCTGATTGGCTGAGCTGTAACAGTCTTAGTTCACTTTGACTCATAACTATGCAGTGAGTTATGAGTTATTTTCACATTCAGTTGGTTTCAGTCCCGTACTGTTCCCGCTCTTGCATTAGAACTTTTCTTGCAGACTGTGATTTAATGAGTTTGTGTTGGTGGAGAGCGCACACACACACACACACACACACACACACACACTCATGGCTCAATCTATTGATCGTGACTCGCGTGTTTCCCAGCAACTGCAGCAAAGACTCTGCTTAGCGGAGCTTCTTTACTCTAAACTTTCCTTTTCTCAGTCTATTGATTTGGACTTGCTCAGACATTTCTATGGAATTCTTCATTACATTTTCTACATAGAAAAGTAATGTGATTGGTGAGTCTTCAAATGCTTTGTTGCACGTGAGCAGTAGTGTGTAAAATGTGCTGATGATGGTGATAACTTGCTTTGAATTGGGTGTTTTGTGGGGTACGGCTGCGCTCTCCCGCCCCCTGCTGGACACCACCATTGAGCACCTGCCATATTTGCTTCATTAAACCAAAAGCCTAGTGTCTTTACAGTCAGTTTTGGGCAGGTTATGCTGAAGCTCTGTTTCAGATAACAGGGTGTCTGTCTATTTATGTGTGTGTGGGTTCTCACACAGTCAAGGCCTGCATCCTTTCTGCAACAGACTCAAGTGAAAACAGGCAAAGATCTTGCAGCTAAACCGGCTCCGCGATTTGCAGGAGCAGTGATGCAGCTTTACCTGAGCTGTGACTTGTGTCTGCAGGAGAGGCTCGAGGCCGGACTGATTCTCTATGTGACCTGTACCACGCTCTGGACCAGCTCAACCTGTCCCCCTTTGGTGAGAACCGCCTTTCCACGCGTCTGGAGCTCAAACGCCTTTTCGTCCGACGCTGCAACGACCCGCAGCTGAATGACAAACTGCACCACCTGCGCATCCTGCAGAGTACGCTGAAGGTACCGACCCCTGCTGGAGCCGCGCATGTTGCCGGGCTTCTGGGATCAGCTGACTGCCCGACCCAGAACCCCGGCCTTGACAGATGGAGTTCTCTGCCTGATCGCTGGAGGTTCTGACCCATACACTTAGCAAAATCTACACAGTCAAATGAAGAACATATAAACAACATTAATACTAAATGTTAAACATTAGTAATAATCACAGAAAAATAAAAGAATATATAAAATATATACGGAAATATTTTTTTAAATCATGAAACATTTCTTTTGAACACTTTTAAAACATTTCTTTTTTTAAAACATGTAGCGTTTGTTTAATTATTGCTGCAGAGTGAAAAGTGAGACCATCCACATTTCCTCAAAGTGAAGCGTTGCGTTTGTGGGTATTTGAGTCTCTTATTGCTCAGATGATTAGAGAACAATCAGTACCAGAGGACTTCAGTCATGCGCGCTTGTGTGTGCGTGTGTGTGTGCACGCAGCCCTTCCCTACCGTGTTTCCCTGAAAGTAAGCCCCAGAGGAGCGACATCACTTCGTTACTAACTTGTGACACACTCTACGCTCACTTCTCGGCATGACACCAGCTTCACATTCACTTTCAGGCAACTGCCTGTGCGTGTCACTGCAGCGACTTCACTTTCAGGTGCACATCCAGAATCGTGTGATAAATACTTATTCTTATGAAGGTTTTAGTTGTGATTAAAGTCTTAAATTATGGTGGCATGAATGAGATAATTGTCGGTGATGTCGTCGAAAATGACATCTCCAGGATTGGAATGACGTTGTCTGAGTTTAGGGTGTGCTTACTGAGGTCGTCTTATAATGTGGTGAAAGGTGTTTTTGTGTCGGCCGCATGTCATGTTTTTAATACAGTTTCTTATTTACTTGCTGGCTTTTAAAACCATGCTGACCCAATCACTGAATTTGACTAAATATTTTAGAACTGAAAATAAAAAGAAATTGTAGCAACGTCTATTGTAGCAAGAAACGAAAGCAGTGCGATTCTCAGGGAAACACGGTGGATCCCATCGCTTCACGCTAACAGCCACTGCTTTGACATCCTAACCTGAGTGTGAGAGAGAGACTGATCTATAACTCCGCCCACTACTCTCTTTCTTCACTCCCATAGGACAGGGAGAGCGAGCTAGCACTGATTGACAAGCTGCTGGCCAATCCCGAGCTCACATCCACAGAGTTCCACGAATGGAAGAAAGTTTACATGGAGCTGTTTTCAGGAGATTCCCAGCAAGAGCATCGGCACAGCTCCGTCTCAGAGTCCAGTCCTGAACCTCTCACACCTTCCCTCGCTCACACTCACTCCTACATTGAGACGCACGTCTGACCCTCATCACGCTTCCATCACAGGGGTGGAAGTTCAAGCAAAAAGATTCACAATATCAGCAGACAATGCACATTTCAAGCGTGTGACTGAATCAATCGCTGATGCGATTTCAAAAATAAGGCACAAGGTCTAGTGAGTTGATCCGTTTTTTGTGTGTGTCATTGTTCTCCTTTCAAAATTAGCTGAAAACATAAAAACAACACAATCAGATTGTAAAAAAACAGACATTGTGAACAGACATCACTTAATAAGCAAGAACCAAGGCAATACTCATTCTTCAGATTAATCAAATTTCATAAGCGCATTTCCAGCACAATTCAGAAGTGATAACATTATTCCCAGCTTACATCAGAAATGGTGACCTCATTCCCTGAATGACACATTAAAAATCATGACGCTTCAGAAGTGATAAAATCATTTGCGGCACACATCATAAGTGACAACATCATTCCACGCATCATAAATGATTTAATCTATTATGAACAACATTTTTTTTTATCCTTTTCACTAGAGGTTGATGTTTTATGTATGTTTAACGAAGTGATGTCTCTTGTTACACTCATCAGTTGTTTTACAGAATATGATGCTTTTAAATTGACGTTCATTATTTTATGAAAAGAATATCAAATAATGGGATCTATTGAGCAATAAGAAACTAAATGAAAGAATTCATAAATGAATCTTGTTTCATATTTTAAAAAATCTTTTTTCAAAAGATTTTTGTTCTTTCTAGATCAAGTGTTGTGATGAAGAGCGTGTTTCACTCTGAGCGTTACATTGCGTCTGACATCTTTGCTTGAGCTTCCACTTCCTGGATAAGAGACGGATTGACCGCAGAGCCGGTGCTGAGTGTCCATGATGCTGGCCCTTTAGAAGGCCCAGGTCAAAACCAATGTAGAAGCGGAAGCTGCACTTGTTTACAGGAATAGTAGATTCCACTAGTATAGATATACGCGCTCTATATTTATGATTCACTATGAGATGTCGGCTGGCCCCGAGTTCTAGCATCTGTATGTTTGCGTGAAAGAAGAAAGTGAGTTTGTGTGACCCCGAGTCGTCTCGGAACAGAATGGCCTAAGCAGGAATATTCTGGTCATTCCTGTGAATTTACGAGCAAGAGCAGACCGGTTCTGTTCTGCTATTAGCATTAGACATCTGATAATTTTTTTTGGGTGACTGAAGTTCTAACACGTACATCTTGGTCGAGTCTCCGTCGAGGTCTTGAACTCGGCGAATCTCTCAGGAACGTCACAGTAAGATGAAGCGGTTTCTGCAGGAATTAAAGCCGTCAGTGTTTTAATAAATTCAAAGGAATCAGATGTTACAGCCACGTAAAAAGTCTCTCTGTCAGTCATCTATCACAAAATACACATTATATCTTGTTATAACTGACTTCATTACAACGGACTAGTGGCTCTAACAGATAAGGTCCGTAGGTCCTTTTCACCTAAAGTAAGATTTCTGGATAAGTATGCAAAAATTAGCAAGCTGAACACAGAAACAGAGCGGTGATCAGTCTCACATACTGGAGCAGTGGTCAGTCTCACACTCACGCACTTTGAGGTCAGCTGACTACAGCAGGTCGGGTTTAATCTTCTCAAGGAATCGTAGTTGTGGTTCCTGCAGGCTCAGGATTCAAACCTGCGACTTCTCGATTGCAGGCTCAACTCCTCAACTACTAGGCCACATCTTCCCTAAAACCACAACGAATGTTCAGGAACCCCAGCAGATTTAACAAACTGCTCAAGTGTTTGTGGCCTCACCATAAGCTGTGGTTCCAGGATGTTCTGTTTCACCTCTGAATTTGTTCCGACGCGCCTCGAGGCTGACCAGTAATGTTTAGCTCATTTCAGAGAGTTTCTGCTTTGATTCGATTGGCAGATGGCGTGCATGTAGTGATTCCTTGTGGATGTAGAGCTACTAGAACCAATGTCTGTTTAGAATTGACTTTATAATATACAGAAGTTATTTTTCAGTGTAAATGATGCATTATCTCCTGTACTGCTGCCTGACTTTAATTGCGGCATGTGAACTAGGCACTGCAGTTATTGCGCATTATATTTTTGTGCAAGCTGGTGAACTTGACGTTTATTTGTTGCATTATTTAAAGATTATTATTTCCACCGGTTAAATTGTGCTCATATCTAAGGTCAATAAACTTTTCTGGATGTAACTTGAAAGTTGCTGTGTGTGCATGGTCTGCTGTGGAAATCCACTATGATTGGAGACGCGGGGCAAGACATCCTCCTGGACTAGTCGGAACATCTCAATTTCTAGACGAATGTTCTCCACAGTTTATCCCACTCATTCATAAACACTTTTAACACATGAAAACATCTCTGAATACATCCAACTCCAAAGATTCTGTATTATGAATGTTTTGAGGTGACACACACACACACACACACACACACACACACACTTGGCTCTCGGGGGGCACTCTGATTGTGACATCCTCTGTTCTGTTCTCTACAGCTCCATCACACAGACTCTTACTTTTCTGTGTAATTTTTGTCACTTTGTATTTAACTCTTTTTTTTCCTGTATGTTATACTTCCTGTTCGACACAGTCATCTGAGTTTATATAAAAAAAGTGATTTTTCTTTTTGGTTTGGCCTTTTCTCCATGAGCTGGTTCATCAAGACCCTCATGTTTCCGTCATGTCATTCATCACGCTGTGAGTCACGTCATTCATCGACCCGCAGTGACTTTTGCATTAGCACAACCATTCCATTGTTCAAGCGTAGTCCTTTCTGACTGATGCTGTACAGTATAGTGTAGCAGCGCCGTGCTGTCATGTGTGCCTGTGTCTGTGGCACGGTGAGTTGAATGTCCTCTATGGCTCGGGAAGGCTCATTACAGCACACTGCGTTCCACACAAGGGCCCCGGTAGCTTACACACTTCATACCAGGCATCACATTCCGTGTCATACTCCAGCACATTTTTTGTGCAGACCTCTTGTCCTTCTTGCCATTTTCTGCCACCAAACACGAGCACATTCTTCATTCCTGTTGGAATCAATCCATAGCAGAAGCAGCCGTTTAAGAAAGGTTTTAGACGGGTCCAAGAGTTTCGCATAGGGTCAAAGCATTCGATGTCGCAGAACGGCTCATACATTCCCAAGAACGCGTAAATTTTTCCTCTCACTGTTGCCATCTGGTGGCCAAACCTGGAAATAGACATGCTGGAGCGTTTCTGCCAGGCATTTCCATCGGAATTGTTTAGCCGTAGCATCTCCCTGCTGCTTTCAGTGCTGTGGTCACAAAAGCCACCAGAAACGTAGATTTGTTCTGCGACTGTAGCGCAGGCATGGCCATAAACGGAGTGTGGCAGAGACACTCCGCTACGCCAGCACCCTGCACTCATGTTGAACTTTTCCACAGAAGACAGAGCCTCCCCTCGCTCGCCTCTTCCACCGATGGTGAAAACAACCCTGTCCACCACGCAGCAGGCAAACTGTGCCCTCTTCTGCAACAGGGCTTCCATCTCCTCCCACAGTTCAAAACGCGGATCATAACGCCAGACTCGGTCGGTGACGTCCATCTTGTTGCTCTTCTCGTTCCTCTCATCCGCCTGCACTTCCTCACCACCAAGCACAAACAGAAAGTTCCCAACAACACACACACCGTGGTGCTGGAGTTTTTTGGGAAGGGTTGTGGAAAGAGTTTGGAGTCGCCTGCTACACAAGTCGTAGCTCAAGATGCGATTGTCAGGTCTGTCTGCTTCTGGTCCTCCTCCCACGAGGAGTATTCTGCTGCTTCTGCTTCTAACGGTAGTGTGGACACTTTGTAGTAAAGGTTGTAAAGGTCCCTGAAGCTGGTAATGAAGAGCTTTCTGTACCACACTGCAGATGAAGGGTGTACGTAAAGCTGGAGTTTGAGGCAGAAGCTCAGAAAGATCCTTATGTGGAACAAGACCGAATCGAATCCGACTGAGCAGTGCATTGCTCCGCAGGGCAGACAGCGGGTTGCAGCGCAGCCATCCTAAGGTCAGCTGAAGCAGTTCCATCTCCTTCACTCCAGGCACCTCCTCAGCACCCAACACCTCTTCTAGAGAGTCCAGGTTGAGCTCCATCAGCTCAGCTTTGCCTTCTTCCAATGCCAGAACTCTGCTCAAGTTTTTGGCAATGAAAGAGTTGCTCGCTGCCAGTGCTTCTGGAAGCCCGTACCGCTCCGCTACATTGGCGAAAAAGCAGCAGTTTTCAGGAGCGATGCTATCAACCATGTACTGTGCGCACAGATCCACCGCAGGAGCCAGTTGCAGGTAGCAGGCAGCTTGGAGCACCACCTCCAGTGTGGACGGGGACAGTGAGATCCAGGAGGAGTAGATGAAGTCCAGCATCGACCCCAGACCTGCAGAAGACAGGGCGGCCAGGCTGATGGTGTGGGCTCTGGATTCCAGAGTGTAGTCCTGAAACAGGGACCAGAAGTAATCGCTGGAACATGCTAATAAACAGCGGTGAGCGGGAAACTCGACACCTTCTGCCTCCAGAATCACATCACACATTCGAGCCTCCTCTCGCAATCGTCGGTACTGGGAGAAAACGGCATCTCCGTGACTTGTGCTCCACATCAGGCTGTACTTCATCACGTTTGAAGAAGAGACGGCAGGTTCAATGATTCCGCAGTCATGAAGTGTGTGAAGGGTGGGGAGGAACGAGGGCTGACACGCCCATTTTAGCACAGATCACTGTTTGTTGTGGATGAAATCTCCAAGGGTGACGCCGACAAACAATCTGGGGCCACACGAGGTAAAGAGCACGATGACCTTCTCTTCTGTTGGGGTTTATGATGGTCATCAGGTCTGGAGTCATCACTGGATAAATAAAGGTGTTAGTCAGCACTGTGGATTTCAGTCTGACGCCACCACAAGCGGACCCTTGACAAGAATAGAAGCCTGAGGTTAATCAGGAGGACACAAACAATCTGGAATGTAAAGTGAGGATGAACAGAGTCAAGGACGACAATAGATGAAGCCAGAACAAGAACCATAGAGATTTCCTCATCAGGCTGGTTTCTCCTGCATCCAGAGCTTTCTGTGAATCCACTAGCTCTTGCGAGTTTGACACATTAAACAGACTGTTAGTGGGTCCAGTAGATGCTTGTCTCACTTCAGGTCCTGCCAACAAAGCCAGCCTCTGATGGTTGTCACCTGATCATCTGATCAGGACTTGAAAAATTCTATCTTTAATACTGACAATAAACTATTTTTACATGTGAGTTAATGCCTGGTTCATGTTTCTTGGGTGCGTTTGTACTCTTGGACTGTGTTTCGACCTTCTGGCCAGAATGCCGTCCAACCTGAGCCTTGCTAAATATACCATGAGCTCAACTGTAGCTGTGATCTGAAGCTCCAGTGTGTGTTTAAAGGAATGATGGAGTGAGTGGGACGAGACTCACAGATGAAGTGTTTCAGCCTTCCATTCTCAAGTCCAATTACATCATCATCCTTGTCCATCTTATTTATTGATTGGTAGTAGGTGAAGTAAAAAAAAACGTACTTACCTTTTTTTCCTGGTTGTTGTGGATTAGCATTGGCATTATTACCATTCGCTGCATGTATATTTGTGACATTGAAGTGACTTCAGATCATGAAACACATTCTATCATCTTTAATAAGGACACTTTCACCCAGAGGTTTTACTAGATCACTTCACAACGCAGTAAGGAAACTAGAGTTGTACAACATTAAACTGCTTTTCTTTATGTACACAACAAACCTGCATTTGAAACAGGGTCTGTTTGTTTGAGGATAAAAGTGCTGGATTTTGCATCCTCCTTTGGGCCTGCAAAATGGCCGTTTTATTATGCAACAGCCCGCGCACGTACCGCAGCACGCCACAAACCGCCGCACGGAGGACAGACGCACAACATATAAGTGCGAACCATATAAGTGCGCAATAGAATAACCCTGTAGAGCAACCCTAAAAATAAACTTCAGCAGAACCCTAGAGAAGGATTTTACGTGTATTATATAGCAAAGAAATGTAGAAAAGAAAACAGCTTAAAATATTTTTGTACGAGATTCTATATCAAAAGTCAGTGCAAGAGTACGTGAAAGCAGGCGTCAAGCACGACTGTTAATGTGAGAACAGCAGAAAAACAGGGATTCCAGCCGCTCTGTCCCGTCAGGCTTTGCTCCGACTGATTCATCCAGCCTTTCCTTCAGCTTCAGCATCCTGGCGTCTGTTATCGCGCTGATGCTCACATGGTTTTATGGTGAAAATACAAAAATTACATTGGATGGACAGTGCCTGGGGGTGGAGTCACCTGGGAAAATACAAAGCATTCATTTAAATAAGTTTTCAAGCATTCAAAATCAACAGTGTGATCTCATGCTGCTTTGCCTGTCAAATTTCATGTCAGTTTTCTCCCATGGTTTCAGTAATAAACACACACACACACGTGTTGGGACCCCAGACAACAGACGGACTTTTACTCTCATACTGAGTAGTGGGATATTAATAGTGATATTCACTACAGGACCATTTTAAACAAACACACACACACACACACACACACACACAAACAAACGCAAGCAGCTAATAAGCCAAACTCACTGCTGACACCATGTGGCCAAATGTAAGAAGG
>CM051497.1:14139377-14191877 GCA_028031935.1 Paedocypris micromegethes | reverse complement strand
TGACTCGTCTGCCCTGCTCCTGTTTTCAGCTGTAAGAAATCTTTCTGTTTCAGGTCTGTTTAAACACCTTGTTCTCCCTCGTCTATCTGTCTCTCTCTTATTTTCTCTCTCTGTCTGTCTCTCTCTTACTCTCTGTCAATCTGTCTCACATTCTCTCTCTCTCTTGCGCTCTCTCTCTCTCTCTCTCTCTCTCTCTCTCTCTCTCTCTCTCTCTTCTTTCTCCCTCTCTCTCTTTAGTGTGTGTGCACGCACAGACTGCAAGGCATGCCGCTCATATCTGGGATTTGTTCACACTATAAATAGTAGTGTGATACACAGAGGAACTGCGTTCTGTCCACTCTGACCCCTCGCGTCACACCAGGCCTTTTATGTCTTATAGACATCTAATCACAGCCTAAATCCAAACCATCCAAATTCCCTTACAGATGTGTGTGTGTGTGTGTGCGCGTGTGAGCTAAGCAGGTGGCGACTATAACCTAGATCAAAGTGTCCTCGATTTTCCTGAAGATTGTGGAGGATGGAGGTATTAGCGGAGCAGCGCATGGAGATGGATGGACCAGTGACAGATGAGCGAGTGTGACCTCTGGGCTGTGTCCTTACCTGTTCCGCTGTTCCGTGCGCACTCGCTCAAGCCTCCGAGGGTCAGTCTGAGCAGCACCGCTACACGACTCTTATTGGGATTACGACCTAATTTCGGCTTCACTGAGCTGAGCCACAGTGGCGTCTGATTGGCCCATGGTGCGACATGACGTCCCATCCCAGTGGTCCCAGATCCAGTTTGACTACTCAAATCGGGCTTCAATTTGACAGATGGGGAGGTGATAAACAAACCATGGAAATTGAATATACCAGGTGATGGAGCGGTTAGAACCCCATACAGAGTGTTCGGATTAAATCTTGTTTCAGATACAGCACCAGTCAGCGTTTTCCCTGTTTCACTCTCCGTTTACAGTGACCTTCAAATGCACTTGCTATAAAGACACTAGACCTTATCAAATGAACCAAACAACTAACTAATTAAATGGGATTTTTTTCTATTCAGGACATGAATGATTCTAAAGAATCTGTCTCTTACCGAGCGACGCGCAGCGGTTCCTTTAGTGCTCAGCTTCAGGTTCCACTGGAGCTGTTTGTGCTCTCAATGTCTATGCAAATCTTAACCTCCGTCCACCACTTTTCATCTGTCACCACACACTTCCTGTTCATCCTGCCAGTCACACCGGTTCTGGAGCAGTTTGGGTCAAGCTGAAGATGAAACTTTAAACCAGAGGAGACATGACACATGCATGCATGCTCTGCAAATACTGCACAGTCTTATATCTGGACCACAGGACAAGTGTGGTTTATAACACCACTCACGCAAATACTCAACCAACAAACCAAAAACCATACACTTTGACCACAAAAAGAGAATTAGATTAGACTAGAGGAGATGTACATGAGTAGAATCACTGAATATAAAAGGAAAGTCTTTGTATTTCAGCCTTGCTGTTGTGTGTCGACAGAATTTGATGATTCGTTTATCTAGGGTGGCCATATTTTGATTTCCAAAAAAGAGGGCAAAATAATAGCATTTTAGACTTTTGAAAAAATAAATAATAATAATAATAATAATAATAATAATACGCACGCACGCATACACACACATATATAACAATTTTTTTTTTTTCAAAAGTCTGAAATATAACTTTTTAATCTTTAATATAATATATTTGTATATAATTGAAGTTTAATATGCTTTAATTTAGCAAAATGAACTCCGGGAATACAATAGAAATACATCTGTAAAAACATGTACAAAAAATTAGACATAAAAACAACTCTTCTGTTAGAAAATTCAGCTTCAACAATATGTCTTGATAAGAAGAAGAATAATAGAAGAGTTTTACAAAGATGAGATGAGATGTTTATAATGTGAGCTTAGACTTAGAGAGTCTCCAGCACCCGAATCGAGACTTTACACTTGTACCGACCTGCACGTGAGTTTATGTGTGCGCGCGCGTGCGTGCGTGCGCAGCCGCAGACCGGTCCACACAAGGAAGGCAGCATCTGGGTAATTTCATTGCGTAAAAAAGTAGTGCCTGTGTTCTGTGCGCAAAGCGCCGGTCAATTTATATATACGCGGAATGATTCTGAACGCGCGTTATGAAAAAGAGTAAAACCCGGACATTTTCGTGAATTTCAAAAATCCGTCCGGACGTTCCGGACAAGGTGTAAAAAGAGGACAAGTCCGGAGAAAAGAGGACGTTTGGTCACCCTAGTTTATCTGCGTTCAGCTGGAAACAGAAATAAAAGGTTAATTTTAAAGGGTTGCTCTAATTGAAATTATTATTTCTCAAATTCTTAAAACACGTAAAATAAACAGTTTTGTCTTCCATTTACATTAAATCTGTTACTGGTTTACTATTTTGTTTTTTTAAGCAGCGGCTCGGATCGATTATCGGAGAGCGATTACATGGACTGATTGAAACACCAATCAGGCTGGACTAGTAATACTGCGTGTGACGTAGACGGCAGCGCAACCCGGAAAAGAGGATTGTACACACAATGTCGCCGTGACGGCGCTGTTTATGGGTCTGTTTTGAGTCCACAACCGAATCTATGGTTCGTTTGGTTCTGAAAAGAAACGGATGAATCCGCAGCGCCATGATACCCATCGCGGTGGTGGTGTGTGTGATGGGCAGCTGGTGCAGTGTGTATCTGGCCGACACGCTGCTGCGGGTGAGGTTCTGACCATACCACCGTTCACGTCTTAATGTTCTAGATGCAATAGACATTTTGAATTATTTATCATCTACTTGCACTATTTCAAACAACGGTTGTATATACTTTAGGAAGAGCTGTCAAAATATGTAAAGTCACGACGACTGGACTTTATTAAAACAACAAATTAGCCGCAACATGTCAGAAGAACTATTTTTTAAAAATTACATGTTTGTATCATCTTTGCCCTGGGACGGTGAATCGGTTCTGCTGTGTGATGATCTTAAACTGATTGCTGTTGTAATTCTTGTTGAATCTGTCGCTGCAGTCGTCCAGTTCAGTGAAGAACCGCTATGAACACTGGCTTTCCTCCAACGGGATCACTCTCGCCCCCTTCCACCTCCGCTGGCACACCGCCGTCTTCAATCGTCTCTTTGCCAGATGTGCCAACCTCAACCCTCACTTCCTGCACATGTGGTCAGAAGCTTCAGATGTGTTTGCTGACATCTCTTCCACTGTGTGCATGTGTTTACTCACTTGAGCGGTGGTCTGCTGCTACAGGTTCAGTGCTGGTATGGTGTTCGGCATCCTGGCCATGTTTGGCTCTGTGGTTCTGTTGAGTAAAACCTTGCTGCAGACGCTGAGTCAGATGACGGCAGACACACCGGAAGGTTCCCACGAGCAGGTTCTGCAAGTGGTGGTGAGCACAGCCGTCAACACCAAAATCCAGAGCAGGAGATTTTTCGTGGTCAGAACTTTAACTTCTGATTGAAGGTGCCTGGGGTCAACCTGCCAGTGGGTCAGCTGGCCTATTTCTTCGTAGCCATCTTAATCAGTGGAGTCATACACGAGTTTGGCCATGGGGTGGCAGCACTGAGGTAAACCAGCTCACGCGAGACTGTTTCTGCTTCTTTGGTCTTGATTCGTGTTCTTCTCAGAGAGCAGGTGAAGTTGAATGGTTTTGGCATGTTCATGTTTGTGGTTTACCCGGGTGCCTTTGTGGATCTGTTCACCACACATCTGAACCTCATCTCACCCGTCCAGCAGCTGAGAATATTCTGTGCAGGTCAGCAGCAGTTCATTCAGCATGTGCTCCTGTGTGGAGCCGTGTCATGGTTTAATGTCTGTGTTTCTTCAGGTGTGTGGCACAATTTCATGCTGTGTGTGGTAGCTCTGTTCATGCTGCTCCTGCTGCCCGTCTTCCTCTATCCGTTCTACTACACGGGTGCAGGAGCGCTCATCACGGAAGTGGTAGAGGTCTGGAACCTTCTGCTCACACCACGATTGGGCCAAGTGTAGATAATCACACACAGAGAGATTCATAACACAATTCTCAAATGTGCAATCACAAAGCAAGCGGACAGTAGTTGTGTGGTTTTTTTTGTGTCTGACGCTGGGCTTCATGTTGCAGGGCTCGCCCTCGGCCGGACCGCGCGGGATGTTTGTGGGAGACAAGGTCACTCAGCTGGAGGACTGCGCGGTGTCTGGTGTGCAGGACTGGCACAGCTGTATTCAGCATCTGTCCCACAAACCACAGACAGGCTACTGCGTGAACGCGGCTAAGCTGCAGCCAAGCTGGACTGCAGGGCGACGTATGGACCTGCCTCATATCACCACGTCACTGCACGCACAGTTCTGATTGTGTGTTTGTTGCGAGCAGCGTACAAGCGTCTGGACGGCACGATGGAGTGCTGTGGGAACAACAGCATGACGGACCTCTGCTTCTCCTACAATAATAATGTGGAGAACAACCTGGTAATATAGCAGCTCTGTGTGGGATGTTGTGTGGAATATTGTGTAATTATAAAGCGTGTGACGCCACGTGTGTGCTGTCTGGCTTGTTAGTTCACCTGTCTGCCAGTCAGAAGAACTATCGGAGCGAGTCACACGTGTCGAACCAACACAGACTGTCAGACCGACTTCAGCCCCAGCTTGTGCTTGCTTCCATCTCTGGAGAACCAGACCAGACTGATCCGGGTCAGACATGCGCCGCAGACCGACATGCTGTTTGTTGGCTATACGTCACACCTGCAGTTCTCAGGTCAGTTACTCAGGCTACATCCGTATTGACGTTAATAGAGCCGCAATTAAAATGTTTTTACTTTCACTTCAGTGCTACATGTAAAATGTTCTTTTACAGTTTTATTATTCAAAACATTTAGGATCAATCAGCTCAAAATGATGATCATGTGAAATGTTGAAATTTTTTCCCATCTTTTTCATAATAATTATCTAGAAGATTCTCAGCAGTGATGCTGGCCTTGATTGGTCCAATCCTGCTGCATCCATCCATTCAGCTGTTTGCTTTGTCGTTCTAGTGAGTCTCACTAACTTCATTCCTCGCGTCAACTTCTTTCACATGGATCTGCCCGTCATTCTGGAGACCTTCTGCAAGTATCCTTCTGTTCCCACCAGCGTCACGAGGGCTGTTGTTCATGAATCACACAAATATTTTTGTGATTTTTAGCGAGAGCCGAACCTCAGTGTGTGACCAGCCTTGACTTCCTGTGAGATATCTGGTATCGCTGTCTGGGGCTCTAGCCGTGGTAAACTCTGTGCCCTGCTTCGCGCTGGATGGTCAATGGATGCTGACGGCGTTTCTGGAGGCCACGCTGAGCTCCGTGATCCCCGAGAGGAACAACCGCGAACTGATCGGCTTCTTCTTCCTGCTGGGCGGCAGCGCTCTGCTAGCAGCTAACGTGGCCCTGGGCCTGTGGATGGTGACGGCTCGGTGACCCAGTCCAGTGCGAGGAGAAGAGATTTACGCACCAGTATCTGCTTCACTGTGCTTCGGGACTAGTGCTTCATCACTTAAATCACATTCGTCTTCACAAACTGAAACAGGAAAGAGGATCAAGTCCTGAAAAACATTATTTTTATTAAAGTTTGCTAGACTGAAAATATTTCCCGTTTTTATTTCTTCATCTGCAATTCACTGAGGGTAAGGTTCAGATTAGTCATTGCTTCATTCAATTGTAGAAATGCACTCATCGGCCACATTAGTATTACTTACTAGTACCAAATCAGACGCCCCTTTGCCTTCAGAACTACCTAGTGATTTTGGTGTAAATTGACATGACAATATCACACAGTTGCTACACATTTGTCGGCTGCACATTCACGATGTGTGTGCCAATTTATAGCAACTACGGACCGTATTGAAATTATGATCTGCACGTAACCATCAAGTGAGTTTACACCCAGAAAATGTCCCCCAAATTATTACACCTTCACCAGCCTGAAATGATGTAACAAGGCAAGATGATCCGTGTTGTTGACACCCGATTCTGACTCAGTATTCCACATGTCAACATGTTTCCGTGAATTGTAGTGTCAGTTTTCTGTTCTCTGACAGGAGAGGCACCCAGTGTGGTCTGCTGCTACTGCAGCCTGTTTTAATCAAGGTTTTGAGGGTTGTGTGTTCACAGATGTGCTTCAGCAGACATTGGTTGTAGAGTGGTTATTTGAGTTACTTTTATCTACAAGATTTTTTTCCGCAAAACTGCCACTCACAGGTGTTATGGAAAGTTTCACTTTTTTGGATCATTGTCTGTAAGCCCTAGAGATTGTTGTGCATGGCAATCCCGGTAGATCAGCAGTTTCTGAAACACTCAGACCTGGGTCTGACACCAACAATCACATTCAAAGCCGCTTAAATCATCTTTCTTCTCCATTTGGATGCATCATATTTTCTTGACCACGTCTGCAGGAATAAAGGTATTGAGTTGCTGTGATGGTAATAATGATAATTTGGACGTGTATAGCTAATAAAGTGACCGGTGAGTGTATGCTCCGTTTTATTCAGTTTGTGTGTGTGTGTGTGTGTGTGTGTGACAGACTGATTCCAAGCTTCTTTATATGAATCGCAGTGATTTTGTAGTGTTAGAATGCCAGAGGAGACTGGCACGACCATTGGCCGGATTCACCCCAGGGTTTTCCCTTTCATCCTCCCAGTGAGTTTTTTTTTTTTTACCTGGCCACTGTCGGTCACTGGTCATAGCCATAATCCTAAACATCCACAAACAATGGACTAAATGCAACAATGTTCTATTTCTACGTTTTCACACAGCGGCTTTGAGACAGTTGAAACTGAAAAGCGCTTAACAAATACTCAGAACTTCAACTTGAATTGCTTTCCGTTAGGAATATGAATATCTGATAATTATTTTTTTATCTATTTCAGAAAAAGTAGTTGCAGATGGCAGTGGTTGTATGTGTTGGTGGATCTGGTTTATACTGTATGTGTGTGTGTGTGTGTGTGTGTGTGTGTGTGTGTGTGTGTGTGTGTGTGTGTGAGAGAGTATCAGTGAGTGAGAGAGTACAGGCCATATCTTTATTGAACGTTCAGTTAGTTGGTGAGTGGTGATGATGATGGTCATACATCAGTAAGTTCTCTCTGTGTAATCATCAGCCGTTGTAAATGGAAGGTTTGGCGACCAAAACATCTCATCAGCGTTGCGTTAAACCTCAGCGGCTGAGTGTGTGTTTACATAGAATTACTTTGAGTGATTCAGCAGAGTAAGTTCACCTCAGGTATTATTTCAACTATGTTGATGTAAACTGATTTTAGCTTGTTTCATGAGCAAAAGTTTCTCTGTTGCATTTTCCATGAAAACATTTTAAATTATTAAGAGAAGTTTGTGCCTGTGATGTGAAGCGAGTCTCACCTGATCTCGCCCTCCCTCTCTCTCTCTCTCTCTCTCTCTCTATTTATCTCACTCTATCTCATTCTCTGTTGTCTCTCTCTTCCTCTCTCTCTTTCTTTTTCTGTCGCTCTCTCTGACTCTCTCTCTTTCTGTATCTCTCTCTCTGCCTCCCCCCATCTCCTGACCTCCGAACGGCTGCAGTTGCTGATCTGAGAGCTGCTGCAGTATGGAGATGGAGCGAGCTGGAGCCAAGGCGAGTGTGGGTCCCACAGCGCTGTTGAAGACGACTCTGGCTGTGAGCGTGTGTGTGTGCGTGGCTCTTCTCATCGCCCTGGTGACTGGTAAGTGAAGCAAGGTTATTCTGGGAGTGTGTGTGTGTGTGTGTGTGTGTGTGTGTGTGTGTGTTTGTGTGTGTGTGTGTGTGTATTTAGGACAGGCTCAGTCTGCTGATGTCCACTGTGATTTGGTCAGTTTAGTTACAAAAAATTAATTCTGAATGTTTTCCCAAGTTTGTAAATTTTTGAAAAGTTTCTTTCTGACAAAGAAAAAGAATTATAGAAAAAGAAACATACAGAAATATGAAATGTCACTTATCAGAAATAATCACTTAATTTGATGTGTTAGTATGGTTACGAATTACTATAGTTCTACAGTGCAAAATTACTATTGCTCAAATTATGTATCTCAATCTCAATTACCACACACACACACACACACACACACAGGCTCAACATATGTTTAAGTTTCACCAGGTTTTTTTTTTTTTTTTACATTACATTATGAGCTTCATTTTGATTGCGAAAGTGAAAGAGAAACAGTCGATGTTGAGCGGCAGAGTGTCCGCCAGAAACCTGAGATCTGAATCTGCTTTAGACAGAAATAGATGTTCTGCATATAGTTTCTGTTGTTTAGTCTTGGCATATTTGTGGTGAGAAGAGTGTGTAATTACACTCAGTTCTGTGTGTGTTTGTTTCAGTCGTATGGATTATATGGCTCAGTTCCACTGACTCCTGTGACCATCTCTTACACACACACACACGCACACTATTATGAACTCAAAAACATACACACGCCCACACGTATGCACACACACACACACACACACACACACACACACACACACCCATGCACTCTAACACACCCAGGTACTCTTGAGGAAAAACCTGCTCTCTCTCACACAGACTCTTGTACTCTAATACACACACACACACACACACACACACACACACACACAGCTGTTCTGTCTGATTTCACTCACTTGCCGCGCTTCACTGACCGGAACACAAGTGCATCCCCATTCACGTGGCGTCTCAATGTGCAGCTCATTACGTTCTGGGGCTTTTAGCTAATTATGGTTGGGTATTAAATACAGTCGACTCCGCTTAATTGGGCCGCCGGTTAAAGGGGGCAGCCGCTTTATTCAGAGGAATCCTAAAGTCCAAATTATGTCTCCTAACATAAATTGTGCTGCTTTATTGAGGCAAAATGGGTGTGTCATTTATATAATTAAAATATATTAATTTATATCAATATTTTGTGTGTGAACGTTCAAACTTTTCTTGTACCGTATATGAAAAGGAAGCAGATTGTTCGGTTTCTCGTTGAGTTTCCGCGTGAGTCGTTTTAACCCGGTCCGAGTGTGTTCTAGTCTGAAAGCCTTGAAACTCTTTCCTCTCTCCAGTGTCACACACGCAGAGCGATCACAGCCTGTGTCTGACTCCACACTGCATCGAAGCAGGTACCTGAAAACCTCTAGGATCCTCCTGGCAAATACGAGGCAGTGAAGACGTACCTGTTTCTCCTGCAGCCGGATCCATCCTGAGCAAGATGGACCCATCCGCTGACCCCTGTCAGGACTTCTATCAGTACGCCTGTGGAGGCTGGCTCCAGGAGAACCCCATTCCGGAGGATTCCTCCAGCTACGGCATTTACCCATGGCTGAGGCAGAACGTGGACCTTAAGCTGAAAGGTGGGCAGGTGGTAAAGTAGAGTGGCCTGTGGGTGTAACAACGCTTCTGTGTTGTAGAGCTGCTGGAACAGCCTGTCGTGGACGGAGAAGTGGAGGCTGTGAAGAAGGCCAAGCTTCTCTACACGTCCTGCATGAACGAGAGTAACAGCATCCCATTTTCCTGCTGATGCTACCTTTAACAATCACAAAATGTCGTTCATAGATTTCATGCCGATGACCATGACGTTCAGATAGAATAATGTTGTGCAATGAACAGCATCTATTCATCAGAGGAATTAGATGTTTCACTTGTCACTCACTCAAAATCTTCTCTAACATCTGATCAGGACTATAACAGTGTTTGTGCCATGGGTTCAAATACTGTTCTTGTGCTGTCAGGCGTCCTGGAGACAGAGGATTCGAAACCTCTGCTGAGGAGCCTGGGCCAGAGAGAGTTCCTATGGCCGGTGCTGGAGGACGTATTGGGCTTTTCTTCGCAATGGACAGAGTCTGAGTTCGATCTGCAAAAGACGCTTGCTCAGATTCGCAGCCAGCACAGCAAATCCGTCCTCGTTCGCCTGTTTGTGTCTCCTGACGACAAGAACTCCAATCAGTACATCATTAAGGTCAGTGCTAATGAAGACTGACGTGAGCTGAGCGCAATAAAGATGCTTCTGCTCATCTCAGCTGGACCAGGCGTCTCTCGTTCTCTCATCCAGAGAAGATTACATCTCCAACACAGCTGAGGCGCAAACGGTGTGTCAGATGCTCCTCAGTAAAGTCTTACTCACACACACACTCATAAGAGACGGTGTTTCTCTGCAGTGCCGCGACGCTCTTCTGCAGCTGATGGTGGATGTCTGCGTGATGCTGGGAGCCGCTCCACAGACCGCGGAGGCTCAGATGAAACTCGTGCTGGAGTTTGAGATGAAACTGGCTCTGGTGAGTTTGCAGGAAACAAAAGTTTGCGGGAAACACGTCATCACGCTTCACCCGTGTGTCTGTGCAGATCACCATCCCTTTGGAGAACCGCACCAGCGAGAACATGTACAACAGGTACAGCTTGTCCAAGCTTCAGCGCGTTGTTCCAGAGGTGAGGGCGAGCAAAGAGACATGATCCCAATGGGAGTGTGATTGATGGACAACCACCTTCACTTCACACGGCCTGGTTAAAATCACAGCGGTTGATGCAATAAAACGATGGTTGCTCTGATAAATGCATTAGCTGATAACAGGATTTACTGCCAGAACACACTGTCCTCCAGAAGAGGCTCACGTGACCATGTCGTCTATGTGCAGTTTGACTGGCTGCGGTTCGTGAATGCCGTGATCGACTCAGACGTGCACCCGGACCTGCAGATTGGCCCCTCGGAGCCGGTGATCGTGCGTGCCCCTCAGTACTTTAAAGACCTGTTCAAGCTCATCAGCGCCACAGACACCAGGTACCGGCCATTAGGCCTCAGTCAGGCCCCGCGGCGCCGCTAATTCACTTTCAGCAGTGTCTCCGTGTGTCTCTGCTCCAGGACTGTGGCTAATTACGTGATCTGGAGGTCAGTATTGTCCAGAATCACCACCCTGAGTCGCCGCTTCCTCTACCGCTTCCTGGACTTCTCTCGGGTTGGTTGGTGGTTTCTGAGGATTCTGCTGGTGTATATTTCATTTGTTCTGCGTTTTTTCTGCTACAGGTGACCACCGGGACCACCTCTCTCACCCCTCGCTGGGACAAGTGTGTCAACTATGTGGAGAACACGCTCATCTATGCCACGGGAAGGTTGTTTGTGGAGAAGCACTTTCTTGAAGACAAGAAGCACATGGTGCGGAGTTTGGGAAAAAGTTGTAGCTTGTGTGTATCCTAATTAATTTTCACCAAGATAAAGTCTTATGACACAAGGTCATCAGGTCCATTACAGAGGTCAGAAAAGGTTCCTGTGTTCTTGACTCATGTATTGGTGAACCTGATTATGTGTGTGAGTCATGTCTGCAGTCACACAACAGAATAACATCAAGAATACCAAGGAGAATGACCGGTATTAGACATTATAAATACAATACTGAGTTAAGCATTTTTACAGCATTTTACAGTGCACAGCATGTTTTTGTTGTAAATCACATCAGATGTTCTGGTCATGCACCAGGCCTTTGACGCCTGTAATGATGAGCTTACACTTTAAACTCACCATCTAGTGGCAGGCGAGCTTTGGTACTTTACAGTGTCTGATCACTGTCTTTCTGAAGATGGAGGAGTTGATCAACGGCGTCCGCTGGGCGTTTATCGACATGCTGGAGAAGGAGAACGACTGGATGGACCTGCAAACAAAGAGAAAAGCTACAGAAAAGGTGAGAGCCGCTACAAAGGTCCATTAACATGTGTGCATGACATGAATCCTTCACTTCCTGTCGTCAGGCTCATGCCGTCCTGGCAAAGGTGGGTTACCCAGACTTCTTGCTGAACGACACCTACATTAATGAGGACATCAGGCGGGTGAGTTTCTGCTCTGTGCCGCCCCGAGACCTTCAGTCACTGACGCTCTTCACACACAGCTGTCCTTCACTGACACCGATTACTTCGGGAACGTCATGCAGACGCTGAAGTTCATCGCGCAGTCGGACATCGGCTGGCTGAGGAAAACGGTTCCGCGCACAGAGTGAGTCAGTCTGTGGTGTCCGCAACAAGGCAGATGATGTCACGCATGTGTTGCTTTCTTATAGGTGGTTCACCAATCCCACCACTGTCAACGCTTTCTACAGCTCCTCCACCAACCAGATCCGTATGTCCATTTGGTTCGAGTCAAGCAGCCGGAGATGAAACTGTCAAACAATATAGAGAGAGACAGCGCTCATACTGCCGTTCATACTGGCCTTTCTCTGATTGGTCTGTCAGTCCTAAACCTGTAATGACGGGAAATGAGAGTTTCAGACCAAAGCTCTAAGGTTTTTATGATTAGTTCAGATGAACTAATTAATGATGTTTTTTAATCAGGTTTCCCAGCTGGAGAACTTCAGAAACCCTTCTTCTGGGGACAAGATTATCCTCGGTAGAAAAGCACTCTTTATTTAACCACTTAGTGTTGATTCTTTCACCATCTCTATCTGTCTGTCCGTGTGTCTCTCTCTCTCTCTCTCTCTCTCTCTCTCTTGCGTACACGCTTGCTTTTCGTGTCTCTTTCTCTGTCTGTCTCTCTCGTTTTCTCTCTCTCTCACACACACACACACACACACACACACACACACACACACACACACACACACACATACGTACATGATTGCTGACTGTTTCGGTTTCAGATCCTTGAGTTATGGAGCGATTGGTGTGATTGTTGGTCATGAACTGACTCATGGCTTTGACAACAACGGTAAGTGTGTGAAGTTTTTTTTAAAGAGGACTTGAGCTTAACTGGAGACTGTTCTGTATGTTACTATAGGCCGGAAGTACGACAAGGACGGAAACCTGGAGCAGTGGTGGAGTAACTCCTCAATCGCCCGCTTCACTGAGAAGACTCAGTGCATGATTGACCAATACAACAGTTACTTCTGGAAGGAGGCGGGGCTAAATGTACAGAAAGCACCAATCATGCCCTGTGGTCCAGTGTTATACCTAACACAATCCCTTCCGCAGGTCAAAGGCAAAAGGACTCTGGCAGAGAACATCGCTGACAATGGGGGGATACGAGAAGCATTTAGGGTATTCCATATTCTACAGCCATTATTAATTTTCTTGCAAATTATTCTGAAAGGAATGCTGCTTCAATGAGTAAAGTTCCATTTCTTAATGTCTAGTCTAGAGGCATGTTGCTTTTTTACTTTATTTATTTTATTTTATTTTTATTAAGTTCTTGAAGTATCTGTGTCGTCAGGCTTACAGACGCTGGGTGGATGAAGAGCGCAGAGGCCTGGAGGAGCCGCGCCTGCCCGGAGTGTCTCTGAACAACAACCAGCTCTTCTTCCTCAGTTACGCTCATGTCAGCACCCGCTGCAGACATTAATCTATCTAACATGTTGTTATCTGTGTTACGTGTATGTAATGCCTCCTCGTCTGCAGGTCCGCTGTAATGCATACCGACCAGAAGCTGCACGGGATCAGATCCAGAGTGGAGCTCACAGTCCTCCAGAATACAGGTGAGATCTTCAGACGTCACGCCGCTCTTCTCTTCTGTGGCTCATCGTTGCCTGGTCACTTTAATGAAGGGTTGTTGGGGCCATGAGCAATTTTGAGGAGTTTCGTAAGGCCTTTGCCTGCCCTGAGACGTCAATCATGAACCGGGGGAAACGCTCCTGTCGCGTCTGGTGACGAGCTACAGAGCTCAGCCAGAGAGAGCGGTGGATCTTCTGTAAGCCACTAGAGCCGTGTCGGCCTTTTACTGTTGGGTCTCAGGTAAAAGCTGCACAACCGCCTGAGAAGGTTCTGGGAATCATCTGCTTCCTCCTGTTATTGATGAAGCGCATTTATATTATCAGTTTGTTTCAGTAAATTAAACTAAACGAAAGTAATGTTATTGTGTTCATTCATATTTAAGAGGTGTTTAAGCGTACATGTTTCTACATGGGCTTTTGCTCTCGTGACTTTGCAGCCCTCTTCAGCCTTTGTGTCCACTAGAGGGAGACAGTGTGTTGTGCGTGTGGTGGTCTTCTTTAGCCTTCCACATGGCTGATCAACCCCCGAACTAACCCAAGATTACACGACTTCTTCCTTTTCAAACGTGTTTTCTGACGCAGAACTTTTGAGAAGTTGTCCCTGTCTGTCCTCCCAGCTGTCTGTCTTTCCGAGGTTTGTCAGCATCTGTCTGTTTTGTGATTTCATGTACTTCTGCTGACATTAATAAAAGTCTTAATAAAAGTGAAGGAACAGCATCTTTTTACTGGTGTGTGTGTGTGTGTGTGTGTGTGTGTTGACTTCATTGAAGACACTATGGCTGGAGGTTTCCCTGCTGCTGTGACCTTTCAGAATCTGACCTGAGAACAGCAGGCGCAGCCTGGACACTGAAGGGCATTTGATAAAAGCGTCTGCTGAATGCGGAAAACTATTCTTATGACAAACCAAATGTCCATTGATCAACCACAAACTGCTTTCTGTCCCGGTCTGTCCAAGTCACGACTGCAACAAAAAATAGCTAGTGGAACCGGCTTGGGTGGAACCGGTCGGCCATTAAGCCAACAGGTCTGATTTCTGCTGGGAAGAGCCGGCCAAGGCGAGACGTCCTTTCTCGAACCACAACCTTCTCACATCTGATCCATAACTAAGCAGAGGAGAAGTTGAAGACGCAGAGTCAAAGTTTGGAAACGAGATATGGAATATCTCAGAAATGGAAACTCAAAATTCCTTCAGCACAAGCTTGAAGCGCAGCAAACAACAGATTTAAGGCTTTTGCCTCGTTTTTTCGTTGACAATGTCGACTACCTCACAGCGGTCTTCCTTTAAGCCCCTTCAGCGTGAGGACAGAATCACAAACATCACAATGACCAGCTGGACCAGACAATTTTTAGATTTGATGAGACGTGAGCAGAACCTGTAGTGTCCTAATTGTGAATTAACACCGTAATTTACTTAGCAAACTAATCTCAGGGTCGGAGGAGAAGAGCAGAGCTCAGTGACGACATCTGAAGTCGTGTTTGTGAACACAAATCATGTGTTGCTAGCGTGATGAGGAAGGGGTCTGTATGAAAGTATGCGAGGATTGTGTCTGTGGTTGCCTTGGTGATGGTTGCTGTGGTGATCGAGTCTCGCGTGTTATCACTGTCCTTTCTATTAGTTACTATAATGAGACGTTTGTCTGTTCAGGCTAACCACATGCCCACGCCACACACACTCACACACGTGTATGTGTGTATGATCAGTTGTATCAGACACTTTCAGTTAAGGCCTTGAAGTATTTTCTGCTACAGCGTGAGTCACGTCGACCTATAGAATCAAACACCTACGTGTGACGCTGCTGAAGAGACACGACCTCGGCCCTGACCCCATCTACATCTCTGACATGTGGATGAAAACATGCTTGAGTGCGCGATTACTAACTCTAATTATTTCAGTCTGTAGAGGGTGATAGAATACTGTGTGACAATAAAGTTCAATTCAAAATACACACTCAGTTTAGAGTCTGAATGCCTGAATTTCAGTATTTATCTGTGTGTTTGTGTATATTCGCGTGACTGAGTGTTGCTTCGGGTTTTCTGTGGCAAGGTTAATTGATTAATGTAATCAAGAAGGTGAAGATGAAGTTGAGCTGGATCATGCCAACATCTGTGTAAATGTGATACGATTGATAAAAGGCAAATGCTTGTTCAAAGTTTTGCAGTTATTTTACAGTAATTTGTGTGTATTATTGATGACTTCCTGTCTTCTAGAGCTCTGTTTGGCTTCTTTGCACAATGCTCAGGTCTGTCCAGGTCTGGGAGCATTTGAAGCGATTCTGTCTTTTTTCCCCTCAGGGAATCTGTAAAGCTGAAGTCTGATGAGCGGCAAGATGACTGATGAAGACAAATGATCCTTCCCTTCTGTGCTCCTCGTATTTCCTGTCTTCACCACTGTTCTGCTACCAGGTTTCTGCTGGTCTTCTCTTGTTTTCACTTTACTCAACCACAGATTTTCTTCTGTGGTGATCAAGACAGTCACTGTGCTTGATTTTGCTAAACTTAATTTCCATCCTTTTAACAGGAAAAGCTGCTTTGATGAATTTTGGGGAAAAGCAAGGAGGAAGAGTGAGGACAGTGACGTCAGCACTGTTCCGCCGCCTCTTCTTCACTCTTTCCATAATTTCCTTCTTTTTTCATCTGTTCCAGGTTTCTACCAGTGTCACACAGCCCAATTCAGATTTATTCTCTGATTCTTTTCAGAAACTACTTCACTCTGAATTCTACTTTTCAGCCCTGAGAACCCTTCAGGTCTGTCCCCAGCAAAAGGATTTTCCCGTTTTTATTAGAAAAGTTTTTCAAATTTCTCACAACATTTGACACACTTTTGAATCCCTGGAGGACTCAAACACACCCCTTTGATCTACTGTGTTTGCCTTCTTGAATATTTTTAATATATATATATATATATCTCTCTCTTTAAGCCCAACCTTTGCGAGGCAAGCGTCCTTTCTATTTCTTGATATGTTTTAACTGTACAAATTCCTCTCATCCATAAAGCTGAACACTCAGGTATCTCCATGCTAAATGGAACCAGCACTTATGAAGCCACCACGATGCGCTGAAGCCGTAACCATGGAAACCGCTCTTTGTCAGTTTACTGAAGAGATATGAACTACTGAAGAAACCAGCGGTGGCAGGCCTAAACAGTGATTATCATTACAAGCTCTATGTTCCTGTCACAGGTCAATTGTTACATGCAGAGAGAAGAAACATTCCTTACATTTCCAAAATAGTGCATCTCTAAAATATGGTTGCGAAAGTAAACCGATGGTCCACGGAAGCATCCATGCCTGGCCCTGCTTTTTCTTTGCTTATTAATTGTAATGACTCTTACAAAAACATATAGGTGATCAGTTATTGAAACGTCAGTACTGTGTTAAAATGTATATAAAAAATACTCAAAACGACAAATCTCAAAAATCCGAGGATGATGGGTAGCATCTCTGTCCGAGGTGCTGAAACCTGCTGGTTCCATACCGGGGATTTTTTTAGTTACGCCTATAGTAAAATAGAAAGTTGCCCTCAGAAAGGAAAGCAAATGTGATGGCAATATGGTCACTAGGAACAGCTAATTTTTTTTAACTAAGGGTGATGGACAAATAACAGCTTTAACGCAACACAACACCATCAAGCCTGAACAGTATCGCACCAGCCCTTTTTTAAGCTTTTACACGTAATTCCACCTTTCTCCCCCTTCCGCTAATCGACCAATCAGCGAGCATGTCCACGGTCTGATTCTCGTGATTAGGAACTGCGAGGGAGGGATGCGCCGTTCATCCACCGGCTCTCCGTAAAAACTACAACTTCTAATTTCGCTCTCTGACAGAGCAATTAGGTGAAGCATCGGCTTTGTTTGTGACTGTGTGACTAAACGCCTTAACTATAGCCGTGAGAATAATCGTGAAGGAAATGCAGACAAGTGGCCGAGCGGGAGCATCCTCGCCAAACACCTCTAGCCTGATGCAGTGCTCGATTCGTTTGGATCGGTAACAGCAATCGAATGTATAGATAATAGAATATACTACGCTGTATTTGTGCATTTGAAACTCTTTTCGACCGGTCCGTGCAGAAAGTACACCGATGTGGACGGGATTCGCGGTTCTGACGCAGACCGGGTCTGGATGACTGGACCACTTTGTTCTGGTGAGTGAAAATAAAATGAAAGTTTTCCGTTTCCGTTCTTTTAATATTGTTTGTTTTCGACAGGATACCATATCGCCCAAGAAAAGCTAGAAAGCGCCTCACCAGCCACACGGCGCGAGCCCGTGTATGTTTAGGGACGGTTGGGATGTCATGAGTGGCGAATACTACTGCTGCGATTGCGGTGGAATCAATGAGGGGAAATAGGAGGAAAAAGGCACGCCAACGGTTTGTGAAGACTTTTAACAGATTTTATACCCCATTAACGTAATCATATAGTTGTATCATGAGAAATCCGGATGGTGACTTAATTACTTTATCAGATTTAAACACGCTGTAGGGGCGGTGTGCAGCGATCGAGACGTTTTCTTGAGAAACTCTTAAAGAAAGACTCACTAGCTGCACGCGAGAGACAGCGCGCAACGAGGCTGTACCGAGAACAAAGTCTGACACCTCCGCGCGCATTTTGGGGAGCTACGCAAGCTAAACCACGGGTTTGCAGTCTGATTCCAGTGGAGAGGTCCACGCGAATCTGACTAGATGTTTCTGCCCCATCAGAACCGTTTCCGTGATCCAGCTGCGTGGGCTGATCTCTCATGCTGGTGACCGCCTCTGATGCCGCTTCTTCGCCCTCGCGCCGTTGCTGCATTCGAGGATGTTACGACAAGTGTTGCACGAAGGGCTCAAGACGTCGTTTCACAGACTGGGACACTTCGTCGCCAATCACCCGGTGTTTTTCGCTTCCGCGCCCGTTCTGCTTTCCATCCTGCTCGGCGCGAGCTTCAGTAGATACCGCATCGAGGAGAACGTAGAGTATTTGTTGGCCCCCAAACACAGCCTGGCGAAGATTGAGGGCAACTTAGTGGATAGTTTGTTTCCCGTGAACAGGTCCAAGCACACCCTGTACTCAGACCTCCAGACCCCCGGCAGGTACGGCCGCGTAATCGTGACCCCGCGCCGGGGCAGCGTGCTGGAGCCGCATCACGTCAGCACGGTCCTGAAGGTGAGCAGCCGTTTGTCTTCTCTCTCTCTCTCTCTCATAGAGCTCTCTCTCTCCTCTCCTCTCATCTCTCTCTCTCTCTCTCTCTCTCTCTCTCTCTCTCTCTCTCTCTCTCTCTCTCTCTCTCTCTCTCTCTCTCCTCTCTCTCTCTCTCTCTCTCTCTCTCTCTCTCTCTCAAAGGTGCTCTCAAAATAAAATGCCTGACAGATGTATTGTTTTATCAAAAACAACTGCTTCCAAATTTAGGCATACACACACATGAAGCACGTCTCCGAAAAAAATTGGCTCAAAAAGTTAAAAACACAAATCAACAGTAAAAGGTTAAAAATCAACAACTTTTTGTTATTTCAACACGTGAAGCTGACTGGACCTCTCTAATTAGCGCTGACCTTTGTATTTATTCCTGAAACTCTGTTTCTTAAGTGAACCTAATTTAGCGGCACAATCTTCAAGTTCTATTATTCACATCACACTGGCACAATGTACAACAGGTCTCTGCTTGGTTCGCTGCTCACACATGTGTTTGGTTTGTCCTCAGAGGTCACTATTCTCCTCGGACCGAGCTCTCTTACGGGTTGTCTTCTTCTTCAACTCACAAACGTTCTTGTAGGTCAGGTGTGTAGAATCCGCTATGGATGGTTCCGCTATGGACGCTTCATGCTTTAAAAGTGTTGAAGAGGGAAGTGAAAACTGTTTTGTTGACCCTCTATCTGCAGTGACATGCTTTTTTGTTGCTTGGCAACAAGACAGTTGTGTCTGAATGCATTGACAATCACAGGCACATGTGTTTTTGTGTGATATTTATTTACCACTTTAAGGATCGTGATTTAGCGTTCTCTATATACTGTGTTTTAGCGTTCCATCTCTTATATACTGAAGTGTTACTTTTCATAACACACACACACACACACACACACACACACACACACACACACACACACACACGCATACAGCACACTGTTTATCGTAGTACTAATGTTCCAATACTTCCTGCAAAACCTAATTTCTGTGATTTATGGAGACCTCCCCCAATGTGTCTTTTTTATTGTTTAGGTCATAAATCCTCCGGTCAAGCACATGAGTCTAACCAGCATCAATGACTGCAGAATGCAGTTCAGTGAAATATGTATGAGTGAACCCTAAATAATGCGTATGTTGTGTAAATGTGCATTTCAAAAGTGATTTCAATGTTTCCCCAGCTTCACAGCACCATCACTCAGATCCAGGTTCCCATGCTGGGCTTCAACTACACGTTTGCTCACCTCTGCCTCCTGGACGACAGCAAGAGCTGCATCGTGGACGACATACTGCGGGTTCTGGAGGAGACGCGCTCTGCTCGGACAACCAACCGCTCCGCCGCGCCACTACGTTACCCCATCACCAGGCTGAGGGACGGGCGCAAGGCCTACATCGGGCACCAACTGGGTGGAGTCCTCTCGGGTGGGGGAGGGGTGCGTTCTGCTCGGGCACTGCAGCTCACATACTACCTCCAAGCTGCCAACCCGCTCAACGACGTGGTGGCCGCCAGCTGGGAGCTGTTGTTCTGCAGGGAGATGGAGGTGTTCGGGAAGACTCACCCGGAGCTTGGCCTGTATCCCTTCACATCCTCGTCTCTTCAAAGAGACTTCCAGAGGACCAGTCGTGTGTCGGAACGGCCGCTGCTCTTTAGTCTGGCTGTGTGCCTGTCACTGGCCATGCTGTGCTGCTCGATGCGAGACTGCGTGCGGACAAAGCCCTGGCTGGGTCTTCTTGCCCTGGTCACCGTCAGTCTTGCCACACTCACTTCAGCCGGCATCTTCAACCTCACCGGAGGAAAGTACAACTCCACATACCTGGGCATCCCTTTCGTCATGTTAGGTGCGTTCATGCTCTGTGTGCTGTGTGCTTTTTCTCTCACTTTAAGTGTCACAAAAACGCGGAGGTGATGCCCCTTGTAAAATAACAATTGACATACGTATTTAGAATTGTTCAATGCACAAGTACTATAGTACTGTGTGATTGGTAAAAGTTCTGCATCACAACATTCTAAACTGATGACATTTTGAAATCTTATACCAATTTGATACAAAATATTACAGTATTTGATAGATAGATGTTGATTATTTATAAATTGACCAGCAATACAGTGAAGAAGTATCTGTCACGTACTTTTTGAATAGCTTCTGTCGCGTAGGATATTAATTAGTAATAAGTTACTTATTGAGAAATGTATCTCTGAACTGTAATTTTGATGACATCACTGCTGCAGGAATCCCCCCTGTCCCCTTCTGTTCACACTCATTATTGGGAAAGTCAACACATCTGTGCGGGAAACGGATCATCCTTCTCGCTGGCCAACGTGATCCATCGCTCACACACAATAATTAGCGTGCGAGCGTGTGTGTTCGTGGGGGGTGGGAGGGTGAGAACAGGCCAAAGAAAGACTGAAGATCTGCAGAGGAGTGAAATCAAACCACGTGTTTAGGCATTTAAATTTATAATAAATAAGGTAGAGTGCTCACAAACGTATTTACATTGGAGCATCAGCTGTGATGGAACCAGTTTTTTTGTTCATCACATTTGTTGCTCTGGTGTTGTGTAGTTGATTATAAGAAGACTGACTGTATTTCCCGCAGGATGAGATGGTTCTGGTGTCAGAGGAGCTTCTGGAAACGGGTTGGTGTGTGCCGGGCAGGAGAGATGTCAGACAAACATGACTTATCTCAGGAAGCCTCTGGCTTTTTATTCCAAGCAAACTCCATTACAAGACATTAGCTGTCAGCTGCGAGACCAGTGACGGCCGCGCGATGATAATAGAAAGATGACAAAAGAGATACAAGGCGTAATTGCAAAGATGAATGTAATGTTTATGAGGACAAAAGGATTGATGCGTTCAGACAAGGGTGGTGATGTAATAGAGAAATGCTTCTTTACATCACAAGGAGGTAAAAATAGAAACAGCCTGAACCAGAGAAGTGCATGAAGATGGACCGGCCTAAAGTCTTAGATTTCAACACTCACCTGCTTATATGTGCAGATGATACCCTGACACCAGGGGGCGCTGGGCGTGACGATTCAAGACTCAAACAAAAGAAAAGACGATCAATGCAAAGATCATCCTCTTTGTGTGATTACTATTCTGACACAGTTACGACTTTTAACACTTGCGAACGAAACCCACAGCCTTTAGTGTAGCGAGAACAGCAGATCTTGTGGATCTGGTTTTACTCAATGTTGTATTGGGCTCAGTTCCCAGGTCTGTGTGAGCAGCAGCAGCACCGAGGAAACCTCAGCCACGAGTGATGAGTCACCGATACCGTGGCAACCCTGTCGACAAGTGCCATCTGCTCTCTCTCTCTTTCTGTCTCTTTGTGACTGTCTTTCTCTCTCTCTTTCTCTCTCTCCCTGTAACTCTCTCTCGCTCTCTTTCTCTCTCTCTGTGACTGTCTCTTTATATCTCTTTGTGGCCCGGCCTCTCTCTGTCTCTCTTTCTCTCTCTCTGACATTTTCTGTTTCTCTCTGTAACTCTGTCTCTTTCTCTATCTCACTATGTCTGTCTATCTCTTCATCTCATTTCTATTTGTGTGTGTGTGCGTTTTCTGTGTGTGTCTCTCTCTTTCCTTCGGTACATATGTAGAGTGAGGGTGTATATATGTATGGTCTGTATGTCTCTCTATCACCACCGGCTTTCTTTATGTTCACCTCTAACTAGGCCGACCCACTTTCATAATGTCTTGGGCTTCAGTGGCTCAGTGTGTCCCAGGGCTCCGGGCCTGTCGGTCGTGTCCATGAAACCTCCTCTCTCCATCAGATCAGTGCTTTATGACATGCAGCCATCGTCGGGGAGTGCAGGTCTTTTTTTAGCTATAAGAAGGTTCTCTGTAAAGATGGAAGAGAGAGCAGGCTATAGTTAGAACTCTCTCGGTAAACAGAGGCGCATTTAAAATGCAGCTCTGTGAGTCCTTCAGTGGTAAATGTTTAACCAGGTTAAAGACATTTTCAGAACATATGTTTCTCTCACATCCTTTGTGGTGATGGAGCTGATGAACGAGGGTCTCGTCATGTTGTGTTGAATTATTGAGGTTCCCAGCAGCGGTTCTTGACAAACTGCTGTTGACTCTTCCACCTCACGTTTGCTTTTCCAGGATCAATGTGTGACTGAATTGGATTTTGTCCTCTCGTCTCTTCAGGTCACGGCTTGTTTGGCACCTTTGAGATGCTGTCATCGTGGCGCCGTACCCGCGAGGACCAGCACGTGAAGGAGCGAGTAGCCGCAGTCTTCTCCGACTGTATGCTGCCCTTCACCGCCAGCACGGCCCTGCACCTAGTCACCTTCGGCATCGGTGCCAGTCCCTTCACCAACATCGAGGCCGTGCGTCTGTTCTGTCGGAACGCTTGCATCTCCGTCCTCTTCAACTACCTCTACATCCTCAGCTTCTATGGCTCCAACCTGGTGTTTGCCGGCTACCTGGAAAACAATTACCGCCACAGTCTGTTCTGCAGACGGGTTCCCAAGCCGGAATTGCTTCAGCAGAAACCTACCTGGTACCGGCTGCTGATGTACACGCACTACAACGAGGAGAGTTCAGACGCCGGACCCCTGCACGCGTACGAGAACCACCTGCTGGTGTCCTTCATGAAGCGCTACTACTGCGACTGGATCACCAACACGTACGTCAAGCCGTTCGTCGTGCTCTTCTACTTGGTCTACGTTTCCTTCGCCCTGATGGGGTACCTTCAGGTGAGTGAGGGGTCGGACCTCAGCAACGTGGTCGCCACAGAGACAAGCACTATAGCGTACACCCGCGCCCAGCAGCGTTACTTCAGCAGCTACAGCCCTGTGATTGGCTTCTACATCTATGAGTCCATCGAGTACTGGAACACTAGCGTGCAGGATGACCTGCTGGAGTACACCAAGGGATTCGAGCGCATCTCCTGGTTCGAGAGCTACCTGAACTACCTTCATGAGCTGAACGTCAGCACAAGCTTGACGCAGAGCAATTTCACAGAGCTCCTGCGATCCGGCTTCCTGCGGCTGCCTCGCTACGTGCATTTCTCGGACGATATCATTTTCTCAAAGCGGGCAGACGGGGAATTTGACGTGGTGGCGTCGCGTGTGTTCCTTGTGGCTAAGACGACAGAGAACAAGCGGGAGGAGATGTCGGTGCTGCTGGACACGCTGAGGAAGCTGTCGCTGACCTCTAGGGTGAAGTTCATCATCTTCAATCCATCATTCGTGTACATGGACCGATATGCCTCGTCGGTTGGAGCGCCGCTGAAGAACTCCTGCATCGCCGCACTTTTCCTGCTGTTCTTTTCCACTTTCCTTGCGGCTGACCCGCTGGTGAACGCCTGGCTGACCGTGACGGTGGCCTCGGTGGAGTTTGGCCTGGTGGGCTTCATGACGCTGTGGCGCGTGGAGCTTGACTGTGTCTCTGTGCTGTGTCTTATTTACGGCGTGAACTATGCCGTGGACTCCAGCGCTCCGCTAGTGTCGGCCTTCGCTCTAGGCCGCGAGTCGACCCGGACGCGATGGGTCAAGCTGGCGCTGGAGAGGCATGGCGTTCCCGCCCTTCAGAGCTACCTGTGCTACGGCGCCGCGCTGCTTCCTCTGGCTGCTGTACCCTCAAACCTCACGCGTACACTCTTCAGGTGCCTCTTTCTCACCGCTATCATCAGCGCCTTCCACTGCTTGGCCATTCTCCCTGTCCTGCTCACCTTCCTGCCGCCCTCAAAGAAGAAACGCAGGAACAGGAAGTGTGCTGCAGAGAACAGGGAAGAAGTCGAATGTGTGGAGATGGTAGACAGCACACATGTGGTTGATCAGATCACAACGGTTTGAGCAGAAGTTCAGTTACGTTTTCTAAGATGTTTCTCAGATTCAGTGTTTAACACAGATGTTTCCTGAAGTCTAAGAACAAAAGCTCTTGGTTTTAAAGCTGCTGGAGTAAATTAACTTGATGATTGTTGCTTTGTTCTTTAACATTTGAAACACTAAAAGCTTTAGAAGCGAGGTCAGTGTTACAGCGTCTCCTCTGTCCAGACTCACAGCCAACTTTGACAAACAGTCTCTGTGTATTTCTCTCTCTCTCTCTCTCTGACTTTTTCCTCTCTCTACCCTTTCTCTCTCTCTCTCACTTACTGAGAGCCAAGGAGAAAACAAATTGATCATGGGTCATGCATATTGATGCTGAACAATGTCTGTGACCAGGTGATTTTCAGGAGGCAGAGAGAAATCCTCCAGTGTTTAACTCAGTGTCACTGTCAGCAGCTTTGTACGGTCAGTTGTATATACAAATAGTTATTTATAGCTAATATTTATAAATACTATAAACATGAAATGTATAGCTTTAGAATATTTTAAAGGCCAAGAGACAGAGATAAGGACAAAGACAGTGAGATTTGTTGGCGCCTGAATTCATAATAGACTGAAGCTGATGGAGTTTGTAACATGTTTTGAAGGTGTCAAAAAGCAAGTGGAAAGAATATAAAGCAGAAACGTCTACCATGCCTCACACACACAATGCACTTCTACGTGAATGAAACGCATCAGGAGGAAATGATTGTTTAGGATTTTGGATACCGATTCAAACTAAACAAAAGTAGAAAGAATGCTCTATCAGTCGTGTTTTATTACTTAATTTGAGTCGCAGTTACTCTTGCGTGATGCTGCCGCCTGGCGGCGTTCAGATGAACTACACCAGTGAAACGTGTAGAGGCCTTTGAGACACTCAGATGGTGATGAGTGAAGACTCGGTCACACAACACACACACAAACAAACGACATAATGTGTATCACATTCCCAAGTGGTATTATTTCCTGCCGCGGAGGCTAAAGGCTCATCAGGTTGTCATTCATCACCTCAGATATTCCATAGATTTAATGTCACAGCCATCACAGCTGAGGTCTGTGAACTTAAATAATTATGACCGGAAATCTGAATGATGAAGGTCGAAACAAACATCAGTATCACAGAAATACATGTTGGCTTAGGCCAGAGTAGTTATGGTCGCACACATTTATGTATAACCTGTTGATATATATTTTTTGGTTTTAACCGGCTCATCGTTTTAATACAGGGAAAAAATAAAAACTTTTAAAATTTTAATTTCCTTCTATCTGCATGTAAATATGTCGATGCAACATGAAAGGAAAACAACGTAAAAAAACAATACTGATAAAAAAAAAAAAAAAACCTGTTATAACTTCAATAATACAAAGAGAAGGTGAGATAAAGGGGCCTGGGGCCTCCACACCCTGTGTAACACTGATCTTCTCTCTGTGTGTCTGTGTGTGTGTGTGTGTGTGTGTGTGTGTGTGTGTGTGTGTGTGTGTGTGTGTGTGTGTGTGTGTGTGTGTGTGTGTGTGTGTGTGTGTGTGTATGTGTGTGTGTATGTGACTCACTAGACTAGAGAATCTTCAGGAAGCTCCACAGATATGAAACCTTTACATCATTTTACTGTAAGAGTGCAGAAAGTTCAGGTTTAAATGACAGACATGTCCAAAATGACCTTTGACTGTCAAACCGACCTTAGGGATTTGAACATGAACATGGTTGAGTGTAAGTTGATATATTTTTGGCATTTATTTAAATACTCTCTCTTGCTCTCAATTTCTCTCTGTCTCATAACTTCTCTCTTTCAGCTACAGCATGTAGCTCAAACTCTTGAATTGTCCACTGTAAGAGAAAGAGCTAGGGTCCAGGACACACGAGGCCACATCCTTGTCCATTGAGTACCCGTCTTACCCGTCGAAGTTACCACGGTAACCTGGACACACGAACAAATGGACTGTCGCTGAAAAAAAAGTTAAAAACGTCAAAACAAAGTTTTTTTTCCACATTTTTTTTGTTCAAGTGCAAAGCAAGTTTATCTTGTGCGCGGGAGAGGCGTGTCGACGGGAGTGTCGCGACATTTTCCGCGCTGCGCGCTCGTCAGTGCTACTGCTGCTCGTGGACGTCCGTGTCGTGAGGTTAGGATGTCTCCAGTCTTCTTGTCTCCAGGTGAGCTTTTTGTGGATTCTTCTGGAAGAAACGTTAGTTAAACTACAGTTCGAGCTTTTCGCTCAAAGGTAAAATAGTAAACAACTAGAATGTGCTGAAATACCGCAATGTTGTGTGTGTGCGTGTGTATATATATAGAGAGAGAAAGAGAGAGTACACACACACGTACATGCAGTACATACAAATCATGAGGTCATGTTCTGTGAGCAGAAGTACGTGTAAAGCATTGTAAATGTATAGCTGTAATTCAATACTGACTCAGATGAAGAACAGTAAAGATGACAGACAGACAGATATTTCAGTTATGTTTGGCATCTAGTGTATTATTCCAATTGACGTACATGCTTCAAAGACTGACCGGAAATTAAAAAAAAAAAAACATTCAGAAATGTTCAAAAAAATCCTTTCAGTTCAATTTCCCTATATAAAGTAATGATGCATTCCTTAAAGTTAGTCGGGTCGCCCCATTTTAGATAATTAAAAGCTTCTATTAAAGAACAAACCTTTCTTGATGTCGGTCCAATCACAGCTCTCCGAAGTCCTGACGTCACGTTGTGTGGTGGAGCGCTGGGCGAACCTGAAATTGATTCCCTGCTTTTTTGATCAATTTTTCCCCACTTGCACCTGCTGCTTTTGTTCTATTTCATCAGCTGTTACCCATCAATAATTACAATGACAGCAACACTGAACATTTTCATCTAATAAACCAACTTTTATTGAATAATCAGGAGGCAAAATAATTGTCTTCCGATTGCTTGAATCTATAAATCACTCAAATTCTTTCAACCATAAAGCATGAATTCAAAAAAGCAATATAATTACTCTGTTTGTATAACACAGTAAATAGAGACTTATAAATAAAAGCTATTTTCATTCAAATACATACTTTAATGTAAAATATTGATCGACTGTAATTATGCTTTCAACGTCATGTACAAGTCAACATACATGTAATGTCCATGTAATGGACCCAATCATCCTCTCAGGCGCAATCCAACATGCAAAAAAGTGACTAACTGAAAATCGTACAGTTTTCTGGGAAAACTGTACAATTTTTACGAATTTTAAATGACATCTCAGTTGCTTTAGATAGAAGCATCTAATTAACAGTATACAATAAAAAAAATGCTGCGACTTTTGGGACCAATGCACGATGCGTCGACCTGGGCCAGTGGTTTTGGTAGTCGGTCCAGTGAACTTCAAAAATTACTTTTTCAAATTTATTTTATTGTCTACCCGTCCTATGGCTTGCAAAATTCTTCAGGTTTTGACTGAAACCCTTGTTCCCTGTCAGGTAATGTTGTCTCCCGTAGTGTCAAGTGAACAACTGGAAAGGGAACTTTTTTTGATAGAGTGGATGCGGCTTGTATGCAGGTGCGGCTTGTTTATGGTTTTTTTTTTTTTTTTTTTTTTTTCGAAAATAGGGCAGATGTGGCTTATTTACAGGTGGGGCTCATAGTCCAGAAAATACAGAATATAAATGTACAATACATATATACATAAAAATACAATATATCTTTGGCAAAAAGAGCATGTATACTGTATGAAATCCTACAAGTCTAAAGTGTATGTTAGGCAAAAAAACATAGTATTAGCATTTTGTATTTTTGAAAACCCCTCTTCATCGATCCCAGTGTGATGGCTTATTGCTTTCTCGTTTCTCGTTCATGTGTTTTACAGTCACGCAGACATTACCTCATAGCTCGGACCTCCTGATGTCATTAAGATTTGTGTTTTGTCTCAGAATGCTTCACGAGCAGCGGACAGGACGTCTGAAGAGCATCAGCGCCGTCTGGCTCCTCTGCCTCCACCTTCACTTCTGGCCTGAAGGTAAAACACACCAGCCAGGGGGCCGGGGATGGGGGGTGTCTGCACTGTTCTTCATTTCATTTCACTCAAAAGACCGAAAGTGCAATAAAACTTTTTTCACAGTACCATTTAATATAGCAAAAAATAATAATGCAGATTGCTACAGATCAAAATACTTCCTCATTGCTCATAATGAAAAGCTTGGCTGAAACAAAATCTATTCTATATTAAGTTAACATAATCATGTGAAATCAATTAACTCTTTTTTTTTTTTCAAAACATTTTTTATTTCCTGTCTTTTTCTTTCCATTTTTATAATACAAAATTTTTTGTTATAGTGTGTTAATTAAAATTTTTTTTTCGTCTGTCATGTTGAAAGTTTGCATAAAGATTTGCCCCATGCAATTTAGTTTAACAGCACTGCTGTAGTGAAGCAAATTTGATAAAGGCACAAGACCTTGGACCTCTGGAGAATCTATGACAGACATGAGCTGAAAGATCAGAAAAGAACAGACTGTCAGACTTCATCCATCAATCACTTGTGATTAAAGTCAGCCAACTAGCTTTTATTCTCACTGTGCGTCAGCCCGGCCTTCTTCATTCCTTCTGCCTCAGTGGAAGACGTGTCTTTCGGACTAAATCTGGGCCGGGCTGTTTTCACCTGCTGTCATTAACCGCGAGCAGAACTCTCGTTCCTGAAGATCTTGTTTCACTGCAAAACTGTGCTTTTTTTTGTCGTGAATTTTTAACATGAACTTATTTTCAAGACAATTCAAGAAATACAGAGTGTAATGGCGGGTTGCATGTTTGATGCTTCTAAACATTTGAATCACTCTTCTTTTCCTCAAGTCAATGGCGTCTTCCTGGCTGACACCAAGGCCGTTCTTCAGTCGTGCGGGGATCGCTGGACTTTCTCCGGTCCGAGCAGCATCCCTGTGCTCGTTCAGACCACAGTATGTGTGGATGTACAGATTCTGTCTTCTGGCGCATGGACGGCATTCAGCTACATGTCGCCACCTGCTCCGCACTACGTTCTGGCGCTGCAGGGGGACGAGAATGCCCTGTATGCCTGGCTATATGGGGTCCGGCACCAGTTCCCCGTCCAGCTGACTCTTCGCCACTGGCATCGCCTCTGCTTGCAATGGGACGTCCCCCGAAAAACCTTCAGGCTGACGGTATTGGGAAGCCCGGAGGCCCACCAGCGCACTGCGATAGCCAGCGCAATTCCTCCACTAGGGCGTCTGGTGCTGGGATGTGGCCCTAAAGAGGCAGCAGCTGGGGTGAAGATGGCCAACATGGAGCTCTATCTGTTCCGCATGTGGGACGATACCGGAGAGCACAGGCCGTGCGAGGACGGGACTGTGGTGGGCTGGGACTCGAAATTGTGGACTGTCACTCGACCGCAAGCGCGATTGCAAGACCTGTCGCTGCAGTGTGGTGAGTAGCGATAGAAAGCTTGTTTAACCGGTCGCAGGTTGAAAATAGCAGTGATGATGAGGTGAATGACGCCATTTAGACCTGCGTCAGTCACATCAACCACAAACAGCCTCAAGCCTTTCTGTCTGTCTCTCTCTGTGTCCCTGTCGCTCTCTGTCTGTGTCTCTCTCCTACTCTTTCTCAATCTTTCTCTCTTTTACTTTCTCTCTCTGTTTGTGTGTCTCGTTTCAAAGCTTTTTTGTTGTCAACTGAATCATCCAAATGGAAGAACGTGGTGTTACTGCTGCTGTTAAAATTATTCACACTTGTACAGTGAAATTAGTAGTCCTGCTTGTCAGTTTACTATTTGCATGATGTAGTTGCATGAATATTTTATTGTTTCTAGAAAAGCTGCTTCTCTGTTTAGTTAGATGTAGTGGAACTGTTTCTGGCATGGACAGGTACCAGTGATCTGCATGCTGTTCATATTCCAGATAACTCTTGACATAGATCCACACACCGCGGACTCGTCTGGTCACTGGTCGGGTTTTGACTCAGGTTGTCGGACTCTCTCACTCATGCATGCCAATTCTCCATCCATATGTCTGTATCTTCTAGGCGTAGAGCATCTGCGTGTGAAACGCAGCGTGACGGACTCTCTGAACCGTAAGTGCAGTGCACGCGTGACTCCCTTCATGGACTGTGGTGGTGGTTTGCTTCTAGTGTGTGTGCTTCATTTGTTTCCCCACAAAAGTGTGTTTTATACAGTGAGGAGGATTTTCACACGAAGCCGTATGATCTGTTTTCAAAACTACACACAAGAATAAATTGCTCTTTTAACATTGAAGTTTTCAAAAGAATTCAAAATCAAAAAACTTAATTAATCCCCAGGGGCAAACCCATTGCTTGGTCAGTAAACAAGCATCATCAGCTGCTGAAAAGCAGAAGTTATTGTATGTAAAATCTCTGATAAACAAATTGTGAGCCGTGAGACTTCCTGTACATGTGGATCTTTCCAGCAAATGCTTCTGCTCCTCCTCGTGGAAGCTTCACGTGTGTGGATCATGAATGATAAATCAAAACAACGAAATCCGTTGTGACGTCACTAACCTCCAGTTCTGTTTTCTATGACATCATTCCATAAGAAACAGTTTTCTGCTCGTCCATACATGTGAAGAAACGCTGTGAGAAATCTTTTGCTGAAATGTTTTTCATTGTCTTACAGCTTTGCCAACTGACGCTGCCAAAGACATTTCTTCAGGTATGAGCAAATGCCATTATGTAAACAGTGAGAGAATGCTCTCATTTCTCTCTTAAATAAATTGATAATTAAATGTTCTCTCCTTTTTTCTCTCTAAGGTCTTCTCTACAGCACAGTGGCTTCCGTAGTTAACAATATACAAAATCTGAACCCAGGTCAGTAAAAGCAGCTTATCATCGCTTGAAGATGACATAATTCTCAGTGTTCTGATTCAAACAGGGCTGAACATCTCATCTCAGGGTTCTACCGCCACCAACAGCTTATTCACACAACCCACAACAACAGTTACGGCCTCTTCCAAAAGTTCCACAGTTTATGGGCTGAACACAACAACTTCCCTTTCAACATTTTCTGCCACCGTCAGTAGCTTGGCGGCGACACATGTCAGCGCCACAGAACGGAACCCAGCCGCACCAAGCACAGGTGGAACATCTCCAACACTGGCCATCAGAAGCCCATCCATATCTGGCTTGACTTTATCAGACAGCCATGTGACTAGTGCTGCTGAAATAACTACCAATCAAATCACAGCCCGATCTTCTGTTCTAATCACTTACGGAGCAGCCAATCATACAGCCATTCTGCGAACTGTGTCAGCCAATGAATTATTCACAAATGCAGGTAATAATTTGGATCGGCAGAGAAGTTCTATTTCTGTGTTAATTACAGGATATTAAAATCCTCTGTGTCTTTTTCTCATTTCACACGTTAAATAATTTAAACATTGTGAAATGAATCCTGATGTTTTTTGGCTGTGACTTCTTTTTTCAGAGTCATTTGTGGCGCCGTGTGATTTCTCTCAGTCCTGTGCAAATACATGTAAGGCCAATGTTTCTCCTTGATTCTCTAGAATTTCCCTAGAATAGTGATTTGTTTTGTTACAGCGTCATTTTACTGGATGCTGATGGAGATATCAAGCTCTAACCTGACAGAGGAAAGCGTTAAAATTTGGGTACAGCTAAATAGTGTAACTTAATATAATCCCAATATTACTGCGTGACATGTTTTTGCTTAGTTTTCAGATCGGTTTAATATGAGCCGCTGTTTTGCTGAAGGCATCAACTCCACCTCGTGCCAGAGTGACTTGGTTCTTGTGGTGAGTGTCTGTCATGTCAGATCCTTTGAAGCATATTTTACAGTGTTTAGCTTTTTTTTCCCCCCATAGGACGCTGAGGTTCAGTGTCAAGGACAACAGAACGTCCCGTAGGTCTCAGACGACGCAGGCTCCGCTGCATCTGTGAGTGTGGTTGACGTGTTGTTTGTGTCAGGGTGTCGAACTGCAGTGTGCTGCTGCAGCTGAGAGAACCAGTGAAGCCCTGTGACCTGCACAGACTGCTTGAAAACTCCAGCGGAGACGCCGGCGTACAGGTCCAGCTGCTCCGCCCGGTGGAACCAGTGGGTGAGTCGCACATTTTAAATCACTGAAAACCGTATAACTTTACAGTTATATTTCACAAGAAGCAACGTTTTTTTTGTTTTATGATACATAAGATATGAACATTGTGGTCACAGGAAAAGGTTTTTGCCCAGAGCAAGATCTTCCTCTGTCCTCTGGTGGTCGAACTGTGTACTGCGTGTCTCTGCTAACCATGAGTCGTCTCTGTGAGACCCCAGGTCCCTTCAATGTCACCTGGTAAAACATGAAAGTTTATGTGAACAAGGAAATCTAAGCCTCCAAAAATAATTCACTAACATTTTCTCTCCCTTGCATGTAGCTCTTATAATGAGACTGACTTTGTTCCAAATGATTTTATGGATAATTCATCCTGCAGTGGTGAGAAGCATTAAACGTATTTAATGTTCATTTATGATTATTTTAATGCTCATTGTGTCATTATGTTTTCATCAATAATAAAAATTGTAAATGTATTTTACAGTGTTTATAAATGAGGTTGAATCTTTTCATTTGTAGTGACAACCCAAACGGACTGTGAGTGTCAAGTCTCCACCAATAACAGTGAGTGTATCAGGCTACTGTGTGTGTGTGTGTGTGTGTGTGTGTGTGTGTGTGTGTGAGTGTGTTTGTGTGTGCATGTGTAAAAGTGATTTTTACTTTTCTATTTCAGTGACGTACTATGCTCTTCTTCTGAATATCTCAAGACCGGATGTGAATGTCCTTTCCGTCCAGAGTGAAGTGAGTCTGTTTATACATGCATCTTTCATCCTTTTTTAACTTTTATTTACTTGTAACGATTGTCTTTCTCTCGCTCAATAGATTCTGCAGTTAAGAAGTCCCTGCAATGGCTCCAATCTACTGGGGTACGTTTGCGGTTTCTGCCGCCTCATACTTCACCATACATAAATATAGTTGAAATAAGGTGAAGTAGGTTAATACTGCGTAACTGTGTTCTGCAGCTCCCTGTGTGATCATATCTCAGACATTGCTGAGTTATTTCAGGTAAGATGATTGCCGAGTTATTTTTAGTTGTCAAACACGTTGCTGATGCTGTCTCTCTGCAGGGAATGCATCTAGAATGTTCCGGTGAAGGCAGCAGGTAAGACACTGTGGAATCAGGAGTGTGACTGTCTGACCTCACATCTGTCTCTCTACTCAGACTAGAGAGCTGCACACTGGTCTTGCAGCTGACGGCGACGCTGCGTATCTGTGACATCACTGCGGCTCTGACCGCGGCCTGGAGCAACAGCAGCAGCTTTGTGTTTGACGGACGTGTCACGCGGACAGGTCAGAGTTACACCAACTTCGGCCGGTGCTAGCGATCTTTTATACGCCTGCATGTGTTTGTCTCGTTCCCACAGCCGTCTGTGGTTTACCCACGCTTTCTGAAAACCTTCTCTTAAGCTCCACTTTAACATGGATCTCTGTGAATCTTCAGCCAAGTAATTACAAACAGATCCAGTCGCTGCTGAGATGGTGAGGGCTGTCGCTCACACAGAGAAACACATTAGAGATGCACTGAAATCCCACAGTTCTTGGCCAAAGTCAACCTGTAGAAACACCTGCCAGTGTGCGTGTGTCTGTCAGTGTGCGTGTGTGTGTGTGTTTCAGTCCTTGATTTCTTCAATTTTAGTTGTTAATGAACTTGATTCTGTGTGAAATGTGGCATGTTATCTGCACTTTTCCACAGTTTTAATGATCCAAATGTAGTCAAAACATTTTTGTTGGCCTTTTGTAATAACTGAAGGGTCCGTGCATCTCCAAAACATTTAACGTTTCTGTTGCACTAAACAATTCTGCTGAGTGACATTCACCGCTTCCCTGTTTTCTCAGTGAACACAATCAGACCTTTGCTGTTCTATTAAACGAGAGCTGTTTCACACCGTCAGACACAAGTCCACCCATGTCCAGCCAAACCAGCGGATCACTCGACATGGCAGGGCTGATTGATTCTGATTCACCAGACACATCTATCAATATTAGCATTTCGGCTGCAATGACCAGTGTAAACTTCAGCTCAACCGACATTCTGAATCACAGCTCCAGAAGTTTAGGAGTTTTACATCCTACGCCGTCTCAGATGCTTTCAAATGTTTCGTCTTTAAGCTCGACACAACAACCCGCTGACAACTCCATGTTTAACACAACGTCACAGATTCAGTTCAACTCCACATCTCAGTACATCACTCACAACACCACCAGTACCACAAATACATTTCACAAGACAACACTCAGCACAGCCACATCTCTCAGTGCAAGCAGTTGGTTGACAACACCACAAATCACATCACATGACTCAGACCTTAACACGAACATCACTGAATTGCCACAAGATATCACAGACATGCAGAGAAATGCATCAGTCACATACGTGTATTCACCATCCACACCACTCAACACAACTGTCTTATCACAAAACTTATCTCTTAGTGGAAATACAGAGAATCCAACTCACACAGCTTCTCTTGACACAAGCAGCACACAACCTTCAGATACCACAAGTAACTTTACCATCAGACCCATTACAAAAGCGTCAGCCCTCAGTGATGCTGCATCCAAAAGATCAGATGATTCTAAATTGACTTCAGTAAATGGCATAAATGCTGCAGCTATAACAATCACAGACATAGACACAACTGTAACATATCAAAATCACACACTGAAATTCATGAACACAACAGTTTCTTCATCCAGTTTATCTGACAATAGTTCCAAAGTTCAAGCAAACAAAGATTTACTCAATACTACAATTCTGCCTGTGATTCCATTAATCATCAGCCAACCCAGCATAACGGTCTCCAGCAGATTGGTTACACTCAATCCAGAAGTCTCTTCTTCTAGCATTTCTACAGCAATTCACACAAACACTGCACCAGTTCAATCTTCATTCACAAGTGTTTCTTTAGTTAAAAACCTCACAACTCTCTTTCCTAGTCTTATGAAACCCATTACAGCTATCTCACCCCTCAGTGAATCACACACTTTAGTAAACGCTACAGTATCACCTGGCAGTGTAACAGAGTTACTAAACAATACACTAAACGTCACCATCTCACCCCATGGTGTAAAAGATGTGTTACTAAATGCCACAGTCTCACCTCTCAGTGTAATCCACGCTTTTCAAAATTCTACAATCTCACCCCTCAGTGTAACACGTGCTTTTGTAAACGCTGCAGTCTCGCCTCTCAGTGTCACAGATGTATTACTAAACTCTACTGTCTCATTCCTCAGTGTAACAGAGTTACTTAATGCCACAGTTTCACCCCTTAATGTAACAGGTCTGTTACTGAACGTTACAGCCTCACCCTTCAACGTAACTGCTGCGTTACTAAGCTCGACAGTCTCACCTCTCAGTGTAACAGATGTGCTACTAAATGCTACTGTCTCATCCCTCAGTGTTACAGAGTTACTAAACGCCACAGTCTCACCCTTAAGTGTCAAAGATGAGTTACTAAACGCACCAGTCTCACCCTTCAGTGTAACACAGTTAATAAATGCTACAGTCTCACCCCTTAGTGTAACAGATGCGTTACAAGATGCTTCAGTTTCACCCCTCAGTGTAAGCCAAGCTTTACTGAAAGCTACAATCTCACCCTTTAGTGTAACACACGTGTTACTGAACGGTACAGTCTCACCTCTTCGTGTAACAGATGTGTTACTAAATGCTACAGTTCCATCCCTCAATGTAACAGAGTTACTTAATGCCACAGTGCCACACCAGGATGTAACAGATCTGTTACTAAATGCTACAGTCTCACCCCTCAATGAAACAAAAGCGTTACTAACTGCCACAGTCCCACCTCTCAGTGTAACAGATGTGTTACTAAATGCTACAGTTTCATCCCTCGGTGTAACAGAGTTACTTAATGCCACAGTCTCACCCCTAGATATAACAGATCTGTTACTAAATTCCACAGTCTCACCCCTCAATGAAACAAAAGTGTTACTAACAGCTACAGTCCCACCTCTCAGTTTAACAGATGTGTTACTAAACGCTACAGTCTCACCTCTCAGTGTAACAGAGTTAAAAAACACCCCAGTCTCACCCCTTGGTGTAACAGATGTGCTACTAAATGCTACTGTCTCATCTCTCAGCAAAACAGAGTTACTAAACGCTACGTTCTCATCTCTAAGTGTAACAGATTTGGTACTAAACGCCACAGTCTCACCCTTCAGTGTAACAAATGTGTTACTAAATGCTACAGTTTCATCCCTCAGTGGAACAGAGTTATTAAACGGTACAGTTTCATCCCTCAGTGGAACAGAGGTACTAAACGCTACACTCTCATCCCTCAGTGTAACAGATGTGTTACTGAACAGCACCGTCTCACTTGTCAGTGTAACAGAGGTCCTAAACAATACAGTCTCACCTTTCAGTGGATCACAACCGTCTTTAAATGCTACAGTCTCAACCTTCAGTGAAACAGATAAGTTACTAAACTCCACTGTCTCACTCCTCGATGTAAGAGATGTGTTACTAAACGCTACAGTCTTACCCTTCAGTGTAACAGATGTGCTACTAAATGCATCTGTGTCATCCCTCAGTGGAACAGAGTTACTAAATGCTACAATTTCACCCTTCAGTGTAACAAATGTGCTACTAAATGCATCTGTGTCATCCCTCAGTGGAACAGAGTTACTAAATGCTACAATTTCACCCCTCAGTGTAACAGATATTCCATCAAACACAACAGTCTCACCTCTCAGTGAAACAGACGTGTTCCTGAACAGCACCGTCTCACTTGTCAGTGTAACAGAGGTCCTAAACAATACAGTCTCACCTTTCAGTGTATCACAACCGTCTTTAAATGCTACAGTCTCAACCTTCAGTGAAACAGATAAGTTACTAAACTCCACTGTCTCACTCCTCGATGTAAGAGATGTGTTACTAAACGCTACAGTCTTACCCTTCAGTGTAACAGATGTGCTACTAAATGCATCTGTGTCATCCCTCAGTGGAACAGAGTTACTAAATGCTACAATTTCACCCTTCAGTGTAACAGATGTGCTACTAAATGCATCTGTCTCACTCCTCGGTGTAAGAGATGTGTTACTAAACGCCACAGTCTCACACTTCAGTGTAACAGATGTGCTACTAAATGCCTCTGTCTCACTCCTCGGTGTAAGAGATGTGTTACTAAACACCACAGTCTCACCCTTCAGTGTAACAGATGTGCTACTAAATGCATCTGTCTCATCCCTCAGTGGAACAGAGTTACTAAATGCTACAATTTCACCTCTCAGTGTAACAGATATTCCATCAAACGCTCAAACAGATGTGTTCCAAAACAGCACTGTCTCACTCGTCAGTGTAACAGAGGTCCTAAACAATACAGTCTCACCTCTCAGTGTAACACAACCGTCTTTAAATGCTACAGTCTCAACCTTCAGTGAAACAGATAAGTTACTAAACTCCACTGTCTCACTCCTCGATGTAAGAGATGTGTTACTAAACGCTACAGTCTTACCCATCTGTGTAACAGATGTGCTACTAAATGCATCTGTGTCATCCCTCAGTGGAACAGAGTTACTAAATGCTACAATTTCACTCTTCAGTGTAACAGATGTGCTACTAAATGCATCTGTCTCACTCCTCGGTGTAAGAGATGTGTTACTAAACGCCACAGTCTCACACTTTAGTGTAACAGATGTGCTACTAAATGCATCTGTCTCACTCCTCGGTGTAAGAGATGTGTTACTAAACACCACAGTCTCACCCTTCAGTGTAACAGATGTGCTACTAAATGCATCTGTCTCATCCCTCAGTGGAACAGAGTTACTAAATGCTACAATTTCACCTCTCAGTGTAACAGATATTCCATCAAACGCAACAGTCTCACCTCTCAGTGAAACAGATGTGTTCCAAAACAGCACTGTCTCACTCGTCAGTGTAACAGAGGTCCTAAACAATACAGTCTCACCTCTCAGTGTAACACAACCGTCTTTAAATGTTACAGTCTTACCCTTCAGTAAAACAGATAAGTTACTAAACTCCACTGTCTCACTCCTCGGTGTAAGAGATGGGTTACTAAATGCCACAATGTCACCCATCAGGGTAACAAATGCGTTACGAGATGCTACAGTATCACCCTTCAGTGTAACCCACGCTTTACTGAATGCTACAAACTCACCCCTTAGTGCAACACATGGTTTATCAAATACAAGAGTCACACCACTCAGTGTAACAGATGAGTTACTAAACGCTACAGTCTCGCCGCTTGATGTAACTGATCTGTTACTAAATACTACAGTCTCACCCCTCAACCTAACAGATGCGTTACTAAACATTACAGTTTCATCCCTCAGTGAAACAGATTTGTTACTAAACTCCACTGTCACACACCTCAGTGTAACAGAATTACTTAACGCTACAGTCTCACGCCTCAGTGTAACAGAAGTGTTACTAAATGCCACTGTCTCACCCCTCAGTGTAACAGAATTACTAAACGCTACAGTCTCACCCCTCAGTGTAACAGAAGTGTTGCTAAACGCCACAGATTCAACCCTTAGTCTAATAGAGTTACTAAATGCCACAGCCTCACCCCTCAGTGCAACAGATGTTGTATTACCCACCACAGTCTCCCCCTTCAGAGTAACAGAGGTAGTAAATGCGACAGTCTCACTCCTCAGAGTAACAGAGTTACTAAACGCTACAGTTTCACCTCTCAGTGTAACAGATGTGTTACTAAAAAATACAGTCTCACCCCTCAATGTAACACACGCTTTACTAAGCACTACAAGTTCGCTCAGAGTAACAGAGTTAGCAAATGCTACAGTCTTACCTCTCAATGTGACAGAGTTACTAAACACAACAGTCTCACCCCTAAGTGTAACAGATGTGGTACTAAACGCTACAATCTTACCCATCAGTCTATCAAATGTGTTACTAAACGCTACAGTGTCACCCATCAGTTTAACAGAATTACTAAACGCCAGTGTTTCGCCCCTCAGTGTAACAGATTTGTTACCAAGTGCTAAAGTCTCCCCCCTCAGTGGGACACGCAATTTACTGAACGATACAGTCTCACCCCTCAGTGCAAAAGATGTGTTACTGAATAATACACCCTCACACCTCAGTGTAGCACACGCTTTATTAAGCTCTACAATTTCGCCTTTCAGAGTAACAAAGTTGCTAAACGACACAGTATCACCCCTCAGTTTAACACACACTTTACTAAACTATACAGTAGCACCCCTCAGTGTAACAGATGTGTTGCTCAACGGTACAGTCTTACCCCTAGGTGTAACAGAGTTACTAAACGCCACCGTCTCACAACTTAATGTAACAGAGTTACTAAACGCCACAGTCTCGCTCCTTAATGTAACAGATGCGTTACTAAATGCTACCGAGTCTCCCTTCAGTGTAACAGAGTTACTAAATTCTACAGCCTCACCTCTCAGTGTAACAGATCTACTAAACGCTGCAGTCTCATCACTCAGTGTAAAAAAGTTACAAAACGCTACAGTTTTACCCCTCAGTGCAAAAGAGTTACTAAAAACTACAGCCTCATCCCTCATTGTAAAAGAGTTACTAAATGCTACAGTCTCATCCCTCGGTGTAAAAGAATTACTAAGCGCAACAGCCTCAAAACTCAGTATAACACACACTTTACTAAACTACACAGTCTCACTCTTCAATGTAACAGAGGTACTAAATGATACAGTCTCACCCTTAATTGTTACACATGCTTTACTAAACGCTAGCGTTTCATCCTTTGGTGTATCACATGCTTTACTAAACGCTACAGTCTCATCCCTCAATGTTACACATGCTTTATCAAGTGATATAGTAACAGATGCATTTCTCAACTCAACACCATCAATGTCTACAGATACTAGTGGCAATTCTAACGCTCGAACAGAGATAGAATCATTGAACACAAGTTCAATTTCCACAGCCGTTTCATCCACCACAGCTGCAAGTGATTCCAAAGTGACACTAGTAAATGGTGTCAGTGCTACAGATGATCTGCTGAACACAACAGTCACATCTGTAGCATTCAATTTTAACCACACAACTCTCCCAGTTTCCACTGCTCCTGATAGTGGAACGGTCTCTCCACTAGTCAAACAAACTTTCAACACTACACAAAAAACAATCATCTCAGCTATCAACACCTCCACACCGGATACAGCGTTCTCCAATCGAACCACAACAAACACTACAGCCAGACACCACAGACTCTATAACTCGACTGAACCACTCAACACATCCTCTAGCTCACTTAGCATAAGAAACATGACAACGAGTGCTACACATGCTCAAAGGGACAATGAAACACTTTTACAGAATAATTTAACAGACAGATCGTTTACTATCACAGCCACCCCTCAATATAATAGCACAACTACAGATCACAACCAGAGTTTCCACAAAAATATGACTCAATTCAACTTAACAATAGCATTTCCAAGCACATTATATAACCGCACTAGCCCGGGCCCTTTCATGGCAGACAGAGAGAACTCCACGTTTGGCACAACGTCACTGCATCAGTTCAACACTACACAACCTCACAACGCCACAGATTACTTTATCACAGATGCGAACTACACCATGGGTATCACAGTTTCTCAGCTTATTCCGACTGGGCCTGTTGAAAACCCAACCCTTCCTTTGACATCAGCAACACGTCACACACAAACAGCATCATTTACAGTCACTGATTTACCTGAGGTGACTGATTCAGATGCTCCAACTCTGCGCAACATCTCAGAAACACCCAACGCTACGCACCCCAACAACACCGCCAGTCGCAGTGTCCACCCGACAGCGCTCAGTCTTTCAGCAAATAACACAGCAGAAACTAACACTACAACACAAACACCGCTCGGTTCCACTCAGCGAACACACACTGACGCCACCATGACCAGCAACAGCACGGCAGCCGTATTTCTTCAGAACCTTCAGACATCCTCTCGACACAGCCCCACTCCCACCGCTCAAACAAGCCACAGATACACCACAGCAAGCAGCACGAGGTCCACTGAGACCACCACCACAGGTCTGACTAGCTGCTAGTTACCCTCACTCATGGTGAAGCTACTGTTAACTAGAAACCATTTTTTCTCCTAATAGCATCTACAGAAAATCCAGAGTCATTGGCCAGTGACATTCTGAATCAAACGAAGGATGTGGAATTTCTGAACTCCACTCAGGTGAATGAGCTGGTCAGTCAGTTAGAGAATCTGATCTCCGCTCCCAACATCAGCATGGACTTGGCCCGGACAGTTCTGTCCATCATCAACAGCTTTTTGAATGTGTCAGCAGACACTCTGGGTACTTCCTCCAACCGGTGAGAAACACCTGATCATTAGTGTTGGAATCGCACCGACTGGCTAGATTTAGATAAATATGTCAATGAATATTCTCTAGATTGATCAAAGCGGTGGATTCTCTGGGACTAAAGCTGGTGCTTCAGGAGCAGACAGAGACCATTGCATTAGAGTCACTCTCTTTAGCTGTGACAAAAGCAGACGGAGGAAGCTTTGCAAGCACGTCATTTTCAGTTGAAGACCCTTTAAACCCCCAGGTGATGATTGTCCACATGGTTGAAATGGTTTGTAACTCTGTAAAGCTGTTTTGTAATGCTGGTCTCACAGGTGACCAGCGGAGTCGGAAGAAAAGCCAGGGCCGTGCAAAGTTCCACTTCTCTGGGCAGAATAACTCTTCCTGCCTCCCTGACAGAAGACCTGTCTCCAGAAGAACAGAGTGCGGTTTCCAGGGTCCAGTTCACCTTTTTTCAGAAAAGCACATTTTTCCAGGTATAAATTAGTTTTTGTTGTTGAAGTCTGAAGAGCTCATTTTAATTTGAGCTTGACAAGACAATAGACAAGAGTGGACAATGAGTGTAAAAGGTACAGCTCATGGACAAGATTTAAATGGTAGAACCACATACGACACAGAAACAGACATCTTCCAGCGTAAGCGGCTGCATTTGTGTCTTCTCGCACTGAACCACCAAAATAAAACACCTGTGTACAGGACAAATCTCTGTCTGGAGAGCTGCTGAACAGCTACATTATAGGATCTAGTGTGGCAAACCTCTCGATTCAGAACCTGAGAGAGAACGTGGAGTTCACGCTGAAGAACATCCAGACTGTGGTGGGTCTTCCACATACGTGTGATTTGAGCTGCTGAACCCTGTCTGATCTGTGTTCTGCGCACACAGGGAAACTATGTGGTGTCCTGTGTGTTCTGGGATTTTGACAAAAACGGTGAGATTATAGCCACACAGAACCTCTATGCTCAACGTTACTGGCATCACCAAGTTCCTTGGGCTTTTTCTGCTATTTCTAGGAGGTTCTGGAGGTTGGAATCCCAGCGGATGCTTTCTACAGAACAGTAGCACAGAAAACGAGACCGTTTGCAGCTGTAATCATCTCACCAGCTTCGCTGTGCTGATGGTACAAATGTCTTCTAATGATGCTAAGGAGCCATTTATAGAAATGTTCCTCTAGTTTTAAATAAACTTCATAGCGTAGCTTAGAGGTATTGTTTAGAAATCTAGTAATGTCATCGTATATAAAAGAATTTGTGGTTCACAACATGTCTGAACTTTTTATGTACTGAAGGACATCAGCAGAACAGACATCACTGACCGTCTGCAGGCCACCATTCTGACCTTCATCACGTACATTGGTTGTGGACTGTCTGCCGTCTTCCTCTCCGTCACTCTGCTGACTTACCTCTCCTTCGAGTGAGTTGCTGTACCACCATCAGACCAAGATGAATTGATGGCTTTTCTTGATTTGCAGCAAACTCCGCCGTGATATCCCTTCCAAGATCCTGATCCACCTGTGCTCCGGCCTGCTGCTGCTGAACATGGTGTTTCTGTTGGACTCCTGGCTGGCGCTCTACCAAGAGGCTGTCGGTCTCTGCATTTCCACCGCCTTCTTCTTGCACTACTTCCTGCTGGTCTCCTTCACCTGGATGGGGCTGGAGGCTTTGCACATGTACATCGCCATCGTCAAAGTTTTCAACAACTATATGAGCAGATACATGCTGAAGTTTTCCCTGGCCGGCTGGGGTGAGTTCTGCTTTGCAAGTTCTGGTTTGTTTCTGAATGATTAAGCAGACTCATTACAGGAGTGCCTCTGGTTGTGGTCATCGTTGTAATTGCGGTGAACAAGAACAACTATGGCCTCGTAACATATGGGAGATATTCTGACGGATCTTCAGATGATTTGTAAGGACCAGACAATTTATTTGGTGTCCGGTACATCAAAAGCATTCATTGTGATGGGTGTTGGATCCTCTTCCAGCTGCTGGCTGAAGAACGACATCGCTTTCTACGTTGCTGTGGTGGCGTACTTCTGCGTGGTCTTCCTTCTAAATGTGGTCATGTTTGTGGTGGTAATGGTCCATCTGCAACGAATCAAGCGGCAGAACCCACACAACAACCAGTACCGCAGTGGCCTGCACGACCTGCGCAGCATCGCCGGACTCAGCTTCTTGCTGGGCCTGACGTGGGGCTTCGCTTTTTTCGCGTGGGGGCCGGTTAACTTGGCCTTCATGTACTTGTTCTCCATCTTCAATTCTTTACAAGGTGAGATGGACGACACACAGCCTTCCATTTTTACAGTACATATGCTTGCTTAACCAGACATCTGTTTTTTTGTCTTAGGCTTTTTTATTTTTCTCTTTCACTGCGCTTTGAAGGAAAATGTCCGGAGACAGTGGAGAACTTACCTCTGCTGTGGAAAGCTCCGTCTGGCGGAAAACTCAGGTAGTGTTCTGTTTTCATTCTGGTGATCCAACGCTTTACACTAACACACACACGTTTGTACAGAGTGGAGTCGGACGGCCACTCACAACACCAAGAAGACCTCAATTCTCACTGCATCCTCCTCTACCTCTGGGAATCATGGGGGCACTCGGAGCTCCGTAAGCAGCGACGAGTCCGTGCCGTCACAAGGCTTTGGTACGTTTGACTCGTCCAACTTACGGTTCGAGCCGAACTGACTATTTCTATCTGCAATTGCAGGTTCGCCGCTGGAAGACAGTCAGATAACAGCTGGAGAATCTGCCGATGACGTGGTTCTCAACGAGCTCAACAGGCAATTGCGACTCCGATCCGTGTAGATGAAGGTGCGGCGGCAAAGAGCACAAGAGGAGAGGGAGAGTTTGAAACTGTCCTGTATCCTGTTTAATACAGTATTAAGTGTAAAGCTGAAAATAAGTGAAACAGTTTCCAGCAAAAGGTTGTGAATAGTTTGGGCTTTTGTTCCTAAACTACTGTTGAAATAAGGACGACTCAAGCACGTGACAGAGACTGAGCTTTATTCCTCAGAACATTCAGATACAGTTCTGTGGAGGAAGTACATTAATATTTATATTCTATGTGTTAAAGTTTGTTTTCAGTCATTTAATTAGAAGTAGAAATCTGAGATTCTAATATAATAAAGTTTATATTTATATTTTATCACTATATGTGTGTGTGTGTGTGTGTGTGTGTCTATCATTGCATGTGTCTTGGCATGGGAAACTGTGTGTGGGGTCTGTGTAAGAAGAGGGTAATAGAGAGAGAGAGTGTGTGTGTGTGTGTGTGTGTGCCTTAGACTGAATTAAAGGAGGCAAAATTACAAGTCTTAAGGCAACAGTTCCTGATCGTTCTAATTGAAGATATTAAAAGATCATGTCTTGACAGACGTGGTTCAGACCTTAATACGGCACCAACAGTTTCAAAGAAATGTTTAAGTTGTTTAAATGGATTCATAAAAGGGATTCATCCCAGACTGTGATGTTACTGTGATTTAACGTTCCTCTCTGTACTTTTCACAAGCAGGTTTTGCACTTCGATCCAGAACAGTGGTGTTCCCACAACGGCAGAGTCAGGAGTAGACGCTCCAGTAGAGCAGGTTGAAGAGAACATAGGCCAGAGGAAACAGTATTCTGGAGTAAGAGTCTATCTTGTAACTGTTGTTGATGATATGATGAACGCTCTGGCGAATAGACCGGCGCCGGCGCAGACGTGTTCCGAGAGCGAAGTCTGGGACTGTGGAGTTCCTGGAGGAGTTGCAGTGATCCGACAGCTGCGGAAAGGAGCTGAGCTCGATGTCCGTGTCGTGAAAGCAGCCGTCAAATGCCATGGCTTGAGAAGCGTCATACTCGGAGAGCTGAAGGTGAAAGAACGGTTACAAAGGAACTCAGCACATACCACAGTACAGTTCTGACCTTTAGCTGCTTCAGCTTCTTCATCTCCTCTTTGGTGGTGAAGTAGTTGACAGCTGCGTACTCGATCACCGAGAGGAAGACGAAGAGGAAGCTGGTCCACAGGTATATGTCCACGGCCTTCACGTACGACACCTGTGGCATGGACGCCGACACACCGGTTATTATGGTGGACATGGTCAAAACTGTGGTGATTCCTGGAACCAGCAAAACAAAACAGTCCATGAAATTAATGTTTGGTGCCATTTTAAGAAAAGCTGCAGCCACTAGAAGTGTCATTAGAAGATCCTCATAGTATCTCCCCAAAACCGCAGTTACATACCTAAAGAGACGCGAGCAGGAACAGCTCGCCTGTCGATCCAGAACGACACCCACGACAGAACCACCATCAGCATAGTGGGGAAGTAGGTTTGAAGCATGAAGAAGAAGATGTGTCTTCTCAGAATAAAGTTGATGTAGAGTCTGTTGTACCAGCCTGACAGAAACATGTTATGACACATGCTTCAGCAGAACCACACACATCCACATGCTTCAGCAGAAACACACACACACACAGACGCACACACTTCAGCAGAACCACACACTTCACCAGAACCACACACACACATCCACATGCTTCAGCAGAAACACACACACACACACACACACACGTCAGCAGAACCCCACACATATACACATTTTAGCGGAACTATACACACCAGCCTGAACCACACACACACACACACACAAAATTCAGCAAAAACACACACCCGCCTTAGTAGAACCACACATTTCAGCAGAACCACAAACACATACTTCAGCAAAAGCACACACACACACACAAAAACGCTTCAGGAAAGCCACACACAGACACACACACACTTCTGCAGAAACACAATCACAAATTTCAGCAGAGCCACACAATCACTTCAACAGAACCACACACGCGTCAGCAGAACCTCATACAGGCTTTAGCAGAACCACACACTCACACACACACACACACACACACACACTTCAGTAGAATCCCACACATACACTTTTCAGCAGAACCACACATACACCCATCTTCAGCAGAACCACACACACACACACACCCACACACAGATAAGAACTTTAACTTCACAATCTTTTGCAGAACCCCGCACATACATGTTTCAGCAGAACCACACACACACACATCAGCATAACAACAAACATATGCTTCAGCAGAACAACAAACTAACTTCAGCAGAATCACACATCCACACACACACGCGCGCACATACACACACACAAACACAGATAAGAACTTTAAACTTTACGATCTTCAGCAAAACCACGCATGCATCAATAGAATCACCCTCACAATTCAGCAGAATCCCACACACACAAGTCAGCAGAACAATGCACACGCATTAGCAGGACTACACACAATCCCACTTCAACAGAAACAACCGCGCAAACTTTTTCAGGACCAGACCTGTGCTGCTGTACAAGGCCAGACCGTGCGAGGCATGGAACTCCTCGATGAAGAACTGCGACAGCGCGATCTCGTCTGTGCGCAGTGAGTCGTTGCCGTGCTTCCAGTACAACATCAGGTCATTTTCATTATAGGCATCTGAAAAAGAATGTGAGGACACTCAAGTCTGCTTCGTATATAAATATATCAGTGTAAAGCAGTAGTGAAACGGACAGCTCTCCAGCTCCAACGAGCAGTTCTGAGTGTCCAAGGGGAACCGACTGAAGTCCATCGAGCACAGAGACGTCACCGTGATCCTGGAAGATACAGACACTGGTTTCACATTTACACTGAGACGTCTAATCGTTCAACCAGCTTCATGTTTAACCTAGCGCCTGTGAAGGATTGAAGAGGACCTGACGCTGTAGAGGATGTTGCCGTCTGGATAGACCCTCAGCATGATGTTCTCTGTGGTGGTGTCGTGGATGAAGGAACGCTTGGAGTGGACAAAGAACACGTCTGGTTTCCAGATCTTCTTCACCAGTCGCCCATCGAACGTACGGCTCAGGTTGTTACTGGACGGAAATGCCAACCGCTCATCCTTCCAGTAGTGTCTGAGATACAGGGTCATGGTGAAGTCCTGAGAGAGACCAACATCACAACTCGTTCACAGCACAGAAACTACAAGAGGAGGAAGAAGAGCTGGAGTACCATGTTGACTTCAGAGATGCTGTCTATGCTCTCCACCTGGACGTCGATGCCCACAGGAATGGCCGAGCCTGCAGAGCAGAAGACACGTCACGTTCAGCACAACTGACAAAGAACACACGTGTCCTTCAACCTCCTGTGATCGTCCACAATCAAAACACGGCAATGAAATGAGGGAGCGTATGTGTGTGTGTGTCTCATTTTATTTCTAGGCAGCAGGTGAAGCTGTGAAGTGTGAGTGCACAAATTCAGTGTAATCCAGATTACTGAGCTCCAGCACATCTGTGTGCGGAACATCCATGGTCTAATTTGGTTTCTGAAGGATCTGGGTCAAGCTCATCCTCACCTCCAAATCCAGGCCTCATGGCGAAGTCATGGTCCTCGATCCTCAGAAGCTGTTCGGTTTTAATCAGAAGGGACTTGGTGCTGTCCTTCCTCTTCAACTTGTAGTCAATGCGCCTGAATGCAGGAGAAAGGAGGTTAGAAGGAGAAGTTCTGGCCGTAATGATCGCTTCAGTGTAATTCCTGTCATTACAAAAACAAGCTGTTTGCTGAGCAATCCAGCTCCAGATGGAGGAAACAGACGACCTGCTGGAATGCACCCAGAACACTCGCAGACATACAGCAATACTCAACACAATTTAACCAGAAGCATCTACAGAGCTTCTGTAGATACAGAAGACAAAGCAAGAGGGATCACAGGATCCCAGTCCCATCCAATCTTTAAATGCTTTCTAACAAAGACACGCTCTCCACCTCACCCTCGGAACCGCTGCTTTCCATGGTCCAGAAGGTAGACGTCCCTGTTCCTCTTACGCTCCGGGTACCGGTTGTTGAGCAGCGTGACGGGCCACAGACAAGCCAGGAGAAGCAACCGGAGGGTCATGAGATTCATGGCCGCACAGACCACCCGGACTCCAGCGGCACGGTCGCTCTGAGTTGTGTTGATTTTGAGCAGAACCAGGAGAGGGCTGGTCCAGGGTCTCTGCCATCCCCAGATACGGACAGCTGACCTCGTCACGGAGCTCCTGCTTCAACCGGCTCACGGCTGTTCTGTCACCCCAGCGTAAATCGATAGGAATTTGTTCTTACAGTAATAAAAGAATGGCATTAATACCCCTGAAATCCTCTTATCTGTAGCTGCCGAGATCTTCCTTTAACCTACACAGGGGGCCGAGACCACCTCTAATCAGGATGTCTCTTTCACCTGGACACGAACTGCTGTGTCAAGTCAACCGGCAGAAACCACCAGAAAACAGGTGACTGCGTGTCGAACCGTAATCCGCTCAGCATCCTCTTCTTCACATCAGTGCAAGGAGATATAATCCAAACTGTAAAGCAAGTCGTGTGAAGTGAAGGCTTTGCGAGAGGTCTGCATGAGGCGTGTGTGAAGCCTGTCTGGTTGAGCCTCAGCTGCTCCAGTTTCTGCCCGACTCTGTCATTAGTTATTATTAATTAAAAAAAAACTCTGGCCAATCAAATCACATTAACACAATCAATCACATTACAGGGAGGGGGAGGGGAGAACACAAACCCTAAACCAATCACAGACTCCCCCGATTCCAGTAATCCCAGTGCCTAATCCCACTGAGATTACATTCATATCAGAGCCAGAAACAAGATACATCAGCACAGACACGTTGTACACCACCACAGAATACAGATTACTTTCTGCTGTAAGAATGACAGTCGCTCGGTCACGGAAGAGAGAGTCAATTCACTGAGGCAAAACGAAAGAAAACAGGGAGGAAGAAAAAGTGTAAAAAAAAAAATGTATAAAAAAATGTACATATACATATAAAAGAGTGAATAAAAAAGGATTAAATAAAAAATTAACAGAGTGATCAACAAAGAGACAAAATTTGCCTGTCTTTGTGATGTTTTTGTCACTCCTGAGTTTCAATCAACTGCACCGCCACCTGACCTGGGTCCATGAAGACTCAAAGGATAAAGAGACACTGGTTTCTCGGCTCCCGGACCGTCGATGCGCTCTTGTGTCTGGATCAAAGCCTCAATGAGGTCACGAAGTTTAGTTCACACTTCATACTTTTTTCATAAAACAGCGTTTTGCTGCTCATGCTCCGGCGTTTAAGTCCGTGATCCGTGATCCAAGATCCGGGACGTAACAGATAACATTTAAATGAACCAAACAAGCAAAACGTTTAGACTAAATAAAAATGTATGATAACTATTCTCCTAACTATAACTATACACGGTGTATAATACATCAAATCAATTGATAGATGATTAAAATTACATGTTAAGAATTTTCTTCTTCAATTAACCATTCTAACCAACATGCGCATGTTTGCGCCATCTTCTGGCGGAATTCTGTAACGACAACAACAGCAGCCTTTATAGTCGTAAATAAACCGTGACAAAATTGCAAAAAAGCTACATTTAAAATAAAATAAAACTAAATCTAGATAAAAAAAAATCCATGTTATATAATATATTACCATTTTAAAAGTTTAAATTACTAAAATGTCTTGTACAACTAGTAGCTCTAGGCCAAAATACTGTTTAAACTGCATTAACATCGACATTAACGGTAATCATAACCGTTGTGTTATTGAAGCTTTTGTCAACTAATTTGTAGTAGTCATCTTATTCTGTGATTTTGCGTCCGTTCATCGTAGATGTTTGTGAGTCATTTCTGAAGCGACCAGAAGGTGTCGCGATGTGGGCTAAAAGTTTGACAGCCTGATTTCTGTAAATATTTGAAAATGAAAGTGCGAGAGATTCCCAGAGCGGACAACTCGAAATTATGAAGCTCTTGGTCTTCCTGTGGATGTTTCCTATAATTTTAGCGGAAGGTAAGAAACGTTTGTTTTGTGAATCAAGTTTTTATTTGCCAAAGTAAACCATGACACATACTTGAAAACCCACTAGAGCTGTTGGCTTGAAGAATGTTCTTTTCTTTGTGAGTGGATCGTTTATCTAAGAGCTGCTGGATTTTTTGCTACTTAACCATCCATTGAAGTTACCCACACACAAACACACACAGACACACGCACAGTGTATTGACACATACACACGGAGCAGTGGGCAGCCTCAAGCACTTCTAGAGAGGCAGTCAAAGTAGAGATTGTTCTTCACGCACTGCTGTGGACAGATGATGATGATGATAATAATGATTTTCTCCTTCAGACACTCCGGTCACGTGTGTTTTCTCGGGCGACTGTGTTCTACCCTGCTCTTCCCTCTACTCGGACATCATTCACTGGTACCAGAACAGCACTGTCGCACACTCTTACTTTGACCATCAAGATCAGCTGGAATATCAGGGCCAGGGCTTCAAAAACAGAACGTCCCTCTTCTCCGTGTCTGAGATTCAGAAGGGAAACGCATCTCTTCTTCTGAAAAATATCTCCGTCCAAGATGCAGGAAGATACAAATGCTACACGGCTAATGAACTGTTGTACATGCAGATGTTTGTGATGGTGTCAGTGGAAGGTCAGAGGTCATGTGTGTGAATGGGAAGCAGCAGAGTTTGACCTGTGTCTGTCCACAGCTCCGTTAAGAGAGGTCAGTCTGAGGATGGAGGAGGACACAGTGGTCTGCCAGACCAGCCGAGTTTATCCAAAACCTCAGGTGAGGTGGTCCTTACAAGCCCCCGAAGCTGAAAATTCACACATCTCCCAGGATAAAGACTTTCTCTTCACTGTCAGAAGTGAAATTACAGCAGGTCCAATGAACAACAGCTTCTTCGACTGCTCCTTCAGTAACACAGACGGAAAGATACTGTACAGAGCCATACTCCAGCAGACAGGTGATGGTGAACACACACTCGCACACACCATCCATAATCATAGAGCGAGCGGGTGAGTTAATATGTTTGATCTAGAACTTCCTCTGATGGAGATGATGATGCTGGAGTGTGTGGTTCCTGCGGAACCGTACTTCCTCACGTTGAGATCTTCCTCCTTCACCATCCTGCAGTACAACAGCAGCAGTGAAAAGACAAACATCTCAGACATCTGGAAACACCGTGCCACATTTTTCAAGGAGAACACCACAGTGAAACTCCAGCAAATGCACGCGGGAACATTCACTTGCGAGACCACGGGAGCGCGGTCCATCTACACAGTGCACATGCGTGTCACTGAGTCAGGTAGAACACTGAACCCGCTAAGAACCCTCGCACACCTACAGTACTGACCCTGAGCTTCTTCTGCAGAGTTGAGGCATCACGTCTGTCTAGTTGGGGTTCTCCTTTGCTGTGGTGTTGTTGCTGCTGTGGTTTGTTGCAGATGGAAGAGAAAACGCTCAGAACTTTCAACGAGCACACACACGTTCAGAAGTGAGTTCCGTGGAGCTTTGGGTTGAGGAACACTCGTGGTTCTCCTAGCATCGTGTTTTCCCTAAAGTTTAGGTGTTTCTTCTGTCACAGTCATAAACATGGAAACAGCATGACTTATGAAAATTAAGCAATAAAAGGTAATGTTCAGCAGAACCAGAAACTTCACCAGTGGACGGACAGGATTCCAGAAGCCATTCCAGCCACTCTAGAGTGACTCTTGAAGGACTAGTTGAAGAACATTCCTCACTAATCTATCAGAAATTACTCAACAACTGCTAAGAAACAACAAAGAAGGGTGTGTGGTTTCATTGGGTGCTTTGATTTACAAAGATTTAAGACATTTTCTATTCACTCATAGTCACGTTACTGACACTGATGCAAAACACTTTAGATAATGAGTGTGTGTTTGTGTGAGAGAAAGGAAAGCAGTTCTAGGGTGTGTGTGTGTTTGTGTGAGAGAAAGGAA
>CM051497.1:14117632-14139363 GCA_028031935.1 Paedocypris micromegethes | reverse complement strand
TGTGTGTGTGTGTGTGTGTGTGTGAGAGAGAGAGAAGTTCAAGGATGTCTGTGTTTGTGTGTGTGTGTATGTGTGAGAGAAAGTAAAGCAGTTCTAGGGTGTGCGTGTGAGAGAAGGAGAGATAAGAGCAGTTCAAGGGTGTGTTTGTGTGTGAGAGAGTGACAGAGAGAAAAGGAGAGCAAGGGCGTGAGTTTGATTCCTGTGAACTGATAATGTGATATTTATCGTCCAGCATGACTGTGATAAACACTTGATCGGAGTTTAAACGTTTAAAAAAATACCATGTTAAATCCGTCTAAATCTCTAAATATGAAACTTTGATTTATTTTAACGTATTTATGAAGACTTGGGATTAATAAACACAAACTGTCTATGTTTTGAACACGTGACAATTTTTCTTCTCCGGTAATGGACGACTCACCCGTGGAGAATTTCGGCGTGTCACTCGCTAATAAAACGCGAACACATTAGAGTTTAGACTCCTTTACAATGCTTTACAACCCTGAACGATTGTGCGGAAGAAAAACAAATGTACCGTGAATGCAAACGAATTAGAAAATTATAGTGGTCACTATAAAATTAAATTACAAAGCGACTATTAAAAACAACTGGAAAAAATATTTTAAACACGGCGGACGCGGAATTTTGCGGACAAGTTTTAAAATTTTAGCCATGTTTGAAGTGGGCCATTCTATCAAGTCGTACCGGATGTTACCAGAAGTCGTGCATTATCCATTAATGTTCATAGGTATCCCACATAATATCGTTTACACTATGGCTGCGTTTACTATGCAATAAAAGTAGGGACATTCATGCCTTTCGTACAACTATGCATTTAGATTGTAAAATATGAAGTAATGCGCGATGTAACAACGCGTTTTGCATTTGAGAAACGGCGTTAATCACTAGTGATCTTCCTTCACACCCCTGCTGTTACTGAAACATGGACCCGTCCGGAATTTCGAAGCTTTAGCGGGAGGAAGTGAAGAGACGCCGTGAAACGGAATATTCTGATCAATTATATCGCTTTTTTTTAAAAACATCAACGTCGATATTATTTTTTAGCAAGATGCATTACAATCAGTTATCTTAGATGCTAATAGAAAACACTTACATTTAACTACAGCGTCTGTTTTTGATTAGCTAATGTTTATGTACCGTCACATTCACAGCGAAATATTTTATATTGGGGATATTTATTAGTCAAATAAACATTAATAACAACATTATTATATATTTTAATCAGGTATGGATGTGTCGACGTGTCTGAAGTCACTTTTGTTAGCAATCCATCAGTACAAGAACAACAAAAGCGCGCTGAACGCGTCACAGCTGCAAAAGCAGATCGAAGTAAGTGCGAATATTCGATCCGTTTCTTTGTGATAATCGATCAGGAGATGTACTGGATCCACGGTATTGATTACAGGAGGTGTCTGGGCTGAGATGTGCTGGAGGGGTTTTCTGGGGTCAAGTGCTGCCCAGTGAATGTCTGAATGGACTTATGGAAGTAGCTGGAGACCCCAACTCCAACCAAGGCTTGACCGGGACCATCATATCTCTGCTAGCCCAGTTTGGTACTGAACCACAGTCTTTATGAAGGAATGATGACTTATCCACTGTAATGTGTTTGTGGTCCCGCAGCTTCGAACGCTGAAGCCAAAGAGGATCTTCACAGCAGTTTCAATCTCACCGGCACGCTAGCGTCTATAATCCACTGCAACAGAAGCGCTCCAGACGATCCTCTCGTGCTGCAGGTCCGGCTTCAGTCGCAGTCATCCCTGCTGGACAGATGATGGAATCCAATCTCTGACTGTTTTCACAGTGCCTTAATGTTCTACGGATGCTGACATATGGTGTGAAGACTCTGTACTGCTCCTCACATGTTCAGCATCTTATCAGCTTCGTAATGCAGCATGTGTAAGTCTCCTGAAGCCGGTAATAATGCTGCTAGATTATTGACTGCAGTGCTTCCGCTTAGAATTGTGTCATTATAGCAGGTGTGTCAAGCTCACACCGCACTTTAAATCAGGTGCCAACCAGGATTACCATTTATAAAGCACTAAAACTAAGCTTTTTTTTACATAAATATAAATAAAAACATTAATAATAATAATAATTAAATGAATAAATTTAAATATGTTCAAAATTATAGTTGTTACATAGGAATATGTAGCTGCAGCAAAAACAATCTAACTTTAAGGAAATGTTCAAATTATACAATTACATTGTAAATCATGCAAAGATACTGAAGCACTGCATTTTGGGATTTGTTGTTAGTGTGTCAACACTTCATGTCGTTGTGTCATTACAGCCAATAATATCACAGCTGTTTAAAGAACTCTCAGGCCTGGAGTTTGACACTACTGCACTATAGTGTGAACAAGTGCATTGCATTTGAACATTGAAAGTCAGACGCAAAAACAACGACACGCAGCACTTGTGACTATGTGGCAATCTCGTTTTGAAACATTGTGTCAAAAGTGATCTTGAGATCTCCTTACGCAGTTAAATGTTAAAAAAAGAACACTTTACAGTCTGCATTTATCTGACCATTTTCTCTAGCAAGTCTCAATTTTATTTTGAAAGATCCTAATTTTTGCCCTGAGGATCAAACCCATAAACTTTGGTGTTGCAAACACAAACACAATGGGTCATATCACAGACCTCAGACAGATTGGTAGAGTGGTTGCCAAAACCACAAGTGAGAAGTGACTTTTTGTCTAAAGAGTGAATCATGTCCTGTCACCTTTTCTAACTCTTAGTAGAAGCTCTTCAAAAAGCCTAGGATTACTCAATGTAAGGTTTTTTTAGAATCTGGTGTGTTTCTCTCAGTCAGTCGGACAATGACGACACGGTGAAGGCCTGTCTGGGTCTCATGGCAAACCTCTGTCGACACAACGTCTCCGTGCAGCTGCACATAAAGTCCCAGGTGAGAGCCTTGTAGACAACACTGCTTGTTCTGACCAGCTAAAGATGTCTCTGTCTCTTTTCAGGGCAACGTCAAGGCTTTCTACAGGGCTTTAATTCATTTCCTGGGTCATAACTGCCTGACTGTGGTGGTCTTCTCTCTGTCTATTCTCTCTAGTTTGACTCTAAATGAAGAAGTGGGCCAGAAGGTTTGTACAGCAGAGCAGCTGAAGGTTCCTGTGTGGTTTGATGTGACCGCTCTCTGTTTCTCTTGTGAGGTTTGTTACCTGCTGTTTTTTCTTCTGCAGTTGTTTAATGCGAAGAACATCCACCAGACCTTTCAGCTCATCTTTAATATCACTGTGAACGGCGACGGCACGCTGACCAGGAACTACGCCGTGGACTTGTTGGTGGATCTTCTGAAAAATCAAAAAATCACAGACTACTTGACCAAGTAGGTTTGAATGTGTTTGAAAGAGTTCTGTGATTTCCAGTTAATTTTAACGGATCTCTCTCTCCAGGTACAAGCACCTCTCTGTTTGCTTGACGGAGGTGCTCGGTCTTCTACAAAGCAAAGACCCTGACACAGCCTCAAAGGTGGAGACATTCCTTCATTTTTCATGGTTTTAGGTTTTTGGATCTGGAGCGGGCCTGTTTACCCGCTCTGTTTGTTAGGTTCTGGAACTGCTGGTCTCGCTGTGTTCTGTCCCCGTCCTGCGCAAGCTTGTCTGTGAAGCGGTGCTCCGGCCCCCAGCTCCTCGATTACAGCCTGGCACCAGAAAGGTTCTACTGCCCCGGGGGTCTGAACCAAGCTTGGCTCTAGTGCACTGGGTCTCATCTCCTCATGAGGGTCCGGATCAGTGCTGCATGCAGGCGCTGAGTCTGCTGGCCCAACTGTTCCAGGTAAACTGTTACTGTGAAGTATCGAGTTATTCTTCTGCTATTTTATTTCTCCATCTGATGTTCCTCCAGGAAGCGATTGATTTGTCTCTGTCCGGCTCAGCTAAGTCGTTTGTAGAGCTTGTCCTGCAGGAAGTGCTGGTGTTGCTACAGTCTCCAGACTCGACTGAGGGAGAACATCGGCTAAAGAATCACTTCCTTCGCGCCGGCCGCGTTGTCGACTTTCTGCTTGATATCCTTACCTGATCGCCAGTTCCCCCAATCTAGAAAACATGACAAGTGATATCTAGATGTTTCTCCCTGTTTTGGTAGTGCTGGTGTGTGAGCATCACTGGGATGGATGTGTGATATACAGTAGCGTGTGGCGCGGAGAGCGTGTCATTTCCTTGACTCCTGCACTGCTCTGTGGTGACGATGCTCTGAAGACGCTGCTGTGTTCGCGACTGAGTCCTGACGTGTGTGTCTCGCAAGTTGAGCTGCTGCTCTCCTCCAACCACGACCTCACGCCACCCAACTGCTCTTCCTCTCGCCACCAGCTCAGGTAAGGCTTGAGTACTGCTCTTGTCCTGGAAGTGCGTGTGAAGATCTGAGTCGCTGGTCTATAGTCAGGTTTGCTCAGAGGTGGTGTTGAAAACTCTGGAACTGATGAGCCATCTCAGGCAGCAGATGCCAGACATGGAGACAGCTTTCTACAGGATCTTACAGGTGAGAACTTCATGTGTTCTTGAGATCTGTGGATTGAAACCTTGGTTCCTTGGCAGGACCAGCGCATGGTGACACCGCTGTCTCTGGCTCTGACCTCTAGCTGCCGAGAGCATGTGCAGATGGCCCTGCAGACCTTGTTTGAAGCCGCTCCGCTCCCCGACTTCCCTTCTTTCACGTGTGTTCACATAACCATCTGAAGATTAGTTTTTCTTTTCTAGAACTGACTGCTTTCCTAGATGATCTAGACTCTAGAGCAGTGGTTCCCAACCAGTGTGCCGCGGCACTAAGGGGTGCCGTGAGATCTTTTAAGGGTTTTTTATTACACTACAGAATCAGTGTAAACAGTATTCTCATATCATCTAGGACTAGGTATAAGGTGTTGTTGCATGCAAACTCTCGAAATGAAACAAATAAATAAATAATAATAATAAAGCTACGGAGATTTTAAATATCTTATTTCCTTATAAGGGTGCCGGGAACTTTTGAAAGGCTTTCCAAGGGTGCCTCAAACAAGAAAAGGTTGGGAACCACTGCTCTAGAGACTGTATGATATATTCTTGTCTCGATTTCAGTCTTGGAGAGAGTATAGCTGCTAACAATGCTTATCATCGGAGGGAAAGCGAGATGAACACACGAGGGTCTGTCAGGGAAGACGTCTCTTTCATGGTCAAGAGTTTTTCTGCCGCTGCTTCTGAACCACCGTGTTCTTCCTCGCACAACATCGACAGCCTCATTGAGAAGCTTCAGAGTGGAGTTGAGGTCAGTTTATGCTGGACCAGGAAACGCTGAGCAGTCCCACAACCTGAGTTTTAGATCAGGAAGGTTTTGTCTCCTATGGTTTGTGTTGTAGCTCCAGGAGACAAATAAAGATGTGCACACGTCAGAGATCATCGACGTGTACGAGCAGAAGCTTTCTGCTCTAGCAGTAAGTGGTGTGAACAGACGCTTGATTATTTTACTGCTGTAGGTGACCATTTTGTGTGTGTGTGTGTGTGTGTGTGTAGAGTAAAGAGAGCCATCTGCAGGACCTTCTCGAGGCCAAAGCTCATGTGCTGTCACAAGCCGATCGACTGATTGCACAATACCGATGCCAGAGAGCTCAAGCCGAAGCTGAGGTCAGGCACACACACACACAAACTCACGCACTCATACACACACTCACACTCGCCCACACACTTTTCCCCAACCCCAATGAGTTTTCATTGGCGCTATAACTTTGCCGCCTTTATGTCATGAGTAATTTGATGAGGAGTCATTTTTGTCATGATTGATACTACAATAACATGTCTGGCACTTTATACAAGGTGACAATACAGTTAACGCTGAGTCGACTTCCTCTACATATCAATCACACACACTTTCAGCTAGAAACATGATCTGCTGATTGAGAAAAAGATTTTCTGGTATCTTTCCTGTCCCACAAATCAGTCCAAACTCTTTTCTCAACTAAACAGGCTCGTAAACTGGCGTCTTTACTGAAAGAGACGGAGCGGAGGAAGGAAGACGTGCAATGTGAGCTGAGCGAGCAGCGGCTGGAGGTGGAGAGGCTGACGGCCGACACGCAGCAACTCCTGGAGCACAGCAATCGCCTGCAGGTCGTGGCCGAGCAGCATCAGGAGCTGAAGGCCTCGTACAACCAGCTGCTCGGCAGGTCAGTGTGTGTCCACATCAGCCCTCGCACCACCGCTCCTCTTCCTCGTTTTCCTCTTCTCCTGCAGGTACGACAGGACTGACCGGACACTGAGAGAGATGCAGACCGCAAACGGCGTACTCACGGCGGAGAACCATGACCTCAAACTGCAGCAAGACAGGTCTTACATACAGAATAATAGATGTTTTTCATGAACTTCAGTTTTTTTTGATTGCCTAGGCAGATTTTTTGTAAGTATTGGCTATTTTTGCAAAACTCTACACACAAATGAGAAAATCTTTCACCCAATTATCAAAACATTGTAGTTCTCTTGCAAAAGTGATCACAGCTATATTAACTCTTCACACCTTCGTAAAAATGGTGTTTTTGTGTCAATCAGTACACACAAGCTATCATCTGCTAAGCACACAATGCAACAGCTGCACACTGATAGTATAAATACAAAACACATCTGGCTTTTGCTTTCTGTCTTTGTCAATTTGAGGTTATAATTTTGTCTTAGTGTCATCTAAACATACAAGGATCCAAACGTCACACTTTATCCCATGGTTGATGACATGGTTCACTATAGTTGCGCTGATGTCATCAGATATTCTATTTCTTACTCTTCTTACCCTTCTTTCCCCTCATCTGCCTCTTTTTGCTCCTCTTGTCCTCTTTCTCTAACCATCTCACTTCTTCAACTCTACGTCCTCCCCCTCTGCCTCTTCTGATTCTTACTCTTCTCACTCTTACTGCTCCCTCCATTGTACTCCACATAGACAGCTTACCTGTGGCTTATGTATAGTGCATAGGCTGATTGCAAAGTGAACTAATAAAATAAAACAGTTTTCACATGTGAAAAGTGTGCCAGACAGTTGACCTAATAGTGGTAATGATAGCAATACATGTGTATATTTTTGCTAGGAGTGTGTTGGAAATTTGGTAATTGAGTGTAAGCAGTGAATTGTTTAAAGTTCTGCAAAAAGAGTGCTGTGCAGTGAATGGTGCCTTCAGTTTTGAAAAGTGTGTGTTACAAAATTGCAAACTGAGTGCAAAGCAGTGTTTGTGCTTTTAGTTTTGCAAGCTCTATGAGTGGTTTTGCTATAAGCATTAATAGTTTTTGAAATTGTGCTACAAGAATCACAGTTTGGGTTTAAGCAATCAGAAAAAACTGTAATAATTTTACTGTAACTTCCCATTTTTTTTTCCTATTTAATTTTACTGTATTTTTTAGTACTTGTAGTATAGGGATTTATTACTTTAGATAGTACTTATATCTGTCTCAGCACAGTAACACTGTGTTCTTTTCAGGATTCTCTCAGAGTTACGAGAGAAGGAACAGCAGATTGACTCTCTGAAGACGGACCTGCAGAAGACCCGGAGCAACCTAGCAGGTGAGGATGCCGCTCGAGCAAGAGTGTGTGTGACGTGACGTGTTGTGCTGGAACAGACCTTCAGAACCAGATGAAGAGTCAGGAGGAGCAGATCCAAGAGCTGGAGGAAAGCAGCAGCATCTTAAAGAAAGAGCTCAACAAGACCGAGCAGGCCAGGAAAGACACCAGCATCAAGGTCGTGCATGGTTTCAATGCTTGTTATAATTATATTCTTCACTCTGGTTGCAGCAAGTTAATTAACCCAAAAAAACCCTTCACTTATTTATTTTTTTCCTCAGGCTTCGTCTCTGGAACTGCAGAAATCTCAACTAGAAGCCAAGCTGGAGAAGGCGGAAGAAGAGTTGGGCAAACACACTCAAATGATCGCCATGATTCACAGTCTCAGCAGTGGCAAACTCAAGAATGACGCCACTGCCAACCTGTCTCTGTGACCCGTGTCTGTGTCGCTGCGTCTTTAATCTTTTCATACTTTTTATGCTGACCATGAAATAAAAAATACTCTGTAGACTTCCCTGTGGAATGTCAAATGTCATTGTAACGAGAAGGTTTGTGTCAGCTGGCTTTCTACCTGTTCACTAGGGGGCGCCACGGTGCGTCAGCTTGACATCACATGCTTCTAATGAAATGATGCACAAGCTTTAGATTTTTGAAATAAACCTTTACTTTTGTTAGAAACGAGGCACTTTGAAACAGATTTACTCCACATGTACATAAAAAATATTTTACAATGTCTACAAATTGTCCACAACTTTTCACATTTAACAAAAAAAAGTAATTCAAATGTTATACAAATTGCTGTTCATTTCTAAAAATGTACCCCTGTAAACTGTAACATGAAGTCCAGAGTAGTCTAAAAAGAAGCAATAGGTACATATTGTCTTTGTCCTGTATTTCACATGAATATTCACTTCTGTGCCATTATGGTAGAACAACAATGTACTCGGAGGAGTCAATGTCTGTAGAGGGAGAGAAAAACGATGAGACGCGCGCACACACACACTTGCCGGTGTCAGACACTCACTCTCATAATCGTTGTCTTCCTCGGGCACAGCTGAAGCTGGATGCTCCTGAACATCTTCAACTAGAACTTTCTTCTTCACTGAGTTGCGCAGATGAGTTGCCAGGCCCTGGTTCCTCTGCTTGTAATGCCGTATCAGATCCTTAACAGTCTTGAAGAACTTCTCTTCCACACCTGTACTGGTCTGAGAAAACTGAGCTTTTATTTTCTTAATGTCTAACCGATGATTGGTTAGTTCAGTTATACCTGCAGGGTCAAGTGTCCACTGTGTGTCTGCAGGATTCTGTAAGTATAAACCACCTTTTGCTTCCTGAAGTGGAGAAAATCACCGAAAACCAACTTTGTGGGATATGGACGTTAACGAAAAAATGAAACAAAACGGCTCTAAAATATTTAAAAGACAAATAGAAGCTTTAAGAATAAGCTGAAAAAGTTCGAGAGTGAAAAGGAAGAGTCTTGAGCGTCACAGAGGGTGATTGTGGATGCATTGTGGAGGCGCTAGAACCTGTTATATGTCTAAGGCATGAGGGCAAACATAAAATAATAATATGAACAAACAAATAAATAAATAAACGAAATAGGGGGTGTCTTTTTTCCCAGACCCTTACACTTGGACAAACAGAAAGAGAAACGGAACAGCGGCCGAAGTGAATTGCAGTATAACACGACACGTGACCGAGCTTTACTCTGAACTTTAGGAACACGCGTGTTTAATGAGAGAAACGGCATTACTGTAATCTACTAACACTTTACTTACATTGACTTTCTCCCTAAAGGTCAACATGTAAATGCCATGTCAAAACTGACGTGTAAAGGTCAGATCTTTCTTACAGACCAGTCTATGTTGCAGAAACAGCCAACTCCGTTTCACAGTAAAGAGCGAGAGCGCAGATCGATTATCCAACGACCGCGGGAATAGCGGGAAGGACCGGTAAAAGCGACGCGGAAGACATCTGATCAAGAAAACGGATCTGCCGGAGCGTCGCGGATGAATGAAGCGCACTCACAGCACGCAGAGACACCAAGCGCCCTGGATCGTCTCGCTATCGCGGATCAGATACGCTCCAGTCCTTCCTTTCCTCGACAGCAGATCCTCGCATTGCTCTTTGCTGATGGCTCCGTGATACGCCGGGTGATTCATGGCCGACAGCAGCAGCGCATGTCCCGGCGGAACAAACGGCCACGAAGCTCACTGCCGCACACTTAAAACTGATGCTGCCGACGCAAAGATTTCGAGAGCTCTGAGTCTGAGCGACACCTCAGGAAGTGACGGGCACGCGCTCCACCGCAGGAGGTCAAGTAGAATGAGAGTTGAGTTTAGACGTCAAGTGTCACGACTCACGTGTTAATATTGTTCGTTTACATTATCAAAACTGTCAACTGTGAGTAAGTGACAAAAAGATCAGAATGATTGGTAGACGGACAGAGAGACAGATACGTAGATATATAGACAGACAGATGAATGGATGGATAGATAGATAGATAGACAGACAGACAGACAGATATTTAGTGAGGGGGAGGGAGGATAATCACCCTGGCCAAGACCTGTAAAACACCAGTAGAAATGCAGGGAGGAGGATAAGGATTGTAATTTGGGTTTAAGAAGATTAAGTGAGTAACACCATCTATTCACTCTCTCTCTCTCTCTCTCTCTCTCTCTCTCTCTCTCTCTCTCTCTCTCTTCTCTCTTCTAACACCACACACACACACACACGCACTTTCCCTGTCTCTCTCTCACTCTATTGCAACCCCCCTCTCTTTTCGCTTGTGTCTCTTTTCCACTTTACTCCCCCGCTCCCTCTCACTCTTGTCTCCTTCTCTCTCTCTCTCTCTCTCTCTCTCTCTCTCTCTCTCTCTCTCTCTCTCTCTCTCTCTCTCTCTCTCTCTCTCTCCCTCTCTCTCTCCTGCTTGCCCCCCCCCTGCTGTTCTTATGTTCTGTTATGACTTCACCAGGTTTTTTTTAAACATTTTCTGTGCTGTTCAGCGCTAAATCATGAAGACACGGCCAACAGGAAGCAGCTCTGCCTCGGATTGGATGGGCTCTCTGAGTCCCGCTCTCTCCGCAATGCCACTTAAGCACCTGGCGGTTCCTGGTGAGAGCACAACCTCTGACCCACATCATTCCTGTTGCATCGCATTTTGCATCGTTGCATCGCATTTTATTGATGTTTCCCGTAAACTTTATTGTTGTCATTATAAATTGCCTTTCTTGATTTTGTTTTATAAAGTGCATCTAGTCTGATGCTCGTCTGTTTCAGGGTCACACGACTCCTTCAGCTTCTGGGTAGATGAACACGCTCCTGTCGGTCCGGACCAGAAAAACTACGTGAAGCACCTGGCTGCTGTGTTCCGCTTCATGGCAAAGAAGGTGATGAAGAAGTGGTCCATGACTCAGAACCTCACCTTCAGGGAGCAGCTGAATGGGGGGATTCGCTACTTTGACCTGCGTGTATCGTCCAAACCAGGAGAGGCAGGACACGAGGTTTACTTTATACACGGGCTCTTCGGACACAGAGTTCGCGATGGCCTTCGCGACATCAACAGCTTTCTGAACATGCACAGGAGAGAAGTGGTGTTTCTGGACTTTAATCACCACTACGCCATGAGCGAGGAGCATCACCTCCACCTCATTCAAATGCTGAAAGACGTGTTCGGGAAGAAGCTGTGCAAGATTGACACGGTGGAGGAAATCACTCTCGACTACTTGTGGGAAAACTACTACCAGGCCAGTGTCCGGCCAGTTTACTTATAAAGAAATATATACTGTGCATGTGTGTTTTTTGCATTTTTGCATTACTCTTCTTGCTTATTGAGATACGGAAGAATTTGAAAACCACTGAGTCTGTAGGTGACCACAGAGGCTGGTGGGGGGTTGAGAGGCTTCCTCTTTCCACTCAGTGATCTTCCGTTTAATTGTCAGACAGACAACGGAAAATTATTAGACCAGAGTCCGTCATAAACGTCGTACAGCGTCATGGAGAGAAAACAGTCAAGTAATAGCAAAAGTTTAATTTGCACTAAACTTTCTGTCATTTGCAGACATTCTGAGTGGTCATAGTGAGCAAACAGTAAGAGTGAAACTTCGATCACATCTGTCTCACTAAAGCAGGCAGACAGAAGGACAGGTCTGCATAGACCAGATGCTCTCATCATGTGTGAACACTCGTCTTTTACAAACACAATGAAATAACGATCAGAATCCAAACATTGTCCAGCTTCTGCGAGGACACTCATCACGTGTTTTTGTCTGATTCCACAGGTGCTGGTGTTCTACCACCATCCGTCTGCACAGAACTGTCCTCAGATGTGGCCTGGCAGTAAAATCCCGGCGCCCTGGGCCAACACCACCGACACTACCAAGCTCATCCACTTCCTGGAGACCACGCTCGGAGAACGAGCAAAGTACGGCAGCTTCCATGTATCCCAGGCCATTCTCACCCCACGGGTGAAGACCATTGCCAGGGGCCTTGTGCAGGGTCTCCGCAACTACCTGGTCGAGAAGTGAGTGCATTGTCTTCAACTATCTGGCCACCAGGAGGCAGCGCAACATTGAGAAATAGAAGACAGAATGTGAAACACTTAATTACACACACACACACACACACACACACACACACACACACACACACACACACACACACACAGACACACGTAGCGGTCAGTGTCTCAGTTGCTGTACAGGGATTCAAACTTGCTATTCCAGAACATGTCTAACTGCCCATGGCTGGACCACAGCTACCCTGTTGAAAAATCCAGAGTTTAGACACAGGTACACATTTTTCCTGACTTGTCTGTCACAGTGTTTACCATAAAACAGCTGGAATGGTGTTGATCAAGCAGCTGTGGCGTCTTAAAGAGTTCTTAGCTTAAAAATGCCTCTCTTGACCTTGTCTCAGCGGACATCCAAGTGAGAGGAAGCGTGTGAGGAGTCCCTGTTATGTCAGGATAAACCCAGCCTAAGCTTCCCATTTCCTGGTTTTGTCTGGGCTATAGCTCTGAAAGTTTATATTTGTATTCTGCGCTGACATGACTGATCAGAAATAGAACTGGCTTGTCTCATCAGACCCGTTTTACTTAGCGTGAAAGTTAAAAGCGAATAAAAGTACAACTCTATGTTCACAGGAATCTTCCAGTCATCATGACCTGGGTGGAGGCGCAGAGGCCTGGTGCGGACGGCGTCAACATCATCACCTCAGACTTCGTGGAGCTGGTGGACTTTGCCAACACTGTGATCCGACTAAATGACCTGCTGCTTCAGGAGCGCTGCCCCTCTGACCGTCAGTGACCTTTTCCGGGGTCGGAACAAATGTTGAAGTAAAATTAGACTTCAAGCTGCTGATTCTTTGGGAATGTACACAAACTGAATAAAGGGATTATAAAATCGAATTATTAAATTGAAACAGTTCATTGCTGTTTTACAAATATCTTGTCCGTGGTGTCATTAATGTTAAGAGTGTGACAAATTAAATCTAATGTCCCTCATGTGTTCCATGACCTTCTGTGACGCGCCGTCCACACAAGGAATGCTTTAAAAGCGATCTGAAAAATATATTCTGTACATACGTTCCACATTAAAGCTGGTTTCTTGGAGGAGAGCGAGTCCATCTGAACATTTGAGGAATGTTGTCTTGTTCAAGCTGCTGCAAAATCAAGCCGATAAAAAGTCTCAAATGATCGTTATTTCTTTCACTTTTAACAAGTTTATGTCCCACTTTTCTTTAGTCTCTGAGAAACCAAATTTTTTCTCACAACCTTCTTTCACTCGCTAAAATCTTTCTTTCTTCGCTCTGTGTGTGTGTGTGTGTGTGTGTGTGTGTGTGTGCGTGCGTGCGTGCGTGCGTGCGTGTGTGTGTGTGTGTTTGTGCCAATGAGAATGTGTTCTTCTCACTGAAATGCAGTTACTGTAGACAAACCATTGGAATCTGTGTGTTTATGTGTGTCTCTGTGCGAGGGTATGCGTGTGCATGAGAAACAATGTGTTCTGTTCATAAAGACAAAAATGCAGATACTGACAGACCCTGCATCTGAGTAAAATTATCTTATAATTTTGTTATGTATGTCATCTGTACACGTATATATTTAACGATGTGTTTATTAGATTTATTATTTAAAATTTTGAAATACATCTAAGTTTAAACATGGACAGCCAGGATCTTATGGCAAGCCACGCGCCGCCTGTCACACTGCGCTTGCGCGAAACAGCACGCGCTTGCGTTCCAGCCGTGGCGCGTTCCAGTGCATACAGCGGCGTGTCTGGGAGTCAGCAGCGCGTCTGTATTCATCCCCGAGACTGAAGGCGAGAAAAAAAAACGCGTGTGTCTATTGAAATATGACAGACGTCATGACGGCAGCGGTGAGATTGCTCGATTACACACAACAACACTGAAATGTTTACTCTTTTAGTGTTCTCTTGTTTAAGTTACAGAATGTAGTGTTCTGTGGTTTGAGTTATAGAGTGTTGTATTGTTTTGCTGTTGATTTAGTTAAAGTGTTAAAGTTTAAAGTTTTCTGCTGATTTAGTTAAAGTGTTGTGGAGTGTTCTGTTTGAGTTACAGAGTGTTGTGGGCTGTTCAGCTGTTTGAGATAGTGTTGTGAAATGTTTTGCTTTTTGAGATACTGCATAGACTGTTGTAGAGTATTCTGTTTGTTTTGAGTTATAGAGTGTTCTGCTGTTTGCTTTACACACTGTTGTAAAGTGTTCTGCTGTTAATGTTGTGGAGTGCTCTGCTGTTTGAGATATAGAGTGTTCTCTCTGTATTTTCCGCAGCAGAAACATGATTAGTTAGTTTCATCACGCAGGAGATGTGCTCATAAAGCCTGAATGTGAGGACAGTCATTGATGAGTGAATGAAAAACAGGTAGACAATTATAATTAAGTCTAATAAATATGTATTTTCTCCGATGAATCTCTTAATCAGACAAATATTTAATTAAACTTGTTGAGCATTAAGCGGTCGAGTGATGATAAATTATTAAAACACTGGTGTTTTGTCATACTTCTCATTTGCAGCATGTACTTATGAAAGCTTCATATTTGGCAGAGAGATTGACCCATAGTCAGTTCAATATTATGTGAAGTTTCTTTGGACACTGTGAATTTCTTTCGTCAGCAGCTGTAACAACATTCCACACACACACTCTGAAAGTCTGAAAGCCCTAAAATGTTATCTTAGACAATTTCTTGATCAAGTCAGAGCTTTTCAAATTCTCCATGTTCCGTCTTGTGTTTCCATCACATTCATATTAGACTCATTTTACTTGCATTATTTAAGTAATAAAATAATTAAGAACGAATATTCTAACAGTGAAGTTACCTAAACCGTTCTGAGAGCTGTGAGACCTCCTGTATTTCTGCCTCTTCACCAGCGTCGTGAGATTCTAATCAATCATTCTGTTGTTTTCTCCTGCGTTTCCTTCCTTGAACCAGACACACCAGCACAGAGCTTCTTGGAGATGTCTGTACTTGACTGGATGTTGTGATCTCACCTCAATCTAACACCAGTCAGGGTCTGCCGCCCTGTAGCCCATGTTTATCGGTCACATCAGTAATCCTTCCATTTGATTGGACGGAGAGGGAGAGGAATGTGGCCGGTATGTTGGTCCCGGCTGACGTGACTCGCAGGAACACTGGGACGTTCCTGCAGAAACACGTCTGTCCTCCCAGATAACAGTGTCTCACACTCCTTTCACTCCATCAGACAAAGACAACACAGTCGGTTTGCTGTAATTGTACAAAACAAGCGAAATATGGACAGAATAACAGAAGTAATGCAGGAGGAAGTGAGTTTGTATTTGAGGAAACCAAACTCAGCACACTTTCCTATTCCAGAGTGAGAAGGTTTTACTGGATTTCCGTTCGCCCTGATCCAGCGAGATTCCTGAGTTCTTGTCCTCAGAGTAAGTGTACTGTGCTGTGGTGGCCTTCCCAGCGGGGCCTCCTCCTCCTCCTCTGTGATTTGCTCCTTTGGCCTGGTTTTCACACACATTCCTGGACGTGTTACGTGTGCGTCTGATGTTTGTGTATGTCTGTGTGCGGCGAGTGTTTATTGTTAGGGATGGACAGCAGATTTGTCTTTGAAAGTGTCTTCGTCTAATCCAGATTTCACTTCACTTCACTTTACAGCCATTTAGCAGAAGCTTTGATCCCAAGCAATGTGCAAAATGATGGGCTTTCGAAGCGAAACAATAACTAATTTACACAGACTGTTATCAATAACTACATCAGACAGAAGAGCAGGAGAATCAGTGACACACAGTTTTGTTTTTTTTTGTTTTTTAGCATTGCAAGCGCTTAAGCAGGAATGTTGGATATTTCTGAAAAATCAATACAGTGATTTTTCACTTAAAAACATTTTAATTCTGCATTTCTGTGCTTCAAGAAGTGATTGTAATTTCCTGACCTTACGAATCAGAAACGCAATGAAATGTTGTAAGGTCTGTCTCTGGCACACTAGATGAAGCCATTGGCGGCAGTCGACTGCGAGCGCAGCTTCTCTTTGACTTTCAGCTGTGAAGGTTCCGTGGTCTGTTTCAGGTTCCTCCTCTAGACTTGATGGACACGGGGACAGGGCTGAAGTTGCAGACCAGCGCACCTCACCTGGTCAGCCTAGGCAGCGGACGGCTCAGCGTGGCCATCACTCTTCTGCCTCTGAAAGAAGGTCATTGCTTTTGCGTTCTCATTCATCTTCTCCCTCTCACACTGGTAGAAACACTTCTCGTGTAAGTCAGCTTCAGCTAGTGGAGCTGTGTCTTTAGAATTAGACTGCTGATGTTTCCTGTCCTCAAGTGTTCTCACATCACTATAGGATCAAAAATTCTTCTGTTATCTTCTTTGTGCTAAAGGAGTGACACGTATCGGCAGAGAAGATGCTCCTGTGCCGCAGGACATCACCATTGAGGGTCCCGGCATCGAGGCCGAACACTGCAGAATTGAGAACCGAGGTGGCCGCATCACTCTGGACCCCTGCGGACATCAGTGTTGTCTGGACGGAGTCCCTGTCCTGAGACCCACACTGCTCACTCAAGGTAAAGCCTTGTCTGCCAGTGAAAGTCTCACCGGTCTGAACCTGTTGGTGTTTTTCTGCTGTTCTGTGACTCAGCGTTTGAAAATTAAGTGATCCAATGACTTATCCTGACACTGCAGTTAATAATAATTGAACCTTTATTAGTCCCTCAGTGGGGAAATTTTTTCTCTGCATTTAACCCATCCGATCAGCCACTCGGAGCAGTGGGCAGCCACACAGTGCGGCGCCCGGGGGCATGTGGGGTTCAGTGTCTTGCCCAAGGACACTTAGTTGTAGAATAGTCGTAGGGGGGATTCGAACCGGCGACCTTTTGGACACCAGTCCAAGTCCTCTACCACTGTACCACAACTCAGAAGAGCAAACATGCTGGACTGTCCACAAACACACACACACACACACACACACACACACACACACACACACACACAACCACTCTTTCTCTTTGTAAGGACTATTTCTTTTTAAACCTTCTTATATGTAGATTCAGTAAGTGTCTTTGAATCAGTGGAGTGTAGAGGGAGTTGGTGTGTATGTAATCTCGATTCAGTGAAGCTGGACTTTAATGTTTGCTCTGACATCAGAAGTCAAGCTGCACTGTTGACTCGAGTCTTGCTCAAGCGCCGACCGTGATTTCGCTTTCAGCCTGTGAGTTGAACCGTGCGCTCGGCGGATTCTCTCAGGTGACCTGCGGGCGGAGTCTGACTTCAGTCGGTGATTAACATTCTTCACAAGAAATGAATCGTTTGACTTTAAAGTCGTCATTAACTCGGGTAAGTCGCGGTTTTGTGAAGCTTGATTCTCTTCTCTCTCGCGGCTTGGATGGAATTCCTTGAAACTCGAGTTAAACGGGCACGTAAAACTTCTACTCTCTTGCGCTGTGAACCCCTCACTGGCAACCGGCAAGGTTTGTTTTTATGTTATGATCAGAAAGTTTTTATTATTAGTGGGATTTTTTTCTTTCACTGGTAATGAGGCATGAAAGAATCACCATAAGATTGATTCAACACCGTTGGTTTTACTTTGGAGGATACTTCAACTTTTGGACGTCAAGTTCAAGTTCTGAGCATTTGTAATGCACTTTTCACAGTTTTAACTGTCTCAAGGTGCACATGTGAATATAAACAATGATGCATCATTTTAAACATTTAGAATTTACTTTCTGTTTCTCACTTCCCCCTTCTGTCTCTTTTTTTGTTTACATTCAGTTCTATATCCGTTTAATTCGCAGTAGTAACACAACCAGGCAAATATAATTACTTTTTTTTATTATAAATCAAATTAGTAGGAAATAATAACATTTTAAAAGCAATTCTGAAGACTTGTTTCGCATGTTGAATTGTTGTGGTGAACGCTGAGTGTTCTGTGTTCAACATCGAAGAGTTGTGCTGGTCAGAGTGTGAGAAACTTGCTTGCATTAGTTCAAAAGACCATCCAGGAAAATATTTGGGGTTTCATTGATGAGGAGAAGGAGGTCCAGCATTCTTTCCATGAGCTGTTATTCCACTCTCCGTGACTTCAGTTCCGGGCTCCCATCCATCGGTCTTCCCGGTTCTCTGGTTTCAGAGCCTGCAGTAGGGTTATGGACCTCAGAGAGCCGGTGTTTGTCAAATTGGTAAATGATTCTGTGTGTTCCGCAGGTTACACGCTCCGTCTGGGTCATTCCTACATTTTTCGCTTCAACCATCCAGAGGAGGCGAGTCGCTTGAAGAGCATGATGCCCCAGAAGAGTTCCATCTCTCCTCTAATGTACAGCACCGGTAAGACTTAAGCTTCGTCACGTTTAGCTTCACAACAGACAGCGGATTCGTCTGATTGGCTAATGGACATTATTAGATCATCTGGGATTGATTGTAAGTTCAGAGCAGTGGTGATGGCACGCAGCTGGAGCTGCACGGTTCTGTGGAATGTGATCAGTAAACAAACTCGTGATTGATTGATACATGGAGACTTTTCTGTTTCCTGTCTGTTGCTAGACGCCGGGAAAAAACTTTCACACACAAAAGAGCACAAAAGATCACGACTCTTTCTGAGCCGAGCCGTGTGATCATCCTTTCCTTCAAATTTATTTGCCAGTTTCTGCTCCATTTTTTTGCGTCACAAGGAATTTTTGATTTAGTACACTTCCTAAAAACACTTCCTTCAACTTCAGTCAAACTCCGTTTAGCCACTTTAGCAAAAATCCTTGATTCTTGTTCAGACCCGACTTAAACAGCTTGAGATATAAAGTAGTACTAGCGGCCACGCAGACTCTACTGTACCTCCTGTAACACGTGAGGCTTATTAAACATCTAATTTCTCTTTGTGTTTTTTCCTGTAGATCATATAAAGTTCAGCAGTGATTTTGGTCAGTGCTTTGGCAACTCTGGACCCAGAGGAATGCGCTCTGTGTCGGAACTTCGCGATCTGATGGATACGTTACAGAGGAAGAAGCAGGCGCTTGAGAACAGCTTGCGAGCCAATGGAGACTCAAGCCCCTCCTACTTCAGCATGACACAGTCTCCACCCACCACACCAAGTCTTCTGCCTACTGGAACCACCTCCTCCCCATCGCTGTCCTATCAGGATCAAGCACGGCAGTTGAACTGCTCAGAACAAATGGCTCTTTCCGGCAAAGGTCACTCTTTCAGCAGCGTACCACTATCTCCTCGATGTTCTGAACTGCGGGAGGCACCCCAGGTGAGCTACAATCAGTCTCAGAATAGTTTGTTCCACTGTGGAACAGACTGGCGTCGCACTCTGAGTTCATCCAGCAGCGCTCCCACTAAGCCCAGTGGTCCGGCCAGTATGCCGTCCAGCCCTCGCTCCGCCCGCAGATCACAGGCCGCTGACACGAGCCGTAACGAACCTGCTCCACGCCAACGGAAGTATTCTGCTGGTTCACTCACAACCAGTCGCTCTTTACCACGCCTCTACCGCTCTGCTGATGCCCAGCTCACTGTTGCTCCATCACACCCTCGCAGCGATACCCGGCCTTCTCTCCTTAATGGTGTTGTTGGGCCTGGAGACCATAATGGTCATTTAGAAGTGGTCTCCATCTCTCTGTCCAACAAGCGTATTGATGAACCCAACAGTGCTCCACCAGATGTGACCATGACATCAGAAGACACGACCAGTCCACGTCAGGCCAAGAAGGTCAGTCTGACGTCCAGCGGCTCATGCTCAGAGCTGGAGAGACAGGCCTCAAGCCTGGAGGCGGGGTTTGGGGAGAGGAGAGCATCGTTTGGAAAGGCCAGTGTCGGTCCGTTAGGGGTCTTCAGGGAAAGGAAGGGCAGCATCAGCTCTCTCAGTGGAAAAGAAGAGCTGCGGGACTACCACCAACGGCAGAAGGACGAACGACTGCGCGAACAGGAAGTGGAGCGTTTGGTGAGATCATTATTATTATTGTATCGTTGTTTAGGTCACACACTCTGAACGCTGCATGTGTGTAGCTCCTACAATCACTGGATGCGGTGGCTTTCATCTTCCACATTCCTGCTTTCTTTCACGTTGCTGGTGTGGCTGCACGAGTCTTTAAATAGACATTTCCACAGTTTAGAACCACTGTGCTATAGTGGCACTGTGCCCACGCTAACACACTGCTCAAATGACACAGGACGGGTCAGTGTGGCCCCCTGTGCCCACCGCCACCACAAGCCGCCGCCTACTCATCAGCACGCACAGGCCTGTAGTTACGGTGAAAACTCAGTAGCTGCAGGTGCAAAATGAAACCTCTCATTTTTCTTGGCTTGTTTTTTTTCTAAAACACAGTTTTAAGATCTAAAAATGTCGTTTTTTATGCAGTGTTTCTTCATCTTTGCCCTCTGAAAGTGCCTGAACTAAACACCCATGAAGATTTCAAAAGATTTCGAAGGCTAATGTGATGTTTGAGTTCTGTTTTTGTTCAGTTTTTTTGTTCAAAGATTTGTTGTAAACGTCTGGGTTCTTTTTTTGTCAGTTAATTGTTGTGAAGTCGTTCAGAGCATTTAGCTGTGAGGGACATGTTCCTCACTAGACTCACTTGTATATGTTTCCACTGAATGGTCAGAAGACTGACTGTTGGAAACAACCTGTGAGGTGTGAACACTCGTGTTCAGCACTTTATCTAATGCTCGTCACTTCTCTGAGGAATATTGCCTGACCTCTCACCCTCTGGTCATTGTGAATGATCCACACTGACCCAAGGTAGAGCGTGTTTGTTGGATTGAGTTTCAGTAGAGCGGAGATGACGTCTTCATAAGCTGCTAATACCAGAGGGATCTTTCCTTGACAGCCACGGGAGCTTTTCAGATTGTTTTCAGCTTGTCTGTTGTGAGAAACCTGCTCTGGGCTACTGGATGCTCTTCTCTACCGGTGTGATAAGACTAAAAGACACTGAGGCTTTTTCTTCGTGCGTGGGAGGCATTAAGAGTGTCTGCAGTTGAATCAGTGAAGATGGCTTCACGGCTGCAGGTCGTCCCTGCGGCACTCGTCAGTGTTTGTGTTTCTTCTGACCCGCAGGAGCGGCAGCGTCTGGAGACCATCATGCATCTGTGCTCCGGCCTCGCTCGTGCTGAGCAGAACGACACTGGCTCGGCTGTGGCTGACCTGCAGAAGATCAACCAAGAGCTGGAGAAGCTGCAGGTGTCCGACGAGGAGTCCACCTTCTCCACTGGCGTTTCTGATGACCACAGCGACCTTCTGATCCTGGAGCCCACGGCTGGTGTGGGATCCACTCACGACCCACCGACACGGACGAGCAAGGTTGAGCTGAAAATTATCATCATTGTTAAATTAAATATAGCAGCATGTAATCTAAAAATAATATAATTAGTAGATATATAAAACAGTTCAAGTATTCCACAGTGGAAAAAATGTATTAAATAGAAATAATAAATAAAATATACAAAATAAATATTCTTATTGTAGTTATCAGCATAAATTATAAAAAAATTAAAGCTTTGTTCCTCTTTAAAAACTGTAAAGAATACTATACCGTTGTATATAATATAACTGTAATGTATGTATGTACAGTATATGTAAATGTAAGCAACTATAAATGCTGAACTAAAATAAGTTTTAAAAGTATATAACTGATAACTAGTTAAAGTTCTGCGTTTCCTTTGACCTTTGGGATTGTTTCCCACTTTGCCTTGGAATGAGCTTACACACACACCCACACACACACACACACC
>CM051497.1:14093064-14117612 GCA_028031935.1 Paedocypris micromegethes | reverse complement strand
CACACACACACACACACACACAAACAATAACACGCACTCCACCACACATTCTTAATCCAGAAAGGAATGTGCAGGAGTCTTCTCTTGGTCTCTCTCTGTGTCTCTTTTATCTGTGTTTCTCATTCTCTCTGTCTCTCGTTCTCTCTGTGTCGCTCTTTCTCTTTCTCTGTGTGTGTGTTTTGCTCTTGCGCTTTCTCTTTTGCTTTTTCTATGTCTCTTTGTGTGTGTGTGTGTGTCATTCTCTTTCTCTCACTCTCATTGTCTCACAGACTATGTATTTTTTTGTGTCTCACTTTCGGTTTAGATATAGGACAAGCTATAAATTGAGCTATAAATAAGCGTTACGATGTGACCTCAGGCATGCAGTGTAAATTGTGATGAGCAGATGTAAACAGCCACTAAGTTTAAACGTCTCCTTTTGGTTTTGGTTGTTCCCTCTAAACCCATCACCATCTTTAAGTATTTAACTAATACAAGTCTTTCTTTTTCGTTGAGATATTTTTTGATCACAGCTGTTGATGTTGAAAATGCTCTGACATTGAGTATCCTGTCCCATGTTCTGCAGATGACCGAGGTTGTAGCTCAGCTCAATCTGGATGTGAGACGTATTGAAGAAGAGCGAATCCAGGTCCTGAACAACATGGAGGAGTTGGAGCTAAAGATCAAAGACCTGGACAACCAGATGGAGGAGTCCACCAGAGAGGTTTTCTCAAGCATTACCACGTTTCTAGTCTTTATATTTCAGCTTTTAGTCAGTCACTCACATTTAAGCACTTTTGTTGTTTAACCTCGGGATCGAATTCCAGCAGAGACTGATGTGTTCAATCAAAACCATGTAATGGACTGTCATGCGTGTGTGTGTTTGTGTGTGTGTGCGCGCTTCATTTAACTAGCTCTTGCTGCACATGTTGCTGGAACCATCTCTGCTTCATTTCTCAGTAGTTTTATGAGGTTGAGCATATTTGTTTTGAGAGTAGAATTTCCGTATTTTCTCGACTATAAGCCGCACCTGTATGTAAGCCACATCTGCTCTTTTTTCAAAAAATAAAAAATAAAAAAACATAAACATTACCTGAAAGGGAACAAGGGTTTCAGTCAAAACCTGGAGATTTTTGCAAGCCACAGATATGTATGTTTTTGGATTCAATTTTTTTTCTTTATATTTTTTTTTTCCATTTGATCGCGGATTCACGGCTTCGCAGATTTTAATTAGGTATCCATAAGTTATAAAAGAAATATATCAAAATATTCGTGCACGACCGCGAGGTCTGCTGATGTCGCGCGCGTCTGGTAGCGGCTGAAGAAGGCCCTCTGCGGACGCGTCTGGCGCGAAGATGCAAATGTCGGACGTCAGCAATTGTCGGACGTCCCCCCGCGGCCCCAGCGCTCGCGCCTGATATTCCCCCATTCAAACAATTTGAAAATTAATATTTCCGCAGCCACGCGTGCTATGTGTATTATTGATGAATATTTTGTTCCGTTGCTGTACGCATAACAATTTTTCGTTTTAACGTGGTGCAATAATTTTTTTTTTGCTTGCATTCGTTAAATTAATGAATATATGAAATTTTATAGTATTGGTAGCATTATAATTTTTCGTTTTTTACATGGTGCATAAAGCAATAAAACACTGTTTTATTGCTTGACATTTGTTTCGTTGTACTTTATGTATCTGCTTAACAATATTTCGTTTTTTTATGTTATGTCAAGTATGTACACTTACTTGCCATTATTACTAGACATCTGTTTCTGTGATGTTTGTACTGAGATGTTTGTTAACATTACTTTAATAAAGAATACTACGTGGAAAAAATTGTTTTAAAAGTCTGAATAAGTGTCAAATAAATACGTAAATGCGGATTTTCACCTATTGCGGTCGGGCTTGGAACTTATCTACCACGATAAACCAGGGTTCACTGTTTTACTACAGGAACGGAACAATTTTGAATTGTAAATTCTAACTAAATAGATCCTTTCCTAACCTGTATTTTAACACCAAAACTTTGCTGATTAATAAAAAATATATCTGCTTAGAGCGGCCCTAGCGTTGGAAAAAAATCTGCAGAATAGCCGCACCTTTGTATAAGCCGCATGGTACAAAACATATGAAAAAAGTAGCGGCTTATAGTCCGGAAAATACGGTAGTCACTATTTTGGCCACATACGTCATTCAGTGATAAAGATGGTTGATTTAGTATTGTAGTATTGATTATGTGATTTAAGGGACTTGTGCTGTTCTGTAGCTGGATGTGGAGTTGGCTCTTCTGGAAGGGGAACATGAATCCGAGGCGTCTCTCCTTCAGCAGGAGAAGGAAGCTGTAGAACAACTGAATCACACATTGGCTGAGCTGGAAAAGACGAGGCGTGAGGAGAAATCTCAGGTATGAGGTCCACATGACACGTGTTTCTTCAAGATCCGGCTCCTATTCTCGTTTTTAGAGGCGATAACTTCATTTAATTTAATTACGTGGCCGGTTTTGGCTCTTCACGCTTAGCAGCACAGCTGTCGTGCCGTACTTGCTGGACCTTCTTAACACGGTCAGCGTTTCATTAGACCAAAGCATTTGGCTGTGTTGTGTCCATTAGTGGCCCGTCTGTAGCAGGTTTTACTAACTCAGTAACTCGCACTGGCTTTTTTTCTCTTTGTCCATCATAAGTTCATAAGTTAATTCCTATCCATCGTAAGGGAATGTCATAACCAACCTTTGTCTCAGGGCTAACAGTTGGGGTCCAGTGATAGGGAATTGGACTTGTGTCCAAGAGGTTGCAAGTTCAAATCCCACTCCATCTGGTTCTGCAACTAAGTGTCCTTGAGGGAGACTCTGACCCCCACATACCCCACAACGTCATGGCTTAAGTATGTGATGTGAAGTGACACACATGGGAAAAAAGGGTTTGTGTGTGTCACTTCACTCTCGGGGTTTAATGCCGAGCAGTTTTGATACTGCTCCTAGTGGCCATACTGACACACACCCTTTCTTTCTTCTTAACACTGCTCTGCTCTCTCTTACCGTTCTGTCCGTACTAAGGACAAAGCTGAGCTCCACGCGGCGCGGACGCGGTTAAAGCGTCTGGCGCATCTGCTCGCAGAGCAGAAGAATCAGGTGGACTCCTGCCCTGAAGCCCTGAAAGAGCAACTTCAGCTGCAGCTCTGCAGGGTCAGTACTCACACTCTTCATCATAATCGTCCTCATGATCTGCTTCATTCAAGTCGGCTTTACTAACTATATTTACTAACGAATTAAAACCTGGCTCGATTTTCAGGCAGCCCTGAAATATCAGACATCATCAAAATAATCTTGAAAATTCTTATTCTTGAATTCTTGAAATTATCGACTGTTGCTGCTCAGATGTTTTACATGGAAAAAAAAAAAAAACACCCACTCCGACGGATCAGTGATTTGTCTGTTTTTTTGGAGATTGTGTTAAGTCTAAGTGCAACTGCCGTATGTTTTGTCCTTCAGGATGCAGAAACTCTGGAGGTGGAAAGGAAGCGTTTTGAAGATCTGGAGTTTCAAGAGTTGGAAAGAGAGAGCCACCAGGATGAGGAGAAAGAGACTCGGACCCAGCAGATTCTCAGAGAGATTGCGGACATGCAGCGCAGCAGTGTCGTGCGAAAGGTGCTGCACCTATACATCATCCACACAGCCTTGAAACTCAGTTGTGATAAGCACTTCAAAGGATAACTGAACTGACTATTCCCATTAGGAGAAGCTGCTCGTCCTGAAGAAGCAGTCCAGCCAGATTTCCCAACAGGCTCAGAGGGACAAGGAGAACTTTGTGAAGGAAAAGACCAATCTGCAGATGATGTTGCAGCAGGTGTGTGTGTGTGTGTGTGTGTGTGTGTGCGTGTGTGTGTGTGTGTGTGTGTGTGTGTGTGTGAGCGGACCTATGCAGTGCCGTGTTGCTGTGCAGAGAGACATTTCTGGTGGTTTTCAGGAAAAGGAAAATCTTCTCGGCTTGGAGAAAAGATACTCGGACCTGACAGGAGCTCAGGCTTTTCCCACCAGCCCAAACAGCATGAAGGAGGTGAGTCTGACATGGCATGTCAAGTGTCATGGTGATTCTTTCTAATCTAGACAAGGAATTTTCTCTCGTGGGCTACACATGGACCAAGCGGGGCAAAATGAAGAACTCCTCACGCCGTCTTTTTGATTCCTTGTGAAGGAGTTCTGTCGGTCTGATTCTGTTTCTGACTTTTCTTCCCAGTGATTTCCACTGTATTTCAGGAATGTTTGCTCTTGGCTGACGTCTGTCCTCCTCTCAAAACCCTGTCTTCGCTTCCTGCTGATCTCCTGGTGTTTTCCTCTCTTCTTACCTCTATGTGCATCAAGAACGCAGAGGTAATGCAGTGTGCATCACTTCCTAATTGTCTCCCAGCATGCAGCTCTGCCAGTGATAGATTCTGACGCTCCTACTGTGGACCAATGTTTTGGTTCCTTGTTACTTGAGCATGTTTACCATCACTCTTCTTCTGGCTTCACGCTTTCCTCTGGGCCTCTTCCATAGGGGTACGTCACGGTCACTGAGATCAATGAACTTTACTCCCAGTTCTTGGTAGATCCCAGTACCATCCCTGCTACAGGGCCCAGACCCCAGGAGGCCACGCAGGCCCAGAGTGAGGTGTGTCTGTGTGTGATGAGAGTGTGACTTTTTCCTGGACTCTCAGTCAACCTGTTTCACTTCTTCTTTGTCAAAGCTTGTTTCTTCTTCCAGAGCTCTTCCAGCTCCCCGCTCTCCTTCTCCATCTTTCAGTGCATGTTCTCGTCCAAACTCTAAACTTGTCTCTGTTCACTGGCCGGAGGAGATGGTCACCTTCCTCAACCCATCTCCTCCTCCTCTCCCTGCCAAGCAGCAGCGCCGTCGCAGGCAGGTAAACGTGTGTGTGCACCGGCGCCGACCCCAGTAACTGATGTCCTCTGCTTCTCTCAGCACTTCCGCTCTCTGGAGGAACGGAAGCGTCACACTCGGGACCTCGGAGCTCAGCAGAGCGACACTCTCCCTCGGAAGAAGACTTCGTCCAGCCTGACTCCACAGTTCCACTGGGCAACACTTGGCCGTAACACCTCGTCTAAAGTAAGAGGAATCTAAGCGCCGTCGTCACCCATGCGTGTGTGAAGCTGGAGTGAAGTCTTGCTGGTGTGTGTTCAGGCTCATCCGCCTCTCTCTCAGAGCTCCAGCTGTGGCAGTGCCCTCCACCGGCTCCTCTCAAGAGACACTCAGCCACTGCACTCAGGTCGGTCCCGACTACAGTGTTATTCTCATGGATAGGGCTGGGTAATTTGGCCAAAATCTCAATTAATTGATAATATGAACACTAATAAAATATTAATAATTAATAAAATATTGTAGCAGGTAAATATAATAAAACGAGCAAATCTATTCTAAATAAAACAAATATCAATGTTTTTACTCCAACTGAATATAGTCTTGGTGCTCAGTGTCTATGCTCTCCATGCTCAAACTATCGGCGGAATAATGTAACGCAACAGAGCGTAGTGTTTTTTCAAGAGAACGTCACTGAAACAATTGACCTGGAAAAATGTAATCAATTATGAGTTCTGAATATCAATTTTGATTGCTTTTCAATGAATTGCCCAGCCCTACTAATGGTCTAGTTGTCTGGTGTTGACGGGATGGACGCTGCTCCGGTTCTGACTGGTTAATGTGAAGATCCCCGGTGGCATCATCAGATGGGCGTCTGCTTGATCTTATCGCGTTTCCGCTGGTTTGATATGAGAACATCTTCGGAAACCTGATATTGAGAGTTGAGTGCAGAAGTCTGAGCCAGTTTAGCTTTGCTGTCTCTCACTTCTTCACCGTGGCTGGTCTCTGTGAGCGCAGTGAGGGGCCGCAGGAGCCCAGGGTCGCCGAGCTAAGCCATGCTGAGCGCTGTTCAGGTGAACCAGCGCGGGGAGATCTGCGCAGTCATGTTCTGACTCTCGTGTCTTTGACTTCTCAGGACGCAGCGAGCAGAATGTGGAGAACAGAGCGAAGACGAGTCTGAGCGGCCGTGCCTCCTCACGGAACCTTCCCTACCTCGACTCTTTCAGCCTTCAGGACCAAGGTGCTGCTCTCGACACGCTGAGTTTGGACAGCTCGGACAGCATGGACACCAGCATCTCTGCCTGCTCGCCCGACAACATCTCATGGTGAGGGAGTGTGTGTGTGTGCGAGGTTGAGCGTGTCTTTGTGTATCAACCATGTATGCCTCCAGGTATGTGTGCGTATATCCAATTTGTGCGTCTGTGTGTGAGAGACAGTGTGTGTTTGTGTGTATCTATTGCATGTAAGTGTGTGTCAGTTTGTGTATCTTGTAATTGCATTAGAGTGAGGCCGTGTGTGTGTGTGCGCGCGTAAACACTACAAGTTTGGGATCCCATATAGGGCTTTATTTTTCAAAAGATCTGCGTTCAGAGTTGTTGAGGATGGAGCTGTGTTGTGTGTGTGTGTGTGTGTGTGTGTGTGTATTCTGAGTTTTGGGGGGCGAGAGGAGCTGTTTAGACCCCCCTCCTCCGCTCCGGGGCCGATCCGCTCAGATTACAGCAGGAAACAGGGTTTTTCTCTTGAGTTTGAATTGAGCGGGACGCTTTCTGGGGAACAGTCTAGATCTTCTGCAGGAATGACCACGACTCGTCTGCAGCTTCTCCGGTAAGATGCGGGAACCGTGGCAGCGGCTGCTGGAGGGTCTTTCACCTGAGAGTGGTCTGACGCGTGGGTCTTCTTCCGTTTTTGGATATTTACGTCGATCTGCAGAAACACAGTTTACTGCTTTTGGAATTCTGGCTGTGATGTCATTGTAATGTCCGTTGCTCATTGGCCACTTTTTTTATTTCATAAGTCGCTGTGTTTGGTGAGGTTCTGATCTCTTCCATGTGTTCCGTTTGAAGCGTAAATGAAAAGCATCAGCTGCACTTTCAGGCTCTCGCTCCTAATACGATCCAGCACTCAGCGTCTTTATTGGTTCCTTCTGTGTTCTCCAGCTCGACCGTATTCACATTTGGGTTTGGATGTCAGTCCTCTGATGTCACACACACAAACTGATGTTTAACACGTGTCAAGCACATTCTAAGTGTTCGTCGGGTATGCTTTTCAGTGCGAGCACCTCCAACGTGTCAAAGATGGAGGAGATGGAGCGTCTCCTCCGGGAGGCTGAAGTGGAGAAGCACCGGCTCCTGGAGTACAGGGTAATGAAGCATCAACTCCTGCTCTTCCTGCTCCTGAACTGAGTCCAGCGGTGTGTGTCAGGAGCGAGAGATGGAACTGAAGAGCAGGGCTCTAGAGGAGGAGAAGAGGAGGAGAGAGGAGCTGGAGAAACGGCTGCTGGAGGAGACCAGCAGGAGGCAGAAGCTGATCGATCGGGAGGTGAAGCTCCGCGAGAAACAACGTGTGCAGGTGAGTTTGTGCGCGGTTGCGTCTCCGTCCAGCGGCGAGTGACCGTGATGGCGGGCGTGTCTTCAGGCTCGTCCCCTGACGCGGTACTTGCCGGTGCGGAAGGATGACTTTGACCTCCGTGCGCACATCGACTCCGCTGGCCACAACACGGACACCTGTTTCCTTGTGTCCATTACGGAGAAAACCTGCCGCGGATTCCTCATCAAAATGGGCGGCAAGATTAAGACCTGGAAGAAGCGCTGGTTCGTCTTTGACCGCAATCGCCGGACTTTATCCTACTACGCAGGTCTGGAGCTGCTTTGAACCTGGTGCAACTTGTTAAATCCTGGCTATTTACGATTGGTTTTGGTTGCAGATAAACACGAAGCCAAATTAAAAGGGGTGATTTATTTCCAGGCCATAGAGGAAGTGTATTATGATCATCTAAAGAGCGCGCACAAGGTATATACCATTACCTATACTGGTATACTTGTTTGTGTGACTTTATCCTTAAAAATACTGGATTCTATTAATTCACATTTGTAACTGATACAATTGGAAATTATCATTTTTAAAATTTATTTTATTCATTGTTTTTATCAAAGAATCAAGTTCTAACTTTGTTTGTCCTAATTATAGGAGACTGCTGCCCCCTAGGGCACAAACTCTAACATCTCACTATCTCGTTCTCAGAGCCCAACCCCGTCTCTGACCTTCAGTGTGAAGACTCATGACCGCGTGTACTACATGGTGGCTCCTTCTCCAGAGGCGATGAGAATATGGATGGACGTGATTGTCACTGGGGCAGAAGGATACACCCAGTTCATGATATAGAGTGAAAATGTTAATCCTGCGGACCTGGTGTAGTGTTGGATGAAGACTTCTCCGTCATCGTGTTGGAATCCAATAATCGTGGTCTTCCAATAAATGCCTATGCTTCTGAATTATTTCGCTCGTCAGGTCATTCTGAGCAATTCTCAAAATCTGAAACAATATTGGTTCAAATGTATTTCAGCCCTATTTTTAGCCGACTGTTCAGTTTTCTAGAGATTACTCTGGATTTTCTCACGCATGAGCATGTGGTATTTGTTTTTATGTGTTTTATCTGTTGTCATAATTATTACACTTTAAGCAAACATATAAAGTTCCTTTTTTAAACTGTTTTGCAAGGGTTTAAGTCAAATGAATTACTTTTGAATTTACAAAAAATGAATGAATTTTCATTGGTAAGGATTGTTGTAAATTTATATAAACACTGTATGTATATAATTTAACATCCATATTTTATATTTTATTCATACATACAGGTGAATATTATATAATAAAACGATGAAACAAGAGTAATTTGGAAGATGATGGAACTTCAATCATGTCTCTTGGCCCTGATTGAGCAGTGACGTCACTCCAGAAGGTAGTTTTTCCTGTACATGCATGGCATCTGAATTTTTAATAAATCTGTTCAGAGTGATAAAACAATCACAAAAAATAAATTATAATCCACTTGTTGAGCGAGCATTAAATGTTCTTTCTCAACTTCTCCTAATTTGTCCATTGTTTTTTTCTCTTTTCCTGAGTTCAGCTTGCCCCCTTGTGTGTGTGTGTGTGTGTGTGTGTGTGTGTGTGTGTGTGTGTGTATAACGATGTATACATTTTAACATACAGTACAAACTTTATATTTTATTCACACATAAATATTTTCTAAAATTATATTAAATATATCATAGACGAGTTCTCCACGAAACTACCCCACGTATTGATCACAGGACCAATGTCACACTTTATTATGAAAACTGAATTATGCTATGCTGCAACAGGCTTTTTTTTGACATTTTTTATTATAATGTCTATCTTTTAATATATTGTTTCAACAATATATGTATATATAGAAACAATATAAGTATACTGTAAACACACACACACACACACACACACACACACACACACACACACACATTTATGTCTTGATTTTCAGGTTAAAGGCATGTTGAGTGTGCTCACTCCACAGTGTGTATGTGCACTTCACTTGGATGGGTTAAATGCAGAGCACAAATTCAGTGTGGTCCCTAGTGGCCATATTGCCATCACTTCACTTTCCTTCCTTCCTTCATGTCTGTGCAAAAAGACTTTAATGTCCAACAGATCCTCATCTTGACCAGCAGGTGGCACAGTGACTTTTATTTCCCACAGAGTCTCGGTTCGACCAGCAAGGGGCGAAGGAGGGTTTTCGCTCCTCGTGCTGACACGGTTTTGCTTAATTTTTCAACACTTGATGCTTCTGTCTGCGTTCAGCACTAAAGCCAATGCATTTATTCATGGACATAGTGTATTCTTGGTTCCAGGTCAAACTGTCAGCACTATTAATCTTTGTTCTACATTGACTAGCGCTCTAGACTCAAATCACACTACAGAAACTGTGTATGAAATAATTGGGAAAATGTTTAAAAGGCCATTTAAATGTCTTTAGCATATACTGTAGATGTGTGTATTATATATGTATTATATATACAGTGTGTATGTATATACTCTCACCCTTTTTATATACATATAAAGGGTATTCTATTTTCTACGGTTATATATTCAAATACATGAAATTATTATTAACAATATATGCATGTTAAAACATATTTAAAAATGTGTCATGTGTTGGATATGCTTTTTGAAAATATATATCTAAATATATTTAGCAATGTTTCATGTATATGTGGATACATTTCTTATCTTTTCTTTTCTTATCATTTCTTTATCTTTTGTTCATTTTCCATATTTTCTCCTTTTTCTAATTTGTGCACTCAAAAGCTTGAGGGACTCGAATCAACAAATAACCCTTAGACTTAGTTTAGTGCGGCCGCTGGCCTACTTTTTTGATGAACGTGAATTGCCTCCTGCACCGCTTCTCTGCTTCCCTTTTCAACTTCTTTCACATTTTCGTGCATGACTCCTTCAGTAAACACAAACAGGGGTGATAGAGGATATGATACAAATATAAAATCGCTTAGCTGACACACAGACAATTTTTTTTGTCTGAGCACTCATGCCGCCCACCACGTGACATGAAAAAATGCCGCCCCACCACGTTGCTGCCCCGTTTGCCCATGCCTAAAATTGTCATTGGTTATTTGTCATCATCTTCTTCGGCTTTCACTTTGCAGACGAAACAAGACCTGCTGGAACCGAATCAAAAGAAGCATTTGATCAATCAATTCTAGTTTCTTCAGTGCACTGGAATCATTCTGTTTCCTGCTGTTGGAATGACATTTCAAGGACAATAATCAAATTGAAGATTTATATTAAATCAATGTAAATTGAATTATAACTGCAAACTGGTTTCACCAAATTTGTAGACCAAGTGCAACACAGTATACTGTGAATTTTTAAAACACTTCTAATATATCATGTATAATACATTTTTGTATACACATTTTCTCCTCATCTGTTGGTGAAGTGAATTTGACTTGTGCTGAACTGTCAGAACCATGACCTCCGGTGACCTTTGCAGGCCGAGGTCACGTGACTAGAGATCAGGACAGTTAGAGCAACTGCCTTCTCTTCCTTTTCCCGGAGGAACTGCTGAGGTGAAGCTGACGACGCTATTCAGTAAATCTTACCTGCGTGTCTGAACATCCTCGTGTTGTCAGACCAGATCAATTATAAATGTGTAGTTTGTGAAGCAGGTTTATTATTGATGCAGATAATCCAGAACGAGCAGAAGAAACGACAGGCGACTGAGTTTAATTCAGCACCATTCTCAAAAGCCCCGCCTCCTCCTCTCATTGGATGACCTACTGAGGTTTCCATGGAGACCCGTGCAGCAGGGCAAGCGTGTAAAATGAAGGGGTGCAGGTTTTCATTGGCCAAACCTCCAGCGACGTCACTTTGCTAGCACAGATTCATCACCATGCAACTTCTGCTCGAGAGCTGCGTCAGTGTAGAAGAATTGTTGCTTTCACTTCAAGTGAAAAAAATAAAGCCCTCATTTGACCTCACACGTTACGTTATGTTTTACAACGTAACCCCATGCAATGATTAGACAGACGCAGATAGAGAGAGAGAGAGAGAGAGAGAGAGAGAGAGAGAGAGAGAGAGAGAGAGAGAGAGAGAGAGAGAGAGAGTGAGAGAAGGCTGATCTAAAAGCTGTGGAACAGGAAACTCAGGAAGTGAGAGTACAATTCAGATTTAAGCCTTGTTCGGAAGTTTCCCCTGAGATGAAGGGTATAGTTCAGTGACCTCTCCTCTTCTTCTGCTGAATGTCTGAATTATTCAGGCCGCGCTTGTTTTTTGTCTTTGCGCTCTTTTTGTTCAGTCGCTCAACTTTAGGTTTTATATAGCTTTACTTGTTTTCAATGTCGCATTAGAGCTGGACTGTGACCTGTTTCATTTTTAAGCGTCATGGTTCTACAACTTGTGTCAGTTCACTGTGTGTAAGGATGGCCAACTGCAGAGCTGTCTCGATACTGCCCCTAGTGTCTATACTGACACACTCACTCGATTTCATTCTTTCTTTAATCGGTGTCTAATTAAGGCACACAGCCAATCAGCAACGCTCTAACTGTGTCGTGTGACATCAAATAGTTTACATAACATTTGGAATCCTGGTGGAGAGATTGGGTCGCCGACTTCACTCGTGTGTGTCCAGAAACCGCGCAACAGCTCTGAGCTATAGAAACCCTGTTTAATCGTAAAACATTAAGTGATGCTGATCAGTCTGTGTGAGAGTCGTGGAGAAGTCGCAAATAACACGACAAAACAAAAAGGATTTTTTCCAAGCCTAGTTGATGGTTATTGTATATACAATACTGTGTTTAAATGATTGTGTATAGCGGCACATGAATGCCCAACTGAAGCGCTCAGAAATGTCTTTGAAGGTCTATGTGGGTTTCAGCTGCAGAAGAGCCCTGAACATCACGTCCAGCTCCGGGAGTGAGGAGAACATCAGCCATTCCTTCCACTGCAAAGGCTGATGGAGAATCCCCTCGTGTCTCCTGCTCTCCCCCTCACAGCGTCAGGAGAAGTGGGACACACTCACTCTCTCCCACCGTACACACATAGCAGATGAATCACGGCGACCCAATTACAGCCCAGTCATGGCTGCAGCTGGAGCACATCTATAATACACGGTAGGTGCAGGAGGATCTCAGACGTGTGCGCGCTTACGTAAGACTTTACATAAGAGAGTGTTGTTCTTTTTACTGCACCAAATCCCCCTCACACACACATCAGAACAATCAGCATACCATCAGCACAAGCGACAAACACATTTAAACCTGCAAGAGTAAAATATGGTGTGACCACTCAGGGCATTCACACCCCTGCAGTTACAGAGTGTGTGTTTATTATTAAACCAGTAACCATCTACAATATCTAAAATGGAACGTTTAAAGTACAAAGTGAAAACTCTTGCTGACTTGTGACCGCAACACATAAAGTCAACACACACACACACACTCACTCAAACACACTGTCTCAACACACACACGATTCAAAGTTTTAGTTGAGTTATTTAAAAAAAAAAATCAGCAAATTTGATTGAGAAAATTACATTCATTAAGTTTCATATCATTCAAAAAGCTCCAGACCCGGAGAAGTGCTTCAGTCCTTTTAGTACAAATAATTATACTGTGAAAATAAAACATTTTAGCACCATTTTTGCATTTTAGACCGATTGTAGATTCAGAATAATTAAAAACTAAGATTTTCAGCGATGCTCGTCAAAGAAGAGCAGGTTCAGTTATCTAATTCTTCTTACCAACCCTAAACTTTTGAACAAACACACACACACACACACACACACACACACACACACAATTGTATAGAAATATACATAATATAACAATTTGATTGCAAATCTTTAGGTTGAATATATAATCAATTTGGATTAGACAGAAAATGCATTAAAAACAGATTGTAAAAACCCTTGTAGAAGTGAACGCAGCAGAAAACGCGGTGGAAGACGAATCACACAGTGTCCAGCTACATTCAGAGAAGTCCAGCGTGGAGTCAGGGATCTCCAGTGAAGGAGAACTTAGGAGAAAAAAGTCCAGCAGAAAAACCCGTTCCCTGGTGGTGTGCTAGAAGAGCTCAGCCTGGTGTCTCACTTGTCCCTGACATCCAGTGTGTTCAGCTCATCGAGCTCTTCAAGGACTCAGTCCTTAGTAAATCAGGTTCCATCAATCCAGCAGCTGCATCATACAAAGATTTATAAAAGCACTGGCTTTGGGCAAAAGCTCTCTGTGATGGATTCAGCATGGCTCTCTATTTTTTGCTTTGTGATGATGGTGCGCTTTTGTGACCGGCTAAACGTCGCACCGGAACTTTGGAGACGGGGATGCGAGTGCGTGCGTGGGCGTCGGCCTTCTGGGGTGGGGTGTTTGAGCCGTGGCTGAGATTAGAAGAGAGGGCTCCTTGACTGGACGAGTGTGATGGTGGTGTCTGTCTCACACTGATGGGGATCTTAGAATCCCGAGGCAGGCTGGTGCTGCCTTTCATGGAACGAAAGGAGGAATCAGAGGAAGAAGAGCATTTTTGAGGGGGCAAAGTGATTTTAAGAACTGCAGCAGATTTTGTTGGTGAACTCATGTCCTCGTCGGACCCGGTGGCACCAGGGCTGTCTGGATCATAGAGGTCATAGAGTGCATCTCCGGAACAACTGTCTTTCAGCAAGCCGTCTCGATGCAGAAAGCCGCTGTCCTCCTCCTCTGGTCCAGGGGTTGGAGAGTCCCAATACCCTTCATCGCTCGGTGGTGCATCCTGGAGCTCTGTATCCACAGGTAGAGGGGATGGACGAGTGGTTGGCTGCTTTACTGCCATGTTTACCCCACACACAGGGATTCTACTCAAGCCAAGGGTCTTCACTTGAAGGGGTCTTTTTTCAGGTCGGGTTGAAGCATGATGCAAGACAGGCTCTGCGCGTCGCAGGGCTGGAGAATCTTCACCGTTTTGGGGCAACATGTGCCAGAGTCCCTGCATGTCTGCATCATCCACGCCCTCTGGACTGGCCATCTCCTCCCCGCCACCCATGTAGGCAACAACCCCGCTACCCTGAGGCTTCTTGAGAGGCGTTCGCAATCTTTGGTGTGCCGGAAGATAGCAAGCGGAGTGTAAGGATGTAAGACTACTGACCTGAGGAGGAAGAGGAGGCTTGGCAGGAGAGCACCTCTCAGAAAGTGTCCCGGCTCCGCTCAGTCGGCGGCCCATGCAGACACCGCTGTTGCTCGTGGCACTTCCCCCATTCCCAGAATCCTCTTCTGGATCAGCGATGATGTCACCACAGCCCGTTAGAGAATCAAAGCTCTTTAGAGAAGTGACATCGGTGAACATGGAGCACAGGCGATCCACGGATTGCTCTGATGGGGGCTCCACTGGAGGAGTCACAGTGCAAGGTGCAGTGGAGCATAGTCCTGATCCAATGGTTTTGTCATTCTGGCTCTTTTCTATCTGACCTCGGAGAGGAGAAGGCGCTGGAGACTCGTCACTGTCCGTGTGGTGTTGTGAGAGAGGAAACCCCTCGTTACATTCCGCTGTGTTTACATGCTTCAGTGTTGCACTCCATGTCTCAGCCTCTGCTGCGAGAGTAGTTTCCTCAAAAACCTGTGGCAAAGGCTCAAGTGTGAGAGTCATGTCCTTCTCGGTTCTCATCCTTTCAGAGCAGGAAGACGTAAGTTCTCCTTTCACCTCCTTGGCCGCCTCCGAGGAGTCCTCGCGAACCTGAGGTTTTCTCCTCCATCGCATGCTGCTGAACAGCCCCTTAAGTCCCCGTCCGCGGCGGCCTGCAACAGCAGCCCCATCTCCCGCGCGGCTGCTCTTCCTGCGGAGCAACGAGAAGAAGCTGAAAGACTTGGTGATGGAGGTGTGGAGGGGGGCAGCAGACGGGCCATCTGGTGTGCCGGCGTGGAGCAAGTCGCTGCTGGAAGACTCCGCTCTCTTTTGACCGTCCAGCTCAGAGGGCATATTGGTGGTTAAGCCTTCAAGGGTTCTGCTCCTCACAACCTCAAGCATCTTGCTTTCAGCTTTACCAGTTCCTGCTCCTTTGTTCCTGACAGAGAAGATGCTCGGTATGCTGCTGCCAGACTTTCGTCTAGCGAACAGCTTCAGGGCTGCTTTGTTGAGCTTTCCTGCTGGCTGAGGGTCACACGGAGGTGGTTCACAACACTCGGTTTGAACCTCCATCTCTATCCCGTATCTAATCCCACTCTACGCTCCTGTTCTTCTTTCTCGTGTCTCTTACTAACCACTTCACTTCTCTACGCTAATCTTGTGTGTCGGTGTTCGCTCTTGCTCGTCCTCGCTCTCTCTCTCCCTGACTGGTTGCTGCCTGACAGTCTCTATGGTAACTGGGAGGGCTAAGCAGCTTTCGTCAGCTCTGGAGGCGAGCCAGGGAGTTTTTCTCCGCCCCCTCATCCCCCACACTGCTAACATCACGTATTATTCCTCTCCTCTTTCTCTGCTCAGTCCTGATCTCAATCTCACCAACGTCTGGCCTGCACAAACACTGATAACATCAGCGTCGATGCGTCAAGGCATTTTTGTGCCAATGAGTCCTTTTGTTGTGCACAGTTAAGCATGTGATCACAAATGAAAAGTTTCCAGAAGCACTAAAAGCAGTCACGAGTGTGTGTTGGTTGGGGGGGATCGGTGCATAAATCTCTTTCAGATGAAAAGAATCAGAAAAGAAACCAGAGTTGCTGTTAAGTCGGTACACTGGGACTGACCCAAAGATGCTGATTGAAAAGACTTTTAAAGTTTATCTTGTTTCAATCCCCAATAAACAGGGAAAATGGCTGATGAAGTTTTAATGAGATTAGAGTCTCGCACTGGACACATTCTGGACGGTTTGGAGGCTGGGATAATTTTCAGCGCTCCCTCAATAACCCGCTGTCCATCTGCCTCCAGCATATGGAGTTGAGGGTCCTCCAATAACATCCCCCCTGCCCCCAACGCTGCCTCGTCGCAGTTGGTGCAAAACTCTATCACTGACACCTTCACTCCAAAACACAAGGCATCAACCGTTTCACCCAAAGCCGCAGGAGGATGAAGCCCCACACTTAACTACATTTCTTTATTAAAAGCATCTTGTCCTCATTCACTTCTACATGGGACACAGCAGGCAGGTGTCAGAGTCAGACGATGCCGAGACTCAGACTGCACAGTGTTTGTTATTGGTGTGTTGACCAGAATCTTTTATCTTGTTCTGAAAAGCACATGGGTGTGTGCAGGTTCCCAGTTGACATAGACCTCTGCCTTTATAATGGCCATTATTTCCTTTTAAACTAAAGAAACATTATCAGGTGATCTTTGAATAGTGCAGTTTTACTCTTCTCACAGACGGAAATATTTGTTTTTAAGAATCAAAAGCTGTAATTACAGTAGCTTTTTGATCATACCAAGTTAAAAATCCTGTTGACTGATAAGATCTGAATAAGACTATGACCTCCGCTTCTCAGGTTCTAATAGAACAGTGAGGACTGTGTCGGCTGATTTACTCTCTCACCTGAGGAATTCTTCTCACGTTCCATTTTTATTATTGATCCTGCCGTTGTATTGCAGCCCTCTTGAGTGTAGGGTCAAAAATCACTTAAATGACAATTACTTAAGCAAGATGGATGACAGATCAGCTCTTCACCGTCAGTGTGGAGACGACATAAAGACCGACCCCTAAACACACACATTAACCTCTGCCACCTTTCTTACCCAGCGACCAGACCCTATTAATCTTCTCATGGCTCAGAGAAGACCCTCTGCTAGATTCTGCAATTTCTAAAATACAAAACGAAACTGAGTTTTGTAAAGATGAACATGAGAGAAATAAACATTTTAATCAACAAATATATGGTTACATTTACATTGAAATCTTTTATTTATGGTACATATAGTAATGAGCAAAAGTGCAGCACCTTCCTGACGCTTCACAGCACACAAGGGCTTCTTATAACAGAATATACAAAGCTTACATTTTAATTTTCATCCTCAAGCTTTTTAGCAGGTCATTCGAGCCACTCCGAACTCCAGTGTGACTACTGCTGGTTCACTGTTGGAGCCGAAAGTGCCAAGCAGGTCTCCATAGCCGTTCTCTGTGGCACTGCTGCCCTCTACAGTTCGTTTTCCTGCTGCACCGGCTGAAGCTTCCTCACCGAGTACCTCCACATCTTGCTCCTGCTGCACCTCCTTCCAGCTCAGAGCCGGAGCTTCCAGGATTAGTGCCCGGGGCCGGGCTCTGGGCTGCATTCGGAGCTGCAGTGGAGATGTGCTGACACCAAACTTCTGTAGCTTCTGTTGGTAAGAACATGTAAGTAAGGGTGCTTTCATACCAGCCTCATTTAGTTTGGTAGGGTTTAATTGGTTAATTTAGTTTAACTAGGGTTTGTTTAGGCAAGTGTGAATGTAACAATCGCACTCGAGTGCGCACCAAAAGTGGCCAAAATATTCATTCCATATATGAAAACCTGATTCGAAATCAATCAGACCCAACTGCAAAAAATACTGTGCCTTTTTTGACTAATTAAGCTGTGAGCTGTGTTGTGCATTGAGGCAGTGTGTTGTTGGCTGTTAGCACTTTAGCAACATAGTCTGAAGGCACCCACGCTTCACTATATAGTTCGATCACTATAAAGTGATCAATACAAACTATATAATTTACAATTACTAGCACACAATGAGCCAGCGCAGTCGTCCTTCACAACTAAATAGTGGGGCACTTGGTTTTACGATTTACTTTATTTGCTTTACATATTTACTTCTAGGAGTTCCATTGGAATTTTCCCGCATGTTAATTCTGACCAATCGAAAAGCAGTTTAGAAAATCGTTCAATGCCACATCTGGACAATCGAGTGACATGGATGTTGTCACATGACTGCATTTTGGTTAAGTTCAATTTCAGAGCATTTGTAAGGCGCTTTTCACATATTTAACTGTCTCAAATAGGTTAGTTTCGACTGGTTTGGGCCAGAGCAAACAGGACCCAACGTATCATTTGTTGCCCTTGGTCCAGACCAAATGAATCAAATCACAGGTGTGTAAGTTCTTGATCTAATCTCGCAGAATCAGCCACACTGTTCTAATAAAATGTGACTTGATAAACCTGAGCAAACGATACTCACGGTCTTCAGAGACAGCACCATGTTCTCCAGGCCTCTGTTGCCTTCCCTCAGAGTGAGGACATGCTTGAGAACAGACTGGCGGGGATGCAGTGAGCGGTCGTACTGATGGTACAAATTTCTCCAGAACCTGAAACACAAACCAGGTACTGCTGAAAACCCTCTAGTGGGCTAATAAAGTCACAACAGAGGTGTGCGATGTCTACTTGAAGGAGTGCGCTTGGGTGGATGGTTCTAGAAGAGGCTGGGATTGGGCCGAGTCTGCGCTGTACAACGGATTTAGGTAGTTTTGCTTTTCACTCAGCAGGTGAGCCCACAGAGAAAATGTTCTCTCCTTCAACCTGTAATCACACATAGTTGTCTCAGGGCAGCACGGGAGCAGAATCGGGTAAGTATATCTGCTACTCACTGAAGATCTTCTCTTTGTCGTTGGCTGTTGCCCAGGAAGTTGCCAAACTGGCAGGAGTGAACATGCTCGTGAATCTGAATGAGGAACCACTCGCTGAACTCGAAGGCCTGAGGAAACTGCTCCGTCAGCTGCCACACACACTCCAGGAACTGTGTGAAGATGGGCGACACCTCTTTGGGATCCCCGTCCAGCTGGTCACACCTGCGGGGCAAAGGTCATGACGGTCAGTCTGACTGCACAGAGAAGACGCGTTCAGACACTCACCTGTCTGCAAACTTGTGGCCGAAAGAAATCCAGTCTTTCTCAATTAGAACCTGGCAACAAGAGAATGGGATGTACAAATATTTATTCTTAACATTTCTACCACTGCAAAGATTTTTATTCGTACCATGAAACCTTTGATGGTGCGATAGTATGGATCCATCAGGAGCGATCCCAGAGAGCAGACCTGAGCTGTCCGATCCCATCCATCCGAGCAGTGCACGAGAACACTGGCTCCCTCCACAGTCACCGCCTAAATCACACCAGCACCCGTGACAATGAGATGAAAAGAGCTGCGGGAACCAGTCTCACCTTGGAGAGGAAGATGGCTGCATCTATAATGGCTTTAATGTGACGCAACCATGAGCTGTTTTCTAGGCCGAGCAGATAATCGCTCATGGAGAGGGAGCGCGTGCCGACCACTGTGAGAGACGGACAGGCCAAACTTTACGCTGACCCTAACTCAGAAAACACTGAAGAGGAAGGGGTGTGTGCTCACCTTCTAAAAGCTTCTGCAAACTTCCTCTCATCACATGGATGTTCTCAATGCCCACAAACTTGAAGCGGATATTAGCGTAGTTGTCCTCGTTCTCGTAGCCTTTCCCCGCAGCGCGATTAGCCATTGCGTTCAGCTACAGACAGGACTGTGGTGAGCACATGCGCCGCCGCTCAAGAGCGAGTGCTACCGTACCTTAGGCCTCGTGTCCATCACGTAGATGCAGCGGTTGTTGTGATTGGCTCTGCTGATGGCCTGAAGCATGTGCTCGTCCTCCAGGCATCGAGCGCTGAAGCCGGACAGCGGCTGACTGCAGCGACACACGGCCGCCTGAAACCGAGTCAAACAGCAGAGAATGGTGGAAACCAGATAACGATGAACGACAGCCCCGCTTCTGGAACAACCAGGACAACCTATTACCTTCCTCTCCTGGTAGAAGTAGGTCAGAACAGGAAAACGACCTTTGCTCCGGAACTTGGAGCTTCCGACTATGATGGGTTTGCTGGCCGTGACGGGCACGTACAGGTCTCTGGGATACGTCTCACACACCTGAACAGCCATATATTTACACGCTGCCCAGCACCGCTACGACAAGCACTACTACCATTCACAAACTATTACAGCAGAACAACGAACATGTCCAGTTGCAAAAGACCAAAACAATTCTTGATTTTACTTGACATCTAAATGATGATGAATATGTTTAGAGCGCAGACCTTGTATTCTCTGTTCACGTCGGTCAGCTGCCACTGGTCACATGGTACACCCATACGCTCAAACTCAGCGGCAAGGTCGATGAGCTGCCAGCCGTCCTCCCGCTGCTGCTCGCTCTGCTTCGGGTTGTAGGAGAAGGCGTACAGCTCCGGGAACGACACTGTCCGGACGGAGACCACAGTGGTCAGCGGCTGGGAGTGAGCAGAGAAAGAGATTCTCCTTACCAGGTCTCAGCAGCCGCAGCAGAGAGCTGTAGATGTCGTGGCAGTCGCGCTCCCGTGCAAACACAAAGTGGACCACCCGGAAGTTTCTGCACTGAATGAGAAGCGGGCAGCCGCTGGTGGTGAGCGAGAGCTTCTCCACAGAGGCAATGTGATGATGCAGAATCTGAGGGCGAGGAGGAATGTGGAGGATTTAAACCGGGCCTAAACACAACTGCATTCAGTGAACGTTCTACATTTTTCTTCACCTTCCTCCTTCCACCTTTTGGTTTCTCCATCTTTAAGACAACGTCACTACTGTAAGGACAATTCTTAAAGAAAACTCTGCAGTAAAATCTGTGATTTATGTGCAGATCTCTGCTTTTCTAGCTAGATTTACAGACTGTCGTTAGTAAACTGAAGAGTGATATAAACGAGGGGAGAGAAGCATGTCTCACCCAGATCTCCTGTGCCGGGTGGTTTTCCGCAAAGATGAGGTGCGTGGCGGTCAGGTACAGGGTTCCGGCCGTGGCCTTGTTGCTGATGCGATCTAGCAGCTTCACCTGCTCCACCTGGAACACACACACACACACACACACACACACACACACACATCTGAAAATCTATTGACGCCGGAGCTACTCCATACTGATCAATGTCTGTACCGACGCCAGGCCGCGTGACATAAAAGCAAGACAATAAGAAAATTTAGGAAGACAAAAAAAGAAACGAGGTGCAGGAGAGACTACTAGACGAAAAAAAGCGACCGGAGTAAAAAGAGACCGGTAATGAGCGGCAACAGCACCGCGCTCGCCCTCTCCCTCGCCTCACCTTCGGGGTGCGGATGTGCTCCATGAAGCCGCGGGTTTTATGTGTCGTGGATGATGTAAAAATTAATTCCGTTTACCGTCGGATCAAAACATCGTCCCGCTGTTAGAGACTGATCGCACCTACTGAGCCCGACCCGAGACTTCCGGCTTGGGGCGCGTACGCATGAACAACACACTGGTGCATTGTGGGAAATTAGTTTTACGTTTATCGGTGAAAAATAAATGATTGGCCGTCTTAAAAATGAACTTTGATCGTAATTAAAAACAGCAATAAAATGTGTAAACAGTTCTTTTTGTATTGAACTTTGTTAAACTTGTTGAAAAATAGATTATGTTTTATTTTTATCAAAATTGTCAAAAAAAAAAAAAATTTTAAAAATTGTCAAAATTGTTTCACAACGTTCATACGCGCGCGCGCGTGTGTGTGTGTGTGTAATTAAATATTTCACTTGTGTTTTTAGTAATTAAGTGTTGCTTTTTTCCTTTTAGAAGCGTAATTTCAAAGTTCTGTTCGTCCAATACGTATACATCCAGTCGTGACAGTTCGTATTTGTCATTTCAGTTGAAGGATTATGTCTGTCTTTACAATTAACTGTACCACTGTTTCGCTGCACTTTACAGGAATGTAAAGGATCGAGCCCTCGCGTAGACATTGTGCGGCCAGTAGGTGGCGATCACAATTCAAACACGCCATTAAAAAATACCCATACGAAATATCGCAGAAGAAGAGACAGTGCGCGGAGAAGCGCAGCTACGGCGGTTGTTCGTTTAGAAATACCCCTACTTGCTTATATTTCGTCAGTATTAAGCAACCGAAAACACAGAAATTAGATCATTTCGAGAGAAGCGAAACATTTTAGTGGTATATAGCAGTAGTGGTGTCTGAATCGTATGCCTTAAGCAGCGTGTGGAAGGGCCTCCACGAGGTCGCTGTTGCTCGGTTCTTCCCGCCAGGTCTGCACGCGCTTATTCACAATGTCCGGCTTCAGCTTCGGCTCCACAAACACCGGCAGCGGCTTCACCTTCGGATCCAGGTATGACGGCTCAGGTCCTAGACTATGTTGTGCCGTGAATGTGTAGAAAAACAAACGGTCACGTTTTCTCTAGTGTAAAGACTTGAGAAAGGGTTTGTACGCAGCCCGTACTTTAACAAGATTGACAGATCGGGTGTGTTGTGTTGCAGTCCCGCCCCCGCCGGTTCCAGTGGATTCGCTCTCGGTTCTTTCGGCGCAGGCACTTCCACTCCAGCAGCCCCCAGCACAACCGCTCCCGCCGCGCTCGGCTTCAGCTCCAGTTTGTTTGCACAAAAACCGACGACTGGGTTCGGCTTCAGTTCTCCCGCCGCTGGTCAGTAGTAGCAGCAGCACAATATTTCAGAATTTATTTCCGTTAGACTGGTCGGTGGAAGACTTTAATAGATTTTTGTGTTTTTACCAGACGTGTTGTTACTGGATGTGCTCAGTTTTTCACATGGGGCTTTATGTTTGGTCCTCACAGGAAGTGTTACTACCACTGCATCGTCCGGTTTCAGTCTGGGCTTTGGAAAGCCTGCAGCCTCCGCAACCCCCTTCTCTCTGACCACCACAACCTCTGCAACCCCAGGCCTCGGGCTGGGCTCTGTGCTGACCTCAGCAGTGCCTCAGACTGGATCTACAGGCTTCTCACTCAACCTGGGTGGAACTGCCACCTCCACCTCTGCTCCGGCTCCAGGGTTTTCCTTTGGGACGAGTCTATTTTCCAGTGGTGCCTCCACAGGTCAGTGCGAAGGGTAACTGTTGTTGGTACAGTACATCTTTTCTCATCCAGATGCAACGAAATTACATTTAGAGTTTCTTGTAAGTTCTGTTTTAACACAATACTGTACAATCAGGCCAAATAAAGTACTAGCTATTTTTATTTTGGTACTTGAAGGGGGGGTGGTTGGATGTAGCATGTTAAGTATGTTGTTGTTGTGTCTTTGCTTCTTGTTTTTTGGTGGTTGGCATAAACATATTTTTTAAATAGAGTGTGGATCAACTGGGCAGTCTTCTCTACCTTCTTTTAATTCTATTGACATTTCCACAAATTATTTTTGTTACTTTCGCCGTTTCCCTCAAATAGCTCATAACTACTTTTTCTTTTTTCCTCTTTGTTGTGTCCCAGGGTTGGGTCAGTCATCATTAGGCGGAGGACTGAACCTGGGTGGTCTAGGCTCCACCTCCACAGCTTCCACCACTCCTGCCCCCAGTCTCGGTCTTGGTGGAGTGGACTTCAGTACCTCCTCTGAGAAGAACAATGACAAGTCTTCTGGCATCAGACCGGAGTAAGAAACCCCGCCTTCACTCGTCACGCCATCACAGTGTATCTGTTCTTAACCAGTTGTGCTGACACATACAAACAGAGACAGCAAAGCTCTCAAAGATGAAAACCTACCTGGTCCGATCTGTCAGGATGTGGAGAACTTTCAGTAAGTCTGCTGTGTTTGTTGAGGCATGAGGCTGGCTGCTGGACTCCTTTCTAATCCGTTCACAGGAAGTTTGTCAAAGAACAGAAGCAAGTGCAAGAAGAGATCAGTAGGATGTCTTCCAAGTCCATTTTAAAAGTGCAGGATGACATCAAGACGCTCCGACAACTCCTGTCTGTCTGTGCCAGTGGCCTGCAGAGGAATTCTCTCTCTATTGATAAGCTGAAGATCGAAAGCTCTCAGGTGTGGCAGTCAGTGGGTTGTTATGTGCATTTTCAGCGTTTTAAATGGCCGTGCCTATGTCCACAGGAACTGAAGAGCGCTGACATTGCTCTCCGCACCCAGAAGACGCCTCCTGGACTCCAACACGAGAACACGGCTCCTTCTGAGTGAGTGTCCGATGTGTGTCTGTTGATGTTCTCTTTAAGGGTGCTTTCACGCCTGCCTTTTTTTAGTTCGATTGAAACGCACCAGAGTTCATTTCCCTGTTTGGTACAGTTTGTTTGGGCAGGTGTGAAAGCTCTGATCCGCACCAAAAGCGGACCAAACAAGCGTATCAAAAAAAAAAGCAGGCCTCTGTACGCTTCCAAACGAACTCTGGTATGGTTTGCTTGTGGTGTGAAAACGGTCCGAACTTGAAATGTACCAAATGAAAAAACAACAGCGCATTTTGACTAAAAGCCTTTGCCGAGTGCAGCATTAAAATGTTTTTTTTTTTTTTTTTTTTTTTTTT
>CM051497.1:14068935-14093045 GCA_028031935.1 Paedocypris micromegethes | reverse complement strand
TTTAAATATATACCACTTCCGCACTACGTACACTCGAAATATAAATGTGTGTACATAATAAATGTTTGTCTCAAGCGATCAATACAAACTATATAGGATAGTTCTATAGTTTTATATAGGCACAAAGCCAGCGCAGTCGTCTCTCCAGTCTAAATAACAGCATGTTGTCTATTTGCTTTATTTATGGAATTTACCCGCGATTCTAATGAATTGAAAAGCAGTTTAGAAAATATTAATAGGACTCATCTGGCCAATGACTGACGTGGATGTTGTCACATGACTGAATTTTGGTTTGGTTTGGATGAGAGCAAAAAGTGTGGAGTGAATGGGGACTAAAATGCCAGGGGAGTGCAACAATGTATTATTTATTGCCCTTGGTTCGGACGAAATGAACCGAACTGCAGCTAGTGCATTTCTGCCGTCATTAGACGCGTGTACAATTCTGCTCTCACTGTAAATGTTTTTAATAACGGACATGCCTGCTGTTATTGGTACAGAAGAACAGGTGTGACTTCAAGACGTTGAATGTTGGGAACCGAAGCGTTAAGGTGCTGTGCTGTGATTGGTTGTTGCAGTTACTTCCGTGCCCTGGTAGAGATGTTTGAGGTGCAGCTACAGCAATATCGTCAGCAGATTGAAGAGCTGGAGAATCACCTGACCACACAGAGCAGTGGAGCGCACATCACACCTCAAGGTCCCAAGCCTTCACCGCTCCAGTCTGTCTTCTGTCTCACCATCCTCATCTCTCCTGTAGATTTGTCTCTGGCCATGCAGAAGCTTTACCAGACCTTCGTGGCTCTTGCAGCACAGCTGCAGGGTGTGCATGAAAACGTGAAGGTACATTTGACTCGGAGATCTGGTGTTTCTGACTTGTCACGAGCGGACTTAACGCTGACTTGTTTGCTGTTGCAGACTCTGAAACATCAGTACCTGAGCTACAGGCGGACCTTCCTCGATGACTCCACTGACGTCTTCCAATCCAAACGTGCCTCTGGCAGGAAGTGGCACAGCTCAACACGTGTTACAACTGGCCCCGCCCCCTTTGGCACCATCCCCAACGCAGCGGCTGTTGCCATGGCTGCCACTCTGTCCCAGCAGCAGCAGCCGGCTCCAGGTCTGACCGCATTCAAGTTTTAGACCTCTTCACCTTGCGCTGCTTCGGGATAGCTCTAAGTGTTTAAGCTGTGAGCAGCACGTCTCGTTTTTGCTTCGTTTTGCTTAATTAGGAGAATTCTACAAGAAAAAGGGTTTATAAGGTTCCCAGATCAGCCAATCACATTGCAGGCTCGTGTATTTCCTTCTCCTGGTGCTGGCAACTGGTCCGTGAACAGTGTGGTTTGAGATCTGCCGGTGATAGATGTATGGGAAGGTCCAACTGACCAATCAGAATTCAGGGTGGTTTTATCACATGAAAATAGTGTTTTATGTTGATCTGACAGGAAGTTGGAAGATTTGATTGATGCTGAGGTGGAATGGTCCATGTTTCACTGTAACTGCCGTTGTTGGTTTTATTTGCTCTTATGCGCACACTCACACCAGTTGTCTTTAAATGTATATATAGTGCGTGTGTACACACACGCGTACACATATTTAATATATTTAACTTATTCAGTCAGTGTTCTACTGGATTTCTCTGTAATTCTGATATAGAAGCTTCTTTTTGACTTCAAGGTTTGTTCAATGATAATATACTACTTTTGTAATCATGGCTGCGATGGTAATTTACATAGAGACTGTTGCCATAACTGTTGTTCTCAGTATGACAGAATATCACAGACTTACGAAGGGCTTCTCTCCATCGGCTCAAGCACGCCTGTGTTGTTTGCTTGTGTTTTGACACTAATAGTTCTGATGGAGAAAGTCCGAGCTGCTTTAGACTGTTAATAACACTGTGTGTGTGTGACTTTGACATTGGCTTTGACTTCACACACAGGCACTGCTGTCTGGGTCTGTTGTGCCAAACTTTTCAGCTGAATAGTGCAGTTTTTCAATTGTGCTCATGTGATTGGTACAGAGCTGCTGCTTCCTGTTCCTGTAGGTCTCAGGCTCCTCCTCCTCTCACTTCTTTAGACCGGCTTGTGTGTCTCTGCTGTGCCTTTGACTTTGGCCTTTAGTTTCATGTGTTTGACGCTCTTGTTCATGCTTAATGTAACTAATAATTGACAATAAATTCAATTTTTTAAAAGAAAAGCCCTTGTCTTTGTTTCTTTTTGACTGATTAGTTGTTGATTTGAGTAAATTGGATGTAAATATAAAGATCATGAGATGCAAATTCAGCACCTCTGCAAACTAATCACAAAAGTAGTAAATGTAATGAAACCAATCAAAGCAGCTAAAAGGAAACGAGACATGCTTTAGTGAAAGTTCCACAGGTAAGTGAGTGTCAGTCAATACCTGCAGCTCAGTCCTTGTGTATGCGTGTGTGTTTGTAATTGTTGACTTCCATGTGAGCTCTGCCCTCTCTCTGTCTCAGGGCCTCAAGGCTCCAGCTTCGGCCCAACATTCTCTGGTATCGGGACCAACATGGGGTCATCCGGCCTCGGAGGTACTTCCTGTTACACGTGTGTGTGTGTGTGTGTTTGTTTGGTTCACTCAGAACCTGTGACGGTTACATCGACACATGAATGAAAGCAGTATCCCTTATTAAAGTGGATAATTAGGATGTTTCGTCTTGTGCTCATGATTAAACACTTCTTGCTCTGATCATGGTCATCTATGTTCTGCAGCTTTCGCAGGGGGCTCTGGGTTCGGGGGGCTCACATCCTTTGGCTTCTCGTCCAGCAAGCCGTCTGGAGGAAGCTTGAGCGCAGGTGTGTTCTTTTCAATGACACGCTTTTTTTCTTCTTCATGTTTTAAATACCACAAGGACAAATAAAGTGGATTTAATTTGAACCAGTCTTTTGCTCCTCAGGGTTTGGGACATCCAACACCTCTGGCTTCAACTTCAGTAATCCTGGCATCAATGCGTCAGCCGGTTTGACTTTTGGTGTGTCAAACACACAGGCCCCAGGTTTTGGGGCAGGTGGGCCGCTCTTGCAGCTCAAGAAGCCTCCTGCTGGAAACAAGAGGGGAAAGAGATGAGGAGGAAAGGGAAATGTCTCAGAGCTTTATTTTCATATGTCTGTACATAAATCTGATTGTTCTGTAGTTATTTCACCCTGATCAGTCGATTCCGTTCTGATGAGTCTACCTTATTACTGTTTGTTTCATTGACTTCTGTTCACTCATTGAAATATTTCTAAATTTTGTGTAAACTGATATTTTTGAAGAAGTGTTCATTAAATGAATTGAAAATTATGTTTTCACTTTATTTTAGTTTTTTTGACAGAAGCTTGAAATTACATGTTTTGTTTGGTCTGCAACCTGAAGTAAAGAAATCATTTAAATGAAGATTCTACAACAAATGTTCTTATTGTGCTCGATCTCTGTTGCGCACTGTCCACTCCTGGCATATAGAACTTGTTTGTACTGATTGAATATTTCGCTGCTCTGTTGATTATAAAGAATCGGTTTTATATTTTCATTCGTTCCCGGCTGACGCGTCTGCGTCTCAGCCATTCCGTCAGTTCTGACGTCACCTAACACCCCAAGATTTATGGCACTTTTTTTCGCCCTGTAAAATTAGAGGCGGTCCAATGGGAGGGGTTATAAAGAGTGTGTGGGCGGGGTTCAAGAATACGGCTTCTCTTTCACTCTCGTAGCGGGGCGGAAGAATATGGCGCCGTCGTGCGTTCTCCGGTGCTGTCAGAAGGCGCTGGCCTGGGTCCCCGTGCTGTTTATCGCCCTGGTGGTCTGCTGGTCGTATTACGCGTACGTGGTGGAGCTGTGTGTTCGTAAGTGACCGGGTCCGCGAAAATTAGCTACTAATTAGCTGATGCACTTCATCTCTACCGGACCGTGCATCGAACCAGACCCACAGAAAAAGCAGAACCTGTTCTTTATGTCGCTATAAGTGTCGGTGCCGGTGTCGGGGGGTGTCTTTTATAACTCAAATCCAAGCATTACAAAAATATGCATCTTTTATGGCTGATTTGTTCAGACTAAATAAGAAGGAAGTATTTCCTCTCTGTGTGTTTACATTTACACATGTGTAAATACTGCTTAGCAAACAGTGTCTTGCTGACATTAAATATCATTACTCATGTTTTCTGTGAAAGAGCATGAATTTCTAATGTGACTTTGTGGAACATTTCACCAAATTCGATTCTTTTGTCTTTTCTATGTGCAGTCACTATTTCCAGCGCTGGAGAAAAGAGTAAGTTGCATCGTACTAGAGATTAGAGAGTGTTTTAGCTTTATTAGAGAGTTCTCTCTCTGTGTCTCTGTCTGTCTGTCTGTCTGTCTGTCTGTCTGCTCTCTCTCTCTCTCTCTCTCTCACACACACACACACACACACACACTGTGCAGCAGTAAGTGATTTACACCGAGCCATCTCTCTCTCCACAGTCCTCTATCTGCTGGTTTTCCATCTGTTCTTCATCATGTTCGTGTGGTCTTATTGGAAAACTATCTTTACCCGCCCAGCAAACCCATCCAGACAGGTGCAGAGCCCAGATCCGGCAGGGGTCCACAACTCAGGGTAACTGTTCTCCCGCCTCTCAGTTCTGTCTCCCTAAAGCAGAGCAGGAGCTGTACGACACAGAGCGACGCCCAGAGACGCAGCAGGAGATCCTGAAGCGAGCGGCCAGTGGTCTGCCTCTCTACACACGCACCGGGGCCGGCGGTGAGGCGCCCGTCTGTCTGCTTTCTTGTCTGTCTGTCTGCGGTGATGACTCCGTGTTATGTTTCGCAGCAATTCGTTACTGTGACCGCTGTCAGCTCCTCAAGCCGGACCGTTGCCACCACTGCTCCGCCTGTGACATGTAAGACGCCGCCCCCTTGTCTCAACGCTTCCTGTCACTCACTGCCACTTCCTCTGTTTAGGTGTGTGCTGAAGATGGACCATCACTGTCCGTGGTGAGTGACTGTGTGTGTGTGTGTGTGTGTGTGTCTCATAATTGTTTTTGGTCTCCTCAGGGTTAATAACTGTGTTGGTTTCTCTAACTACAAGTTCTTCCTGCTGTTCCTGAGCTACTCGCTGCTGTACTGTCTGTTCATCGCCGCCTCTGTGCTGCAGTACTTCATACAATTCTGGACCGTAAGTGAAGTGAACTGTTCCCCCACACTGCATCTGTTTCTGTCTCTCTCTCTCTGTCTGCCGGCCTCTCTTTCTCTCTCTCTCTCTATGTCTGTATCTCTCTACATATATGTCTGTCTCTTTCTCTTTCTCTGCCTGCACTGTCCGGGTCTAACTATCCATCTCTGTTTCACTAAGCTTTGCCGGAGGAAATTGGCAGAAAACTGTCCAAAGGTAATCGCTCTCGTGACCGTATTGTTCTGGAAGAAGTTTCGAATGTCCCAGTGACCAAAAGACCTGCTCCTGTCTCACAGCCTTGATCGGTCTCATTCTGTCTCCCTGTGTCTTTCGCAGAGTAACCCGGAACAGTCTTCTGCCAAGTTCCATGTCTTGTTTCTGTTTTTTGTGGCTGCCATGTTCTGCATCAGCATTCTGTCTCTCTTCACGTACCACCTTTGGCTCGTGGGAAAGAACCGGTCCACTATCGGTAACCCTCTCAGCTCATGTCATGATGACTCTCGCGGTGTGTGACGATCTCACGATTCTTCACAGAAGCGTTCCGTGCGCCGGTCTTCAGCAATGGTCCGGATAAGAACGGCTTTTCTTTGGGCTTAAGCAAAAACATGGCTCAGGTGTTTGGAGAGCAGAAGCGGTGGTGGCTGATTCCTGTATTCACCAGGTGAATGTAAGCAAAGTGTCCATCTGCGCGTGAGTGTGTTCTGACCCGCGTGTCTCTGGCAGTCAGGGAGACGGTCTGTCCTTTCCCACACGACTCGTACCAGTGGTTCCGGAGCAGCTGGAGAAAGGGTGAGGCGCATTTTTTCTCTCTCCACTGGGGGGAGGTGTTTAGCCTCAGTGTGGTTTTCCTGTGCAGGGCCGAGCAGAGTGGATCCCTGAACCAGCAGAACCATGAGCACGAGCAGAGACTAACTGGTAAGACCCTGCTCTGTGTTCCCCAGCCACACCCTTACTAACCATGTTCCTTCTCCAGATGACAGTGAGACTGTCAGCATCTGCATGGAAAGCGGGACATAGGTGAGTTACCTTCAGCTACCTGTCTGTCTGAACCAGGCAAAGAGTGAGACAGTCTTGCGCCTTTAAAGTCTTAACCACAAGCTTCCTCTTCACTCAGCATTCTCCAACTGCTGGCCGTGTTTCTCTGGCGTGTTCCTCAGACTTCAGGCCGCGGTTCTCCGGCGTGTTCCTCGGACTGCAGGCTGTGTTCCCTTAAACACGTGTCGAGCTGTGAAAATGTGTAAGCGTGAGCTGCTCCAGGTTATGTGTTAACACACTATGTTCTTGTGCCACATAAAGTCATGCGCTTCAGTGGAGCGTGACCGGTCGGAACAAGCCGTGACCCAGAAGTTCTGCTCCAGAAGCGCGAGGATGTCTGATGAGCTGAGATGAACGGGAAATAATTTGACTGTTAGAGGCACTTCCTCTGAAGCCATAAATATGAGATTATTTGTCATCTGATTATTTCTTAATAACATTTTTCTGTTTAATAACTGTGAGTTGCTAAATAATCTAGGCTGAAGTCTGACAATAAATGTCTTTTATACAATATAAAATTGTGTTTCAGTGTGTGTGCGTGCGTGCGCGAGCGAGAGAGACTGACCACTGCTCCAGAGTGTGTGTGTTGTTTGTGGTTCCTAAGACCGAGTGTAAGGACTGTGTGTGAATGTGGGTGTGGTTCGTGAGACAGTGAGTGTGTTTGTGTGTAAGGAGTGTGTGTGAATGTGTGTTCAAGGGCTGTTTTACCCTGAACTTTGACTTTCTGAGGCCGTTCAACTCTGTGTTAAACTGTGAATCACTCTTTCACACATTCCTGTGTGTCGACTGAACTGAATTTGCAGTTCAATGATCTTTGTAGTGGCATTGCTCAGTCTCTTCTAATGTCAAGTTTGAACTTTGAACTACTTTACAATTACTTATAATGTAACCAACACAGTTCCTGTTTATAGACCACCAACCCCCGCCTCTCTGGACCCTTTGTTTTTGTCTGATTGCGCAGTCGCAGTTCAGCCGAGCAGGGCGTGAGCTCTGATTGGTCCGTGGCCATCTGAACTCCGCTGAGATTCTTGAATTGCTCACACACGGAGAAGAGAAGTGCGAGTTTTGTGCGGCTGTACTTATGTGAACAAGCCGATCCGGCGCTGCTCAGGGGTTCTGAGGGAGAGACACTGGTTCTAGAGATGGACGTCTCAAATCAAACTCTCTTTGACGTGAGGTGCAGACACGAGCCTCCGTTTGCAATAGACGTCATCGCGCGTGAGTAACTTTCTCTCAAACTCGCGGGTTATTCACTTCTTTTCTTGTTTTAACACCGTTTGTGAACGTCACCGTTGTGTGGTCGTTGACCAAATCTGCAGTTATATTATTCCATATAATGATACAATATATTATTACACTGATGCCGTTTACTTCTACACTTAAATGTCAACATGTAGAAATAAATTGGAATTACTATGGGAAAATGTGAATAGTAGTAAAGACAATTAATTAGAAGTTCTCTCAGTCTGTCTGTCTGTCTGTCTGTCTGTCTGTCTCCCTCTTCAGAGCTGGACGTCTTCGGGGTTCTGCTGTACGCTGTCCTCACACTGATGGCTGTCGTGTCCATGCTGGTGTTTCTGGAGGAATGTCTTTACATATATAAAAAAGTTCCCCCGAACAAGAAAAGCGTGATAATCTGGGTGACTGGAGCGGCACCGGTGAGCTTTTCAACTCTCAGTCATTCAGCTCGGCTTGTGTAAATTCACTGAATGTTTTATCTTCTGCAGGTCATTGCCTCCATGTCTTGTTTAGGCATGTGGGTTCCAAGGGCCACGATGTTCACAGATATGACATCAGCCACGTGAGTTCAGCATGTGTCTGCTCCTCTTATCGCACTAATGTGACGACGTCTTCGTTGGCAGGTACTTTGCTGTTGTCATCTTTAAGTTCCTGATCTTGATGATTGAAGAGGCCGGAGGGGACGGCGTTCTCCTGAAGCGCTCCCAGAACCGAGCGTTCAAGATCAGCACAGGGCCGTGCTGCTGCTGCTGCCCGTGTCTGCCCAGCGTCCCCATCACTGCGTAACCATTCCTGTTTTCCCCTCGCACAGCTCCAGCTCTTCACTAACTGACTGTAATCACTAACTGATCAAACTGAATGATGTGCAGTGACAGTAAACCATAGAGTTGCCCTCGGGGTCATTGCTCTCGGATTCAGCAACACACTCTGATTAATCACAACAGCGTTTTGTCCGCTTCCTTTCAGCCGGTCCCTGTTCATACTGAAGCTTGGATCTTATCAGTTTGCTCTTCTGAAGCTGGTCTTCACCATCCTCTCTATAATCCTCTGGACCAACGGGAACTATGACGTGGCGGACGTAAGTGTGGCACCCTATCCGGCAGGAGCTTGACTGCTAAACATGAGCTGCTGTGTGTCCCTCAGACGTCTGCGTCCGGAGCAGCCATATGGATCAACTCTCTCCTGGGCGTCCTCACCATTGTCTCACTGTGGCCTGTCGCCATCATGTTCATGCATCTGCGAGAAGCCCTGCGCACCCTCAAAATCATACCCAAATACGCCATGTATCAGGTGCGCATCTGCTCCGTCTCCGCCTGCATGCGACTTCATCTCTTCTCTGTCTGCAGATGGTGCTGATCCTGAGTCAGCTGCAGTCAGCCATCATCAACATTCTGGCCATGAACGGCACCATTGCCTGCGCCCCGCCGTACACATCTCAGGCCCGCGGATACCGTAAGTGTGACGTCACCCTCAGTCATAAATCACACCGAGGACTGAAGCGTGCTCGTGTTTGTGTTTGTTTGTGTGTTTGTGTGTGTCAGTGATGAGTCAGCAGCTGCTGATCGTGGAGATGTTCATCATCACAATAGTGACTCGTGTTTTATACCGACGCCAGTACGAGACGTTACCAGAGCTGGATGAGGATGAGGAGGAGAGGAAGAGTGTCTGCACTAAAGCGGCTGATATAGCTTAACAGCTTTTGACGGTTGTGTGTGTATGTGTGCGTGTGTGCGTGAGAGAGTCGGGTAATCAGAGTTACTGTCTTGGATTTGACACGCAAAGGCTGCGTTGTTACCTTTTTAAAAAACACAGTTTTTCCACAATATTACCTTTTATTAAAAATGTTTGTATTAAAAAGTATGGCAAAACGCATTGAATTAAAATTGGAGTTATATTTTTAATTATTCCATACTGTGGACATCGTGGCGTCAGCGTATGTGTGGTCAATTTATTATTAATATTACTAATTAAGGTGTTTTTCTATTTTAATGTTTTAAATATACATGGGATATAAACAAAAAAAAATGTACAGCAAGATACAACAAACAAAGCTACAACAAACTAAGTTCATATTTGTTTTTTCAATTTTCAGTAATTAATAATAATGAACTTTCTAAAAACATCAGCAGTGACTCTGCAACCGAACCGGCAGTTGACGCATTTTATTCAGGTAAACTACAACTGACGAATCACAAAGAAGTGTTTATTGTTCCGGGTTCTTTTCGACCAATCACGGTGCTCTGCGGCGTAGTCATGTTCGGTTGCGTGTGTCCGTTGTGTACGTGCTGTTCGCCTCAGATGAAGCGGTGCTTCTGTCTGCGCTCTCGTTCTGACTCGGTGCTGAAGGTTCGGGCGAGTTTCTGCTTCCGTCCGAACCGCGTCACTGCCATGAGTCCTGTGTAAAAGGCCCCGCGCTCCTCACCATGAGACTCTACGCGCTTCTCTTGAAAGATCATCTACCGAAGATTGAATATTATTCACGGTTTTCTCCGTCGCCGCTTTCAATCAAACAGTTCCTGGAATTTGGTGAGTTTCGTCAGATCAACACGTCTCTGAAGATGCTTCACCTTACATCCGCGGTTTTTGTTATGTGGTGGTAGAGACTATTTTTGTCCTTGAAAAGTGTCGATTACAGCCCGACAGTTGTTGTGGAAACGGAAGGTTTGACAGTATCAGACTTTCCTTAAGACTCGCATAAAAATTATTCATTAGCTCTCTGTCTGTCTGTCCGTCTGTCTCCTTTCCCTCTGTCTCTATCCCTACTTTGAACATTAACTAGTGGAAGAGAGTTGGATCTGTCACCTAGACGTTGCAGGTTCCAATCCCTGTCCAGAAAACAGAGTCTCCTTGAGCAAGACACGGACCGACATCAGGGTTTAAAGCTGCCCACCACTCCGGTTTTGTGTGTAACGCTGGATAGTTAAATGCAGAGAGTTCTGATACGGTTTAATCGGTCCATTAATTACATAGTGTGTTAACCTCTGACTGCAAACTAGCTACATCTCACCTTCCACGGCTCTGCTGACTGCCATTGAAGAAGCCCTCACTGATTCCTGAGGTTGTTAGAAGCTAGAGGTCTGAAATGGATCTGAAGTTTCCATCAAAACCCCTGGAGAAGACGGTTGCCTCCCAACTTAACAACTTGTTCTAGAATGTTCCAGGCTTTAGGTCACTCACAGCACAGAGACGGCACTGCTCAGGGTGACGCAGGATCACTGGCCCATCTCATTCTCTTTCGACACCGTGGATCATACCATCTTCCTGAAGGTCACACACCAAACGTGGCCGTTCTAATCCTTGCAATTTCACAGATCTCAATGTTGGGAGGACGCAAGTGCAGGCTGCTTGATTTCACTTTTGGATGTTCCGCAGGGGTTGGTCCTTGGACCCTTGTTTTTTTCAATCTACAGTATATGCTACCCCTCAGATGCATCATAAACTGACATGACCTGTGCTGTCACTGATAACACACAGCTTTCCATCCGAACTGCCCCAATCTTCTCGGAAGTCCTGTGGAGCATCACCTCATGCCTCGAGAACATTAAGGTATGGACGAGCAACAATTTTCTCCAGCTGAACAGCAGCAAAACAGAGGCACAGCTTGTTGGAACCCGTCGTCAGATCTTCTCTGCTCCAAGAACTCGGTTACTACATCACTTACCAGCATGGGGGTTCAGTTTAGTCCAACAACTAACTTTTAGTGAACACACCTGCGTAGAACTTTGTGTAGTGCTTTTATCTACGAAAGATTTCAAAACTCCACCTCATTCTAACCCTCCCCGACACATTTCCCAAAAATACATTCACTGGCATATACTGGTCTCATTCTGGATCAAATACAGAACCTTCTATTCACATAAAAATGTGTTACTTGACACCACCATACCTACAAGAACTCATCACTCAACAGCAATTCTCAAGCCATACCCTCAGGTCAGGAAGCTGCCACCTTCTGGGCTCTGCACCTCAGGGGACCATCAAACTGACCCTCTCCCCTGTCTCTGTCTCTCTCTGTCTCCCTCTCTCTCTCTCTCTCTCTCTCTCTCTCTCTCTCTCTCTCTCTCTCTCTCTCTCGCTCTCTCTCGCTCTCTTCCTTCTCTCTTCTTATTATTGGCACGTACATGTCTAGCTGTGTAGATGTATGTGTCAGAGGAATGATCTGGACTGTAATGTTTGGTTCTTGTGTTGTTCTCAGGCCGAGACAATGCGTGTGAGAAGACGTCTTACATGTTTCTGCGGAAGGAGCTTCCGGTGCGTCTGGCAAACACCATGCGGGAAGTAAATCTGCTCCCGGACAAGCTGCTGGGTCAGCCCTCGGTCCGGCTGGTGCAGAAGTGGTGCGTGTTCTGCTGCCAACAAAATTCTGCTGGGCAGGTGACATCACTGTGCTTTTTTCACAGGTACATGCAGAGTTTCTTTCAACTGCTGGAGTTTGAGAACAGGAAGCCAGAGGATCCACACGCGCTCAACGAGTGAGTATTGTCACACACACAAACACACACGTCTGAGATGATCAAGTGCATCATGTTTGTTCTCTAAAGCTTCCTGGAGACTCTGATTGAGATCAGGAACCGACACAATGACGTGGTTCCGACTATGGCGCAGGGTGTCATTGAGTACAAGGAGAAGTTTGGCTTTGATCCGTTTGCCAGCTCCAACATCCAGTACTTCCTGGACCGATTCTACACCAATCGGATCTCATTCCGCATGCTCATCAACCAGCACAGTAGGTCCTGCCTCCCTCGCCTTTGAGCCTCGTGCTCACTCTGCTCCTCTTCTCCGCAGCTCTGCTCTTCGGCAACGACATCAACCCCGCGCACCCCAAACACATCGGCAGCATCGACCCCAGCTGTGGCGTGGCTGAGGTTGTGACCGGTGCGTCCCCTGCCTAATGTCTGCCCGTGCGTCTGACTTGGACGTCTGTGTGTAACTTGTGATCTTCTCCATCAGATGCTTATGAAACGGCAAAACTGGTGTGTGAGCAGCATCACTTGACTTCGCCGCCGCTGGAGATCACAGAGTTCAACGGTGTGTGTCCATCACTGAAACATCAAAGCTCTTCACTCTGCTTAGGCTTGTGTGTTTGTCTGTCCAGCCAAGGCTCCTAACAAGCCCATCCAGGCCGTGTATGTACCGTCTCACCTGTTCCACATGCTGTTTGAGCTGTTTAAGGTACGTTCCTGAATCTCTTCCTGACCTTCTCTGGCTGGAAGAGCTGACTCTGTGTTTCAGAACGCCATGCGCGCCACCGTGGAGCTTCACGAGGGCCGCGATGAGACACTTCCGCACATCAAGGCTAAAGTGACCCTGGGAAAAGAAGACCTGTCAGTGAAGGTTCGTGTGTAAAGCGGCCGCCGCACTCCGCTGTGCGCTGACCTCATCTGCTCTGACGCTGTTTGTAGATCAGTGACAGGGGAGGGGGCGTGGCCTTGCGGAAGATTGACAGGCTCTTTAACTACACGTACTCCACTGCACCAACGCCCAGTCTGGAGTCCAAACGGGTGCCGCTGGTGCGTCTTTTTTCAGCTTCATTTGTGTCCGTCACACGCTTCTGTTCTGACCCTCGTGACTGAGTGAATATTAGCGAACATTACGGCTATATCGTATCCGGGGAGTCTAGACCCTGTAGTGTTTCACATCAGATCTATGTAGTGTTGATATAGTGACCGCCCGCTGTCTGAGAAGAACACACAACATACTTGCGGGACCAACACCACCCAGCACACAACTTATTTCACCTGCTGCCTTCTGGGAGAAGATACAGGTCAATCCAGGCCAGAACATCAAGACTCAAAAACAGTCTGTATCCACAGGCTGTGAGGCTACTGAACACTGCCCCCCTCCTCTTTTTCATGGACAAACAAACACCTCTTATCTTCAATAACACTGAACCGGCTTGCATTATTGTTGCACTATGTCACCATTCTCTGCCTTCTCTGCCCCACTACTACCTCGCCTCTCTCCATGGACAATAATCACACCCCACACCTTACAAGGACACTGCACTTAACATAATTCTCTGATCCCTGTCTAAGCACTTTACTTGACATGATCTGATGCTGCTAGAACTGTGCTATTAGTTTTTGTTATAACAACATTTTATTTATTTACTTCTGTGAAAAGAATGGATGCTCCAAAAGCAATTTCGTTGTTTTTGTGACAATAAATAAATGAATTGAATTGACCGACTCCTTCCTCTGCAGGCGGGTTTCGGACACGGATTGCCGATTTCCAGGCTGTACGCGCGTTACTTTCAGGGCGACCTGAAGCTGTACTCGATGGAAGGTGTGGGGACGGATGCCGTCATCTACCTGAAGGTGAAGCTGATGCTGATGCCGCGGTCTGGATGTCGCTCACACGTCTCTTTTCCAGGCCCTCTCCAGTGAGTCCTTCGAGCGGCTTCCCGTTTTCAACAAGTCAGCCTGGCGACACTATCAGGGCGGACCGGGGGCCGACGACTGGAGCAATCCCAGCAAAGAGCCCCGAGACGCCTCCAAGTACAAGGCTAAGAGATGAGCGCTGCGCAGAGCGGTGAGTCGTGTCTTCCAGGACGGTCAGTGCCACGCGGGCCGCTTCTTCCATATGTGCCACAGTTCTTTGCCCGGTTAATGTCCCAGAGCAAGATGCTTTTTAATTTATTTTCTTTTTTACTGCTATTTAAATCCCAGGAGGATGGACTGAGCATTTCTGTGGCTCCAGTTGTCAAACTCATGTCTGTGAAATGTCAGTCGCGTTTTACTGTAACATCTAGTTGTATTATTTATTCCAGTGTGTAAAACACCCCAGTGTTGTTTTAAGATGAACAACCTTCCATTGTTTTACACTAAAACTCATTTTATTGTTTTATTTAATTCTAAAAAATTCTGTTAATAATTAATTTTTGTAACCTTTAGAAAAGACTAACTAAGCGTGTAGTGATGGCCGCCGGAGGCCGTGCCGCTCGGGTTTGGTGCAGAGATCATGTTTTCAAACCTTTCACGCTGTTCTCGTGTGTGAAGAACATGTCTGTGCATCTGCTTGATCTGTGTTAAATGTCAAATGAGATCTTGTAAATGTATGGATCAATAAAGACCAATGTTCCACCTGTGCTGATGTGTTGCTGAGGAAACTTCTGATGTTCTACTCCAGCGCGGAAGTAAAGGACGACTCACATACTTCTTCACTACTTCCCTTTAATTCTCTTCTTCCAGTGCAAAGCAGCAGATTATTGCAGTTAATTAGGAATAAAGTGTGTGTGGTATATGCTTTCATGTGAATCTTTTTATTCATCCATCTGTTCTTGGTTTCTACCTGCTGTAATTCAGGGTTAGTGAGTGGAGGTTATCATTCACTACATACAATATAGATGAAAGGTCATGACAGACGACCCCACGTGTGTCACTTCTCGTCCTCGTCTCCCTCGCTCATGCTGCTGATGGAGGCGGAGGCTCCGCGAGGGGAAGGGGGCCGGACCCAGCGTGTGGGCGGCGAGGGCGAGCGGGAGAGGTCGCGGGGTGGGCTGCTGCCGGGGGATCCGCTCGGAGACAAGCCCTGGATCATACGCCGCTCTTGAAACATCTGCTTCTGGAAGTGGAAGAAGCTTTAGCGGTCCTGCTGCAAACTTCACACAAGTCCTGCAGACTCACCCATGTTCCATCCGGCCCAAAGAGCTCCAGGAAGTTCCCGATGAACTCCCGTGACTTCTCCTCCCACTTCTGAATGAGGTCGTGGCTCTTCTCCTCCACTCGACAGACAAAGTGCTTGGACTTCTCTTCCACTGTTCGCACCTTCTCCTTCATCCTGTCGACCTGGTTCTGTAGTCGGTACTTCTTCTCCTGTGAGACACGGTTCAGGCTCAGAACAGTTGATGTTGTTTCACTGCATCAATTCTTCAGCTCTGAGTTCGGTTTGAGATGCCGAAAGAGAGACCGATAATCGATTATTATACTGTTTTTTTTTCCAAAGGAATAGATTCTTCTGCATTTGCTTCAGGCTTAGACTGGAAATGTACTAAAGCTGATTGTTATGCAGGACCACAGGATCCTAGCACCGTGCGGTTTCTATTCCTGATTTAAAACGTCTTGGATAGATGTGGCCTATAACGTGCAGTTTATTTTCTGCGTCTACGATTATTTTGTTGGACACGACCTATGGTGGCCCAGTGGTACGAGACTCGAGCCTGTGTCTAAGAGGTTGCAGGTTCGAAGCCCTCTCTGGCTGGTTCTGCATCTCAGTGTCCAGGACCAAGATGCTGTCCCGACTGCCCACTGCTCCAGGTTTGTGTGTGTGTGTAACTTCACTGAATGGATTAAATGCATAACACTTTTTCGATGTGGCCATTGACTATGTTCTATGCATCATGTGATCATCACAAGTACACACACATCCTGTTATTATATGTAGGGGATTTTTCGACTTGTATTCAAAACGTATTCACACAACTTGGGTTGTGAATAAACCATATTGTTAATTTGCAACAATAGGTTTCTTCATTCCCGTGTCACTCCAGAATTCCAAGAGACTAAAGACATAATTAGCGAGAAGCCTCTGGTCTAACAGATTGATAGAGAGAGAAAGACGTAGAGAGACAGGCAGGTGGCCTGCACTGCGCTGTTGCCTACATTGATGTAACTGACGTTGAGCTCTTTGGCGGTGTAGCCACGCTGCAGGTTGCGTCTGGCGTACACGTCGTAGTCTCTCACTATCCTGGTGATCAGGTCGGACGTTGAGATCCCCTCTGTCCTTTGAGTGGGCACAAACATACCTGAGGCACTCAGAGGTGTTAGAGCCGAGTTCAGCCCCTGACCTTCTGCTCCAGAAGCAGCCGTTACCTGCCTCCTTGATGTGCTGGTAAACGTCCTGCGAACCGGCCGAGGAGTACGGGATGTCGTCGTGAGCCACAAAGTCAATCTGCGCGACACCACAGGTTGAGCCTTCGTCCACAGCCGCCACCAGGGGCAGTCTCACCTTGTGTCTGTCCAGGAAATCCTGCGTTAGTGTCCAGGGTGCGTCGCGCAGAACCTCGTCCACGTAGCGGCAGTGTCTCAGGGCCTCGTAGCGCTCGTCCTCGTTCATCACCGTGAAGCCCTTGTACTTGTGTGTGAGGTCGTCGCTGCAGACTTCACACACGCCACAGATATTGAGCTTTGTTCTGACTGGGGTCGCTGTGAGTGTGTTCTGTGTCCTACCTCCCACGATGAGGTATGTGTTGGGGAAGAGGTTCTTAGCCTGCATCAGGGCCCGAGCATGACCCGAGTGGAACAGATCGAAGATTCCGTCAGCGTAGACTCGCACCGGCCGGTCCACTGCAACCACATTCAAACATTACACATCAGACCGGATCGTCCGGCAGAACCCACATCAGAGCGTCACTGTGTTTACTATGCACTACACTGCAAATCCCTCCAGTTCTGTGAGATCCAAGTTAACGTCATCACAGCGGAACTGACCTGGTGTTCCATGTTGTGCCTGATCCAGGGTCAGTTTCTCGTGAGGAGCCCGACACTCGCAGCTCTGGTCCGGGGTGAACATGGCTGGATCTGTGAGAGTCTGAGGAGAGAGAGAGTCAGAACCGTAAGAGATCCAGACAGCAGAAGCTACACTTGAACATCAATGCATTCAGCTGAACTCGCATTACTACATTTAACCATTGTAATAATTTACAACTGAACCCACGTTCAGCATGCAGGATAAGACACAAAGTGATTCAGTGGCTCACACGCTTATGAGTTACTTCTGGGCAGCTACACATGCTTTTTTGTGGTTGGCCTGAATCATTATAGTTCGGATGTAGCAGCATTGTGTATTCCCATGGCAACAGTGAAGTGTCTGTCAGCGCTCCCCTCTGCTGTGCACTGAGGATTAGAACGGACTGACCTCAGCATCATCACTTCCGCTCATACAGCCTCGTCCGACGCTAACACGCACAGACTAGAATTGAAGAATATCTACAAAGCAGCTCTCACAGGGTTGGCGTCTCACCGTTCGCGGCAGTGGACAGGTGTGCTCCAGCTCCTCCATGATTTCTGGAGGGTTCTGAATAAAGGCGTAATCCCGCTGCACCTGACTCAGCATCCGTTTGGAATCTCCGAGTGGGTCAGTGATGCTCCGCTCCAGCCAGCGGATAAATACCGCCCACTCACGGAGACCGCGGCCAATAGAGATTGACGTTCGCCCACTTAGCCCTGCCCAAATCTCGCGCACTGAAACCACAAAACAACAACAAGGAAGTCGATGTCTTGTCCTTTTTCGCGAAAGGACCAATCAGAAAACATGTATACGCACGCTTCTGGTTGGCTGTAAGTCACCACTCGATTACTGCGCATAGTAGCGTGTTTGCCTCAAAGCGTCTTTTTTTTTTAATTCACTGTTGTAAAGTAGATTCCGGATGTCTTTTTAGTATTTTACAGTGCTTTACCGTCAAAGAGGAGTTAAACTAAACAACGTGATTCCCGAGTTGAACAATCATCAGCAGTGACGAACCAACTGCAGAACCAAAGACTGTTTTGTTGCTATGGTTACAGATTGTTCCATCTGTTTATGTGTTTCCATGACATCTAAACCCTAGTGGAAGAGATGTATAAATAAATATTTACCAATCAAGAGATCGGTTAATAAACCACAATCAAATGGACAAAATATAAAACACACGAGCAATTTGTGAAAAACCTAATGCACAACAACATCAACAAACAAAAAGTACTGTTCGTGTTTTGACGGATGTCGAAATCACAAGTGTATTTGCTCTTCCGAAGCGCGCGGATAGATTCGTCACTCGCCACCGGTGGCGCCAGATTCTCGCGTTTCTGCGAGACGTGACGTCATCCTCTCATCAGCACCGGCTCTTCAGTCTGAGTGTCTGAGAAGCGGATGCGCTGCCGTCGGTCCTTTCTGATGATAAACAATCATCCTCCAACCAGCCGACAACACATACAATGTATCATGTATAAAAGGATTAATGTGGAACACTCCAGTATGTGCACTAACAATGTGCTAAATTTGGCTAACTTGCCAGTGAATTAAATGGCAAAAACTCTGACCTTATAGAAGTAAACAAAATCAATCGAAATAAAAACCAAGTGCAAACGGCAAAGCAACATGAATTAAAAAAAATTAAGAGGTCATACAAAATCCAAAAAGATTTTTTAATTTAACCAACCCATTAAGCCAAAACCAGGCTTTCTTGCTGGCAAATGCTCAATTAATGAAAGTTCAATCTTAAAGCAGAAAGACACAAAACTGATAAAACTATCCAAACACTTTTCATGAAAAAGTCAATTTTGCTTGCTATTATGTTTAGATTTTTTCCATTGTTTTGTCCATTTATTTTTATAAACAACAGTATTTTAATCATAAACTTTAATGTTTCTGTATTGTTTTTTTATTATTGTTTTATCTGTATTGCTATAGACCTGCACTAATTTTAGACCATCCTCAGTATTGGTCTGTTCTCATTATGGACTTGCCCACATGCTTGACCAGCCTCCATTTTAGGCCCACCCCTAATAGACACCTGCCTCCTGTATGGACCCGACCTCTTTGTAGACCCGCCTAGTTTCCCGCTTCTGTCTGCTGCCTGGTGTCAGTGAAGCGCGTGTTCAGACGCTGCTGCCGTCCCTGTGAAGTGATGGATGCAGGTGGAACAGAATCTGGTTTGTGGCTGCACCAGTCGTGTTCTGCGTGTTCCTGCGGCTGTTCCAAAACGCTGCTTGTTTTGCAGAGCAAAGATGTTCCTCCAGGTCTCAGCTACAGATCTTCTGGTTCTCTCGCTTCACTCTAGGAAACCAGGCGATCAGACCGTTTGAAATGCCACAGAACTTCCTTTATGTTATGAAATTTGCAGCGCTGATGAATCATTTTGGACATGAACTTTTGTTTCAGTGTAAAGATGAGTAATATTCCACGCACTGACTCTGGAACATCATCTGGAGACGTTGGTGATATTTACAGTAAAAAAAGTCAATTTAGCAGCACAGAGTATGTAACATCATCACACACACACCCAGAGACAGACACCTTTGCATTTATATCATATTGTGGTCCCTCTCTCCTCACTGTAACCTGAACCAAATTTTTCCCCTTCCCCAACCCCTTTACTCTTAACTTAACAAAAACTTCACATATAACCTCTGTCTTAAAATTCCATCTTGACCCTTAGACCAACAGACATTCAAAGTTGGCGAGCCCTAGACAAAAACAACACAAGTGCCCATAGGACCCCACTTTGTGCTAAAAACTAGCATTAAGGACCACACTTTGTGCTAAATGCAGAAACACACTCACGTGTGTGTGTGTGTGTGTGTGTGTGTGTGTGTGTGTGGTCTCTTCACTTTACACTGGATCCTCACACACAATTCTTCTGGTCATTGGCTTGTGTTCTGCGACCTTTTGGTGTTGGTCAGGAGATCAGTGTCATCTGCCACTGCTACTGCGCAGAGAGAAGTTGATTTCACGCCGTCTAACTTCATCTGTGCCTGTCCGATGGCCGCTGCAGCTTTGCGTGAGGGAGATGGACACTCGCAGACACAATTATTCAGAATCGCATGCAGGAAAATCCGTGTCCGGAAGTTGTAAATGAGACTCGTGCAATTACAGCGTCCAGTTCAGTGTCTGTGACTGATCTGCAGCTTCGCCTGGGCAGACGTTCATCGGGGCATCCTTGTACTCCTCGCCAGCCCAGCGTGTGGCGTGTGACATTGACGCGTTGTTCCAGGGTCTGAGTGTGAAGTCGTGCGCTCCACGCTGCGGCCTGGATGCCGCACAAACCGCAGAGGTCGTTTCTGCTCGAGATGCCGCCGTGCTTGGTTTCCTCATGTCTGAGGAGCACTTCTGTCGTGCAGGGATTTACTGGAAACGTTCTGCATGTCTAATCTTCAGTGTGTGGATGAAACTGTGGAATCCAACTGTTATTACCCGCAACATGCTCGCAGTGCCGCACTGTTCATAACCGGAGCTACGCAGCCATGCAGATGCGTGTTAGCCTCTCACACTTCAGAAGACCGAGGTCTCTGCCCAGGACAGCGTGGCTGTGATTTTTGCGGTGGGATGCGTTTCATTGGTGTAATTGGTTGGTTGCCGCTTCTGACTGATGTGATGTGACGGTGAAACCGCTGGGAACAGGAAGTGACTCCTCAGACAATCCGACAAGTGACAAACGAGCCAGTGGAAAGACGCTCCCGGCGTTCCTGACGCTCCTTCTTCACCCGGGCAGTCTTCACTTCCTGAAAGTCCCTAATGTTTCCTGATCTAAAGCATCTTGTATCACGTGATGTCATTTGTGACTTCAAAGTGACTAATATAAGATCAGTAACTGATCTATCAACAGCTGATTTCAAATCAGAAGCTCACAGATCAGCACTGGGCTTGTAGGATGTATATGACTAAAAACGCACCTGACGCTTTTTCAGTGAAATGTGAGGGTAGAATCTTCCAAAGACAGTAAGTGAAGGTCTTCTTGAGGTCTTATTTTAGGATAAAGCGTCTTGTTCTTTTTCCGGTTGTTTGGATGTTCAAGCCTCATTCTTCTGATGTACACAGAAAGCTTCACAAACCTGCCGGTGTTTCGATGTGTGGACAGTTTTCTCTGGAGGATGTGACAACATGAATGTACCTGCAGCTTTGTTTGTTTCTGGGTCGCATGGAGCCAGAGCCAATCCTAGCAGCTCTGGGCCTGAAGGCAGGACACATCCCTGATTACACACAACACGCAAAACCTGATGATGATGTAGACCTGAGATTAAGCCAGATCTGTCTGGTTTTCTGTCATTTACTGTGTGTGTGTGTGTGTGTGTGTGTGTGTGTGTGTGTGTGTGTTTGGGCTCCTTTGAGGTCGGCCCCTCCGCACGACCCTCAGACACACAGAGATGGATTGATAGGCGTGTATGTTGTGCCTGGTACATCCTGAGACTGAATCCAGACGCGTGTTGTTATTGTTCATTAATGCGTGATGTGACATGTTTGCAGACACGACAATAAACATCGTCTCGGTTAATTGCTGTAATGAACTGCTAATGTTCTGTTTGAAAATCCAATTAGAGCAACACGGACCTTCTTGCTTTTGCATTAGCATCTTGCGGCCTCGCGTCCTAATGACATAAGCTGATGTAATAAAAGTGCCGCCGCCTCTCCTGAGACGTCCTCCATTCAATCTGCCACCTTAGCTCTCTTCTTTCTGCACGAGTCTCTTTAGCTCATTGACATTTGTCATGTTCCATGCCGATTTTGGAGAACTGTCCCACCTTGATGATTGACGGCGAGCTTGACTTTTTGAGCATCACTTTATATTAGGGGGTGTGAATGTGCCTCAGTCTTTTGAATCTTTCGTGTGTTCCTTTGTCAAACACATGCACTGCTTTCCAGTTGCCCAGCTAGTTAAATGTGCACAAATGGAAGCTTTGATTGCGGAGAAGGCTTTGCTGTATAAATCAGTGGGATTGTCATCTGCAGCTTGTTTAATGCTGGACAGTAATGGGCCGTGCACTGAGCCCTTTGGTGTTCTGTCTGTCAGAATGGTTTGGTATGATTTGATTTGTCTGATGTTTCCTGTCAGTATAGAATGATGTGGACTGGTTCAGGACAGCTCCAGAGATGCCCACAGGAGACAGTATTTTGCACCAATAGAAACTTTAATGGTGTGATGTATGCGCCGAATGAAGCCAGCTGATTGGTTGGTGCAATCCTCTGATGATCACTGCATCAACCTGACCGCTAATGAATCACAATTAGAGTGGAATACGACTTCAGTCTCTCTTTGTTTAGACTCGCACTCACGGTCGCTAATGACAAAGGAAAAGTGGTGAAAAATCCACATAATGATGTGGATGGAGAAGAACAAGGAGACCTTTTCACACACCAATTAGATAATTCTTTAATGGCACTGTTCTAAAAATACTTTTGAGGCTTCCAGTCTTCCTCGGCAGTAATTGTGTGTTCCACTGAGGACTGTGGCTTGTGCGTCCACAGTGATGATCCCGTCTGGCGGAGTTACGTGAGTGACACACTGATGCCTTCACACTATCCAGAGCTTCAGCAATGAGCTCACACTGGAGCAGGGCGATAAGATCAATTTCAGTGATTTTTATCCCAAACCAATGAACAAATGTCTCCAGTTTCTTTGCTTCACATTTCTTTATAGCTCAATTATTGAATTACACAGCCAATCGCACATTTTGGTGATTGTGTGACAAGCAAAGATGCATAGAGGCATTTGTGTGTGTGTGTCTGTGTGTTGTGGACCTTTGACATGCCCCAGCTTCATGCTTGAGGACGAAAAGGCCACCCAACATTGATTGTGTCTCTGTGAAACTTGGAGGGACTTGAGACGTTCCCCTGAGGAGCTCCGGCTCTCTGCAAGCGATAAATCAACAAGCCAACACTCACTGGAGCCATGTCGGTTTGCAGTCATGTTGAAAGACACCTTCTCATTACCAGCTTGTTTCCTCTAGTCCTTCAGAGGTTATGCGGATGGAGCCGCAAGCCTTCAATATGACCATTGTGTTAATGTCGCAATTAGATTACCTGACATGCGATGAAAAAAAATCCTCTGCGTTGAAAGCGTTTTGAAGGTGTGTGAAGTGTGTTAGTGTGAAGCTGCGTCACAGGAGCAAATCAAGCCGCGGTGAAATATTCATGGATCTGCACTTAGATGACGAGCAGCAGAACAGGTAAATATTTTTAGCTTCGGCAAACGGCGACTGCAGAATTCTAATGACTTCACCGACTCGCAGATTAATCAGCAGTAACAGTTTTAAAGGCTATAGCGCTTGTGTGAATCACCTACCAGCAAACAGCACTCACACACAACTGTTTGTAAATTGCAAAATAATGCAAATAATGTTCAGTGATGCTGGCAATCATCTCCAGCTGGTGTCAGAGTGGCAGATCTCCGCAGTCACGCATCAGCGACCAGAAGACGACTGATCCTCAGGAGGCAGCCGGTGTCACGTCAGATCACGTCAAGCTTCTTTGTGCTGTCGGACCCGTGTCTCAGGGGTTCGGACGCTTCTTCTGGATCATGATCAGAAGATCCCGGCCTCGTCCCGGGGCGTGTTTGCGGTCAGGGAGATCAGAGACCTCACTTACCATGAGCAGACTCGACGTGAGGTGGTCACTGCTGATGGGACATGACACAGACCTGAAGGTCCGTGGCTCGGGCGGTGACATGACGACCATCAGATTCCGGGAGAATTCACCTTGTGTTTTTCATTTTGCACATTCATTATCATCTTCTTCACTCCCCTTTGTGTCCAAAGACAAAGAATTAACTTTATTACCCTAATTTTCCCCGGGTCCCGAGGGCCACTGGTCCCCGTTGTCCCTGGTTCTGAGGGTCACTGGCCCCACTGGTGACCTTCTGCAGTGCAGGAGGCGTTGGATTCCTGCTATAATCTTTCAGGTTCACTCAATTACCACCGAGTTCTTGCAGTTTATTGTACATTAGTAATACTTCACATCTTCCTCTGCTTAATGCGTTATATATTTCATTATGTCCTTTTGTGGCTGTGCTGTTTAGGTTGAACATTAACATGTTTTCAACAACCGTTTATAATTTATGTGTGGTGTTTAATTGTGTACAATTAGCAAAATGTCAAGATTGTGCACGCGAATGCTAATTCAGACGGAAAGTGTTTGCGGCAGTGTTACTAGGTTACGCCCAAATCTAAGCTTCTGAATGACTAAATAAAAGTAAGACACAGACACAGACACACACACACACACAGTTTTG
>CM051497.1:14057138-14068926 GCA_028031935.1 Paedocypris micromegethes | reverse complement strand
ACACACACACACACACACACACACACACACACCTCGATGACTCATTCAAACTCTTCACTTCATTCAGGTCAGGCTCTGACTCCTCTGCGCAGACGCGAGACTTTAATGCGCGACACTTGTCACTATATAAACGCAAACTGCAGCCTTTATTTCAAGACGCTGTAAAAGTGTGAACGCCACCAACACGCCGCGCAAAGTTCCCGCCGCGTCAGCGGATTATTTCACTGCACCGGAACCAGCTGCTCAGATGAAAGTACCGCACCTTCGAGCCTAAACTACACACACCTGCACACTCGCCGCGCGTCACCGGGGTTCGGCAAGACTGGAGCGCGCTCACGCTCTCGGCAAGACAAGGTTCCGTCCGGTAACTTTCAGGCGCGCGCGAGCGTCCGTCACAGTGCGCGCGGAACAGTGTGTAACTGCCTCGCATCTCCCGCAGATTCTTCTCGCCGGTTCTTCTGACATGAAGTTGATTTTTCTCGTCATCACCGTGGCTCTGCTCGTTGCCTTCCCGCTGCCGCGTGAATGTAGACCCGCCACGGACCCGTCCGGAGAGCGACGGTCCCCGCCGGTGCTGACGCGTCTGGGAGAGGAGTACGTCATCCGGCTCGGTAACCGAGAGCAGCTCTCCCGCAGAGCCCTGCAGCTCCAGTTAACGCAGCGGCTGCTGGAGGGCGAAGTCGGTAGCGTGGGGCGCTTTGACGGCACTTACGCTCTCCGGGCGCTCGGTCCAGAGGATAGGGAGCGCCGGTCCGAGGAGCCGCCGATCTCCCTGGATCTGACCTTCCACCTGCTGCGGGAGGTTCTGGAGATGGCCCGGGCCGAGCAGCTGGCTCAGCAGGCTCACAGCAATCGGAAGATGATGGAGATTTTCGGCAAATGACCCGCCATCCAAAGATGCTCCACGCCAGGACTTCCCTTTGCAGAATAAAGTGAATCGTGTTTGGAAGAGCAGAACCACCGTGACTCCATCAGTGTCCTTGTGTGATAATAACTAACGTTCCAGTGCTGTTCTTTTCTCGTTGTTGGTCTGTTAATAAACTGATGAGCAACATTCAGTTCTGTTGTGAAAGAGAATGCGTTACATTTCTATTTTTCAATAAAATTTTAAAAGCCAGTTTGACACTTCTTTTCGGTTGATGCAGACTGAGGAATAGCAAGAAAATACAAACTTTTGCACGCAGAACCAATGGAAAAGTTTTTTTTTATTAGTGACTGAATATCAATGACAGAAATGTTTTCTTAATTTAAAAGTTATTTCTTGTCAGTTATATATCATAAAATAAGCAACAATACACACGCACACACATCTCTGGCGAGATAGTCGAGTAGCAAAGCATTCGTGCTGAACATTATTGCTGAAACTTGGAGGTTTGAAGTGAATGGTGTCATCCGAGGAGCCGTGAAACAGCTTCCTGTCGCATCCGTGAAGAGTAAAAGCAAATTACTAAAGAAATGAATCAGCATGTGTGTGTCTGGAGTGTTTATGTCTGTGTCAGGATGCACTACGTGCCTGAATGTGTGTATGTGTCAGGATGTGAAGTGCTTGTGGGTGTCGGGATGCGGAGAGTGTGTGTCAGAACGTGTGTGTGTGTGTGTCACGGTGCAGAGTGTTGGTATGTGTGTCAGGATACGGAGTGTGTGTGTGTCAGGATGCGAAGAGTGTGTTTGTGTCAGGATATGGAGTGTGTGTGCGGTGGCAGTAGCGGTGGTAAGGCTTCATCGAGTGTGTCTGATCCACCCAAGGCTGTTTGTTCTGCCCTGCCTTCCGCATCAGCTCCCTCTTCCTCCTCCTCCTCTTTCTGTTTGTCTGTAAGAGCAGCCCATCAGACATACAGACGCTAATTGTTGGACTAGAATCTGATGTATTTGTTCAAGTTCAAGTTTATGTTTCCATGCGCTTTTCTTATTTCAAGACCAACGCAACGTTGCTATGCGAATTCTTTAGAAAGTCTTTAAAGAATGTCCATTATTCATCTGTGTTCAAAAATGAGGAAAAAGAGTCCGTTAAAAAGAGAAAAATGTCCCTTGTTCATAATTGTTCAGACATCGCCGGATGGCTTGGAAAACAAAACCTCTCTGGCGGGGTGCGAGGAAAAAACCTAGGGCAGGGGTGTCAAACTCATTTTCACAGAGGGCCACATCAGCATAATGGCGGTCCTCAAAGGACCGGATTACATTTTAGTAGACCTTAACGACATTATTTGTACACAAAATATGTTTTCTAACTTACTTTATTTAAAGTATGAAATTAGACGCATGATTAATCTGGATAAGCATCTGCCATTATGAAGTATTTACAGTATTTATTTTAAAAGTAGCCCAGGCGTTTTTTTTTTGAGAGAGAAAGAGAGAGCTTGATTGATAGAGGGATACACAGAGAAAAACAGAGAGAGAGAGAGAGAGAGAGAGTGTGTGTGTGTTGTGTGTGTGTGTGTGTGTTTGTGTGTGTGTGAGTGATAGAGATCAACACAGAAAGAAAGAGACGGAAAGAGTGATAGAGTGTTACACAGAGGGAAACAGAAAAAGAGAGAGTGAGAGGGATACGCAGAGAAAAACAGAGGGGGGGGACGAGAGAGAGAGAGAGAGAGAGATAGAGAGCTACACAGAAAGAACAAGACAGAAAAAGAGACAGAATGAGAGAGTGATAGAGGGATACACAAAGAGAAACAGAGTGGGTGAGTGAGTGAGAGAGAGAGAGATAGAGTGTGAGAGATAAGAGGGATACAAAGACAGACAGACAGACAGAGAAACACTGCGAGAAAGAGACAGAGTGTGAGTGATAGAGGGATACACAGAGAGAAAGAGAGAGAGAGTGAGACAGAAAGAGAGAGAGAGAGAGAGAGAGAGAGAGAGAAAGTAGCGGGTCACACTTTCTTTCTCTCCATCTCTTTGATTCACTTTGTGTGAAACCGTTTAAAAACGACTTTGATAAAAAAACATATAAAACAAGCAGAATCAGTGCTGCCGCGCGTCTCTCGGATTTCCGTTCCACATTGGAGCTCGGTTCTTGCGCTCGCGTGTCATCATTAAAAGTTGTAACAGAACAAGTGTAATATTGTGTATTAAAGTACGCATATAAAAATTAAATTCATGAATGTGTGACGGATGGTATCCACAATATTGCAAAAACCGTAACGTGGCACAACTTAACTGTTTTCACATTCGTGTAAATGATTGTAATGCAAAAAAAAAATTAAATACTCCTTAACTAAATCCCAAAATCCCTAAACTCCATAACTAATTCATTTTTACTTACGAACTTCTCCACCGCATCAGTAAAAAAACATCCTGTCCTGTCGTGGTCTCATGCAGAGCAGCCACATCCAACAGCTGCTCAGTAAGATCCGACTTTACACCTCTACTGCATAAACGTTTCTCTTACTGCTCATTTTGGGATTATTTTTTATACATATCTCAATCCTACTCGTAAGCACGGATGGGGAAACACTGCCGCGGCTACCGTAGTCGAACGGCATTGTGGGAAATGTAGTTTTTGTTCAAAGCACTCCGAATTTGTTTTTTGTTTTTAGACACTCTCGCGGGCCACTTAAAATGACATGGCGGGCCGGATTTGGCCCGCGGGCCGTGAGTTTGACACATGTGACCTAGGGAGAACCAGACTCTATGGTGCCAGTCTCCTATGGCATGCTAAAATTACAAAGTCATTGGTGAAGATGAATTGTGTCCTGCGGGAGGTAAACTATTTGGTTTACACAGGCCGTATTTGTCTTTGGGTTGAAATGTCAACCGTCGGATGTTTATCAGGGACAATTTAATAAACAACAGTCGTGTTGAATTAAGACAGGCGTGTGAGTGAAACGCAATCATACCTGATTGGAAGCGGATGGCCTTCAGGGCAGCAGCCTCGCGGCGGATGCTGACGGTGTAAAGACGCAGGCTCTCATAGCCACGCTCCACTTGCTCCAGATGAGAGAGATCTGACGCCATCATCACTCTGATGAAGAGGAAGAGTCAGTACAGGGGTGTACTAGCGTGTTTAGAGCGAAGCCGAGCACCAGCCAGCGGAACTCACGTCTGCATCAGCGCCTTTGCGCCCTGATGCCCCGCACAGAGAGAGAAGAGTCAGATGTAGCTGAAGGAAACCCAGTCATCAGAGCAGAAGCACCGAGGCATAAAACATTCCCATGTGACGAGTGACAGGACCTGAAGAAACACCGCCATCTCCGGCTCCTCCAGCATCTGGATCCCTGTCTGCAGGGCGTGCCCGGTGGCCTCTAGCTGACCGCTGAGCTTCTGGGCGAGGCTCCGTATGTGTGTGAGTTTCTGCTGCTGCTCGGCCGCGAGACGCTGCTTCATCTGGACCTTCTTCTGCTCCAGGACCCGGCGCAGACGCTCCAGCTTCTCACACGCCTCGGACCTCTGCAGCCTGCTGTCGTCCTGCAGCAGTTACCCCGCTGACCACAGGCCTTCACTACAGTGATGCTAGTCACACTGAAGCTAAGATTCTGAACACCATACTTCCTAAAAATATCAAACTTATAATAAAGAGAATAACAATGAGAAACGTATAATATTGAGAATAACGTACAATAATAAGTATTGTACGTGAGTTGTCAAACACCACACAAATGTTCCTATTTTTTTGGGGTGCCGGTCGAGATCGTTGAAGCATTTTTGGAGGGAGTTTTTGAAGTGCAAGCGGCTTGAGTCTCACTGACCTCTATGGTCCTGCAATTCTCCTCTAGCTGACCAATGGCCAGCCGCATCCTGTCTGTGTTACGCTGCATCACCGCCATTCCCTCCAAGAGCTCTGTCTGCAGATCAGGACATGCATGACGCGGCGAAAAAATTTGTCACTGGGCCTTACCTTTGCAGTCGCGTACGCTATGCTGAGTGGAGACACTTCGCAGGCCCTGTGTGAGCCGAACACTTTGCACATGGAGCAGGTGGGGACACTGCAGCTCATGCAGAAGATGTTGATCTTCTCGTCCTGGTGAACCACACACATCGGCTGGACCAGGGTCCGCTCCGCAGATGGTCTGCAGTAGGGACGCGTGCAAGTCAGAACTCAAACACACACACACCCACACACATATTAATGTTAGACTGGCAAGCTTGTGCCTCACACAGATCATTCACTGACCAGGGACACAAGGGAATATAGAATTCTACACACACTGACTAAAATACAAAGCTATTGAAACAATGCTCTGTGTTGAAAGTCATGAAGGTGAACGAGTGAAGCTTCGCCTCGGGAGATCCATTCATGTGGCAGACACTTTTATCCAAAGACACGGCGTGACCAGCAAGCGGCGTTCACTACAGCAGCCCCGGGGCAGTTGAGAGAAACGCAGCAATCATTTAACACACCGATGGCGACACCGAGCAGAAGAAATGATAGCGACAGTGGTCAGGAAAACAAAACTCTGACGGGAACGAGAGGCAAAATATAATAGAGAAGCAGCAGCTGCTGGGGGTCTCTCTCTCGGACATAACGTGATAATAACTAGAGAAACTTCAAGAAACACGGGGAAGTGTCTCGTTTACATCCATAGGGCCACTCAGTTATGTGTTTACCTGACGCACTGTTGCTTGATAGTGTCGACGATGTTCTCCACTAGAAGGTTCCTCGGCAGCCCGTAAACACCGTGACGGTCCAGCAGAACTTCGTGGCGACAGGACGGGCACCGGAAGCGGCCACCGGCGAGCGTGGGCAGGTAAGACGACTGTGGAAGCGAACGCACACACGCACGCGTTTTAAGATGAATCACCCTAGTCTCACGAGCCCGACGGCGGATAACGAGGCGCGCACCTGTAAGACGTCGCCGGCGCATTTCCGGCACAGGTTGTGTTGACAGGGCAGAATCACCACGGGCTTGGTGAACATCTCCAAACAAACGGGACAGATGAGCTGCTTCTCCAGACCGTCCATCTCCAGACTCTCTCCCCGTTACCCCAACGGTGTGTTCTAGAACTCTCTGTCACACTCACGCGCTGTTTTTAGAGCGCGCGTCACCGCTGTTTACCTTCCCATATTTGTCCCGCACTTTTTATTTTTTAAACAAGAGTTCTACGAAACGGACGTCCGGACAGAGAATCCCCAACGTTTCAGTTTTGTTGTTACCCTCTCTTGTGACTTAGGTACTGTAGGGCTCATTTTTCAAAAAGCGCGTGGAGAATGAGCGCGTCTCTCGCTTCTCAGAGTCGCGCGCTGATGCAAACATGACGACGCTTGGTCGTGGCTTCACTTGGTGCTGGTGTTGCATTTCACCTGTTGATCTTCCGTCTGTAATTCATCCGCCGGCCGCAGGTCAGAATCGCGCTCCGAGGAATAGCCTCTTTGGTTGGTTGAGTGGGTAAATAGAAACACATTTTTACCCGTGATTTCATTGCAATCACTCCTAAAATATTCAACAAACATATAAGAGCTTGACTCCGCCGTGAAGGTGGTGAAATGTGCTTGACCTGGATTTTAAAAAGTGAGACAGTGAGAAGTGTTTGTTTGTGTTTTTAATGTGAACACGGTGGAATCTGTTATTTACAGACAGGAGCGTGAAGGCCGCGCACCCGCTCAGGTATATGTTCTGTGCCCGTCTCCTATCAGCTGCGTCTTCTCACTGGCGCTACTCGGCTGGAGCACGACCGGAGCCTCTGCATCTGGAGAACAATGCAGAGTCACACATGGCAGAGCCAGACCCTTTCTGAAGCCATCATTCAGCTAAACTGAAGTGTGAAGCCCGATCAAGCCTGCCATTTCCCGTGTCAGTGGCATGCGTCTCTTACCCGGCTGGTTGTCAGTGCGAATCTGCTCCTCCAGGTCTTCAGGAGACACGTAGATCTCCGGCTCCTCTTCTCCCGGCGTGTGCGGTTTGCACCTCCCACAGCAGCAGTTGAAACAGCAGCACAGGCAGCAGCAGAAATAGCAGCCGGTTAGCAGCCCGCAGACGGCAAACAGGCCCTGTAGAGGCCAGAGGAGTGGTAAGGCTGGAGGTCCGCCAGGCCGCGTGAGAAGCTGACCTGACCTTTGCCCACCAGCTGGAGAGCATGAAGTAGGTGTTGACGTTCTCTTCGCCAAATTGCTGTGACACGTAGAGACCCAGCGAACCGTACTTGTCGTAGATGTTCCTCTTGGTGACATCGGAGAGCACAGCGTGAGCATTGTTTAGCTCTTTGAACTTGTCGGTGGCATCAGGGTTTTCAGGGTTTTTGTCTGGATGATGTTTCAGAGCCAGCTTCCTGAAAGAACGGAGCGAGGACTATTAGTCTGAAGGATCGCCATGAGACTGGGCTGGGGCAACCGAGTTCCAAGCGCAGGTACCGCCCCCCCATCAGGCTCAGAATCTGTACAACAATGTCTTCACTTTTGATTAAGCAGGAGTTGTGGTGATTATGAATCCATCATCCACAAGCACAAGCAGCTTCATCTCCTGAAGCGCGGCTGAATTAAAGCAATTAGTCGTGTAATTGCTGGAACATCGGCTGAGTCAGCTGTAGTGCGCGGAATACAGACACGCACTTACACCGAGGTCTCTCACACTCCACCAATCACTTGCCAGCCACTGCAGACAACTAGCCAATTATAGTCCGCCTGACTTCAGGAGCTATATTGCACTAGAGAAGATTCTACAAGTTTCTATTAGGTCACTGACACTAAGCATTCTGTTGTTTTGAGCCAGTGTCTTTCTTACACACAATATCTGAACAGATTCATCGAATGGTACCGACTACCGAGCGTGATGAATCTAACGATGGTACCTGTAGGAGCGCTTGATGTCGTCGTGTGTGCAGTTCTTGTCCAGGCCCAGAACCAGGTACAAAGCTTCTCCAGACGTGGACAGCGCTCTTTGTCTCTGTTCGGCCATGGCGCTTGCTGAAGAGTAAGACGTTAAACCCTCGCAACCGAGCCAGACTCGACTGTACAAGGGTTCTCACCTGTTCCTCGTTGAAAGATCGAGGGGTTCCACAGGCCGTCGGACGGGGAATGGAGTCGGGTTCCTCCGGGGAAGAGAGACAGGTCGCTGAGATGATGAATTATACATGGGGCTTCCATGAGCAGGTAACTTTAGGCCAGTCGAACACGGTTTTCAGCATGGCTCATTAGGTTTCAGTGTCCTGTGCTTGTGGAACAAACACAAGGCGAAAAATATCCCTAAAAAGATTAAATATTGTGGCGATCTTCGTCGTATGCTGGATTCAGTGGGATTTTTAATAACCCTCTGTTTGACGGGCCACTCTCGCGCGTCTGACGGAGTTTCTTCCTGACGCAAGGACGCCCCCTGCCAGCGACTCTACGCTTTGCATTGCATTTTTTTTCGAGACTTTGAAATCTGCGTTTCTGTCGTCGTTTACCAGGGGCGCCGATGGGGGGAGGGCATTTCTTTGGGGGCCCCCATCGACCAATTGCAACAATGGTGCATTTTTTAGTACTTATTTATTAGATATACTTTATTTATGAAAAGTAGCATATTAAACTTAATATTTTTACGCCTTTTTGAGGCGAACGGAGCACCCCTCCTCTCGTTTACAAGTAGAATATTCTGTTTCGGTCTGGCGATGTCAGTAGTGAGTCTGACGATGATCATCAGCGGCAACTTTATCGAAGTTCGGATCAATAACACCAGCCGATAACACAAATTCTGGTGCAGTGATGGGGATAGAGTTGTGTCAGCCCCGACAAACGGATCGCTACAAACGTTTAAATAATCTGGAGGTGAAGGTGCTCCGATTATAAATGTGTTTCAGCGCTCGCTAAACTCGTCCCCCGGCCTCTTCCAGTCAATCACATTCTCACCGTGAATGCAGCTGTCAATCACATTCTCACCATCCAATCAGAGAAGGGCCGCCCCCACGTGAATCTTGGGACAAGATTCGAACGAAAACGTAAAGAAAAAAAAAAAAAAAAAAAAAAAAAAAAACGAACGTAAATGTGAAGCATTTTCGTTCGTTTCTTTGAAATTTACGTTCAATATTTTTGGCACTAATCTGATTCCACATGTTTGGTATCGTTTATAAGTAAGATGCCGACACTGTTAGCGCATTTATTTACACGTGTTTTTGTGTGTAAATCACGTGTGATTATGTCCGTTACATGCAGATGCAGTCTCACCTGCTCAATCACAAAATGTTCCTTCAGCTTTTCTCCAAGTTGAGGAAGCAGGTAACGGACGTCCTGATTTAAAATCAGACATCTGAATGCCACCTTTTCTGCAAATTTTCAATCTGGTTGTTCACCTCTTGCAGTTCTAAATGACATTTATAAAATGCAACTCCAGAGCACTTTTGGAGAAGTGTGTATTGCTCTGAGGATATCGTGCACTCCTCCTGTCACTGGTGCTGGAGGAGAATGGGGATTCAGCAAACTCAAACTTATTAAAAATTACCTGAGATCAACTATGTCTCAGGAACGTTTAAACAGCCTCGCTGCATTGTCAATAGATTGCCAGTTGGTTTAAAGTCTGAGCTTTGATGACTTACAGTAATTGAGGATTTTGCCAGCAAGAAGGCCAGGCGTTTGGCTTTTGACATTTAAGAAATGGCTCAGTTAAATTTAACTTTTTGTTAAATTAAACGTAGCAAATTGGTTACATTCATCTTTTTATTTACATCTTTATTTACAGTACGCAGTGGTATTTATTTAAAAATATATATTTATTGCATTTTGCACTTTTTGTTTCCATAGTTGATTGATTTGGTTTCCCTGTGTTTTGTGAGGTCAGATGTTTAATCGACTGGTTTGACCATATTTTTTATTGTGGCTAGTTAAGTGTTAAGTCATTGCTGTTGTGTTGTTAAGTCATTGCACATATTGCTCTTTTTATAACAAATTTTGTGTTTTATTTTTTTTGTTTAACAATGTTGATTTTTTTTTTTCACTTATATAATAAATGTTCTATTATTATCATAAATTATACTATTATTGTTCCTTGGCTGATTTGTAATATAAGGTATTATGACAAAACTGGCAGACACTTTAAAATCGCTCACATTTTAAAGATGGGGGGGGGGCAACACAAAATGTTTTCATTGGACCCAAATCTCATAGCGGCGCCCCTGTTGTTTATACGCTTGTAAAGCGTTCGTAATAGGTTGTAATACTGACCGTCGCCGCTACTTCCGCTGAGGAGAAGGTCTCTCGCTGTTTCTCGTTTTTACATTTGCTTAGATATTTTCTGAAGGGCAGAAATGCGTGTTATCGCGCACGTTATTATCCCGCCTGTCGCCCATGGGGCGCCGCTATTGACGGTTATGTAACGATCAGTTAATCCCTGACAAACTGGCTTTTTAGATGTGAAGAGATGGTCGTCATGTTTTCATGCTTTAAAATAATCCCATATTTGACCTGGTAAATCTGACGCTAGTCTCGTGTTCAAGACCTGTGTCTCAGTCACGTGTTCCAGCTGCGGACAGATGTTCCGCGCGTTATCCTGAAGAATCAAACATTCTGGACAAAGCCATTTGATTAACAGCTTTCCGAGTCTGAAACATAAACAAGTTGCAACGACGATTTATATTTTCTGTAATTTACCGAATGTGTTGCCCTAATGTATTGACGCAGAACAAGATGGTGTTTGCATTTGAAGCGTAGCGAAGTTGGTGTCATACGTATCCGGAACAGGGCAGATAAAAATAATTTTATTTAAATTGAAAAAAGAAAGCACGTCACAGCTGTTTTCTCCGCTGAGGCGAAGTGAGCTGTGCTCTCCGACGAGGAGCAGCTGCCTGACTGATGCGGGGGAAAGGCGATTTCCAGCGGCGAAGATGTACAGAGGCGGCCGCTCGCGTGCAGCCAATGGGAGGCGACGTTTCGAAAGCCTGCGGGCGTCTGTGTCCAATGAAACAATCGTTTGCACAATCGCGTGGGTTCTGATTGGCCGAGCTGCGAAGATTGTCTGTCGAACGCTTTCCGTTCGCGTATTTTGCAGCCGGAGTGTTTCGGATCCGTCTCTAAACCGTTAATTAACGCGTTTTTCTTTCCCATCTCGCGTTTGCTTTTCACCCCGACCGAGCAGCATGTGGCGGCAAGTGCACGACGTGGTTGTGGGGCGTGTTTGTGTTCCACCCATTCCACTTTCTTTCGGTTAATGCGCGGCTCTGCACCGAAACGATCCGACAAAAAAAACGCTCGCGCGGCTCGGATGAAAGCAGTCGTTAAACGCGGGCGTGCGTGTATTTGATTTTTTCGCAAACGTTGGGCTCTGACGCGGTCATGCCTTTTGTTTTCATTCGGCAGACGAGACCGCGGAGTGATGATGATGATGATTCACGGTCGGAGTTTAAAAAATGAGGAAGCGTTTTTTTAGAAAGACTCTCGAGCGATAGATGGAAGGCCGCGCCGTCTCACGGGCCGAGATTTTTGCTGGGTGGAAGAAAGAAAAGCGAGCGGCATGGAGCACGAGACGCGCGCGCGCGCGGAGAAACACGGACCATATCGATAATGTCGGCGGTGTGCGCGGGACCCGGATCGATCGGATCAGAACTAGCGCGTAACCGCACGAGTTTTTATTGTCGTTTCAAGGGCTTTTTTGCTTCTCCGTCAGATCCCTTCGGCTCTCGTAGCTTTTGTCGTTCAGTCGCTTTTTTGGGGGGGGCGAGTTTGGATCGTTTTTGATCCGGATTCCCCCAGCTGAGGTTTTCGATGGAATTATGTTATCAGCTACCGGTTTTGCCTCTAGACAGGCCGGTCCCCAAGCACGTTCTGAGCCGGAGGGGAGCCATCAGTTTCAGCTCCAGTTCCTCATTATTTGGAGCCCCCGACCCGAGGCAGCTTTCCCAGGTAAGAACACGCACGCGCGCGCGCACACACACATACACACACACACACACA
>CM051497.1:14040589-14056381 GCA_028031935.1 Paedocypris micromegethes | reverse complement strand
TGTGTGTGAGAGAGAGAGAGAGAGAGAGAGAGTGTGTGTGTGTGTGTGTGTGTGTGTGTGTGTTAGGTTTAGTTTGTGGTAGGAATGTGGCTGGTTGAGTCTCTGACTTTCTCCCCTGCTCTCTCTTTCTGGCTGTCTCACTCATTCAGTGTCTCTCTTTCACTGCTTTTCTTTTTCACTGTCAGTCCTTCTCTCTGAGCGTGTCTCTAGCTGTCTATCTCACTGCTTTCTCTTTTTCTTGGTCTGGTGGATTGTGCAACTGAACATGGTTTTTGTGGTATATCACTCTGGTGCCCCTTGCGGCTCGGAGAGAGTCATGAACCGATCTCTCGCGTCGCAGTGCGAGATCTGATGAGGACACGACGAATGTGAAGATCTCTCCACTTCTCGTGTTTTTCTCCAGCAAGTGTGTTGTAGGTGGAAGAAAACCGTCTGTCGAAAGAGAATTACTATCTCCGTCAAATCTGAAAGCATCAGAAGCCGCTTTTCTGTTTAATCTCTAAAGGCAGCAATAAACGAGTGTGTGTAGTACACACGCGTGAGATCTTGGTCGGGAAAGAGCATGTGTTACTCCTGTTATGCGTCGAGCCTGTAGATCCGGCGCCAGAAGAACCGGTTCAAAAAGTTCCGTAGCATTTCTAAAATTTCTCAGCCGCCTTACAAAAATGGTGAGCCACCAGATACTCACACACACATTTTATAATCTGATAGTTCAGTGGCTTTGTTTAGGATTAGGAATCTTCCTCATGGATTGGTCTGCTCACGTGATACTCTTCATCACGTTTTTCACGCGTGTGTGGTGTGTTTGGGTCACACGTGTGATTAATTTCTTCACATGTGTGTTGTTTCCTGCAGAGACGTGGAGCCATTTCCTACGACAGCGCAGACCAGACCGCGCTCTACATTCGCATGCTAGGTGAGCTTCCTCCTCCCTTACACCGCACACTTATGCTTGATGGGAGCAGATCTGAAGAATCCGTCTTCGCTCTGATCTCTTGCGTTCAGTGAAGCCAAATGCCCCCAATGCTCTTGTGATCTTGTGGGAGATCCACACTCTCCTCCTAGGGGTCTGGCAGCTTCAGTCTTGTTCATTTTAGGCTGCAACCTCTAGTTGTGAAACTGAAGGGATTTTGTTCTACAAGTGGGTTACACCTGTTAAACTATTATCTCTGGTACACTGGTTACATCAGTCAAATCTGATACACTACTGGTAGTTACATCAGCTACATGTCACACTCGTTACATGAGTTAAATCTGTTAAACTAGTTAAAGTGGTAGTTGTGGTCCTGTGGTGGGTGACTTGCTGGTTAAAATCCCCCCACTGCTGGTTCTGCAACTGAGTGTCCTTCGGCAAGACACTGACTCCCACATGCCCCCCGGGGCCACGGCTTGGGCTGCCCACTGCTCTGGCGTGTGTTCACTTCACTGGATGGGCTGAATGAATTTCGATATGGTTCGCCATATTGACAATCACACTCACTTTATCAACCACGTTACACTGATTACATCTGTTACACTAGTTAAGTCAGTTAAATCAGTTTCACAATACTACTTACTTGCACTGTTAACGCCATTCACATCAGCTAGTTATGTATGGTACATGTATGTTGGTTACTATTTGGGTTATGTTACACAGGGGACTTCTGTTGCTGTGCTTACAGCATTTGTTTTCCCTGAATAGTCATTTGATTCGTGTTTTTTCTGTATTTGTAATTCCCAGTTTTGATATTTTGATAGGGGCGTGTGTAATATTCAAACAGCTGTGTTCAAGTAAGTACGTGTTCTGGTGGGAGACTGTCTTATACATCTATATACTGTATTTACTAGTATCCACATACTTCACTGCACATCGTTCTCCGTAGTGACTGACAGTTAGAGCGCCCCCTAGAGCCTGTCTCCCTCTCTGTCTGTTTCTCTGCTTGTCTGTCACACACACACGCACACACACACGCACACACACACACACACACACACGGAGCAGTCAGAGTTTGCTGTCCACAGAAAAGACGTCTTTCGAGCTTTGGCAGTCGGTGACGTCGCTCTGGTTTCTTCTGGATTCACAAGCTTGTCTTTCTTCCATGTGTCTTTGTTTTCCGTCGGCGTACTAATGCACCAGTGTGTCTGGCATGGCGGCCTGTGTGTGTGTGTGCTGGAGTGAAGATGCTCAGGACTGTGTGTTGATCTTCCAGGAGATGTGAGAGTGAGATGTCAGGTAGGCTTTGGCCCTGAACGAAGAGGCTCGCACCCGTACCTCGCTGTCGATTTTCGCACTTTGCACTGTAAGTAACGACTGAAAGCCGTCCAGCACAAACACACACACACACACACACACACACCTGCACAGGACAATCCTTTGCTCTTCTCGTTAAGCTGTATAAATGCTAACATTGCATTCATCACGTATCTTCGGTTAGCTTTAGCGTGGCAGCTACTGTCAGCCTTCAACTTTCTGGAGATGTTTGCAAGAAGAACCTTCTTTACTGAATTTTGACCAGTTTGACAACAAATAACTAAAAACCTTTGTATCTGTGTAAATGAGTGCTGCACGATCGAAAAACCAGGTGATTTGATACGGTGTGTGCAGAGCCGGCCTAGTGTAAATGCTGGTTTATTACGTCATAAGTGGAACCTTGACCTGCGAGTGACGTGACACAGAAGTTTTCTGAGATACGAGCTAGACCAATCTTCAAATGTGAAAGCGATGTCACAGCGCTCCTAGCAGTTCACCCTTTGCGTTCAACAACACCTTGTAAATTGTTTCTGGAAAATTACGAAAATGAGAAAGAAACCACTGTTTTTCAATCTCATGTTCATTAAGAAAATACGTTGTTGTATGTCGTCATTAAGAACATTAAAGAAGGAAAAGCTTCTCCTCTACTTGTCTTAAGGTGACATGCAGATATGCTGTTGTTTACCTTACACACACACATTCTGTAATTTTCTCATTCAAAATGTATTATTCAGAGATGTTTCTGTTATTTAACAGCATGACAAAAATAATAGGAAGTATTTTGAGGGATCAGAAAGGCTTAATTGCTTTTTAATTCACTTCAATTTGGAACCCAATGAACTTGTAAGTCAATGTGGCGCTGTTTTTACCGCAGTAATGATAAACGACTTTTCTTTTTGATGAATTTTGTGGCGTTGACCCTTGTGTGCAGCGTGCGTGGAGTCTGCGCGGTGGATTCCGGCTCAGCGGGTCCGGAGGCTCTTCAGTTTCCAGCGCCACCTGCTGGCGTGGCGCGGTTCGCGGGAGGCTCCGCACGTGCTGGACGCAGAGTACTGCGGTCAGGCTCAGGTCCGAGGCGCCCCGCCCCTCAGCGGCAGGCGGATCTGCTCTGATCGCTGCTTTTGTTTCCGCAGTGTATGCTGGAGAAGGTGGCGAGCTGGAGTTTCGACATATTTCGCTTCGACAGACTGACTAACGGTTAGCGCTGACGCTCCGTCATTATGTTTATAGAATCTAAATGGTGCAAATACAGGTATTGTTAAAAACCTAGACATGTTAATATTTTTTCCTACACTTGGTAGCATCCTAACAATACATTTGTGCGGACCGTGATGCCACCTACTGGTGGAATCTGGATCTGTCGAATTGCTCACTTCTCCTGTGTCTTCAGGAAACAGCCTGGTGTTTCTGACCTTCCACTTGTTGAACCAGTACGGCCTCATCGAGCTCTTCCAGTTAGACATGGTGAAACTGCGGCGCTTTCTTGGTAAACACTTGGCTTTTCAGTTGACGTGATTGTGTTTCCCGTGATGTGAAATGACATGAAATTTTGTCTTTCAGTTCTGGTTCAGGAGGATTACCACAGTCAGAACCCGTATCACAATGCGCTTCATGCCGCAGACGTCACCCAGGCCATGCACTGTTACCTGAGGGAACCCAAGGTTTGTGAGACAGTGTGACGCACCTTGTATACATACCTGTAATGTGTGGGTGGATGTGTGTGATCAGTTGGCTCAGTCCCTCACATCGTGTGACATCCTGCTGGGGCTGCTGGCGGCGGCCACACACGACCTGGACCATCCTGGAGTCAACCAGCCCTTCCTCATCAAGACCAACCACTACCTGGCAGCTCTGTACCGGGTCAGTGCCGTGTGAAAAGCTGCAGCACTGTGTTCTGATTGGTTCTGAGTGATGTATGTGGACATAGAACTCATCGGTGCTGGAGAACCACCACTGGAGGTCAGCTGTGGGTTTGATCCGAGAGTCTGCGGTGTTCTCACACCTGCCCGCGGACGACAGGTCAGACACGCCTGCCGAAGCATGACAGGTACGTGCTGTGGAGACGGTTCTGACGACGCATGTGCTCAGCGTGAGGATGGAGCAGCAACTCGGGTCCCTGATCCTGGCCACCGACATCAGCCGGCAGAACGAGTACCTGTCTCGCTTCCGCTCACACCTGGACCAGGACGACCTGCGGCTCACCAACGCCTCCCACCGACATTTCATCCTGCAGGTGCCGGTTTGCCGTCTGACCTGCTGCGGATGAGAATCTAAAGGAGCATCTGTGCGTGTGTGTGTGTGTGTCAGATGGCGCTGAAGTGTGCAGACATCTGTAACCCTTGTCGGCCATGGGAACTCAGCAGGCAGTGGAGTGAGAAGGTGACGGAGGAGTTCTTCCACCAGGGTGAGTGGTGGTCTTCCACTGCGCCTGGGTCAGTGCTGACCGCTCGCTGTCCTGTAGGAGACGTGGAGAAGCAGCTGCAGCTGGAAATCAGTCCGCTCTGCGACCGCGAGTCCAACAGCGTCGCCTCGGTTCAGATTGGTGAGTCTACAGGACTCAAAGAGTCTTCATCTGTCAGGCCTGACATTCACCTCCTGCTCCTTCTCCCCACCGCAGGGTTCATGACGTACGTGGTGGAGCCTCTGTTTGCTGAGTGGGCACGGTTCTCCGACACGCGACTCTCTCAGACCATGCTGGGTCACCTGGGCCTGAACAAGGCCAGCTGGAACGCGCTGGAGCCGGAGGGCAGCTCGGAGGAGGGGGACGTGGAGCAGGGGGGGGGCGCATCTCAGGGAAGCCATGAGTCCTGACCAGAGCCACACCTCAGCTGACGACTGCTGCAGCTCAAGTGCCATTCTGAAGCGCCGAAGACTGTTCACCGCCCGCAACTATGCACAAGCTACGTGACCAAACCACGTCATTCATCCTTGCGGCTGCTGCACTGTTGACCTCCACACGCCGCCAGACATTTTCTAAAGACTGATGCTTTTGATACATTTTGATGAATAAACGGCAGAAAGTGTTTCTTCAGTGGACCACGTGTTGATGTTCCAGCAGAAACTCACGTTTACGTCTAACTTTATTAAAAAAGAAAAGAAAAATGTTGTTTAGAAGTGTTTGTTGTCTGACATCAGTCCAGGTTCTTCCTGCCGGTGGCTCTCAGCAGGTGCTGACCGAAGGCCACGCCCGTCTTCTTCTCTGGTGACTCTGCGTCTGAGTCGCTGCAATAGCAGTGAGCGAACTTGCGTTTCAGGGCCTGTGCGATGAGCGTGGCGGCATCGGTGGGTTTGCTGCAGACAGGTTTGCTGCTGGCATCTTCACGGCGACTGCTGATTAACAAAACACTGAACGTGAGCGGCTGTGAGCGTCTACACGCCTTCGTCTCACTCGTCAAGAGCAACTGAGGCGGACATGCAAATACCCCAATCCCGCAGCACCTCACCTGCTGACGGAGCGCAGCTTCACCTTCCCGATGTCCCGCAGCACCTCTAGCATGTTCGGCATCTCGGCCCCACGCGGGTCAGACTCCAGCGATGCAATTGGCTGCGCCGCCGTCTTCTCTCGCCTCTGCCTGATGAGGTCAATGGCGGAAGTGGTCGTGTGACTGGCGGGGAGTGGGGGGGGTGGCGGGGGCGGAGGAGGCGGACATGGGGGTGGAGGGGGTTCAGGTTCCCTCACTAAAGACAGAAAAAACGTCAATGGCGCACACCTGTGGGGTTCCATCTAGTCGAATACTCACCCGCAATTCGCGCAGTCGACTCCTGGGCCTGGAGGATCTGGGCGATCTGTGCTCTGAGGTTGGCCAGCTCTGTTTCCAGGGCACCAATCTTCAGAATGGCATCAGAGTCAAGTGTCTGGCCTGGTGTTGCAGCAACCTGGGGCATGCTGGGTAAGGAGGGTCGGCGTCTCAGCTGCTGCGTACGCAGAAATAAACCAGAGTCTGGACTGAACCTGTAAGACACCGTGTCATTGCCGACTCTCATTCATCTTGTATCCAATCGCACATTTTCCTGCCTCGGGCGTCACGCTCCTCCGCCTCTAGCTGCCCTACATCAGCCAGAGAAGCCACCGGTCCAGCGGGGCACTCTCTTGCCCGTCCAGTGTTGACGACGGGAAGCTGTGGGGTCATTAAAGGTCAGTTATTGATCACAACATACACCTCATGAGGGTCAGGAAACTTCATTTTCAAGTGAAAAACAGGTCAGTTACAAACACCTGAGGAAAACAGGAGTCATTTTGGAGAAGGAAGCACAGAAGTGATGGAGGGCAGAGAGGCTGCGTCCTAAAGAGATCACAGCAAGAAAGAGGAAAGATTAGAAACTGAGAATGTGCGTTTCATGTTCGATCAAGCGCTGATGACGAAAATGCACAGACAAGCAGCTTGAGTCTGTGTGAGTGTATGTTACACACAACGGCTGTTCCGTCATTGCAGAATTTATAACTTCAGGTCTAGTAACGCTTTGTCCGTTTCAGCGGAGTTTACTCCACATGTTCGCGTGTGTGTGTGTGTGTGTGAGAGATAGAGAGAGACCCGAAAGAGAAAGGGCAGAAAAGCAAGAACTACAGACCAGAGTCACCAGACCTTCAATATTGATAATGTTTCGGTCACTGCAGATCGAACACACCTGCACGTGGATCCGAGGACACGGAGCCAGAGGGAGATTGGTGGCGATTCTCCGGACCAGACTCCTGGACGAGCCGCAGCGGCCCGAGCTCCGTTCACCATCCCGCATCACTGAGAAACCTCCGCACACCTTATCCATCTCTATTCCGCTCATAATGCGACTGAACCCGCGTCTCGGAACATCTGCGGGTAACAACGGCTGTTCACCTGGGCTCGCATTTCACAATCGTAACAGCAGTGAAGAAACGTTACAGCGTCTGTTTGTTGTGCGTAATGTCGGTAACCTTGAAGTTCACAATACTTGTTCCGTGTGCTTCGGCCCATTATAACATACCATTTCACGTCACATATTGAACGCTCGTAATTCTAATTATTTTTGTCTTTTATATTATACTAATCCAAACGGAGCGTCTTACCTTGTAGATCAGGGTGTCACATTCAAGGTTTCCTGCTCGTGCTAAGCTAGCCATCAAGCTCCGCCCCGTGTTTTCACATCCTCCAAGCTGCTGATTGGGGGGAAAGGGCGGGATTTTGACACATTGGCCAATAGACGCCGAGAATTTGGTTAAACAGGAGGGTCTTAGAAATAATTCGAATTCGCTGGTTTGGATCGGCATTTACTGCCCGAAGAGACGGAAAGCGAAACCGCAGCTAACGCATTTTACCTAGTATAATAAATGTCTAAACTTTTTGACAAACTGACAATAAAAAAAGCTATTTTTGCTCTTTGTACTGTCTCTGTCCAATGTGTTTACTTAAATTATTATTTTGTTTTATATATTATTTTAGAATGAAAAATATAGTAATACAGTATAATAAAGATATCGGTTGTTTCACAATTACCTGTTTTTGGACGCTTTTCTAGTTGCATCGCTCGTGAACGTACCGGCTGCCTCAGTAACACTCCGTTTAATTGGTCAAGGTTGGCCTACGTCACCGTGATGTCATCCAATCAGTGCGTCTGATTCTATGAAGTGTGTTGGGTGGTAAAAAGCGCCGTAGATAATGGCCACAAACGACTGAACTGTGCGGAGAAACACGTTCGAACTAGTTTCAGTAGCCGAGGTTTCGTCTTGTTCCTGGGCCTTCGCCGGTCCGAGCATCAGCAGGCCGAGGATCGTCCGAAGAAGGACCGTCGCGGGCGTGTTTAACGTAAGGTTACGCGTGCGTGAGAGACACGACACACACAAGGTTACAAAACACAGGCCTCCTATCTGCACACAGCGCGCATCATGTGCCTTTACTGTCGAAGAATCTCCTTGTTCTGTAGAACGTTTAACCCATATATTTCTGCGGAACGTGGTAGTTGGTAGCCTGGGGCTCGTGTCGCCGAAAAGCCACGGTTAGTCCGCGTGAGCCGGTCACTAGTGGAGGCCTCGCTTCTGTACACACACACACACACACACACACACACACACACACACACACACACACACACACCAGCCAACACGCAGTTTGTGAGTGTGCCCTGCAGTCATTCCATCAAGCTCAATGGTGTTCTGTTGTTTTGTATTTTGTTAAAATGCATAAAGATGGTGTGAATGTGTCTGGCGAAGGCTCTAAACTCTCTCGCCATTCCTTTAGCTTCTCTCTGTGGATCTCTGTGCATGGCATCACCATGAGCGGCGAGCCTGATGCCTTGGCTGTGGTCAATCAGCTGAGGGATTTAGCTGCGGACCCCCTAAACAGACGTGCTATAGTTGAAGACCAGGGATGCTTGCCAGGACTCATTTTGTTCCTGGACCACCCAAATCCACAGGTTGTCTACTCTGCGCTACTGGTGAGTTTAATTCTCGTGTGAGTGATCAGCTCTGCGCTCGTGCAAACCTTTTTCACAAAATGATCCGTACATATGGTGACAATTGAAACACAGCTGCTTCTTGATTTTACGAACTTTGGCATCCAGCTGAATGGTGCATTATTGGACAAATGGGAGGGGGGTATTAATACATACATGCACAATCCACTACTTGTGCGCTCTTCTATTTATTTTTACTACTCCTTTTCAAATTCTTTCAATTAGTTGGGTTTTTCTTAGGAATGTTCCGGTTATTCTTTTCTTCCTCTGACCACTTCTGGACACCCAGCTGCCACACTAATGCTTTCTCTTTGTGTTTAGTTTTTTTTTTACATGTCGTGATCATGTGTTCAACTGACTCCTCCCTCGACATTCCTCTGTTTCTCTCACTCTTGCCATGTCTCTCTCTCTCTCTCTCGCTCTAAAAGTAAATAATAGTAGTAGTAGTAGTAGTTTATTGTCATTACAGCAATGGGGTATAGCATTGTAACAAAATTACGACGGAGGGCTGCAGCGCATTTGGCGTGCCACCACTATCATCCTGGAAGAGAAGACCAAAATCTCCTTGTGCTGATCTGGGTATTCTCATTGTCTTTCCTCTGTAATGCCTTGTGTGCCGTTTCTTACCAGGCTGTGCGTTACCTGGCAGAATGCCGTCCTAACAGGGAGAAGATGAAGGCCGAGCTTGGAATGATGCTGAGTCTGCAGAACGTCATGCAGAAGTAAGCCGCCAGCTCTGTTCGTGCGTTTGAGCTGCTTCTGTCCAGCAGGGGTCAGAGTTGCTCTGTGGTCAGGTCATGAAGAGTCATGTTACTCCGATGTATATACCGATTAATATTAATATTAATATTTTATGTGAAAAAGACTTACTAATGACTATATTTATTGGGTAAAATACTTTAAACTCATTAAAAAGTAACAGGTGTTTTGTCACAAATCATGTTTTTATCATACGTGTAATAATACTTTGTTTAAAACGTATTTGTATTAATTACGGCAATCATTTAATATGCATTGTGTGTGTGTATATAAAAATATATTTCTATATATGATTATTTTAATAAGCAATTAATCAGTTTCTTTTTTTATTGATTAATTGGATGATCTGTTTTTTTTTCTTATAGACATACCGGTTATTTAATAGGAAAAAAAAGTAATGATCTATTAGACAGCTGAACTTAAGCACATCCACAGTTTGATATTGAACTGCAGCGAAGAAGTAGAAACTGATGCGCAGCATTTTTATCAGAATCTGTCAAATTGCCCAAGTTTGTGCATTTACACTGTTCACAAAAGCATTCGTTTTTCATCCAACCAATTGAGCAGAGCCTGTAGACAAAGCGGAAGTGCATGAGGCGGGTTGCAGTGAACGCAGCACAACTCTGACAAATGATGTCAGGACTTCCACGCCGCTGCAACGGGGTTTTTGTTCCGAAGGGGGCAGGGGTGCTTCCGAGCTTTAGTTCAGTGGTCTGTTTAAAGATGGAGGTGCTTTTGAGAGCAGTGTTGATGTGGCGCCGTGGGCTTGCGCAAAGTCAGACTGGACTCGGTGATGCAGCAGGCAGATGTCCATTCCTGTTTCTCCACGTGAGGCACGGCAATGCTGTGTCTCTTATTTGTGCCTGTAGGGCCCATCAGTGTCAGGTGCGACCTCCAACACCTGCCACAATCTGAGTTCCAGCCAAACGCATCGCCAATGTACAGCGATTATTATTATTATTATTATTTTTTTTTTGTTCTTGGTGCGTCAGTAGTGGAGTGAAAAGACACCTGTGTGTTAACCCTGTGCTGGTGTTTCCACAGGAGCACATCTCCGGGCGAGACCAAGCTGCTGGCGTCCGAGATCTACGAGATCCTGCAGACCTGCAGCAGTGGCGAGGCCGATCAAGCGGAGGCGGCTGCTTCTTGCCGGAGAAAAGCCCAGTTCTTCCTGGGGTCCACTAACAAACGAGCCAAAACGGTGGTGCTTCAGATCGATGGCCTGGATGACTCGGTCAGTGTGGCTGTGCGTGTCCACGCTCTAGTGCGACCGTTGACGCCTGGTGTTCTTCTCTCACCCAAAGGCTCGTCGAGGTCTTTGTGAGGAAGCGCTGCTGAAGATCAAGGGTGTCATCAGCTTCACCTTCCAGATGGCCGTGAAGAGGTGTGTCGTGCGGATCCGCTCGGACCTGAAGGCAGAGGTGTGTGTTCCTAAACATTTTACAGTTGACAATCAACAACATTGTTGCATTGATCTTTCTGTTGTTTGTGTTTTTGCATTATATCTCAGTGTGAATTTTTCTGCTGAGTTTTTAACGTGAATATCGTTTCAGGCACTTGGAACGGCCATTGCTTCCACCAAAGTGATGACGGCGCAGCAGGTCCTGAAAGGGGACGATGGATCTGAGGTGCGTGATGACACTGACGGGAAAATACAAACTCTGCAAATATTCAGCCGCTTCCAAACGTCAGACACAGCCATTTCACTGCAGACGTATCAGTAGAGCACAGAGGGCCGCTGCTGATGTGCTCGTGGTGCTGACGCGGCGTGTGTGTGATGTGGATGCAGCCCGACATGTGGAGCCGGTGCTCCTGGTCTGACAGGCCGAGTGCCGCTCCTCTTCAGAGGTTACTCACTTTCCTTGCCCCTGGTGCAGTGTGTCAGAGGCTCGTGCACACACACTCGCTGTCTGGTGATCACAGGAGGCTCTGTATGTCTGGTCCAGTATGAAACCAATCTTTACCTGAAGCAACTTCATCTTAATCACCACAGTCGGAATCAAGTAGTTGGTCGATTTTGACCAGCAGGAGGCGCAATTGCTTTTACAAATGTGACGCTTATGTAAATTGCTCTTCTCAATTGTTTTGCATTGTAATCAGTTTAATCTTTATACATAAGAATGCAAAGTAAAGTGGTTCCTGTGTGTGCGTGCACGCGTGCTTGCTGTGTTTCTCACTTTGCTCTCTATCGAGAGGATTCAAACCAGCTTCATGGGATTGTTTCTACCTCCCACGCAGATTGTACGTCCGTTTCAAGAGGACGCTGATATGGTGGTGGAGCCCAACACTGACCTTCCGGATTACTTGCCCGAGGACGAGAGCCCGTCTCAGGAGCCGCACAAGGCCGTGACGCGCCTGGGCTCGGTGCAGGATGGCGTAAGCTGGCTCAACACAGCCGCCAACTTCCTGTCCCGCTCGTTTTACTGGTGACCGCTGCATGCCACGACCCTCACAGACTTGACAGCACATGTCCCACTGGCCAGCAGGACACGGCGCGCCCACACGCTCAGAGACGGTTTCCTGTCCCGCTCTTTTATTTGCTCCTCCAGGTCTGACTTGCGTGGAGCATGTTGGTTGTTCTTTCCTGTGAATGAATGTTTCTGGTCCATCGGGTCTTGTACATTTGATCCCTGGCGTTTCCTTTAGCCGCTCGATCTGTTGATGGTTCAGCACTCTCGAATGGCCCGTTACTTTCTGGAGCGCACGTGCCAACCCCCGACCTGCTCCCTGTGTGCCACGTCGTCATCACCCATGCCTCTGTTTACCACCTTTACCACCATCTTTAGCTCTCGCCACTGACCTTCATGATCACACGTGCATCTGTACTCTAGGTGTCTGTGATGGACCATTTTAGGACTCAAGGTTTATTAAATACTGATCAAATCCGCTATGTCTCTCACTAAGAGCTTGTACCCTGATTCAGCGTGTGCGTCTGCCCGGAGCCTATTGCATTTCTGATGATTTGAAGCCTTCTCAAGATCACCTTACACCAGCCTGGATGAAATACTGCTGCAGAAAATTGAAAGGTCTCCGTGTCAAAATAATTCACGACACGCTCATCTGTATGATGAGAGCTGATATCTGCATTAGAAAGATAATAAAGACGATCAGGCCGCAGTGCAACCGCTTCGTTTGCTCGGTGTCAAAAGCCAAGCGTCGGCGTGTGTGTGGCGCGGGTCGCTTCACATCCACCTGCGCTTGAATATCAGCAGTAATTGTGCTAAAACATCTCATCAGGGAAGCTGCCGGACGCCATTACGGCTCCACGCGCCGCGTGACGCTGGACTGACAGGTTATTAGCGGCGGAGCAGCGCCTGTAATTAACGCCGAGTGTCGCTCCTGAGAAATACTGTATAAATCTGAAATATAAGATTCCACCCCTACACCTGCAATTCGCCCGGCACAAATAAATCTAGATTTCATCTTCACCTCGAGAATGAAGAGGAACGATTCACCCGGAAGAGCCTGAACACGCCGAAGTCACGAGCCACCGCTCCTGGAGTGTGTGCGCGCACGCGGCACATTGTTATGACTTTCACTGTAAACCATAAGAGTTTTGTGATGGTGTATGTCTCTAGATTTTACATTCGATCTGAATGGACGAGTGTGTGAACTTTGTGGATATTTAATGCTACTAATAACATTCCATTTCGTTTTCAGAATTATACAGTAGTGATACTTGGAGACGCGGCGTAAACGTGTGTGTGCGGCCGGTGCGCTCGCGATCACGCGCTCCAGTAGGACCCGTCTGCTCCGCACATCTCTGCACCTGCTGCGGGAACATGACGGGGATGTTCGGCTCTATTGTGCGAACAGACGCGCTGCCGTCTCTCTCCTTCCTGGCGGCGGCAGATGGCTCGCGATGAATCCTTCATAATCATGTCGGGACGCCGCTCCAATCCCGATCCGTCTCTTTAAACACTCTTCTGCCGAGAGACCAAGCCAAACAAACACCCGCGCGATCACACACACGCTCCGGCCGCTCTGCTGTCAGGGTTCTGCTCGCGTGACGCGGATAATTGCGGTTCAGGTGAAGTTTGTCGTGCTTCATTTCAAGGTCACGCGCCACTAACGGCGCTTTCTGCTCGGAAAGGTCTCGTAATTTCACAGCGGCGGCGCCTCATTACTACCTCCTCCTCCTCCTCATCACACGTTTGTTTTCTGACTCGCTGCGTCTCCGAGACTTTAAACCGTGAGCCGCACTGAACACACACACACACACACACACACACACACACACACACACACACACACACACACACAAACAAACACAGAAGTCTACACTTCAATTACGTTTCTTAAATTAACCGTTGTGGCCTAGTGGTTGAGAGATGGGGCTCCCACACAAATATTGCCGGTTTGAATCTTGGTATGGTTGTACAACGTAAGTCTAACCATTGCTTCTGTGTCTGTGTGTGTGTGTGTTGACAATTCACCAATTTTCACTTCTCTTTTTTTCTGTTGAACTTTATTTGGCGTGTGAATAATTCATGAGGAAACTAGAAGCTCTTTCATCAGCGCAAAATAACAATTTGCAAATTTATGGAAACCACTAATTACTCGCCTTATTCGCTGTGACTGTGATATTAAATATTCATAAACATAGTGATTATTTTTGTGATTTGTTTGTTTCCACTAATGCGGAGACGGCGAGTGACGCGGCTGCTGCTGCGGAACTTTCTCTGTTCAATCAGAACAAATCACACAAACCAAACACCAGCTCTGCTAATTTACCTTTATTTGGCGGGTAATTTGTGCCCACCTGTGCTGCCCGGCGATGCATCCGTTCTCATTACGCTGGGTGCAAACAGCCGCACACACCTGTGAGGCTTATCCTTCACGTGACCTTGAGGAGATGCGGGTCGGATCAGGACAGGCCTCGTTTAGCCCTTCATGTTTTAAAGTGCAGTATTAATCATCATCACTGCACAACACCATTAGACTGTGTCATTCTATTACAGAAATCACATTATCATACATTTCATTAATTAAAGCCACTCTCGGTCAAGCTGCTCTGAGAGGGGCAGTAGAGGTCAGAGGTCAGCAGCAGGAGTGGAGGGTGATGAGAGGATGTGAAGTGGTACCTGACAAACATAGCCATTATCTCCATCACCTGCATCACTCAGACCTCACTGTCAAGAGAAAGAGACACACAGACAGAGAGAGAGGAGAGACAGAGAGAAAGACAGACAGACACAGAGTAAGAGAGAGACAGGCAGACAGAAAGAGAGAGAGAGAAAGAGAGAGAGAGAGAGCTCTGCAGTGCTGACCTGTGCTGTCAAATCCCTGATTACCTCCCTGATTCACTTTCCTACTTCTGTAATGTGCAATCAATCATAATCAATTAGCCAAAATGTTGAATCATTAAAACCATTATCATTAATTAAAATAATTATCACTTTCTGCCAATGCTTCATTGCCACTGTTGTATAATATGCTTGCAGCCCACCCGTTTCTCTCTCTCTCTTTTTCTTTCTTTCTCTCTCTCTCTTCGTTTTCTTCTCTCTATCACACACACACACACACACACACACACACACACACACACACACACACACACGTGCGCCTGTAGCCGCACATCGTTTCCCATGACTGTCTGTGTGCTTTTCTGGAAGGGACCTGTCATCTGAAAACTCTCAATAATTGCTCATGGCAAATGTTCCTAGAACGTTCTGGGGGGCCGCGCCTGATCTGACGGTCCCCTGTCGGCCCCAACTGAAGTCAAACTCACGTGATGGGTAATGCTGCCAAAGAACACACATATAGTCTCCCACTACAAGTGTGTGTGTGTGTGTGGGAGGGGGATGGGTGGGTTATGGACCTTTGGTCACTTGTGGGGACCTTTGTCTGAACTCCACAACCTTTGAAACCTGTTCGAGGGTCAAAATGGAATGTTTTGGAGAGAGAGAGGGTGGTGGAGGTATAATGTTTATGTTTGTGTGAGTGTGTTTGTGTGTGTGTGTGTGTGTGTGTGTGTGTGTGTGATGAAACAGGAAGTGCAGTGAGATGCAGCTGATTTCATTACTGGTAAATGATCTGCAGGATGAATGTAATTGCAGTTCATTTTGAAGCTCTGAAGTGTGAAACTGAGAGAAAAGAGTGACTCAGAGAGAGAGAAAGAGAGTGTGTGTGTGTATAAGTGTGAGTATGAGGTTTGTCTTCACGTGTGTGGAATAGTAATGTGTGTGTGAGCATTGAGTGGCTTGTGCTGCGCAACAGAGAGCGACGCTTTACACTCGTGTTCACAGACACATTCATTAGTGCGATTTACCCCTGTTCGTCAGTGTCGAAGATGAGACCACCCTCACCCACCCACCATTATCGCTATCACTGCTGCTGTCAGTCCCAGACGCCCGCCGTTACAGTGGCGCGCGCGCGCG
>CM051497.1:14028213-14038213 GCA_028031935.1 Paedocypris micromegethes | reverse complement strand
AAACACTCAACTCTCACTCTTTACACTGTAAACACTCACCTCTCACTCTTTACACTGTAAACACTCACCTCTCACTCTTTACACCCTAAACACTCCTGTTTCTGTCTTTACACCCTAAACACCTCTCACTCTTTACACTGTAAACACTCTCCTCTCACTCATTACACCCTAAACACTAACCTCTCACTCTTTACACTGTAAACACTCTCCTCTCACTCATTACACCCTAAACACTCACCTCTCACTCTTTACACTGTAAACACTCTCCTCTCACTCATTACACCCTAAACACTCACTTCTCACTCTTTACATTGTAAACACTCGTGTCTCACTCTTTACATCCTAAACACTCCTGTTTACCCCCTGTACACCCTAAACACTCAACTCTCACTCTTTATACTGTAAACACTCGCCTCTCACTCTTTACACCCTAAACACTCCTGTTTTTATCTTTACACCCTAAACACTCACCTCTTACTCTTTACACTGTAAACACTCTCCTCTCACCCATTTCACCCTGAATGCTCACATCTTTCTTTACACTGTAAACACTCTCCTCTCACTCATTACACCCTAAACACTCACATCTCACTCTTTACACTGTAAACACTCTCCTCTCACTCATTACACCCTAAACACTCACATCTCACTCTTTACACTGTAAACACTCCTGTCTCATTCTTCACATCCTAAACACTCCTGTTTCCTCATGTACACCCTAAACACTCAACTCTCACTCTTTACACTGTAAACACTCTCGCTCTTTACATCGTAAACACTCCTGTTTCTCTCTTTACACCCCAAACACTCTCGCTTCACGATGTAAACACCCTTCGCTAACTAGAAACACACACTCTTTCACACATGAAATACTCGTCTCACTCTTCATATGGTTATATTCAGAGTGAATCGTCTATAGCATATAATACTGATGCATCTCCCGACATGTTTTCTCACGTCGTCTTGATCCTCGCCTCGTGTCAGTGAAGCACTTCTGCTCCGACCGGAAACACCATCTGTTACAGCCCGGAAAGCGTCGCCAGGATTTATCACTTCAGCAGTGAATATTGCGATGAAGATCAAATGAAAAGCAACTAAATCACTGGTGCAACGTCAAAACTCAAAGGCGAAGACGCAGCTGGTGTGGTGCTTGTGTCTCACTCCTCTCACACTGCGCAGCCGTTTAGTTCCTGCTCTCACCTTAACTGAAAGCTTCAGTGCTTTACTCTAATGGCCGCGGTCTCTCCGCCAGCAGCGGTCTGTCACGTCACCTGTTTGTTTGGCCTGTCAGCTTTCATTTCCACTTCCTGCTACCGTGGCCCGACACGCCGCTCTTCCTGTCAGCCGAGGGCAGCAGATCCTCCGTCATCCTGTCGCTCGCCGTCTCTTTCTACACGCCAGAATCCGTGAAATCACTCAGGATTATTACATGTCTGAAATACAGAAATGTTTCCAGTTTGTGGAGACTCAGCACTCAAGCTCCTCTAGACCAGAGCGCCTGGTTTGGGATGGTTGATTGTGTTCTGTTCGCTGGCTAAGCAGGAGATGGTCTTGCTCATGTTGTGTGAGCATGAAGAACACGGTCACTGTGATATTCACCCTTCCATTGACAGAGCATCTGATCCTGATTCTAGTACCGAAGCCCTACCGATCACTCACTGCTGAGAGAGAGAGAGAGGGAGGGAGGGAGAGAGAGAGAGAGAGAGAGAGAAAGACCTGCTCCGACACTGTGTGTTAATGATCACTAATTGCCCAGTTAGTATGAAACAGTGAAGTAGGTTTTTGGTGAAATCACCAGCAGTTAGTGCAAATAAAGAGACGCATCTGTGAGGAACATCTGGCTGCTTCTCTCTCTCTCTCTCTCTCTCTCTCTCTCTCTCTCTCTCTCTCTCTCTCTCTCTCTCTCTCTCTCTCTCTCTCTTTGTGTGTTTCTCATTGTATCTCATGATCCTAAAGAGACCATCATTACTTACGACACACTCTTAATCTCAGATAAACCGATCAGACCCGAGCAATGAAGCGGCCGCAGCCTCTGTGACACGTTAATCACAAACACTTACAGAGGAAACACCGGCTCTGCTTCCAATGGCTGACAAGCAATAGAGCTGCTGTCAGAGACTCACCTGTCAATGTGACACACACATACACTCACACACACACACGCACACACACACACACACTCTCTTTCTCACACACACACACGCTCTTCCTCGCGCTGTAATCAGGGGACCGTTGGCAGTATTTACATGAGCGAAGGTCGTTCACACTCCTTTTGTCAGCTCTAATGTTGTGCGAGCGTGTGGAGAGATGGAGACGTTGTATTGGTTGTTCAATAATTCATCAGCAGGAAGTTTGCGGAGCGGCAGACGACAGTCCGCTGCCCGGTTCCACTGCTCTCTGTTAAACGCACGCCATTGGCTTTTAAAGATGTTGTCACAGGCTTTTCATTAAACATTAATGTGCAGTTCCAGACATTTCACGCTGTCCAATTTTTATCCCTGCATTTTAATGGCGTCTCTCAAAAGCATTAAACTCCTCATAAATCACCAGTAATGAGAATAGGAGAGAAAATTCTGTTCCCAACTCGTCAGAACCTCAGACAGTCCGGACTAGACAGAGAGAGCTGTGTGTGTGTGTGTGTGTGTGTGTGTGTGTGTGTGTGTGTGTGTTTGTGTGTGTGGGGGTGTGTGTGTGTGTGTGTAGCTGATGTACTGGTGTAGGCCCGTGATAACAACTCAACAGCAGCAGCTTCTGCTTCTCAGACTCAGAACAGTCAAGGTCGCTTTAATTAAGGGGTAAATTGCTATTTAAATAATGATACTGATCACTCAATTTGTGCTGCTGAAGCTCCGGGCAGCCACGTAATTTACAGTCCAGCAGCGGATGTCCTGCACACACCAGGCTTTATGTCTCTCTTGATGTTGCTTGCTGGCCTTTTCTCAACACTTTTCACTCTCTCAGACACACACACACACACACACACACACACACACACACACACACTTGCACACACCCACTCCCACACACTTTCTCACACAGATTTTCACACTCTTAGACACAAGGCTTGTGAGGCATCATAATGTGCTCAGAAAACACAAAGTGCTTATTCCTGTGTGAGCACTGTGTGTGAGGGGTTTGTGTGAGGATGAGGCTTTCTATTGTCTCATCAGGATGAAGAGTGTGAGTGAATATCAGCTTCAAGATGAAGAATAATCAAAACACATGAAGTGAATAAAAGAATCAGCTGGCAGTGCAGAGTCGATCAGTAATCAATAATTTGTAAAGACCAGTGACATCAAACTGTAAAAGAACATCACGAGAAGCATGTGATGGAAGTATGTGTGTCCTCCAGCAGACACAGGTTCATTTATTTGGCTGAAGGTCACAACCTCGTCTTATAATCCGCTCTTATTCTATCTTAAGGGAGAAACAGTTTGTGCCATATGGTGAGTAATTACAGCTATAAATCAGAGCCATGGCGATGTTCTTTGTTGAGTGGCGGCGAGGTTCTGCAGTGCAGCAGCGGCTGATTAAAGCTTCTACTAACCCGCAGATCAGCACAGCTCTACACGTCTCAGGGTCCAATTAACACAGGAAGTGTGAAGTAATTCATGTCTGCACACTTTCAGGAAAATAACCAAGCACTTTAATATTTCACGCCGTACAAAGAGACGGGAAAGACACACACCACACACACACACACTTTATATCATAACGGGGTCCCAAGTTCGTCTTACAAAACAATACAAATAGTCCCCATGACCCCACCCATCAGAATACACCCCCCTCCTTTACTGTAATCTTAACAAAATCCCAACTGTAATGTCAGCATAAAATCCCATCCAGACCCTCAAACAGGCTTCCGAGTTGTGGAGCCCAAACAAGTCCCCACAAGTGACTATATCTGGTGGTGTAAATCTTAGCATTCTGAGCTTCGCTTTGACCAAAATACCTATACACTTTGGATGGGACTGTCTGCTCACGGCTGTATTTCCTGGCTCTGAGAGGTGGATATATTGTGCTGCTGTTGGTGTTCGTTTGGCTGGGCGAGACAGACGGACACTTTCCACTGTATGTGGGTCACACGCGGTTCCCAGCTGTTTGATGGAATCAGCTGTGCTACTACTGCGCCGCCAACATCTGCTCCATATGCCAGCCAGCCACTTAGCCCCTGCCAGGAGACGCGGGGTCTCTCGTGGTCCGCTGGCAGAGGGTCTGCGGTGTTCCGAGATTGGGGTGGTGAATGGTATCGTAGTTTCATCTTTGTTGTTGTCTGCTTTCCTCTCTATAACTCATGATCGAACAAGCTCAACGCTTCCACTCCTCTGTCCTCACATACACCATTTTGTACTTCAGATCCTTTTTAGAGTAATTATGTGATTTTCTATATGTGAATGTGATTTTTTTTTAATTGTTGGCTTTCAGTGTTTATTTGACAGACAATAGCAAGAGCAACATTGAAATTGTTGTTGTTGATGCTTGTGGTCTGAATATTGTGGCCTGAAGCTGGTAGCCTAGTACACCCGTGGTCTGATGTTGGTGTTCTGATGACTGTGGTTTGATGCCGGTGGTCTAATGTTAGTGGCCTGAATCCGGTGGTCTAGTGCTGGTGGTATGATATTGGTGGTCTGATGTTGGTGTTCTGATGCCGGTGGTCCGACATCAGTTAGCAGGACAAAGGCAGTTGAGCTGCGCTGAGGTCTGATAACGTCTTAAACTTGTTCTCCAGCAGAGGGTGCCGTCACAGTTCAACGGAACTGCTGCTGATCTTCTGCTGAAGAGGAACAAGCTCTGTGATTATTCAAATAGCACAAACATTATGTTAATTTGGGCAGAAAGGTTTAGGACAGAACTTTTAGCTTTGAACCAGTTAAATCAAATGCATTTAGCATGACCTCTGGGTACTGAAGAAACATCCTTCGGCTCATCCTACTAATCCATAGAAATTAAGGGAATCACATGTAATTATAGATGCAGTGCAATGCAAATGAGAGCATGAAGATGACTCCTCTCAGCATCAGCTGTTTCATGATTCATGTGCTGCTCAGGCTGAGTGTCATGGTGCTGAATCATTGGCTGTTCAGCTGCATGCATGATTCCTGTGCTTTATATACTTTTACCATAGAAACTTTGAGACTATAATATTAAACATCCAGATGCTTTAGGAGCAGGATCCGTGTTGATGTGCTGTTGTCAGATTCATCTTTAATTCAGACTCCGTTGTGTCAAGGCCGTTTCACTCCTGCTGATTTATTCATCAGCAGCAAATGTCCGTGATCCACTGTGTCAATTACAAACGCTTCAGCCCGAGCTGGAAATAGAGCCCATGCCATGCGTCGCTGGCTTTAATGGTCAGGACCTTGTCCTCCACTGCGGTCCTGATTCTCTCAGTCCTGATTCTCTCTCTCCTGATGCTGCGGTGCTGATTCTCTTGGCTCTGAAGCTGCGGTCCTGATGCTGTGGTCCTCATTCTTTTGGTCTTGATTCTCTCAGTCCTGATGCTGCAGTCCTTATTCTCTTTTCCTGATGCTGAGTTCTTTATGCTGCAGTTCTGATTCTCTTGGTCCGGATGCTGTGGTCCTCATTCTCAAAGTTTTGATTGTCATTGTCCTGATGCAGCGGTCCTGATTCTCCCGGTGCTGCTTCTCTCCGTCTCCGATTCTCACTGTCCTAAAGGTGCAGTCCTGAATCTCTCTGTTCTTCTTCTCTCCGCCCTGATGCTGCAGCCTATATTCTCTCAGCCCTATTGCAGCAGTCCTGGTTCTTTCAGCCCAAATTCTCACAGTCCAGGTCCTTATTCTCTTGGTCCTGATGAGGCCATGCTGATTCTCGCCGTCCTGATTCTTCCCCTCCTGATGCTACGGTGCTGATGGTGGGGCACCGCGGGGCAGGACCTGCTTATGGGGAGCACGGGCTGGGGCTTGGTGGCACTGCCATCTGCTGCAAGTGATGAAAGATTCAGAGCTTGAGATTTACTCATCTGTCATCGATTACGCTGCAGATGTGGTGTCTCTTTGCCATAGACCGTTGGTGATTACACATCAGGCCGTAAATCTGTGTCGCGTTAAGGAGAAACTCAAGCTTTTCTTTGTTGTTACGGTGGCACAATAAAGCAGCAAATGTTAAGCAGTCGGAGTGAAAAACAGCACACACATACACGCATGCACGCACACACACACACACACACACACACACACACACACACACACACACACACACACACTTTATACAGGGACCTGTTTCTTTTCATTGTTCATTATGAAACAATGCTCTAATTAATTCACATATTACTCAGAATACGTAATAACACTATAAAATGGTTTTCTATTTCTTTGCGACGAATATATTCTGGCCTTTGTTTTTCTAATGTTTCACTCACACCAAATGCTGAAACGTCCTTTGTTGTAAAGGGGCCGAGTGACCTCGATTATTAAAGGACAGTTTTTAATTTTCTACTAGACTGAAGAGCTTTATTATCCAGCGGCTGAAGAGAAACTGGCCTGAATAGTCCGGACTCTTGGGCTTTGACTAAACTGGTCATGAATGCACAAACCATCTGTTTTTCTGGACGTCTGTCAGCATGAGTGTAGTCGAGGCAGATGCCCTGAACCGTCCACCTCCCTCATTGTGTTCAGAGAGTGAGAGAGTCTGTGCGTGAGTGTTGGTGTGAGTGTGTTTGCGTGTGAGTGAGAGAGAGAGAGTGTGTGTGTGTGTGTGTGTGTGTGTGTGTGTGAAACAAAGAATGAGTGTGTGTGTGTGTGAGAGAATGTGTTGTGTGTATGTGAGAGACAGAACGTGTGTGTGGGAGAATGAGTGTGTTTGCTGCACTGCTGAATGAATATAACCAACATCTGATCGTACAGTACTTTAATGGGTGTGTTTAAACCACGTCTGACCGTGTCCTACATTCCCGTGCGGCGGCTGCTGGTGAAAGACGGTTTCAGCAGGAAACAGTTGTGAGCTTTCACACAACGGTCAGAGCACGAGGCTTTTCTGTGGCCCCGGGGCCCAGAGCCACCCTGATCTTCTCTCCCTGTGAGCGGCGTGTCAGGAGTCAGAAATCATTAGCGCTGACGTGGTGATGTGGGCATCACTGAGGGCAGAGCGTGTTCCTGCGCCGCGTGCGGCACGACCCGCTGCGGCTTCAGTCTTTTACTGCGAGATGTTCTTTCTGAAGAGACCCGCACAAACACGCAGAGGGGTCAGGCACAATGGTGGCGGCGTCATGAGCGCGAGGCTGCTCCTCCTGAGCGTCATCAGGCAGTGACACGTGACAGATTGTCCGCGCGCGCGTCCTTTGTTGCAGATCGCTGGAGTGAAAGGACTTGGGAAGTTGCCAGTGAATAAAGACGATTAAAGCCAATAAATGAAGCTCGCGAGTGTGTGTGAGTGAAAAGCCTCTTCACACCCGGAGAGAAGAACTCTGAAGGACTCGTGAAGCCCACGGCGTCTCGCTGCTCAATCACACAGATTAAGTCAGTCAGACAGGCAGCAATCTGTCCTTCTCAATAACGTTAGTTTCGGATCTGCTTCTCTTCTTCATCACTGAATCAGCAGCAGAAAAGTGACCCGCCCCCATGACCCTGTGACCCCTCCCCCCTGCTCTCTCCAGGATCGAAGGGTGGGAATGACATTTCAGCCACTTACAGTAAAACTGTTGAGGAAACGCGTGAAAGTTTACGTTACTGAGCTAAAGACGTGAGTGTTTAACCCTGAGCGTGTGAGCAGACAGACAGGGCCCTTCTGTCTCACCCTCGCACCTTCCAACCAACGTTTGGCAGTTTCTTCTCGAATGCTTGGCAACAGACAGAAGTCTGGAAATGAACATGTGACTTGTAGTTTAAAATAAATTAGCTGCAATTTCTGTGTCGCACTTGTTTTTTTGCACGAGCTGAGCGACATTCCCTTTCTCCGCATTATTCACACCAGGACTTGCCAGAAACCGTCCAAAGGGTTACAGTCACGGAACTCACAGTGTGTTTAAAAAATGTGTGTGTGTGTGACTGTAGGGTGTGTGTGTTTGTATACTGTAGAGGCTCACATACAACAAAAATGAGTGTGTGTGTGTGTGTGTGTGTGTGTGTGTGTGTGTGTGTGCGTGTATGTGTGTGTGTGTATGTGTGTGTGTGTGTGTTCGTGCGCGTGTGTCTAATCAGAATCATCAGCAGAAACTTCTCCATTTTTCTTCTTACAGAGCTAGTGATGTCAAACTGCACAGTGATTTATTGTTGAGTCTGTTTATTTACAGTTACACACACACACACACACACTCTCATATTTGCTGTATGTGAGCCTCCTCTGTGCGGACGAGCTGTGTGTGAGTGTGAGATTGGATCTGCTGTTTCCGTTCACACTATCTGCGTTTCTGCTCAGTTGCAGCTGAATTTACTGCGCCGTCTTGTCTTAATGCAAATGAAGCGCGGCTGTGGACGTTCCGCGCGGGAGATTAGACGCGGCGGGGAGAATAATGACCGGCTCTGGCCGCCGTGTCTGCTGTACATTATGTGTGTTCCGACAGATCCGTAATTATTCTCGCGCCGCTGCTGTTTATGGCACGTGTCCGTCAAGGTCGTGGCTCGTCCCTGGGACACACGCACATCTTAATATCCGCTGAAATTAAAGCGTGACCTTTCACTGAATTACAGTTTTAGCTCATAATTATTATGATTCCTGTGCTTTTCATCTATTGTTTGATGGTTCCGGTCGGTGTAATCTGAAGTAGAAAACGGTTTTACTACTCGATTAATGGATGTGAAATGTGCTGAGGACGGAGGTGTAGTCATCTTCATCACGCGGGTGGTCCAGAACAGAGGCGGTGTGTACGATGAGTTCAGCTGACAGGGACCGCGAGCCGCTCCTGTCTCGAGGGCCAATGCTAATGCATGGATGCCCTCGTTCCTCGCGGTAACAGTAGCTTACAATCACCGCGAGCGGGCCGAGCCGCGCAGGCCTGGTGTTCGTTGCCGCAAATCTCATTTTCATTTCAACCACTTTGCACCCGTCCCTAAAGAAGAGAAGCGAGGTCCGGAGGAAGAGAAGGAGCAGTGTGGTTTCTACAGCGGTCAGTGTGTCTGTCCTTGGGCTTCATCTGTCAGTCGTGACACGTGTGACGCTCACAGCCTGTGACGGCTCTGGACGTGTGAAACACACTTCTGTGAGGAAGATCTGGCTGCACCAAAAAGCCTCCAACAAAAATACTGATTTTATTCCACAGATGTAGCACAAACTGTGTCTGACCCCTGCAGTCGCCATTCAGTACGGATGCAAGAACCTGATGACCTCAAGAGTCCCTGTGACAGGTTTAAACAAACACACACACACACACACACACACACACTCTCTCACTCACTCATACACACTCACCCTCTCACTAAATTACACACACACACAAACACATGTGCACACACGTTCTCTCATACACACTCACACACAGACGCTGTCACGACCGCCTTTAGGTTTCTTTTTCTGTCCCTCATACACACTCACTTAAACGCACACACACACATGTCCTTATGACTGGCTTTAAGGCCTTCAGGAACATTTTCACAGTTCCGTCTCAGTGAGACACGCATCATCTCTGAGACAGAAACACTAGAAACCTGAAAATGTCTATATTTATTCAGACACACACACACTGAGAGAGAGAGAGAGAGAGAGAGAGACAGACAGACAGACAGACAGACAGACAGACAGACCGACAGACAGACAGACAGAAAGAATGTGTCACCACTTCACCCCCAACACCCACCCTCGTCTCTATTCTTCCATCACCAAGGAAACGCCACAGGCTTCAGTACCCTCACACAGACAGTTTGACTGGACTGTAAGATGCCAGAGATTTACATGCCAAAATCTAACTGGGACAAATTCAGAACTGGACAAGTTAATGAGATGAATAGTGAGAGTCACTATGCTTGTGTCTCTCTCTGCATGTCTCTCTCTCTCTCTCTCTCTCTCTCTCTCTCTGTCACTCTGTCACACTCTCTCTCTCTCTTTTTCT
>CM051497.1:14016096-14028078 GCA_028031935.1 Paedocypris micromegethes | reverse complement strand
TCTCTCTCTCTCTCTCTCTCTCTCTCTCCTTTTCTGACAGTCTGAAGATCGCCGGTCCTGATTGAGAGGGAGAGGAGGAAGTTGTCATTATTATCATTATTTTGCATCTGCGGTCGCTCATTGAACAGCTGTTGGGTTTGAGGAGATGTGCACTGGCAGGGCCTGCGGTTCTTCCGGTGATGTGACAGTTTCTGGCAGCTTCTCTTTGACAAGCGTCTGACCTGCAAGAGGAACGAGGGGAAGCTCTCCACCTTCTGCACCAGGTTCCTGGTTCTGCTGGTCCGGTTCATATTTGTTTGATTGGTGGTTGTAATTCTGCAAATTCTAATATTTATTTCCTCTGGCCAATAGCTGAGGGTTCAGACCAGACCGTGACACAGAAATTTGATCTGAAGGTGGTGTCGTAGCTTTCAGTGTGGAAACTTTTATTAACCGGTTTGTACAGCTAATCAGTTTGGCCAGTGTTCACAGTGTTTATAATGTTCTTCATCTCTAACAGCTAATGATAAGATAATGGCATCATGTTTCAAACCAACTGAAACCCGCAGTTGCTGCTTGCAGCTCTATTTAATCGAATGTGAGTGATGTAGAAGCTAGCGGCTCAGGTATGGAGCAGATGTTCAGGTCTGAATGAAACATCAGGCTGAACAAGCAAACATTGTGATGTAAAGGAGCGCAGACGCGAGCTCCGGCAGACAGATGTTCTCCACATATTGAGAATCCATTATTCAAACCACTGGGACCCGCGCCGCCGCCAATGGCAAAGCCTTTAAACACATTTACTTTGCAAGAGACAGAAATGAAATTTGTACAAAGCCAAAGAACTTGATGGAAACCGCTCAGAACACGGTTTTAGCAGAAAGTGATTTGTTAAGCGGTCGGTCCTGTAGCTGTCAAACACCAGTGTTTTCTCCTGAGGAAAGCATTGAGTTTGCGGAAGGGAGCGGAAGTGTTCGGAATGAGCGGAAACGAGTGGAAGTGTTCCGAAGGGAGTGAACATGTGCGGAAGTTTGTGGAAGTAAGCAAGACAGTGGAAGTGAGCCGAAGTGTTCGATAGTGTGCAGGAGCGAGTGGAAGTGTTTGGAAAGGAGCAGAAGAGAGCGGAAGTGAGGAAGCAAGGGGAGCTGAAGCAATTGTTCTGATCTAAGCGGAAACAGAGTGGAAGTTTGAGGAGTTGTTCAGAAGGTAGTGAGCGGAAGTGTGCGGAAGGGAACGCAAGTGTTTGGACGGGTGCGAAAGTGTGTGATACTCAGGCCATTTCTCTGTAGAGACACCCTGTGGCGTCACAGGGAATCTCAGTAGAACGTTCTAGATGCAAGCGGAGGTGTCTTATCTAATGACGGGAGGCTCGCGAGAGGCAGCTAAAGAGAGACGACAAAGGAATTACTTATCCTCGTCGCCTCTGATGGGGAAGTTTCTTGCACACAGAGCAAATGACAGGAATCTACACTGCTAATAGACCAACAACTTGACGGAGCCTCTTGTCGTCTGAAGGAAAATTGTGTGTGGTCGTTTAGTTTTCCTTCAGAATTGCGTCAAAGCCTTGGCTCTGATCAGTGTTTCAGACTGAGCGATGCATTCAAATGTCGGACAGCTACTGAAGAAGGAGCTATATCCAAATCCTGATTTTCCACTCCACGTCTCTGTTTCAGTCAGTGTTCTGTCTGCGTGTGAAGATGATCTGGTGTCCGCGTGTGGACCGCCGTGTGGACTGTCGTGTCGCGCGACCTTTTCCCGAGGCGTAAACAGGCCGGAGTGTGACACTGTGACTGCGCTGAAATGTCACACTCTTCCTCTCATGCTGTTCACAAGCTGAAATCCGAGGCACCTGTTCTGTCTAAGGCCACGTCACGCGTGTTGTAGTCGCGTCACAGAATCACTTGTTTCCTCAGCTGTGGACAAAGCAAGAGATGCTGCCCCCTTACAACCGTAACATACTGATCTGTGTGTGTGTGTGTGTGTGTGTGTGTGTGTGTGTGTGTGTGTGTGTGTGTGTGTGTGTGTGTGTGAGTGTCCGTTCTTGAGTACTGAGAAACACAATCTTAGGCTGTAAAAATCATGTGATTAATCGGAACTGGTTCTGCTCGTCTTCCTCAGTCACCTTCACAGCTCAGAGAGCAGCTCAGTTCTGCGCGTCTACGCCACACACACATTCTGCACTTTCACAGTTTTTACATCTGTGTGAGTCCTGCTGCGTTTCTGTTCATTTGTTTAATCCAAAACCACTTCACAAAGTAGGTTCCTGGACAATCTTCAGTCCCCTTTCTTATCTTTATTCCTGCAGGTTATCTGACTGAAATCTTTTGAGCATTAACATTTGTATTACAATTACGGTTTTGGTACATTATTTTGTATTGTTGTTAAATTTAGGAGACAATAAAACGTGCTTGCAATGTAAAAAATAAGATTATAATATATTAAATTAAATCACGTTTATTGATACATCACCACAGCGTGTGAGCTGTGGTGAGTGAAAAGCTTAGGTGCAAGCTCCAGACAGTGCAGACATACAGTGCAAAGTACAAAAATATAAATATACACTATATTTATACACTAAATATACACAATACACGCACACACATTTTTCGACATCATGCTCTGTGTGAGATTTTTATTTTGAAAGGTGTGTGTTGTTTTACCCGGTAGCACCTGTCCGCTCGTTAACATAAGCAGCGTTTTCCTGCAATAACTCAGCTCACAAACACCCTCACACAGGTGTTGAATTACGCCTTGTTTTTCGTGAGTCGAACTGTATTCTAAACGTGATTTACACTCCTGCACTGAGCACATTTTTTTTTTTTTTGAGAAATTGTGTTACAAATTTTACAATCTAGCAAACAGCTTTCCTGTATCATAGCTGGACGGTGTTTGGAACATGTCATGAGTTCAATTCCCAGCCCAGCCGCTCGTTTTCATCTGTTGGCGTAAACTGCACAACAGTGAAAGAGAAAAGTTGAAGGTGTGTGTGTGTGTGTGTGTGTGTGTGTGTGTGTGTGTGTGTGTGTGTGTGTGTGTGTGTGTGTGTGTGTGTGTGTGTCAGAAGCAGGAGGACTAGAGATGTTTCTTTTCTGTAGATGATATAAAGCGAGTCGTCTCTCGTCTTCATCCAGCGATCACTCTGGAGCGGGTGGCGCGGCGAGCCGTAGCGGCGGGACGGGGTGAGTGATTCGACTGATTGTCATTCGGGACGGAACGTAAGATTAATCAAGACTTTAAACCGTCCCGCAGAAGCCAAACCCTGACCTGTCGGAGAAAATGGTGGTGTAATTGCTTTAGTGTGGTGGTCTCGTCCGTCACATCGCTTTATATCAGTGGCCGTGGACGGATGACAGGCCCGTGAGATATAGCGGCGGCGGCGGCAGAGGTCGCCGCGCTTCCCTTCAGCATCCAGCGTGATGGAGACGCGCAGCCTCGTTCCGCTAATAGCGGCGTTAATGATGCTGTGATCACTGCTCGCGACCTGCTCTTTCCCCCGGTAATGAACAGATTCGCTCAGCATCTCCAGGGACGTCAAGAAATGCAGTTGACTCTGATCTCTGGTAGCGAAAACTTTTCCGCTCAGAACGGCCAACAAACTGCAAACGGAACCATTAAGAAAACACGGGCTTTAATTGACACATGGGATTTTACGATGAGCCCTTGCGCGCGCGTGCGTGCGTGCGTGCGTGCGTGCGTGCGTGTGTGCGTGTGTGTGTGTGTGTGTGTTTGATTGTGAAGCTGCGTGTGGAGCAGTAATGCTGATGTAAATGAGCGGCGGCGCGTCTGCTGTAAGCGGCTCTGACAGCGGCGTCACTTTCGCTGTGTGTTAATGTGGAGACGCTCGCGCTCATTACAGCGAGAGGCTTTAATACTCACGGGATCAGAAGCGCGCAACCTCTCTAATCCAGCGATAAACGCTCTTCAGCAGACGCTCCGCTGCTCGGCCTGGCCTTCAAGAATCGGCCGCTTCATCCATCATCCCCTGATCGGCCCTGGAGTCGTTAGGGTGGTCCGAGGGTCCTGTACACTTCATTACTGCGTTTAGTGTGTGTGCGTGTGCGTGTGCGTGAGCGTGTGTGTGTGTGTGTGTGTGTGTGTGTGTGTGTGTGTTAGTCAATTTTCAGTCTACTCAGATTATTTTCCGTGTGTGGGAACCAGAGCATCATATTGGGATTAAGAACTAATCTGAGTTTACACGATTGCGCTTTTCAGTGAGAAATTTCATGTGAGCTGCGGCCTGTGTTTATTTGAACTGTTTTCAAAAAACTGTATTCAGTCTTTCTTCATATCTTGGCCACTGCGTCATCAGACGATTCAATTGTTGTTCACTTCACTAGCTGAGAGACGTAATCCGAGGAAAATCCACGCACACGGATTATTGTTGCAAAGGGATTAAGATCTAAACTGTCCAATAATCTCATTCATTCAGAATAAAGATCAGTACCTTCTTGTTTTTTTCCAAAGGAAGTGAATCTTAATCACCACAGAAATGAACGATTTCTACAAATCATTTCTTCGAGTTCTGTGTGATAATAATACAGATTATGAGTTTAGAGTCTTAAATTATTCAAGATTAATTATGGCTGCAATCACATTGCATCATATTAAAAATGTAAAAATAATTTAGGAGAAAAGGATTTGACGTGATCGAAAGCCGGCCAGTGATTCGATGAACTGGATATTTAAAGTTTTTGGAAACGGTTAGTTTTCTCTTTCACTCGTACCGCGGCCGCTTCAGCTTTAATGTGCACAGAGAATACGCTTTGATTACTTTTTTCTTTTTTCTGCTCGGTTCTTTTGGCTCCCGTTCAGTCTGAATTTTCTTAAAGACTTTTGTACTTTTTACATTTGTAATCTGTGCCTTGGTTTTTGTCTCGTTAAAGCCATATGAATGTTTCTAAGGCCTTTGGCTGGATTTATTGTCACTCTCTTATAGTTTGACACTTGGTTTATTTTGGCCACGCGGTGACGTAGTTACCTGCTGATGGTGTGATTTTGCGGGCGCTGGCGCTGACCCTGGTGCTGAATGCCTCTGTGACGAGCAACTCGGAATGAAGTTTCAACAGAAATGTTTCTAACGCCTTCGTAAAATGTAATGTAACATTTTCACAGAACTTCTTAATACGTATATGGTCGATATGTGATATAGTATATGCTGTCAGCTTGTTATAAAGATACACGTTTTTGTTATGTTTAATCAAATATTATTCCGTTTTAAATAAGTAATGTGGCGTAAATTAGTACAGTATATGAGGATATTTAAAATGAATGGAACTCTTAATCTTAATTTCCGTTTATATCGCATGTTTTTTTTTATTGTATTTTACTAGTACGTATACATTTCGGAATGTATGAAATATTCGGAAATTGTTTTTGTTTTCGTTCTAAAAATATACAATTTGACATTCCCTCTTTAAATCCTCTGAATTCGAAAGGGAACCGAGCTTTTTAGTGAAAGTGAATGATCAAAAGTGTAGCTACATTTATTTTTCCAAAATATGGAAAATATCCGGGGTTTTTTTTTTTTTTCTTTCTGAGGGGGGACGTGACTGTCGCGCTGCTTCGCGTCTAATTCGCCGATTGTGATGGACAGTCGAACTAGAACAATACAGAATAATGACACTGACACTGATGATTAAACTCGCCCAATTACAGCCCAATCGCTGTAGTGATTATGTTCCTTAATCACATTCAGAGCTTTAATTGTCTTAATGGTGCGTTTCATTAAAAACTGTAAAATAAAGTCATGCTTTTAAACATGGATATTATTAAGCACGTCAGTAGTCATCTATTTTGTTGTTGTTGTTGTTGTTGTTGTTATTATTTTACATTTAAACTAATAAAATAACAATAATAGTAATAATAATAATAAACAAAAATGTTGATCGTTTGAATTAATTTATTTGAAGTCACAGCCGTGGGTTTTTTCCAGTTCCTCGGCGAAGGGCTTCATTGTCCAGAACGTCTGCGTTCCAGTGGCTTTATAACGGAGTAAAAGGTGGAGAATAATAATAATAATAATAATGATTTAATACCGTGACATTTTATTTTTGCAATGTAAGGGCATCGTTCTTGCTTACAAAACTAGATAAAATTGCCGAAGTGGGAAATAACTAACAATATATTTTCTTCCGTTTCTTTTCCATTCAACCAGGCAAATTACGTCCGTTCAAAATATTTTAATAAAGCTTTCCGACACATCAACACATACAAATGGCCCTCTGTGATCGTATTTAAAGTGATAAATATCTACATCGCTTCCGGCTTTGACCTGACAACAAGCTGAAGATTGAATCATGCAGACGGACACGACCAGAAAATAAAAAATAAAAAAAAAACTCAGCTGAGCTGACCATATATTACAATTTCAAACGAGCCGTGATTTCCTTATAACGGGTCCGTCTCCTCCGAATGTCCAGGGCTGCTCTCCGCTTTCGTACTGCGTTCGGTTGCATGTTGTCAGGTCAGGGTCTGTTTGGTTTCATCCGCCCATAGCACTTTAAAGTTTAGGCTTTGTCGTATTTACACAATCAGAATGAAAATGCCTGCGAGTGTAAGACAAGGTTCAAGTTCCGCGACGCCGGCCTCACTGTAAAGCGGGCAAACATCAAAGTCAAAAGTTTCTCCTGAAGAGTTTAAGGCTTGTCGGTGCATTGCTTACACAGGCTGGAGGTGACGTTGTTGAAAAGGGCACATTTGTCTGGACACGAGGATCCCGCGACTCCCCCGGGGAATGGGTAACCGGGCTGTTGTTCGTACGCGCTCAGACCCGGTGTGAGAGCTGTGGTCGCCGGCAGCGAGGCGGCAGAGATCGCCTGGCCCTGGTTGAGATACGCGACCAGCCGTCGCATCTCCTCCAGCGCCTGCGCCTGCATGAGGATGTAATTTTTGGCTAGAAGCAAGGTGGCGATTTTGGAGAGTTTCCGCACGGACGGACTGTGCGCGTACGGGATGACGGCACGCAGCTCGTCGAGAGCGTCGTTCAGGTCGTGCATTCTCCGTCTCTCCCTGGCGTTGATGTTAAGTCTCAGCATTTTCTGTTCTTTGTTTTTCTTACCTCCCTCGGAGTTCCCGCCGTTCCCAGGCGTTCTTCCGTCCGTCATGAGCATCATCTCGCACCGGTCGTCGCTGTCGTCGTCCGGACTCTGTTCTCCGCCGCTGCTCTCGGCGCCCGAATTCCCGTTTGCGTTCTCTCCGAATTTAACGCACAAAGATCCCGTTGGTAGACCCAAAGTCCCCGACCTGCCCCCGGGATGAACTGGGTCTGGGTCGGTGTGGTCGTAACAACTGAGCGGCGACTGACTGTCCCGGGGAACGAGCTCCATCCCCGCCGCAGGCCGGAAAGACTCCATCTTCTTGTTGGATACTGCGCTGAGAGTTTTATGAAAAATGTCTCCCTTCAAGTTTATTCTCCTGTCCATAATCTCCAGGAAGTCAGCCACGCGTGGGGCAGAGTGGAGGCTGATGGAGAGGTGTGGAAACCGTGGCTCCTCCTCGACTCTGTGCGCTTCTCCAGTCAAAAGACACTTTGTAAATCTCGGCAGCGATCAGGAGCAGAAGGGGGAGTCTTCTACCTCATTATCTCAAGCCGGGTTGGTAAAACGCGAGATTCGCCTGTCGGGACACCCAATCAGGGGACCGTTGTGATTAACGGAATTTAATCGGCAGCAAACGCTCCACTTACCCGCAACTTTCCAGAAGGATCCCGCATCCGTACGCGCCGCTTGCAAGTGTAACTTTTTTTATCCGAAAGTGTTTTCGTCCCTCTTTCGTCATTGACATTGTGTTGGAGGTTGGGAACGATCTCTTCTATGAGAGAGTTGTTGCTATTTAATATTGAATCCAGTCACTTTATATGACGACGTTAGAAGTCTCAAGCATTTTTGTCACGTAGTTTCATTTGATGTTTAACGATCGAGTATGATTTTAATCGGCAGCTGAAAAGAGTCACATCCGCGGTGTTATCTGAGGTTCCACGCGGAAGACTCTGCATCCAATCGTGGGCTTAGGTCGCCACCTGCTGGTTCAAATGCAACTGGTTGGAATACCGTAATTTCATTTATGTACTGCACTTCTTAAAACTGACTGACCCTGATCTCCCAAAATTACTCAGACCAACTTACCAAAACCAATCGGCCTATTCATTTTATTTAAACCTAATGATATTCTTAAACTATGCTTATGACGGGCAGCGCTACTTGTTCATTATGGTCTGTGTTTGTTTGTTTATTATGATGTGTGCAGTATGTATGGTGATGTTTGTTTATTTATTTGTTTGGATTTGTTGTTGCTGTTGTGACGCGAAATTTCCCCGCTGTGGGACTAATAAAGGATTTTTCAATTCAATTCAATTCAAAATGAATTAACGATTTAGTTGTTTTAAATGTATCTTTAAATGTGTCTTTATCTTCTCTATTCTAACTTTATCACGAGCGTAATGGAAAATCTGTGCAGCCTCGCGTGTGAGAATGAGGGTCTTAAGAGGGTCCCACTCCCAAGGCAAATAAACGTCATTCGTGCACACGTTTGAAACAATCTTAACAATTAAATCGTCAAACCACAGATGGCGTTGTTCACACGATTTTAAGTTTGCTGTATTTAAAAAGGCTACAACCTTGGTCATCGCTGCTTGCAGCTGTTATAATAACGCAGCCGTAAAACCGGCAACCTCTCGGACTCAAAGTCCAATTCCCTACCACAATATTTATATTGTTAAACCATCGTTTTACATCTCCTAAAGCTAAGAGGTTGAACGGAGATGATTCGCTCTGAAGGAACGATGCTAAATGAGCTGTTGCATTGATGGAGGAAAGTGTTGCTTCCCACATCTTCAGTTTATCAAATCTAGGTAGTTGCTTAGCAACGCGGCTCAGAAGAGCTTTTTAAAACCTGTAGTCAATTTTTGGAAGTGTCACTGTTTTTGGAAGCTATTGGTTCTAATGACTAAATCAACAGTGTGGCAGTTCAGCAGTATAGGCAGTTGGATCTGCCACCCAGGCGTTGCAGGTTTGAATCCCGGTGGGATCTTTAGTAAGACACAGACTCACAACTCTGCTCTGTATGTGTGTAACTTCACCGGATGGTTAAATGCAGAGCACATACATTATTGCCCCTAGACACACACACACACACACACACACACACGCACGCACGCACGCACGCACGCACGCACACACACACACACACACAGACACACACTTCTGTTTCAAGAACGAATGACTGCACACAATCAACTCACGGCTTTTACGACAGAGATTTATTACCGTTATCAACATAATTGTGCATATTATTATGTAACTCTGAACTGTTTTCATTAGTATGGAAACACCAAAAGTAGAATGTTTGATGAGATGTTCTGTGATACAACGTTAGTAGCTTCTTACATGCAGAAATGTGATGTCGAACTTAGTAAGAATTGTTCATGTGTTATTTTTGCCACTAGAGGGCAACATCATATACACGACTTGTATGTAGAAACGTTTATTGACAACTGCATTCCTTGTTGACGGTATTGGAATTGGATATTCTGATGAATTAAAGCTCGCACACACTCACGTTTACATTCGCAGGATAATAAAGTAATCGGTTTAGACGTAAGGTTGACATTACAAATTAGCCCAACTACATTACTTGCATTAAAATACATATCAGCACCACGTATCGTGGACAGCGCCTCCGTCGCTTTTGTGGCTTCGTGTACTCAATTCCTGTTTTATCAGTTCACTTAGCACAATTATAGAAAGTCTTGAAACGAAAAAAAAAAAAAAAATCAAATTTTTATTTACCAAATGTGGTAATAACTATTCAGGCGGAATTCTGATTATGAAGATGATGATGGAGGAAGACTCCGCTCTTGGCATTCACCGCGTGCCTTAATTGTTGGACGTTAAATCAAGGTCCGCTGTGAACACAGAGAGTTCGAGTTTTGAAACGCTTAGACCGCTCGTGAATCCGAAACTCCAGCCTCTTTTTGGTATTATTATTATTATTATTATTATTATTATTATTATTATTATTATTATTATTATTATTACGTCTACTGCTACACTGTCATATTATACACGTATGGCTGTAAAAGTTAGTAAATAAACGTTTTCTGTGAACTCGATCTTTGTGAGCATATAGTAAAGACATAGCTGACTGTTTTCACACCAAGCAGTGAGAACAGAACAGATAAATAGCAGACAATAAAGAGTACAGGATGTGACTGGAATAAAAGAAAAGCGTCGGGGTTCATAAGCCAATCCAACACCAGAGAAACACAATACAACGCAATATGTGGAAAAAAACGAAAGGAGTTTCCCAAGTAGAAAACTTTTGAATTCATCCACTTTGTGCTGATATGATCCAGACCGTGAAGGTATTAACGCAATCAGATCCCGCATGCGTACAGGAAGACGCGTGTTCCCGTCGCCACGCCAGCGAGCGCGTGTTTCCAGTTTCTCTTCATTCGGATATGGCGCGGATATAGTTGACGTAGTCAGTGGTCACGCCGACGCTCGTGTCCTTGAGTGCGTTGTGTGTTTGGGTCTTGCTGTAATGATGAAGCTGTCGAGGCCGGCCAGTAAATCGCTTCCTGTTTACGTCTGCGCCTATCAGCACAGAATCACTAGCCCCAGAACAAATCTACGGTTTCCCGAGCGAGGGAGCTTCTACTGACGGTTTTCTGAAAAACCTAATTCACTGTTTGGCATTGGGTGATCCATCAGTGTGCTAGAGATTCTGCTCAGAGCAACATGCGTGTGTACCAGGGGCGCCGCTAGCAATTTCGGGCCCCATGAAAATATTATGTGATGGGCCCTATACCTGGTCGCCCCAAAAATACCGCGGGCCCCCAGAATTGTCCTAACCTTCTCCCCCTTAACGGCGCCCCTGGTGTGTACTGTCAGCTTATCCAGTGAAACCAACACTGTGTGCGTGTGTCTGTGTGCACGAGCAGCTGTGTGTGTGTGTGTGTGTGTGTGTGTGTGTGTGTGTGTCTGTGTGCACGAGCAGTTTTGTGTATCTGCCTGCTGTGTGTGTGCGAGTGAGTGGCTGTGAGTATGTACGTGTCTGTTGGCGCGATCGGTTGTGTGTGTGTGTGTGAGTGTGCGTGTGTCTGTCTGTATGTGCGCACGCGATCAGCTGTGTGTGATCAAGGAGGCAGCCGAATCTTCCACACTTACTCTCTCAGTGTAAGGTCGAATCCCCAGAATACAATCCATTCAAGATGCTTTCCGTTTCATAAAGCGTTAGTCCTCACTGGAAGATGCCTGTAGTCCCGGGTTTGTCAGTCGAAGCTTCTGTGGGCAACTTGTTCCATCTTGCGGTGAGTCTGAGGCGGAAGCCTCTGCAAAGCGTCTTTCTATTTTTCAAAAGAGGGGAGGTCGATCTATACATTATGAGTTAAACATGTCTCTCTCCCCCTCTCCCTCTCTCTTTCTCAAGTGGTTTGATCACTAACCCTACTGTATGTATTTTTCTCACACTCAAATCATGTTTTGATTAAAGCGATAGCTGTTAAAGGGTCAGTGAGAGGTCAGAGGTCATCTCAATTGCCGTTCAGGTGTCTCATTCTCTGAGAGACAGACATGCAAACCAAACGTGTCCCAGTTCGCCACTGTCTGCTGGAATGAGAACACGCTTTCCCAGTTAATGCTGATTGCAGCGGCTGCCGACACGTCAATCTCCATGGCAACAATAACGGTCTCCTAGCAACCGTGTCCGTTTAGGGATTCTGGAGCTGCCCGAAACCAGCGTAACTCTCCACAAATGCTCTAAAATTTGTAGAACAGCCCTGACCGGTCATGTCAGCGTTCCAGAACCATCTCTCATAGCACATCTTACGCTGGTACAAATGGTTTCATCAAGTCAGACAGAAGATCATCGAGACAGAAATCAAAGTAAACAGCGAGCAAGACTGCTAAATTAAAGAGGTTCACCTTAAGTTTCACTTTCACTGTTTCTCACTTCTGGCTGTCTGATGCATCTCTTTGTGTGTGTGTGTGTGTGTGTGTGTGTGTG
>CM051497.1:14001649-14016089 GCA_028031935.1 Paedocypris micromegethes | reverse complement strand
GTGTGTGTGTGTGTGTGTGTATATATATATATATATATGTAGTTTATTTGAAATAAAAAAAACATGTCTAAGACTTAATAAAATTGTATAGAAAGCTGCCTTTGTCTCTCTTGCTCTCTCCCTCCCTGTCTACGTGCTGTCTGCGTGTCAGATGAGTGAGTGGCGCTGGCCTGTTACTCGCTCTGACGAAGAAGTTGAGCTGGTACTGGCTGAAATCCAGAGAGTGTGCCTGTGTGTGCGAGAGAGAGAATGGTGTGTGTGTGTGTGTGTGTGTGTGTACCTGCACTGACGTCAAAGTGAGGCTGTGTGGGGACCTTGGTCTGGGGTCCAGAATTCTGAAGCCTGAGAGTCTATATGGAACTTAAGGCTGAAGTTACAGTTGAGTGTGTGAGAATGTGTGTAGATGAGGGGGAGGGGCCTCATGTCTTTGGGGGTGGGTCTGAGCTGCATCAGGATGGAACCGGTTGTTTCTCTTGGAGGCGACGCTTCATAATGGCTTTAATAATTCATTCGCACAGCAGGATTCATCCTCGGCACTTAAGATGCAGTGTGTGGTGCACAAAAACCAGAGACGTGTTACTCGTTTAAATTCCCACATCCTATTGGCCTTACAATTACTCACAAGTTTTCTCCAGTGTGTAGAAAAGACTCTTAAAATCTTGTTTTCACTCATCTGCATCTACTTAAGACAGTACTTGTATAGTTGTTGTGTACACTGTGCAATAATAATCTGCTGCTATAAATATTTACGAGTAATAAAACGTCATTGTAGAGTCATGAGATCAGCCGTTTCATAGGCTGAGGTCGGTTTTTCCTCGCAAGGCGCTGTCCACAGCCAGGTTCTGAAATTCACATCAGGATAAATCAATGTCTGAAACCACTGTCAGTAAAAATCAATGCTAGTAAATCTGAGGTCTCAAACGTTTAGATTTCAGATCAGCAGTGAACACTTGACTTATTGCACACTTGCGCATATGTAACTTTAATTGTGACGTCTGAACTGTTCTACGGCGCCATCTAAAGGATGACCCGTAGCAACAGCTTCACTACCAGGTGCCATTTTGCATTTCAAGAGATAAAAGAGGACAATGACATGAGAGACATGAGAGGCAGAGAACACACACCTTCGCTTTCATAAATCTATATTTATTCTGGTGAAATTCGTTCCATCACTTCATATCGGCCTGTTACAGTCAAACAGAGGAAGAGCTGAAATAGGAAGTCCGCTGTAATGACAGGAAGTGGATCCACAGACCTCAGAATGACGCTTCAGTAGAAGAGCCCAAACTCGCATGCAAATACCAGTTTGGACGACTGACAAACAATATCTGTTGGCCCCTTGAAAGAGAAGCCGATGGTGGGACGGAGAACTCAGCAGACCTTTTCTGCTGTGACGGCGCAGAAAGTGCTTGAGGTGAGAGACGTTCCTCTGAGCTTCAGAGCAGCTGCTTGTTCCTGCTGCGCTCCTGTGACACACACACACACACACGGTTACACAGACACAGTCTTGACTTAATTATTCAGTTTCATCTTGGGCACCAATTGTTAGTGATGTTTGTGAATTTGTGGCGCAAATTTCCAGAACTTGCCCAAATTTTGATATGTTGTATCTGCAGCTGCAGAGATACACATTCCAGAGATAACGTCCCCACTCTAGAGCTGTACACACGCTGAAACACTTCAATTTACACAGTGTGGAAGAGTTAACTACACTATCTTTTCTGCTCTACAGTATTGTATTTTTGCTACTATATTGTGGTTTAATGAAACATTTTGCAGAACTGTGAGAAAATAATTGTGGAAAGCACATGGGCGATTCTGACTACAGTACCAAGTGTAGATGCATTCCAGTCCGCCCCACCCCCCACCCCGTGCCAGACCGGGTCAACGCTTTCGCTCACACTCACCCTTCGCACGGCCTCCTCCTCCTCCTGACGCTTCTCATAATGTGCAAAGTCATCGAAGATGGAGGTGGTGTGCTTGAAGGTGGCGATGATCTTCAGCACCTGTTTGGCCTTCTCGAGCGGCACTTCCTGCGTGTCTCTGGAGTTTGTCACCGGCTTGTTGTCGTTGTTCTCCAGGCGAATGTGCCTCAGCTGGTTATTGGGAACGTCCTTGACAAAATACCACTTCACCTCAAACTTTCCCTTCCACTTGTCCTGGGACCAGACACCGGCGTATGCGCTGTAATCCACGCCGGATGTCATCTCAGCCACGCCGCAGAAGTGTCCACTGCCGTTGACGCTGAAGAGAAGGTACAGTGGGCCCTTGGCCCCGAGTGAGCGGTAGGCACCGTCCAGACGCTTGTTTCCGTGCTCGGTGCTGCACCAGATGGAGTACTTGATGGAGCGGTGGATGTCGTCCTCCGAGTAGCTCTTGATGATGAAGACGCGTCCGTTTTTCACGTTCCAGTCAAAGTCTTTGGGGTTGTAGTTATTGAGGGTCTTCAGCTTCTCCAGCACCGGGTGAACCTCAGCCGAGGCTGGCGTGCAGCCCACCACTACCCCCGCACCCAGGCTGAAGCCCTCCAGGCCGCAGCTCTGGCCAAAAGCGGCGCGGTTGCGAGGGGGCACCCAGCGGTTCTGAGCGCCGTGCATGAGTTGTGGCGGAGACTGCAGGTGCAGCGGCGGGTGGTGTGGGGGGGGCGGCAGCGGGTTCTGCAGCAGGAGCTGCTGCTGTAGAAGCGGCTGCGTTGTCAGCATCTGCTGTGTGAGAGGCGGTTTGGAGACTGGGCCCTTGTCATCCCACATCCCAATGTTCATGTTGTGCTTTATCGGGGGCGGGGGGATCGTTGCACAGCTGCCCAAAACCATGGTGGGTTTCGACTTGACTTTTGGCTGGGGTTTGGCGGGTTTCCTGGCAATGGCTGCCCAGGAGGTGGGTTTGGGCGCAGAGGAGCTGATGGGAGACATGCTGCTCATGCCGGCAGTGCCACTTAGTGGGGAGCCCACCGTCTTAGTAACCGCTGACATGTCAGAGCCGAGTTTGAGCCCGGCAATGCCCTGATCGATGCCACCCAGACCAGGGACTTTGCTGAGTTGTGTGTCGCTACCAAATCCCGCTTGTCCGTCCGCTATGGCCCGGCCCAGAGAACTAGGTGGATACCCGTAGCTGCCGCTGTAGGCGGAGCTCTGCGTGGACTGTCCCTGAGAGCCGCTACTGCCCCAGGTGGAAAAGTCTGCATTTCCGGGGAAGAAGTTAAATCCGTGTTGGCTCAAGAACGGCGGCGTGTTTCCCAGGGTGCCTGGCTGCCCAAACACTCCTTCCGGAATGAAGTGGTGTTCCCCGTTGCTCATCTGTCCGTAGGTGGTCAGGTAAGGCATGGGTGGGTCTCCGGCAGTGGACCACGCCCCCTCTCCCAGAGAGTAGGGGAAGCCGATGGAGGGGGCGTAGTAACTGGGCATGTAAGGGTCCGACATGGGTGGGTAGCTGTTACTCTGTGGGAGACAAAGAACAGTGAGAAGCTTAGGACCACAGGTCAGTCGGAGGCAGCGTGTGGTGAACCAACCTGATTGGTCTGGCTGCTCAGATAACTCTCAAAGTCATCTTCGTTCACACCGTCCTTCTGATGCATTGAGCCGTTCTGAACTGAAAAATGAATGTGTGTATGAGGGCGACACCATGAGTGCACGAGTTTGAAATGTATTTAAAAAAAATAAAAAGAACATTTCTCATCTCTTCAGAATAAACAAAGTAAAACAATGACTTTTCATCTTTGCACTGCAAAATGAGCTCTGCGTTTAAAGGATTCACGCGCGCACACACACGCGCGCGCGCGCCGAACAGATTTGGGGATTCAAAACGGCAACCTTCTGATCACATGTCAAATGCCGCATCAACAGAAATCTACCTGACACACACACCAAACCAGCCCAAGACACACGCTCGTACCTTTGTTTCCTTGTCCTTTAGGTCGCTGGTGTTGTGTGGACATTATGGGAAGAAAAGAGGAACCGCATCAGATAGACAACACTGAATCTCTCCGTCCCTCACAACTCCTTCCTCCGCAGGACCTTCTGCATCTGACTGTCTGGCGATCGTCCCGGATTACGGCTACAGGGTGAGACAGGGTGAGAGGGAACCAGCCGTTATACCTGGTCAATCGTCGTCGCGGACATCCTCCAGCAGCCGAGCGGGTCGCCGTCACGCTAGTCCGTGGTCTCTCCTGCCGCCGCTGCCGAACCTCCGCGGAATTCTCAGGTCTCGGGCGTCCGGCGGCGGTCAAGGGAGACAGAGAGAGCGAGCGTGTCGGACGACTGGACAGGCAGTGAGCGCCGCGGAAGCATCCACACACTCTGTATTAGTCGGCGAGAAAATTTCCTGCTCTGCTCCACAATGGCGGACGAGTCTGGACTCTCACTTCCGTTCAGCGCTGACCTTCCGCCGGTGACGTCACAGAGACACGCGCGTGCTAGGCTAACGCAACAGATAAAACGGTAAAACAGAAAATACAGGTGGGCTATAATTTGGAGTCCAATCATAATTTATTTAAAAGCATGAACAAAGCTAAATGATTATTTTAGAACACTGTTCGAAAAAAAAACACTGCATTTTTTTCGCGTCACGATTGTTGTTTTCCTTTATCGTTCACAACAATATTTGCATAGAATCTAGTAACACATTTCTGGGTTATTTTGTGCGGTTTTTTTATTGTATTGGTTTTTGATTCGGTATTTTGCCAGCTGAAAACAACTTCCGGCTCCGAGTGTAGTCTTTGAAATAAAAGTCCTTAGAAACGCCTGAATCCAAATCATCAACAATGTAGCTATAGATGCACCACTAGTGTCAATGCGTAAATATCTCTAATAAATTATTATTATTATTATTATTATTATTATTATTATTATTATTATAAGACATATTAGAAAGTTATAGATCTATTTTCAACTGTTTGAATCAAATGTACAGTCACGGTGCTTTTAGTTATGTTTTCATTGAAATATTTGAGTTTTATTCTAATGGCATGTTTTATTTTATTTTGCATATATTTTGAACAGACGTTTATTTTATTTTATTGCTCGGATTCAAATGATCAGCACCTGTCAATCACCTGTCACCTGCGCACGCCTTCACCTCTTCGGCTCCGCCCTCCCGCTGTGACTGATGACTGGAGCAGCCTATCGAATGCGCCTTAGTCGAAAAAAGGCGGAAGTGATTAACGCTGGCGTCTCCTTTCTAGCCCCGTCACCGGGACACGGAGCGAGAGAGCACGTCTGTCTCCGGACCAGGGATCAGTGTCTTCACATTAAGTTCTCACGAATGGAGCCGGGGTGCGAGCGCTCGCGCTGAGGGAGGACCGCAGATCTGCAGAGCGGCGTCAGGGAGTTTCGCTGAAGATGCCCCTGGCTCAGCTCGTTGACCCCTGGAGGAAGATGGCCATTGGCAGCGAGGCGAGTCTGAAGCTCTTTCATTCACAGGCGTTCTAAACGCCGTTTTTGTCGGAACTGCTGTTGTACAACCTGTTCTAGATCCTTCTTTGCGAATCCGCTCGGGATTATTGCGCGCGCGCGTCACGTGAAGTGTCGGTGAGGCTGAGGTGTTACAGGAGTTCTCGGATGAAACGATGATTCAGAACAGACTATTAGAATTTTTATACTAGGATTTTCGAAGAAATCTTCAAATTTAAAGACTTTTAAACCTGTGTTTCGCACCGCATCTGTTTTTCACCGCGTGAGAGGTATTGAGAGGTTCTCTCACACACTTTGACTTTCCAAGTCTTTATCTGTCACATTTTGATGGTCTGCATAGGAAAATGTTCTGATGATAATGGTCCCTTTTAGGTGTAGATGGATTCTCAAGACTGGTCATTGGTTTGCTGGTCAGTTGCTCATTTCAGTCTCCCATCTTTTCACTGTTTGACAGACGGAGCCACGTAACGTATGTGAGGACTCTACAGGGGAAGAGGAACATCTCTCGTGTCAGGTGCGTCTGGTCAGCTTTAACAATCTCTGAATTGTCAGCATCATGACATCATACAGGAAGTGCAGGTCTCCCACGACATGCCCACAGCTTCCTGCTGACGAGCACAAACATTGATTTTTAAATGTAGGGCAGATGGACCATCAGCTATGGTCTCTGGAGAATTCTTTCTCTTTCTTTCCGTTGCTCTTTAAACTGGTGCCTGAGCTGGAGGGTCTTCTCCGTGTCAGTTTTTATAGTTCTGGAGAGGCACAAGGAGCCAGAAAGCAAGAGTTTGGTACTTTATATCTGGGAGGTTAGTGTGGGGAGAGTGTGTACTATGAGGCTTTCTCTTGGTCCTGGATGATCAATCCCACTGAACTGGAACTAACCCGGGTAAAGAAGCCCAGTGTTTCCACATAACTGGACCAAATTCCGCATGGTAGCAACAAAGAAGGTGAGAGTGACTTAGAAAACGCAGCGGTCGACCTGGAGTCTGAAATACCACGCTGTGACTGTTGGTGTCATGTCTGCAAGAGTGTGTGTCTCTGTACAGTGTGTAATGATCAGTGAGCAGCCTCTGCTCTGTTTAGTTTGTCTTCATGATTGGAGGCTGTGGCTAAGTTTTCAAAGTGCTGCCACCACCTGGCCACTCTGAGACGAGCAGGACCCCTTTAGCACTGATCTCCTGAAAACTTCTGCTCAGGTGTGCGTCTCATGTATCTCGTCTGTGCCTTGTGCTTTAAAGTAAAGTGCGTTTGTCAATATGGCCACCGTGGACCCTATCCTAACACAGAAACCCAGAGCTGTGGGCACCCTAAAGCCATGGTGTCTTGCGCAAAGACACTGTTGCCGGACCAGACCGAGCCACCAGACTGCTTTGATTTAATTCAGTGTAAATATCTTTGTAAAACTGAATGTGTGAATTTAAACCTGTGTGTGACTTGTTTATGCTGATATTTAATGACGTGTCCAGTTCTCAGCTGCAGATGGTATTTAATCTTCTGTCCATCTGGACTGATCCTCTGTCACACACACTTTCTCTCTCCCTCCCTCTGTCTGAGAGAGAGAGAGAGGNGGGGGGGGGGGGGGTCCGGTGACTGTGTGAAACTAACTTCAAGCTGCAGAATCTGTTTCCTTCAGATCTCAAGAAGTCTGCGTCATCACAGAAAGCCCTTCATTCACTGTGTGTGTGCGTGCACGTGCACTGATGCAATCTGTTACATCCGTCTTTCTCACTGCGCTTTCATTACACACACTTACGAAGCTGATTTGTATAATAATGGCCTGTGTTTGATTCTTTTGTGATGATTAAATTGAGAAACGAAGTCCTTAATTTGAATGATTTAATTTTTTTGATTTTCATTTTTAGAGAAACTGTTCCACACACTTTTGGCACAAATGAATTTTGTTAAAATCAGAAGTTTGAGCAGAGTGTGTGACGCGACCGTGAGTCAGCGGTGTGGAGGCGGCTTCATGGCAACCGTGTGGGACTGAGCAGGTCTTGTGCTCGACAGGACGAGGAGCATGTGAAGGAGATCAGCATCACGCATCATGTCAAAGATGGTGCAGAGAAGGCCGACCCGCTGCAGTTCCAGCTGCGCAAGGTTCTGGGTCAGGGCTCTTTCGGGAAGGTGGTTGTCCACAAAACTCCAACTGCTGTTCTTCAACTTTAGACCAGATTCTCCAGGTGTGTGTGTGTTGGCAGGTGTTTCTGGTAAAGAAGACCACGGGTCCTGATGCGGGACAGTTATACGCCATGAAAGTGCTGAAGAAAGCCACGCTGAAAGGTAGCAGGGTGTTGATGGCGCAGGCGGCGGAACATAATGCAACATCTCATTTGTAGTGCGCGACCGTGTCCGGACTAAGATGGAGCGGGACATCCTGGTGGAGGTGCACCATCCCTTCATCATCAAGCTTCACTACGGTAAGAGCTGCTGCGTCTCATGCTGCGCGGTTTAACGCTTGGGTTCTGCTTGCAGCATTCCAGACCGAAGGGAAGCTGTACCTGATTCTGGATTTCTTACGTGGAGGAGACCTGTTCACGCGGCTCTCTAAGGAGGTAAAGCGATCCTGTGTGCTCCGTCAGAAGCAGGCAGCTGAGAAGTTTGTGCTTCTTGCTCAGGTGATGTTCACAGAAGAAGACGTGAAGTTTTATCTGGCTGAACTGGCTTTAGCTCTGGATCATCTGCACAGTCTGGGCATCATCTACCGAGACTTGAAACCAGAGAAGTGCTGACCTGCTGTTCGTTTGGTCACAGTTAAACTAGTGGATTCAGCCATGACTAATGTGAAGGTGGTGTGTTTCAGCATCCTGCTGGACGAGGACGGACACATCAAGCTGACTGGTGAGTCTCACAGACCCTCTCCTGTGCGACGTTGATGTGAGGAAGATCTTTCTCCGGTAGATTTCGGCCTGAGCAAGGAGTCGATTGATCAGGAGAACAAAGCCTATTCCTTCTGCGGGACGGTGGAGTACATGGCACCCGAGGTGGTGAACCGGAGGGGGCACAGCTACAGTGCGGACTGGTGGTCCTATGGGGTCCTGATGGTGAGGAGAGCATGTGCAGGCACTCTTGAGTGGAAAAGGCCTGACTGGATTGTGTCGTTCAGTTTGAGATGCTGACTGGGACGCTGCCATTCCAGGGGAAGGACCGCAAGGAGACCATGACCATGATCCTCAAGTGAGTGCCGGTGCTCATCTCTGAACCACAGAACTTCCTGTGACGCTGCAGCTCTGTGTTGTGTTCACAGGGCCAAGCTGGGCATGCCTCAATTCCTGAGCTCTGAAGCTCAGAGTCTCCTAAGGAACCTATTCAAACGGAACCCGACCAACAGACTAGGTCCATCCTCATGCCACATTACTTCTGCTGTCTTCAACTTCATCTTTAACATCCACAGGTGCTGGACCGGACAGAGTGGAGGAGATCAAGCGGCACAGCTTCTACTCCACCATCGACTGGAACGTGAGTCTGGAGGTTCTACAATGCAGAACTGTCTGTCTAAACCTCGCTTTGTCTCTTAGAAATTATTTCGGCGAGAGCTTGAGCCGCCCTTCAAGCCGGCCACCAGCCGACCAGACGACACCTTCTACTTTGACCCTGAGTTCACCGCCAAAACACCCAAAGGTATTTCAGAGCTGTGGTGTGCTGGATCTTGCCGGTGACCCAGTGTTTTTGTAGATTCTCCAGGCGTTCCTCCCAGCGCTAACGCTAACCAGCTCTTCCGAGGCTTCAGTTTCGTGGCCGTCAGCTCAGAAGAGGAGGAGTCTCAGCAGAGCAGCAGCGTCTGCTCCGTTATGCAGGTGGACCCTTCACATCAGTGTCCGGCCGCGGCGCTTGGGTTGTCAAACATGTTCTCTCTGCAGCAGCTCCACAGGAACGTTTCTCAGTTCATAGACGTCTATGAGATGAAGGAAGACCTCGGCGTTGGCTCCTTCTCCGTCTGCAGGCGCTGCGTTCACAGCAGCACTGGCATGGAGTACGCGGTGAAGGTGAGGAGCAGTGCAAGATCACACTGGCTGGTGTTCTGACCATGATCTGATATCCCCATCAGATCATCAGCAAAGCTAAGCGCGACCCCACGGAGGAGGTGGAGATCCTTCTGCGCTATGGACAGCATCCCAACATCATCACCTTGAAAGATGTGAGTGTTTTACTTCCTGTGTCCTGAAGATGCCGTCCTGACCTGATGGCCGCACAGGTGTACGATGACGGACGTTCCGTGTATCTGGTGACGGAGCTGCTGAAGGGAGGAGAGCTTCTGGACAAAATCCTCAGGCAGAAGTTCTTCTCTGAGCAGGAGGCCAGTGCTGTTCTCCACACCATCACCAAGACATTGGAGTATTTGCACGCACAGGGGGTATGTGACCTCATGCACACATCACTGTCTGGTCATGCTGACTGACCTCATGCGTATCTCACGTTATTGACAGCTGACCTCACACCTGAATGACCTCAGGCACATCTCACGTCTGACCTCATACGCACGCGCACACATACATAAAACTGACCAATGATCACACACACCTTTGACAGACGTGTTTTTTTTATTTTCAGCAGGACTCGGTTGCTGATCAGAATCTGCTTTCACAGTGTTTTGTAGTTGACCTGTATCTTATGCTCGATCAGGTGGTCCACCGTGACCTGAAGCCCAGCAACATCCTGTACGTAGATGAGTCTGGAGACCCTGAGTCCATAAGGATCTGTGACTTTGGCTTCGCGAAGCAGCTGCGAGCGGAGAACGGGTTGCTGATGACGCCTTGCTACACGGCTAACTTTGTGGCTCCTGAGGTGTGTAAGGGCGTGTGTGTGCGTACGCATGAGGCCCTGACCCCGTGTCTCCGCCTGCAGGTGCTGAAGAAGCAGGGCTACGACGCAGCCTGTGACATCTGGAGTTTAGGAGTTCTGCTCTACACAATGCTGACGGGGTATGTGCTCAGACCACCGTCATGACAGGTGAGTGAAAGTGACGCAAAGTTTCTCCTCAGACGCACGCCATTCGCTAACGGCCCAGACGACACGCCCGACGAGATCTTGGCCCGGATCAGCAGTGGGAAGTTCTCTCTCACGGCAGGATACTGGAATTCTGTTTCACCTGAAGCTAAGGTGCGCGCACACACACACACTCTCTTTTTCCCTCTCTCACATTCACATAGGCTCACTTAACCTCTTTCACACTCACACACTTGCGCTCACACAATCCCTGATTGACCGGATCGTCTGGACCCTGTGTTCTCAGGACCTGGTGTGTCAGATGCTGCACGTGGACCCCCACCAGAGACTATCGGCGGCGCAGGTGTTGAAACACCCGTGGATCGTCCACAAGGAGCAGCTCCCCAGACTGTCGCTGAGCAGACAGGACGCTCCGCAGCTGGTGAAGGTCAGTGTGCTGCGAGGGAGCGTACTGAACGCTGTGGTGATGTGACAAACGCGACTTGATCTGCAGGGGGCGATGTTGGCCACATACTCGGCCTTGAGCCGGAACGTTCCACCGGTGCTGGAGCCTGTGGGCTGCTCCACTCTGGCTCAGCGCAGAGGAGTGAAGAAGCTGACGTCCACCGCCCTGTGAGGAAGAGTCTGTCTGGTCAGATTGTTGCTCTCCAGAAAGTAGCTGCGGAACTTCCTTTTGTAAATGTAGGAAATGAATAAAGGCGTTTTACAGAAAGCAATTTAATATTTGTGCTACTGTAGTAATGCACACACACTGAGTTTATCAAAGTCTCTGGTGGAGCAGTAAAAAAAAAAAAAAAGCTCATGAACCGAAAACGCGTTTACAATCTCAACCTCAAGGCAGTAGACCGCCTTGCTGATGACATCACACACTCACACATGTCTCCTCAACGGTTCCTCCTTCGGGCCCCTCTGCTGATGTTGGGTCATGCGGGTTGCGTTGTGGAGGTTCGTGTGCTTGATGGAGCTGTTGATCCGGCACAAGCTCTTCTGACACGTGGGACACCACAGTCTGCTGCCGTCGTGAGCGGCCTTCTGGTGTCTCACCAGTGACCTGCGGGCCACCAAGCTTAGGCCGCAGCTGCCGGTGACGCTTCTTGTGAGCAGCCAGCGCCACACGGTATCCAAAGCGGCGGGGGCAGGCGTCGCAGGCGTAGGGCAGTCCGTCCTCATGGAGCTTCTGCTGCGTCTTGTGAAATGTGCGGTGAGCGACGCTCTTCTCCAGGCTGCGGTCGGTGTGAACCACCCGGTGTCGGACCAGCAGACCCTTCTTCAGGAACATCTCGCCACATGTAGGGCAGGTAAAAAAGCCGCTCCTGGGCCGGCGGTGCATGGCGTGCTGGTGTGTGACCAGACTGCGGCGGCAGGCGAACTTCAGCCCGCACGCGGAGCAGTTCAGCAGTTTGGACTTCTCACCCGGGCGGTTCTGGTCGTCCTCCGTGACCGATCGCTCCGCGTCCTCATGTTTCACGGCGGTATCCAGCGACGCGGCGCTCAGCTCATATTCCTCAGGTTCCTCTTTCACACACGCCAGGGAAACTGCATCCGAGATAGCGAAGTCACACGCGGCGCCTTGCGGTTCCTGTCGGAGCACCGGTGACGGAGTTAACAAGCCGGGTGACATCACCGGGTCGCTCCGGGAACCCAGCCGAACCGTCGGAACCGCGTCCACGCCGAGAATTCTGCACGTGATTCCTTGTCCCAGATCTAGGCAGAAGTAGTCTTCCTCGGAGAAGTGGTCGCCGCAAAGCCGACACGAGGACGACACGGCACCCTCCGCCGCTTTATTCAACTCGATAAACTGTAGCCACGCGCCACGTCTGCTCGGATCTTCCGGCAAACTATAGTGAATTGTCGAGTCGGATCGGTTCGGACAACCGCCGACCACACACTTATGTAGCATTATGTTCCCGCGCCTAGAAAGGAAACTAAATTAAACTGGGTTTGTGGACGAGGCGCTCGCTCCGGTGCACAACCACAGACTGAGCGCCCCCCTGCAGGATCTTCTTTCTTTTTTTACGGCGTTTGACATCCAGCTTTTGGACGTATTACCGCCCCCTATGCCCCGGAGTGCGGGTTGGAGTGTTTCTCTTCATTTATCCACCTTATCTCTTTCTCTTTCCCCATCCCTCCACCCTCTTCCCCTCAGACCCGCTCCATCAACTGGGTCTCTCTGAGAAACGCCCTCACCACTCCTCTCTCTCTCTCCTACCCTCTGCTCCCACTACATCCTTCAGCGTGAATGCCCTCCCCGTCTCCCTCAGCCTTCCCCTCATTACCCCTGCAGGATAGGAGCACAAGCGCACTTTGGGCTGAGAGTCGCCTGGATGATGCGCCGTGTTTTTCTTGGATGCAGTCATCAGATTCTTCCTTATTGTTGCTCATCTGTCGCTGTTGCTCTGAATCTCCCCGAGATTCTCTGACAATGATGAAGCATTTAATTGATGTAAACTGACCTGAAGTAACGAAGTCATTTCGTTCACTTTGGGGTTTTGTTTAACCTGGATGTATTTGTTAAACTCTGTCTCACTCTTGTTTAAAATGTATTTGAAATGTCTTGCTGTAAACCGATCAAATGCGTGGATGCGTGTGAGTGTATGAGTGTGTGCGCGCGCATGCGTACGTATGAATGTGTGCGTGCGTGCGTGCGTGCGTATGCGCGTGCGCGCGCGGGAGGAGAGAACAGCCGGTCGCATCTGTCGGCCTGTCCGCAGGTTCGCGGATTATCGGAAGACATGCTGGAGAAAGTGGAGGTAGAGGATGAAGGTGAGTCGCTCCATCCTCGCGTCGTGACGTTCTCAGTCCCGTTCACGCGCAACAAGCGCCGCGGTTCCGACCGGCAGCCGCTGACGATTCCTCAGGCTCGTGCGTGTAAGAGCATAACGGGTTCGGAGTGATTACGCAATACAGTCCGGACGAGGCCCAGATCAGTCAGCAAAATTATTTAAAGCCACGTATCTCCACCCAAAGCTCAGTGGTGCATGTTAGTCGAAACGATTCTGCATCGTACTGCGGAAGTGGAACGACTCACTCTTTCTGCGCGTGAGGATTAAAATCATTAGACGACTAATGTGTTGCAATAAGAAGGTGAAACACAGCGAACAAAAGCTCGCGCAAATCTGCCTCCGTCAAGCCTCGTGCTTCTTGAAACTAAACCTGTCATGTGGTTCTTTATCCTCACAAGACACGGACAGTCGAGGTTGAGGCGGGAACTGGAATGATTAGGAGAAACCCGCAATACTTCTCCCAATCTATCCGCCGGTGACGCTGCTGCTGGTGTGTGTGTGTGTGTGTGTGTGTGTGGGGTGTGTGAGAGAGAGAAGGAGAAAGTGTTTGTGTTTGTTTGTTTGTATGTGGTGTGTGAGAGAGAGAGAGAGAGAGTGTGTGTGTTGTGTGTGTGTGTGTGTGTGTGTGAGAGCAGTAAGAGTGAGAGAGAGAGAGAGAGAGAGAGAGAGTTGTAGTGTGTGTGTGTGTGTGTGTGTGTGTGTGTGTGCGTGTGCGTGTGTGTGCGTGTGCGTGTGCGTGTGTTCGGTTGCGTGTGCGTGTGCGTGTGTGTGTGTGTGTGTGTGTGCGGCTTCACCGCTAGGTGGCGCCCAGTCAGCGTAGCTGAGAGAGACAGACCAAGGGAGAATCCTCCACCAGTCTTCCTCTTCTAGTTTTTTTGCTCTCGTCTTCCTCACCCAGTCTCCTCCTCTAGTATTTTTTCTCTAGTTGTCTCTTTCAGATAAGAGCTGGTGTCACCATGAGTGATTCCATTCTTCTTCCAGCTGCCGAACACTCTGAGAGCGACGTGTATATGCGCTTTATGAAGTCACACAAGTGCTACGACATTGTCCCGACCAGCTCAAAGCTGGTAGTGTTTGACACGACCCTGCAGGTGTGTGTGTGTGTGTGTGTGTGTGTGTGTCACATGACTCTGATATACTGTGTCATGAGATGTGTACCTGTGTTTCTTGATTCGTTCAGGTCAAGAAGGCGTTTTTTGCCTTGGTAGCGAATGGAGTTCGAGCTGCTCCACTATGGGAGACCAAGAAGCAAAGTTTTGTAGGTGTGTGGATGTGTGTGTGTGTGTGTGTGTGTGTGTGTGTGTG
>CM051497.1:13982153-13992999 GCA_028031935.1 Paedocypris micromegethes | reverse complement strand
GAGAGAGAGAGAGAGAGAGAGAGAGAGAGAGAGAGAGAGAGAGAGATGGAGATGGTCCCATTAATAGCAGGCGCCGAGGATCCTTCATCAGTCACGTGGTTTCTGTGTCTGAGGGAGTGTTGGTCCTTTGACAGGAAAAGATGGTTTTCTTCTTCATTTTCCAGTAGCTTCAGTCCTGCATGCGAGGGCTGTCTACAGCGGGGCTGTGAGTTGTACAGTTTAACAGGGATCATGTCTGGCCCCTCAGAATGCAATTAGATATATATATATAAAAAAAAAAAAAGATTTCTATTTTGATGCAATCAGGTGTTGCATGGCAGTCTCGCACGTGGATCACAATAATAATAATAATAATAATAATAATAATAATAATAATAATAAACAATTCATTTAAATAATTCATTGAATTCATTTAATAATGTGCTTATAGTTTGTCTGGTCACCAATACCAGAATAACTGCTACTGTTGTTACAGCATCGTAAAATAAGTCCATTATTGTACTATCTCTTGTGGCGCAGGTGCTGTGCTGGGTGACGTGTAGGCAGAGCAGCTGAGGGAGGTGTGTGGTTGAAGTCCCCAGAGATCAGGAATGTGGGTGCTGTGTCTGCAGAGATGACAGAGACCGATCTGGTGACAAAGAGCAGGGTCTCTCCTAGCATTGGTTGTGAAAGCATGGGTTGCGTTAGCATTAGCGGAAGGTGTGACTCACGCAGCAATTATTATAATGTGTGTACAGTCCCTTCATGCCCACCGCTAGCAGCTCAATGTTCCTGTTGCACAGCTATATTTGATAGTGCAAAGATCCATAAGACGCGTGTCAGACTCCTGCACAACTGTAGTTTGTGCCGCTTTTCTGAAGGATTCTGGGCCACAAGATGGATGAAATATGTTTGTTTTCTTGTTAGGTTTACAGAATTTGAGTCGGTTTAACTGCTGGGGAAGAAAGTAATGAGGTTAGAGCTTCAGAATTCCCCTTCTGACGCCGCGTGACATCTATGCTGCTGTCCGTTGGAGCAGTGTGTTGAACGTGAGCAGCTAATGTGAAGCAGAACCAGCACAAACGATCTTCAGGTTGGCTTGTGATTAGTCGGTCATCAGTGTTCCACGATGCTGCTGTATAGTTCAAATGTAGTTAGTAGCGTCGAGCGTCGTATCTATACCGTGTCAGTGGAGCGCGTCCCACTCTTAGCGTATATCGTGTCAGTCCTGAGGAACAAATCAGTGTGTCTTGAGGAGACCATCTTATATCTTTAGCATCATGTGGATCTGTGATTAAAGATAATGACATGCGTCCAACGCTCGCGTCTCATGCTCGTGTGTGTGTGTGTGCCTGGAAAGGCGAGGCCATTAACACCGGCCTGAGGCAGACAGACAGACGAACAGACAGACAACCGTCGGAAGCTGCTGTAATGAGGATGTTTACTGGGACGCATCAACGCAGCATCAGCACCAGCCGCTCTCTCTGACACTAATTCCCTGGCTTTGCTATTTTTACTCGTTTTTTTTAGTCAGACCTGTCACCTTTCTGCTCTTTCTATTCTCACACACACACACACACACACACACACACACTCTCTCTCTCTCACACACACATACAAACAAACACAAACACTTTCTCCTTCTCTCTCTCTCACACACACACACACACACACACACACACACACACACACACAGTGCTCAGGACAGTGAGTGGGAACTAGACAGACACATTGCTTCTGCTTCAGGGGTTTGAAGCGACTGATTTGCGTATAAATGCTTCTGGAAACAGCCGCGGAGACACGCTTCCTCTTCCTCGTTGAGATCCGCTGCGTCGGCGTGTGGGATTTAGACAGCGCGTGAAAGACGCCCTGAGACCTTCTTGTGTAGGAGTGATGAGACGCCGTCTTCTCTCCTCTTCCGCTTTCATCCTCAAAACCAACATGTGTCCCCGTCTTTGTGTGCGTCGGACGAAATATGTGTCAGACAGGGTGTTTGTGTTAGACGGAGTAACTCACTCTGATCAACCTGTACATTCTGAATGTCAGCGTGTGATGAAGATCCTTTGTTTGTTCTCCTCAGGACGCTTTCGCTGAGCTGTACAGTCGACAGATGGACCCTGCCCTGTCGCGCTGCACCGCGGTTCTGGGTCTGGCCGCTCTGGGTCTGGCAGGTCTGACCATTGGAGCCCTTTTCTCTCAGAAGTGATGTACTTCCCCACTGCAGCACCTTCACATCACAACCACTGCTGCTGAGGAGTCTGACCTGACTTGAGCCAGCATGGCCACTGCTCACACACACTTACACTCTCTCGTTTTTTTCTTTATCAGCTGAAGGGAGATGTTTGGATTGTGGGTGTAGATTTCAGACACACACCAGCTGTAAATCAGGTCTTTCTTCACCCTTTCTGTGGTAAGGATGGTGGAGATTCTCTGGTCTTCCTCAATACGTATAAGCGCTGAAGACGCTTTTTGTTTTTTTAAATTTCGCTGCTTTTTTGTACTTTTGTTCTCAGTGTGTAACTGTTTGGTTTGTATGTAAAGTTTGGTTTCATTTGGTGTAGAGACAGAACCAGTGTGTCGTGTGAGTTTGTATGAGTGTGTGTGTCTGCTGTAATTTCATTTGAACCGCTCGGGTTGTGTACTGTAAACAGAATCGTTGCATTATTCTGAACTGTATTTATTGGCTTGTTGCTTTTGCTATAAACAACTGAAGAACCATTTCCACCAGTGGTTGGTGAGTTTCTCCTGTGTGTGATGTCACTTACTATTATCCATAGTGACTTATATGTCATTACAGTCTTAACAAATAAATAAACATAAACATGAGCATGAAGAACAACTAGAGTGGTGGAGAACATGCGCGCGAAGAACGCTGGAGCGGGGAAGACCATGAGCGTTAAGAACGCTGGAGTTCCATCTAAGAAGTGATTGATCTGTGGTGAGAGTAGATTTGCCGCAGGGGGAAACATGAAGCCCTGTTCCTCAGAGAGTCTTGCGTCTGATATGAGATTAACCTTTTTCAGCAGAAGAGAAGATCCTCCGTGCCTCAGGGAACGTCGAGGTAAATTAACCCCATCCCATAAAACTTCACCGTGAAATATTCCAGACTCACAGAAGAAGGAGAATTTTAAATGATGTAGGTTTTCGGTCGCTGGGGCTTTTCTGTGGAGACTCAAACTCTGCTAATTGCAACCGATCGAGTTTAACTGCTTAAGAATCTGAAGCTGATGATGAAGCTAAATCCATGCAGAAACCCGTTATCAGCCCGAGGCTAACGCTAGAAGGATGAGCGTCAGAACCCCGGCTGTACCGGACAGTCCCGCACTGCCCCTGAGTGGACTAGTGTTCACACGCAGTTTAAAATTTAAAACACTTTGAAAATCCGGGGGGCGTGGACCACCTTCAGCAAAAAACAACAAACGATAAAAAGCCTGATTCTTGACTAGGATTTTGAACTCTTGAACAGTAAAGTGAACAATTCATTTGTAGTTACTCGTTCATGAATGCGACGCTGTTTGTTTGAATCAAATCAAATCAGCTTTATTTATAAAGCGCTTTAAAACAACTGATGTTGACCAAAGTGCTGTACACAAGCAATGTTCAACTTGATAAGACAGCAAAATAGAACCACATAAAACAACCAAAGCATGAAGGAAAAACTGTGTGTGTGTGTGTGTGTGTGTGTATATACCGTATTTACTCGACTATAAGTCGAGGATTTGTCCTTAAAATTTCGGGCACAAAGTGGGGGGGTCGACTTACGCGCGATATACTGAAATAGCAGAATTAAAAGCCAGAGGATAAAATGTTTTTAAATGTGACTTAAAAACAGGTAATGATGGGGCTTGTTTAATATAGAGTGGGAGGGCGTTCCAGAGGGTGAGTGCAGCCACGATGAAGGCCCTGTCACTTTCCGCTTAGATGCTGGGATTCTCAGGAGCAGCTGATTTGCTGACCTGAGCAATATGGCCGGAACAAAGGAGAGTGAGCATGTGAGGTACGATTGGGGCCAGGCCATTTAAGGACTTAAAAACAAACAAAAGGACTTTAAAATGCACTCTGTAGTACACTGGAAGCCAATGTAGGGAGGCCAAGATGGGCGTAATATGCTTCAATTTGCACGCTCCAACCAGAAGACGGGCTGCTGTATTCTGGATCAGCTGGAGACGAGCGAGTGAAGTCTGGCTGACACCGACGTATACGTAATGCATTACAGTAGTCCAGCCTTAATGAAGGCATGGACTAGCATCTCAAAATGCTGCTGTGTCACAAAAGGCTTCACTTTTGCCAAGCGTTGGAAAGATGATGCCAAACGAGATGAAAAAAACTTGACTTAACAACTGAGCTAATTTGGACATTAAGTTTTAAATCGCTGTCCATCTCAGATTTGAGACAAACTGCTTTTCGAACTGGTTTAAGGAACCCAAGTCCACTCGGGAGCCCTTCCCTGAGCTATTCGGACCAAATACTACCACTTCCGGTTTTTTTTTTAGTTAAACTTTTAAAAACTTAAGGACATCCAGTCTTTGATGTCTTCAAGGCAAGACAGAAGCGAGATTAAAGAGGTGGAGTCATCTTTCCTTTGAGGATATATAAAGTCAGCATAGCAGTGAAAGGAGATACAGTGCTTTCTGAGGTGCAAGTTGCGAATGATTCTTCTCGCTACAGAGCCTGCGCGGCTCGGCTGTCATGTGATAAACGAATCGTTCACTGAGGAGACTCAATTCATCTCGACTCAAAATGAAAAATGTGTTTATTTTGAACAAATCATTCACGGACGACACATCACTACTGGAGTGGGATCCATTTGTAAAAGGGAAGAGAAAAGATTCTAAGTCGGACAGACTCGGCCAGGCCATTCAAAGTTAAATACAGAAAATACGATGAAGCATAACTTGCTCTTGGCTTCACTGTTACAAAAGGCTTCGCTTGTTACATTAACATAAATGTAATATGTACATGTAACATAATGTTACATATACATACGATTTTGTTTGTGTTTGATCATAACAAAACCATGTCAATGGAACAGCTTTTACAAATTACCATAATATGTCATGTTCTCTCAACACAAAATTAGTTTAGTCGATTACAAGATTTCCAGCGGAAAAGTGGCAGTAATGCACAAATCGTTCAAATGGAGCAGTTATTTGCTGCCACCTGGTGATCAATAAAGTGTATCACCAGTGATACAAGAAGCAGTTCAGCAAGTCTCTTTTTCTGTGTTTTTTAGACAACATTCCTATAGTATGTGCTGCTTTTATAAAAATTCTGGTGTGCTTGAAGACTAGAGAATGCACTACTTATGACTCAGTTCATGAATGGTAAGTTTTGCTTTTCCATCATACATTTCAGACAATTGACAAACATTTTTTCAAAGTGATTTGTCTTAAAACGACACATATGTTTAAATTAGATATAAGCATCTCACATCAATGCATGTATTGGACGTCAAAATGCTATATTTCTGCCACTTGTAATAATGACAGGTGGAGCTTTTGCTGTTTTAGGCACATATAGAAATGACTCTCCCGCAAGTGGAGTGAGCAACATATCTTGTGAGCAATTCATATGTTTTGTGGACGAAATACAGTATATTTGTACAGGTGGGAGGACAAATCTTATTAAAAATGCAGTGGACAGAAGTTTAAACAACATTTGTGCACTGTTTTTATGAAAGTGTTCAAAGATTATGCTTTTCATGTGAAGACCAAAAGAAGTTTGAGAACATATGAAGCATTCAAACCATTTAACCTTCAGTCAGTGACATGTCAGATGATGCTCGTATCAGAAAGGTTTTTATCTCTGACCCTTGCTGCGCGGTGCTTAATCTAAAAATGTCACGTATTACATGTTTCAGCGCGCGCACGCGACGGGCACCGGAACAAGGTCTCGACCTAAAGAAATCTATTCGGAAAACACTGTAAAGTTTTGAGGACAGTGATTGCAATGTCCTCCACTCCAGAAAAGTGTGTTTATCTGTGTCAGAGAACTTTACAGAGTGTAGACAAATGAATGTGATGTAATGGTCAGCTTTGTCTTATAAGAGGCTTTTACATTTTTCTGCGAGTCTGAATATAAGCTTTTCCATTATACGCAAAAAAGAAAGTTATTTCGCATCTTCAGATTAATGTCCCCTCGCTTTTATGGAATAACCTCTTCACTCTGACAATCTTTTAAAGACGTTGTATTATTGTCTCGTACACGCGAGTGTTGCTAATGGAGGCGATTGTTTAAAGCTCTGAGAGGCGGGAAAGATAAAGCGCTTATTTCTGAGCGCATTGTCCAGGACTTTCAAGAAAGACCCGAACATCTGTCCAACAAAAGTGAAAGACAGACTAGACCTGCGCCGTGTAGGCGGAAGACCAGATCCACATGGAGAAGCTGGTCTATCTAACGGTTTGCTCCAGTCAGAATAGGGGTATTCGTATTCCGGCCTCCGGCGACCTCGGATGGGGAACAGCCCGCTCGTGTCGCGCTCTACCGGCCGTCTGTTGAGTCGCTCTTTACACTTTTCAAATTGCTCGTTAAAGGGATATACAGTACATTAAACTGTATTATTGTTTATACTGTATTACAAAATATCTCCGTTGGGTATACAAATTTACGCTTTGACTCTTGGTTCAGCATCACACGTTCAATGTATAGCTTTTGAATATTTCCGTACAATCAAACAATGAATGACATGTATTTTCTTATTATACTGCGAATGTCTACGCTGCGAGATCACAGTTAATCAACTTAGTCGACGTTGAAGATCATTCATACTTTGAGCATGAATTAAAGTGGCGCGTGCGCGTGAGGACCGACTTTTCAACGCGAGGCTGGAGCGTTCTCCTGCGGCGGAAGACTTCTCGTCTTCTGGATGACGCGTCCGGTTCCGACTACACAGAACTGAGGCTTGGTTGCATTCAGACCAATTATGTGTTCAATCCAGATCACAAACTCTTGCGCGGATTCTGTGATCCGACCGTGGAGACGCGCCACGGACCCGGGCAGTCCGAGAAATGCCCGGTAACGGACGGGACGGACAGGAACATGGTTGAACGGAGTGGCACGTTTCTGCTGTTAGTCGCCTGCTCGGTGTTTTTCCTGCTGATTTTCTATCAGTACGTGGCGGCCGGACTGGTGAAGTTGGGCTCCCCGCGTCTCCTGCGCCTAGAGGACGCGACGACATTCCCCGCGCCGGACCCGCTCTACGTCCAGAAGTTTCACTTCTCCACCAACGACCTGCGGCGCGACGTGGAGTTCGAGATCAAGGGCGATGACGTGATCGTGTTCCTGCACATCCAGAAAACCGGCGGAACTACTTTCGGACGGCACCTGGTGCAAAACGTTCGGCTGGAGCTGCCTTGTGATTGCATACCCGGCCAGAAGAAGTGCACGTGCTACCGTCCGAACCGGAAAGAGACCTGGCTCTTCTCCCGCTTCTCTACCGGCTGGAGCTGCGGCTTGCACGCTGACTGGACCGAGCTCACCAGCTGTGTGCCGCGGGTTCTGAAGACACGAGAACGGGAGTCCGGGAAACCCAGGTGAGTTTGGAGTAGAACTTCCTGAGTCGAGATTCATCACATCCAGCCTAAAGTTCTCTGAAGCGACATTCATTAATTATTATTGCCAAAACCAGAGAAGTCGTCTCGAGTGAAATTCGTAGCATTTAATTCGTTCGAATGGGTTTCTTTCTTTTTTGGTCTTTGTCACTCTTGTGAGTTTAAAGGCTGAAAAAAACCGAACGACCCCGCGCGCACACACCCCAGTGGTTACTTTCTCTTGTACACACACACACACACACACACACAACACACACACACACACACACACACACACACACACCACACACACACACACACACTCTCTCTCTCTCCCTCTCACTCTCTGTCTCTCTCTCCCCCTCCCTCCCTTCCACGCACACACACACACACTTATATTGTAGTGGGGTCCCGACATTGACTTGCATACAAAACAATTTACAGTATATGTAAGTCCCCAACACCACTCTCTCACACACCGTGACAACCCGCGTCACTCCGCTGTGTTTAATCCCATCAGATCAGCGGTGGATTACCAGCTGGAGACTCTAAAGCGTCAGGCTAATCTCCTCAGCACCGTCTCTCAGTCCAGCGTCTCAGAGCGATGCTCCTCAAGAAGATCAGCTCGGGAACGTTCTAAACCGTTGTTCAAGCAAAGATTACGGCAATATCAGCTCAATAACAAGTCAGATTAATGCTTGATTTTTAGATGCACCATTCTGAAGCTGATCATTGCTGTGTGTGTGTTTGTTTGTTAGTAAGCGTGTGTTCAAGCCTGGTCGTCATCATCTGCTGGTCTGTTCCAGGAGGTTCTACTACGTCACTCTTCTGCGAGACCCGGTGTCCCGCTACCTGAGCGAGTGGAGACACGTCCAACGTGGAGCCACGTGGAAGACGTCGCTGCACATGTGTGACGGTCGAACCCCAACACCCCAGGAGCTGCCGGCCTGCTACGAGGGTCCAGACTGGTCGGGCTGTAGCCTGCGGCGTTTCATGGCCTGTCCACACAACCTGGCCAACAACCGGCAGGTGCGCATGCTGGCGGACCTCCGTCTGGTGGGCTGCTACAACCGCTCCAGCGTCCCCGAGACTCTGCGCACACGGCTGCTGCTGGAGTCAGCCAAGCGAAACCTGCGCGACATGGCCTTCTTCGGCCTGACGGAGTTCCAGCGAAAGACGCAGTTCCTGTTTGAGCGCACCTTCCGTCTGCGCTTCATCCGGCCCTTCTCGCAGTACAACAGCACTCGTGCCGCCGGCGTCGGCCTGGACAGAGAAACGCTGCGTCACATCCGCGAGCTGAACCATCTGGACGTGAAGCTGTACGACTACGCCAGAGACCTGTTCCACCAGCGCTATCAGTACCTGCACACACGGAACCCACCGGACCCTCACCGGGCCTTTCACCCTCTTTCCCGAGACCCACCGGATCCAGATGACTACATCAACCACATTATCACTGGCTGGTGATTTCAGCTTTCTCTCTCTCTCTCTCTCTCTCTCTCTCTCTCTCTCTCTCTCTCTCACACACACACACACACACACACACAACACACACAGACAGACTTCTGAGATTCTGAGTTATTCTGAGATGTAGGGGTGTGACGAGATCTCGTGGCATGAGATATCACGAGATCAGACTGGGATCTTGCGAATTTTGTCTTCCATGGCATGGGATGAGAATGAGTGTGCAAGTGTCCCGGTTTTTGTGAAGGTGTTGAGAGAGTGCATCTCTGGTTTCAAATGTATTTTTGCGCTCCGTTTCAAATGGATGGGACCTCGCACGCTCCGAGCAGATCCCCGCCATTGTCCCGCCCACTCCGACAGGTCCCACTGTGATGATATACAAACGAGTTAAACTTTAATAAAATGTGTTTATAAGATAAAACCGATTATTTCAAACTGTTCTTTGCTGCATGTGTGAGTTTTATCTAAAGTGAAGAGACTAATTCACATGTAGATTACTTTCAAAACAATTCACTCTCGCTGCAGTGGTGCAGAGATATGAGAGAAAACAAGCGAGTACTGTGGTAAAATTCTTTCAGATGATGTGGTTCTCACCAGCGACATGAAGGGTTCTTCACTTGTTCTCTGACTGGACCCTTTCAAAAAATGTTGTTTTTTGTACATGTTTTGTTTTGTTATGCCATGGAATGTTCTCTATGCAGTGCAACTTGTAATGCAGGGTTTGGGGTTTTTAGAGCTAATATGAACACAGTGAATTTAATCACAATGAAGTACGATGATGTTGAGTTGAACTTGAAGCCAAAATGATTCTAGCATTCTTTACAAGTTACTGGAAGACTTGTCTCTGTTTATAAATAGCGTGCTTTTTTTGGGTTATTTTATTTATAGTATTGGCAATTACTTTTTTAGCGGAATTACTTTCCTGGCAATTTATGGCATCATATTTTGCGGGGTTCAGATGTTGGTTATTACTGCATGTTTACTGCAATTATCAAAAATAGATTTCAAAAACTGCTGTTTTTGAACTTTTTTGTTCCCTATACTGTACTTATATTTTATCATTAATTTGTTATGTTTTATTTAAAAAAAAATCGTTTCGTTCTCGTGAACCCATGTCTTATTTCATTTTGTCTCGTGGGATAGATGTCTCGTCACACCCGTACTAAGATGATTTTTATATTTTACGTCCATTTGTAAAATAAATTATAAAAAAGGACAGAATTGTTCTTCCTGCAGTTCTGTGTCTCGTCAGCGTCTTCTCAGAAATCTTAAGTTTAAATCATCTTCCGGAAATTCAACCCTTTGCTCTTTTATCCAAGCATGACAGCGGTGAGTAAAAATACAGCGGCAAACAACAGCAATAGAGTTTGACCCTCTTGTATTGTGTGGTGAAAAGCAGAAACCGCAGGGGTGGGCCAGTTATATTGAATATGAACCAAATATTGTCAATGGAAAAGGAGTATATATTGTGTCAGTGTACAAGATTACAAAGCGCAAACAAATAGAAGTATATGTTGATTTAACAGCAAAACACGAATATAACCCAGAAAAGAAACGAACCACGTAATCTTCTGATACAATAATAAATACACGGTACATACGTGTACGCACACACACACACACAGCAAATTTAGTTTAATTAAATTCTTTAGACAGCTACTTTAACTTTAGTTTGGAGGCTTTAGGCTTATTTTCGATGTTTATGTTTTAAAACTAAACCTGTTTTTAAATGCAGTGTCGAGATCACGCCGCTAGATGGTAGAAAATGTTAGTGGATTTAATCGCGGTCACGCAGCCTCCGCGCCGCGTACAATGGGTTTACGGTTCCCAGATTTAAAAACACACACGCACACGCACACGCACACGCACACGCA
>CM051497.1:13939730-13982148 GCA_028031935.1 Paedocypris micromegethes | reverse complement strand
ACACACACACACACACACACACACACACACACACACACACACACACACACACACACACACGCTTGCGTGAACGCACTTAGACATCCTCAAAGGCATACATATATGTTTGTAATCATGGCTGAAATTGAATGAAACTTGTTGATTGTTTTTGTGGCACAGTGACTATATTTTCTTAGTTGTATGTAGCGTCTGCTCACCACTTGAACAGATTCTGGGTGTGATTGAGAAGTTCTGCTGGACATGTGAATGTTCACGTACGGACCGCAGCGGTTTTAGGTGGTTTTGAGTTATTGGTTGATGGTCAGTAAGAGGAAGTTTAGCTGTTGACTTCCTGTTGCTCACATGCTGAGAGGCCTGGTGTAGTTCCTTCCTGAAAATGTTTCTCAAGAGACTGCAAGCTCAGTCCTTCCAGATTCTAAAAAAATTAATCCTTGTGTGTGTTTGTGCGTGTGTGTGTGCGCGTGTGTGTGTTTGAAATGTAGAAAAAGTAGAAACTGATTCTTATGTGACGGTTAAGATCATAACAAATAAAATGAAGCATATTCTTCACGTCCCACTCTCTCTTCAGCTTTTAACCCTAACCTAACCCCCTCTTAAGCCTCTCTGGGGCTATTTATTTCAATAACTTGCCCACAAGGTTTTTAGGTAAAGTTGCCCTGACGAGTATTTGCTCTGTATTTCCTCTTCTCAGCATAAACCACTGTGACCCAGAAGAATCACCGCAGTGGTATTCTGGTCACGCTCTGGTTTTACTTGTACAGAAACTGGGCGTGTGCTCTGCTCAGGTCGGGCCTAGATTAGAGCCTCAAACCTAGTTTACATGGAGTTTTTACATATTCGTTAAGGATGTCAGTTGAAAGGAATGTGATGTAATTAAAATGCATTTCGTGAAATCTTGTTCTCTGACCAGTGAGTTTGATACCCTTGATCAAATCTGTTCGGTTTCTAGTATTGAATGTGTTTGTGTTAATCAGGGAAGCTGAAGATGGCAGTTTTGGAATTTGACGACATCCAGTAAAGTTGTCTACTTAACTACTCTACAGACCAAAGTTCAGGATAGACAATGACACACACACACACACACACACACACACACACACACACACACACGTTTTTTTATTATTTATCTTTCCTTTATTAAGCTTTGTTAGTTGATGTGAAGTTGGTGGAGATTCACACCAACACCTGTGATGGATCGGTTGTTCCACCAGAGAGAAAGGTCTGGTACATGATTCTAATCCTTGTTGCAAAGGAAACATTGTAAGGACGTATCAGATCTCCAGCCTTTACATATGGCCGCGTACAATGTTTCTCAAGTCAGTATGGCATCGGTCTCCAGCATTTCTCTTTAATAGCGCGAGGCCATGTTCTCGGCCTGAAAGTGAGCAGATAAATGACCGAAATTCCAATGATGGAAACAACCACTGTAACGAAGAGAAGAACGTACCACAGGACAGATTCCACGGAGCTGCAGTGGCCTGAGTCAAACCGCGTCACATTGTGTCTATTGAAGTTCCGGTCGAGACACGTGACCTCGGACAGATCCACCACTCGGGCTTGATTCTGCCGCAATGGTTGGTACCATTCCAGAAGGCAGCAGTTAAAAGCATTTCCGTGTATGTAGATAGATTGCATTCGCTCAGCTAACAGCGTAGCATGTTTGGACTTAATGGTTTTCAGGTTATTGTTCCTTAAGTCTAAAATGTTGAGGTTTAAAGCCAATAAAGATTCAGGAAGCTCCGGCATTGAGTTTTTGGAGATGTTCAAAAACTTCAAATTAATGTATGGAGAGAAGTCAAAGTTCTGCAGCCCTGTATTACTGAGACCCAAGTGCTGTAAAGTGTCGTGGAGGCTATCCAGAGCCTCCGCTTTCAGCTCCAGATGTGGGTTGTTGGCTAGTTCCAGGTGCGTGAGCCTGGTGCTTTTGAACGCGGACGAGGGCAGGTGTCGTAGGCTGCATCCGGACAGATGGAGCTGTTTGAGGGACGCAGCTTTGGCCCACAGAACACTGCTCGGCCAGTGGCGCTGATCCAGCGGGTTCTGACTGACGTCTAGAGTGCCAAGATGGGGCAGATGGGAAAAGACTGGATGTGGAAGATTCTGCAGGTAGTTTGTACTCAGGTTCAGACGTGTTAGGTGGTTGAGATGGCTGGTGGTCTGTCGGCTTGCTGTAAGCCTGGACAGTCTGTTTCTGCTGAGGTCTAGGTCCTGTAGAGTCTCAGGAAGCACTTCAGACGTGAGACTGAAGGACTCGAGACAGTTCCCTGTCAGCCTTAACCAGCACAAGCGAGGCATTTGTTGAAGGAAATGCTCAGGAAAGATGCTGATTCTGTTTTCACTCAGGTCCAGAAACTCCACGGAGGAGAGATCGCCGTGAAGGCCTTCGCTCCACAGCTCCATCGTAATGTTGTCTATTCTTTTCCCCAGGTTGTAGTATTCAACACTCGTGGTCCAGTTGGAATTGGTATTGTTTGCAACATGTTGGTAAAAATCTACTCGATTGTTGGACAAAACTAGCGTCCGCAGACGATTCTTTAGTGGGAGAAAAGGAAAAAACAGTAGATTGTTATCAGACAAATCCAAAGCCTCTAACTGAAACTTCTCTGTCAGATTTTGATTACTAATGAACCACTCGAGAGAATTGTGACTAGCATTTAGGACCAACAGTTGGGTCATCTCGAACTGGACCAGACATGGCAGACAGTTAAAGGCCAAGTTCAGTCTTTGTAGCTTTTTCATTTGATCAAATGCTCCGTCAATCTCAAACAAGACGTTCCTTTCCAAGTCCAGCTCCTTGAGATTACGAAGGTTCCTGAATGTGGATTCATCTAGCCTCAGCATGGCATTTCCAGTCAAGGAAAGATATTCCAGAGAAGACAGGTTTTGTACAATCCGGGAAACCATGACATCTGACAGGCGATTTCCAGACAGATCCAGAGCCTTGAGTTTGGCTAGAAAAGCAAAGGATCTGGCCACCTGCTTGTGGTCATGGTGCAGCTCGTTGTTGGCTAGATTCAGGTTTTCTAGAAGCGGTGCTTCTAAGAAGACGCTTTCTTCCACGCTTCCTAGCTGGTTGCTCGCGCAGCTGAAGGTTTGAAGGAAGTTGTACTTGGAGAGGCAGCCCTTCTCTAACCTCGACAGCAGGTTTTGGTTCAAGAAGATCTCCACTGTTTCTCCTGGTAAATGATTTGGCACGGCGGTGAGATGACAGTTGTTACACAAGGCCTTGCCATGGATCTATGAACATGAAACGAGATTGGAGTTTACACTAAACGACTAGTGAACGTAGAATTCCAAACAATTGAATAATTCAATTTGAAATAGACGCACTGCTCTTGATTACGTACCAGTCTACATGGCGCAGCGAGCTGATGTCCAGCGGACCAAAGCCAGAACCAGAGCAGAACGGACAGCCACACAAACGCCGGCATCTTAACATGGTTCCTGAGAGAAGGGAGCACATGCTCGAGTGACGAGGTTGTTCATGAAGCGTGCTCTTCCTGTTTCAGCGCAGAATTTGAGAAAGAGCTGTCATTACTCAGCCAATCTCATGGAGCCCAGACCATAGCACTAATACGAACTCCCACAGAAATGTACGGAACCGTCCCAAACCCAGAGTGTCCGCGATGGATGCAAATCTTGTGACCAAGACAGACGTACCCAAACAAACACTTGGCTGGTTAAGGTGAAGATGTGCTGGTGGGCACAAAGGGATCTCTGGGTCTGACACGTCTAGATCTAGTGTTTATTTATCTAGTGTTATAAGTTTATTTATATAGCGCTTTTCAAAGTCGCTTTGCAAATTAGGGAAAAATTGTCTATAAAGAAGAAAAATGTCCATTATTTTTCTGTGTGGTTCCCCCAGATCCAGAGCGCTTCCAGACCTTTTGAGAAGAACTACCGCACAGTAGGAAAACCCGTCTGCTTGCGTCAGAGAAAGGAAGGAAAAAGTGTTAAGTGTGTTAAGTTTGCTGCGTTCACTTGACTATATATTGTGTGTGTGTGTGTGTGTGTGTGTGTGTGTGTGTGTGTGTGTGTGTGTGTGTGAGAAACGATATTTTGTTACAATTAAGTTCTTCTGCTTTAACACATAAAGCTAGTGTGTGAATCTAAACTGTCTTCAGATTCAGAACCTTCACTCACAGCTCAGAGATCTTGCTTGTCTTCACATGACTGTTGCTCTGAATGATTCAGTATAAGAATTTAGAATATTCCCGTTTATGTTGTGTGACCTAGTGAAACATCGTTTACGAAACATGCTTGTGTGTGTGTGTGTGTGTGTGTGTGTGTGTTTTGTGTAAATGATCTGTACACAGCTGTAAATGATACACTTCTTTATTCTTAGTATATACACTTCATTTTTTTCCTAATTCCGCATAGTGTCTTTGCGTTGGTCTGGAACTAACAAAAGCGTTCATAAACTTGAACTTGAACAGATCTCTGTCGCCTGTAACAACAGAGTGATTACTTTACTTTACAGTCATTTATCAGATGCTTTTATCCAAAGTTTTATGCAATTTCATTACAATTTTTTTTTTTTTGTAATTTCATTACAAAGAAATTCCTGCTTTCCCTCAGAATCAAACCCATGATCCGGTATTTGAAACGTGAGTGAGTGGAAAATCTCGTGACTGACTGGTGTGTGTGTGTGTGTGTGTGTGTGTGTGTGTGTGTGTGTGTGTGTGTGTGTTTGTGTGTTTACCTCAGGATTCTGGATCCTTCCACTGCATGTCTGGAGAGAGAAGTGAAGATTCCATGTTAACATCTGCAGAGTCGCTCTTACTGCCGAACTGAAGAGAAACACACAAGCGACGACCCGAACCTGAGCGCCAGCACTTCGTCTCTGTCAGTGACATGGGTGTTGGAGCAGACCCTGCGCGTCAGAGGAAGCTCACGCCTTTCCGCCGTGAGAATAACTGACATCCGCAAACTCTCAAAGAAAGTGGAACTGACTCGTGCTGGTCAGGGAGACTTGGTGATAAAGGCAAGATTGTAGAATATGAAAATCAAATGGGTTATTTCCAGGCAGCACATTCCACAAAACCCAGAGATTTCTAGAAAAGCGACAAACCATTGTTACAATTGGATGAAAGGTGTATCCTTCAAGAGAGTCTCTTTCTGTTTCTCTCTATATGTCTGTCTCTAGTTCTCATCCTGTCTGCCTCTCGCTCTCTATTTCTTTTCCCCCTCTCCATATCTCCGTCCGTGTGGATCTTGTAAAAGTATATTAATAAAATGTATTATTTGTATTGTTGTTATTATTTTTTTAAATCGAGTTCAAGCACTGGTTTGAAAAAAAATCTCTTTTACATCTTGACTTAAAAGTACTGACCATTTAAGAATAAAGGACCAGAATGGATCTTTCAGACCCAGACCCTCAGAACAATAGTGATGAAGGGCACGTTCAGCTCTAAGAACAGCCACTTATGTGACCAGTTTGCCGGCTAAAAATCACTTTCAGAAAAACAAGGGCTGTCATTAAAATGTGATGCAGTATATACAAATTGAGACAAAGTGGGAGTATATTATACTATTCTACACGTCATGTCCAATTAATACAGATGAAATACGAAAATGCATGCAAAAATGACCAACAGCATAATTAAACCCGAGTGTCTGCGTCTGTCGCCCCCTGCTGGGCAAAGCCGAACCTAACGCATGATTCTGCGGATCCTCAGGCTGCAGGGGTACTTGTAAACTAAATTAAATTTGCCTATTACATTTGCAAATTAAATTGTCAAAATTAACACTGGATTAGAGATCTTAAAGTGAGCTGACGTTAAACGTTTTTTCTTGTAAGCTGGTTGCTAACTGGGTAAAACAAGAAACACAAAGGTTTTTCTTGTACATGTAAATTTATATACGCTTCTAACATAGTCAAAATAGACGCCTATTTTAAGTTACACTTTATAGTGCCAAGGCGTTAAAAATTACTAACTTTGATATTTTATTTAACTTTGAAATCCTGTGAAGTTGACCTTGATTAATTCAGCCAACATAGTTTAAATTAACTATATGCTTAACACTGACTATAGGTGCACATAATGGTAATTAAAACATGAAGGTATGTTGAGCTTTTTATTATTATTTACAAATAACATTATTATGAAATGTTTTCCTGTTATTTACTGTGGAATAAAAAAACGTGTTTCAATTTTCAGAATTCCTTTCTGTATGGGCTGCAATTGTGTGCTGTTTGGAGACGTGTTCAATAAAAGCACTTCTGGTGTGTATTGCTATTAGTGTTTTGCTCTGAAATATCAATAATCAATAAAAGCTAATAAAAATAATTTATAAGTATCATCACCTGTAGTTTTACTTTTTATTGTATATGTGGGACGTCTGACAAATACATTCTTACCAGATTGAGATGTAATAATGGACAGGACAAGAAAAGCTGTATATGACTCAGATCAATCCTGAGGAGACTTGGGGCTTTTGGTGTGGGCAGATGGCTCCTGAGGACTTTCCATGACATTGTGGTAGCCTCAGTAGTGCTGTATTGAGATGTGTGCTGGGCAGGGAGCAGTCTAGCTGAGACTGAAACAGAAAGCTTAACCAGCTGGTTAAGAAGGCCGGCTCTGTCCTGGGCTGCCCACTTTTGTTGGCCAAACTAACATCCAACGCGGGGAACCCCTTTCACCCCCTGCACCAAACTGTACTGGGGAGTTGTGGTCCAGTGGTAGGGGACAATGCCCCTCATTGCAGAACGAGATCCACGCTATGCCGTAGCTTGCCTCTATTCTAACTGTAACTACTCCACACCCTACTAATATCCCAAATATAATAACGTCCTAAATGCAACCCCTCATTCTACCTTTTTTACCTCTTTTAGATTTTTTTCCTCATAACCATTGAATCCCCACCACACACATACAGTGATGGACGGTGCCGAGCATCATTTTACCAGAATCAATGTTGTATCTACAGATTAGTACAGACTCGTGAGCTCGTACAGGTCAGTGGCAGCAGCTTCAAACACCTTCCAATCATACATTATCTACGCAATATATATATTATAATAACTGTTAAAAACGGTTATTCATTTTCATGCAAATACTGAGCGAACATCATAATGTTGTTTTATCGCTTTTAAAACAAAACCGAGTTACCCAAAGTCTAATGACTTTTATTATGAAAGGTAAACAGGCGGATTCTCCCCGCTTTGACCTCGGAAGTGGTAATCACAGCCGCGACTTTCGGTTGCGCATGTTAGCACACAGCTAAAGTTAGTAGCGTATGTGTTACGATCCGATACTAAAAAGCGTGTTTTAATATCACGTTCAATTTTTAATGTATGTGCGTTTTTTTTGCGTAGGTTACTGCAAAGACCGTTGATATTAAGTGCTCTTTTAATCACATTGACACGTTTGTTTTGTTATCTTTTCGGGTTCATGGTCGTGTAAATTACCAGAAAGATGCAGAAAGACTCGAGAGTGATTAAAACCTCCGCGCCTTCTGTTTCTCAGATCAACGCTGAATATGTCACTAAGGTGAGCAGCCTTTGTTTACGATGCGAAAAAAGTATTTCCTCATGAACGTCTTCTGTTATGTTCTTTGTAGCTCTCGAACGAATACTGGGCGCCGCACGTGAAGAACAAACTTCTGTTTAATCCTCAGGTGAAATGCTGAACTGTGTGTGTGTGAGTGTGAGTGAGTGTGTGTGATTGATGGAGTAATTTGAGTTGTTGTCGCAGGTTGTTGAGGACATTTACCAGAACGAGATTCTCGGCTCAAAGTAAGCGTTTCTACAGAATATCACCGTTTCTCCTGTGTGATAGCACGACTTCTTTTTTTTATTTTAAATATAATTTGAAGAAGCTAACATATAATCAATTCGTTTTATGTAAGACTTGTGTAATTGTAATGTTTATGTATTGGTTTGCACAATTAGGTGTGTATGTTAGTAAAAGTAAGTTGAAGTAAAAAAAAATACTGTTATACAAGTTATTATAAGTTTTAAAAATGTAATTATATACATTCTATGTGTAATAAAATACTATTATATGTATAAAATGATGATCTGTCAGTATATGGATCTTGAGACATGAATAACTACATTTTCTTTTTGTTTGAGAAAGGTTTTTCCACACAACTACATATCGAGTAACATAAAGATGCAGACACGCATGTTTGTAGATGAATGGTGTGTCATTGTGAGTCTGTGTCTTGTGTGCAGATTTGCAGTTAGAAAGATCATGCTGCTGGAATTCAGGTACAAACTGACACGCAGGCACATTGGTATTGTCATGCATGGCTCTGTGGTGTGATGTCTGTGTGTGCTATGAAGTCAGTATCTGGAGAACTACCTGTGGGTGAACTACACGCCAGAAGCTTCCACCAATGCCTTCTTCATGTCCATCTGCTGCATTGTCAATGAGAAGTTCCGGGAGAATGTTCCAGCTTGGGAGGTTTGTGGTAGATGCAGAGCTGTGATGTGACTACTTAAGCCCACCATTACATTTCTCACAACTCAGGTGTTCAAGAAATCACCAGAGCACTTCCCTCACTTGTTCAGGAGGATCATGGAGTCATGTTTGTCGGGTGAAGACTTTGGCCTGTCGCTGCAAGAACAGACAGTGCTTCTGCTCTTCCTCGATCACTGCTTCAATAGCCTGGTTAGTCTGAGCACTTGCTTCAGCCTCTCTAGAGCAGGGGTCAGGAAACTTTTTGGCTGAGAGAGCCATAAACACGGCATATTGGTAAACAGGAAGTCCAAAAGAGCCATACCATGTTTAAAAATAAATACAAGTAAATCTATGCATATTTGTAAAACCAAATGAAATGCAGGACAACAAGTCTTTGAACTCGTTTTGATAACACTGTTATTATATGTAAAACGTCTTCAAACTTTTAATTTTGACAAAACAAACGTGTGATCAAGATCAGAAACACGGTGCACATCCAGAGGTGTTTCAACTCTTTCAGGACCCCCGGGTCAAATAAACTCAGACAAGTACAAATACATTTCCAATGAATCAAACACAAATATAATACATTTTAAATCGGGAGGGCATCCATTTAAACTTGAATTTATTTTACAACTTTTAACTTATTTTACCCCATGTTAAGCGATTAACTCATCCCCCACAAACACGCAGCTTGGAAAACTATAAATGAAATGCGTCTAGTGAACACGCAAAGCCCGGTGTTTGTACAGGGACACGCAGGCACCGCGCGTGTACGCGACTCAAACGCAACGGTTTTCCGCTATTTGGTTGCGAACTACTGAATATTAAAAAAGGGCAGGGAAGTTAACGTCCTGACATCACGACAACGTTACGCATTATCCAATAGAAAACATGGTGTTGTCCGGAGGAAAGCTATGATTGGCTCCATCACCGGCAACCAGGAAATAAATGAATTGAAATACCGGCGAACGTTTTAAATGTTTTACGTTATTGTGTATTTTTAAATCTTTGTCTAAGAGCCATATGCAGCCACCAGAAGAGCCATATATGACTCGCGAGTCATAGGTTCCCGACCCCTGCTTATTTGAGAATAAAATCAAAATTTTATATTTAAAATTCCAATACTAAACCAAACGTGAGAGAACGACGCAAGTTGTTGCACAAATAGTGTTTTAAGAAGGGAAGTCTCTCATGAGTGTCTCATTTCAGGAAGTGGATTTGATTCGCGAGCAGGTGCAGAAGCTGGTGTCTCTTCCCATGTGGATGTGTCTGCTGCCGGTGAGTGCAGAACATCTGCATAGATCTACGTCAGCTTAAAAAAACTTTTTGCTTGTGTGCTCTTTGTGGATCCGGTGACATGGTGGTCCGTGTGAGAATCTCCAATTGTTGATTTTTGTTTGTTTGTTTTTTCCAGATGAGGCTGCAGCAGGAGCTGAAGAAGGTCCCAAAACTGCAGAAATTCTGGAACCTGATCAAAAAGAACTACGAGAAAATGGAGTCCAAGGAAAAGGAGCAGTGAGTTAAGGACGGTGTTGATGGATTGATTCGGGTCTGACGCATGACCTTTGCTCTCGCAGAGCCAGCAAGGAGCGAACCTTCCTGGCTGCCCTCATTAAGAAGTTCCTGTTGGTGCTCATGTCCATCCCAGCTGCAGGTACGCATTCAATCACGCTTTTCCTGTTCCGTCAATTTCGTCCTTCACAGAGTAGCAGAGCGCTACGCCAATGATTTAGCCACAGCTCTGCATTATTAAACAAATCAGCTTTTCTGATAATACAAATTATGCAATAATAATAATAATAATAATAATAATGTACTGCCACAGTAAATTAGCAGTTTTATAAGATATTGATATTTTTTTCACACATTTTTACAAAAAAAACGGGTAAAAAAAAAAGAGACTTTGTTTTTCACATGTAGTATCTTTTAATAATATTCAAATGAATGCTTTTGAATATTATAGTTGAATTGACTATAAATACAGTGAGTGGAGGACCAGGGGTTATGGGTCACGGTCCAGTTAGTGTGTGTCAGCCGCGAGCTGCAGTTTGACCGGCTCGTCTCCTGCAGTGCCGCTGATTAAGATGGGGCAGATTTCACCTCCCGCAAGGCCACAGGTTTCTTACTGCCCTTTGGACAGGGAGTTTGAGTATCTCTCTGTGTTGGCACCACACTGTTACCTGACCCAGATTCAGAATGCCCGCCGGGCACTCGCGGCACAGCGCTAATGTGGGACGACGTACGATTCTTCCCATCAGCCACCTGTTCGCCTAGAGTTGAAGTGTCACGCAAGATACAATAACCAGCTTCGTTACTTATCATTTTCTCTCTTTTTTGTTTCTCTCTCTCTAGTTTTCTCTTTTCATATCTGCTTGACAGAGATAAAGCACTAAGCGAAGCACTGCCAGAATGTGGTGCTGCTTCTCTATTGGTTTATCCATGCTCGTCTGGCGTTTATTTGTGTAAGAGCTGCCCACTTATTGTGTGTTTTCTGGTTCATGTTGCTCTAGGCTCTGTCTCCATGGAGAAAGTGCACTACTGTGAAAGGTTCATCGAGTTCATGATTGACCTGGAGGTAAGAGTCTAAATGTGGCCTTTCTATCTGTGTCCATGTGAATCCTGTAGGTGCTGTCTAGCTCTCCTTTTGTTTTACAAACATGAGCAGGACATTACCAGAGAGTTTGTGTGGCGAAAACTGCAGGGTTTTTTTATGTTCCATAGCTAACATTATATAGAATGTTGTCCAGCAGAGTTTGATGATTAAATCAAATAGCTTCCAGATGAAAGTGCAACACACGAGTCTCTCGTCAAACGGTGTGAACTCCAATTTTGTCAATCCAAAGTAGTGTTGATATTAACTTGGATCTAAGTCATATGAAGAAATCTGAAACATTCCAGTAACATTTTCATTGCATAAGAGAACAATATGCTTCTTACAAAAGTGTCTATACTGAGTGTATATACTATATCAATCAAAAAGTGAAGACCGTTTCTGCATCTGTCATATGTGACTAATTTCAGACTGGCATTCGTATTCCGGACCAAAGCTCAAGCTTTACAGCCAAAGCGCAAGCAATATTTATGGCCCTATAATACATTGAAAAAACTGATGATCCAAACTTCATTATTTTTACAGACTCCAAATCTTGCCTTCAAGTTTTACGGTCCACAAGCACCCGATACTAATAGATTTTTTTAATCAAAGCAAACAAATTGCTAAGGAGGTCCAGAAATATTATCTTCTGTTTGGTGCCAGGTCACATAGGATTACATGGAAAAAAGCAGACAAAACTGCTAAAATGCACTGGACAAAAGCTTATCGAAGTGCAAAATCCCACCATCGGACGTAAAACCCACCATAAACAACTATGTGCTCAAACTGTGGCAGGAAGAGTGGAATAAATATCAACAAAACAAACTTTTTGAAGTGCAACCTGCAGTGGGGAAACAAAATACCTACTCTTTTAAGTCAAGACACGAAGAAGTCATTTACTCAAGATGTCGCATTGGTCACACCAGACTAACACATGGACATCTACTTATTGGAGAAGAAGCCAGATTTGCAGAGTAGCTTTAAATTGTACTTGATGGCTTTAAATGTCAAGTACATATTCCTGCAGTGTCCTGTTTTTAAAAAAAACATGAGACTTTTTTTTTTTAAATCAAAAAACACTGAGTGACGATTTCTAAATATTTATCCATCAAAGATCGTTGAGTTTTTGTCAAAGATACATATTGTTTATTTAAAATTATGTATATGTTTTTTGTTCATGATTAAAAAAGGTATTTGAGTTTATCATTTAAAAATGTATATGCCATGAAATGGCCTCTGAAGCTGAAATAATCAATCAATCAATCAATCATAGAAGTGTTGAACCCAGACGTACTTCCAAATAACATCTGTACACACAAACAGGCTTCTACATCAGATAAGGCTCTAAATTATATAAGGATTGTCTTGTTCTGAGAAGGTCTTTCTTGATCCAATTGCTGCTCTTCCTCAGGCTCTCCTCCCGACCCGCCGCTGGTTCAACACCGTGCTGGACGATGCTCACCTGGTGGTGAACTGTCACCTGTCTCACCTGAGCCAGCGTGAGAAGGAGGGTCACCTGTTCTGCCAGGTACAGCAGATTCACACACACAATGCCTTTCGCAAACCAGATCCACGATTATTGAGATCTGGAGAATGCTTCTGTAATATGTATGACCATAATGTCACAATGTGAGCATAGACATTTATTCGGAATATTTTTATTTCAAATTTTGATCAAATGTTCATTTTCTGAATGTCAGCAACTGTATAGTAACTGTAACACTCTTTTCAAAGCGGCTGGTCAAAGTTGTCATGATGTTGCTCGAAACCGAATGCGCTGTTGCTCTTCCAAAGGGGATGAACAGATTTTTTTTTAATTGTTTAAAAAAAATAAATAAAACATTGTCATCTGTACGTATATCTTGTGAACGGATGTAGGACTAATAAAGGATTTTTCAATTCAATTCAATTCAATACTTTTTTGTTAGCTGGATCATCTTCCCCTACTGTATTTTTGTTTTTGAGCTGTTATGGAGCCCTTACACACATTACCTCAAATATATAACCAATGTTTGTACTTTTAATTTGAGGCAGTTCTTCACACTTAATAGTACGTTTCTGTGGCTCTTGATAAAATGTGTGGACTTGTGGTCAATTCAGTTCTGCCTCATGCATGTTCATGTCACTGATCATAATCTCATTCCTACTTTTGGGTTTTGCTGTGAAGCTTCTGGATATGCTGAAGTTCTACGCTGGTTTTGAGATAAACGATCAGACAGGAAACGCTCTGACACAGAAGGAGATGACCTCGCTGCATTACGACAAGATCACCTCTCTGCAGGTAACCAGGTTTCTTCATCTGCATGCTCTGCAGAAGGGTAATCGCTGATGCTTGTTATTCCAGAGAGCTGCTTTTTCTCACTTCCCTGAGCTGAATGACTTCGCTCTGTCTAACGTGGCGGCAGTGGACACTCGGGACTCCCTCACCAAGCACTTTGGTCATCTAAGGTAAGACACGGAGACCGTGTATTGACAGATTGGTGGATAGAGGGATAGATTGCTATATGGTTGGTTGGTTGGTTGGTTGGATTGATAGATATGATGGAGGGACAGACAGAAAGTATGAAAACAAAAGACCAGTGTCTATATAAGTGCAGTGATGTAACGTATGAAAATGAGTGTTATGCTCGACCGCACATTCGGAGTAGAGCCTGACGTGTTCTAGATTAGAAGTCAACCTGCGTCTGCGCAACAGTACTGTTGGTCAGATTGTGCCGCTCACTAATGGGCCATTCTGCTTTCTCCAAAGTATTGAGTGATTTAGTGTTCTAGGCTTTAACTGGACTGCTGATGCTTACAGAGTGTTAAATGAGCAGCGAGGAACCTGCTAGTCAGCTCTACTGATCGATTGAACAAACTGTTAAACTTGCTGTAATTGCGAATCAATGTTGCTGCTTTCTTGTTTCCTGCAGTTCCAACACTCTCCACCGGGTGTCGGCGTACTTGTGTCTCCTGCCTGAACTTTCTGAAGGGGAAGAGAGCCAATACGAGAAGGAGTTTCTCCTGGAGCTGCTGGTGAGTGAATGTGCAGCCCATTTCTTTTAATTATTAAAAAACAGAAAGATAAAAGACAAATCTGAAATTAAAAATGGACTTCATGTCCTTTGTAAGATATTTAAGATATATACTTTCATAGTGGGGGATAGTCATTTTTTTTGTCAAGGTGATGATTCCCAACTGTTTTTTCGGAACCATATTGAAATTGTAATCGCCGTTTAACAATCCAGTGAAGTTACACACAGTGAGCTGTGAGCAGCGTTAAGCCGTGGTGTTGTGGGGTCATGTGTCTTGATCAAGGATCTACCAAATGGAATCTACCAAACCTGGATTAGACTCTGCGACACCTCTACCATTTTTTTATTTGAGGTTGCAAACAATAACAAAGGCTACAAAGAAAGGATTGTGGGTCATTTTCCTGTCAGTGTCATCACATGCTGGATTTAGTGGCAACTGGCAATGAGAAGGTATCCACGGATCCTTAAAAAGTCTTAAATTTCATAATGTAAAAATAAGGCCTTTAAAAAGTATTAAAAAGTCTTAATTTCACATTTCAAAGGTCTGATTTCAAATGAAATGTAACTGACTTTGTAAAGAGGACTTTCTTTTTTGGTTTTAAATACATTTGAAATCTTTTCGTTTGTCACGTAGAACAAAATACTGTAGGCAGAACCAAGTTCAACCAACTGTGTTCGCGGCGAGTTCGTTAATACAGGTCTTATGCTAGCTGCATGAACCGCAAGAGCTTTAGGGTACGGGAGCAATTTAGTGCCAAAATGATTGACGAGAAACCTCGATTTGAGTGAGCGCAACCCGATTTGAGCGTGCACATATCGACACGCGCAAACTCGCACTGCTGCGTTGTTGGTGCTTATAATAGCGTAAATGTACGCCTTCTCTTTTTAATCTTCACATATTGTCACTAGTGTTAAAACATTTGTAATATTAGTAAAATATTTAAAGATATCCTCAAATATTTATGACTAGTCATATTGGTGGTGAAGATATCTCCAAATGCATTTAATTAAAAATATCTTACATTTAAGATATCTAAAGCACATTTTGACAAGTCAATACAATTTTAAGATGTCTTTAATTTGATTTATAACTATAGTCGATTTATATTTAAAGATATCTTCAAACTATATAGTTGTATCTGTAAATGTTGTCCATTATCTCCAACTTTATAGATATCTGCAAATGTGGTTGTGACTAATCAGACCTCGATTACAGATATCTGCAGTTGGTATTCTGACTAGGAGAAATACATTTTAAGATATCTACGAACACTATAAAAAATAATTTAATTAAAATGTGCCTTGTCATGGTGGACGGGACAATGGCGGGAGTCTGCTCCATGATTGGTTCGCTTTGACCAATCAGAGGAAGGCATCAAGTTCGTCCAAAAAAAAATTTGTAGTCGATCAGACGAGAACTGAGCATGAGCGTGTGTCGATTCTAACGCAAGGGCGAAGATACGTGTGCGAGCTTCTAGACCAGGGGTGGGCAAACTTTTTGATTCGCGGGCCACATTGGCTTATAATAATTGACAAAAAGGCAGGACCGGGCTTCCTGGTCAAGCGGCTGTCAATCACATTAAGGGCCAATCAGAGTAAGGGCCGCCCCCGTGTGCCAAAAGTCCAAACGACAAATTCTTTTGTGTATTTTTTGTACATTTTGTTTATGAGTCCGCTTTTTAAAATGTGTTACATAAAAAAATAAAATAACCCTTCATAACAGCTTAACCGGATTTACATAAAAATATCTGACTTTCATTTAATTTAACAAGCTCGTTCGGCCAGATTAAAACATTCAAAGAGCCGCATGTGGCCCCCGGGCCATAGTTTGCCCATGCCTGTTCTAGACACACGCTCAATTCAAGCTGCACTCGCTCAATTCACAGGTTGCGCTCACTCAAATCAAGTTGCGCTTGCTCATATCGAGATTTCTCGCTTGCGAATCTTTTTGGCAGTAAATTTATCAGCCGTTAGCCATGGGGAAATGTAAATTTAACAAAAACTGGTTACATCATCCTAATTTTGGTTCATGGTTAAAACCAGTCAGTGGAAATGTGTACAAAGTCTGCTGCCTACTGCAAAAATAATTTAAAACTTGGAACAATGGGAATAAGAGCTTTGGAGACCCACATGCAGTGTGAAACACACAGAGCGGCTGCGGAAACCTGTCGGAAAACACCTGATATTTTTCAGTTCTGCTCCGCCGCACCCACAACAGTAACACAGAGCGCTGCTGCATCCCAAACGCTGGCATCTCAATCAGCTTCAAGTTTAACGTATTGTGATGTTTGCAAATTTGTTATTAAAGAACTGGTCTTAAATTTCATTTTGAACGGTATTAAAAAGGTCTTAAAAAGTCTTAAATCAAACTCTTAGAAACATGCAGATACCCTGAGATAGTTTAGCAAAGGAAACACGTTGGTGTATAAAATTTGATGAATGCATTGGTGTAGAAATTAAAGCAAGACAGAGGTGAAATTCAAAATCTGAGAGCATATTCAATAATCCAAAATTGGCAAGAGAAAGTACAGGAAGACATTTCTGAAGGATCCAAGAAAGGGTATGGAAGAAAAGACTGGGAGAGGGAAACAGAAGAGACGACCGTCATGACAAGACTCAGACTGGAACCTTGTTTATAATTTCAAACATTGAAAATGTAAGGTACACTTCAGACATTGACGTTTTCACAAAACAAGCAAGTAATGTGCTTCGACCATACTCCTTTGTAGTCTGCCAGGGAAAATCATGACTTGAAGAGTGGGAAATTAAATGAATTCTGGTTCTGATACTAAAATTGAAAAATCAAATGAAACTGTTGTGGATTAACAAAAGATCCCTTTAAATTTTGTTTATTTATAGAAAAAGTCTCCTTTTTTTATCACGACTGCTCGTGTTTCTTTTTCCCTGTGTTTGCGGCAGTGTTTCTACATCCCTTCTTCGTTTTGTACATCAGGGGCTTTTTCTCGCGTCCCGGGGGAGTTTGTGGGTGTTAATGAGAGAGCGGTTCCCCTGCACTGAAGTGGAGATGTGTGAGAACAGGTCGCACACCAGTTCATGCTTTAATTAAACTCCAAACACTCCCAATTAATAAGTTCTGAGCCACGTCCCATGTGAGAAAGGAACTCGACACAATCTTCAGCAATTTCAACTCTAGTCTAAAGATTTGCCTCAAAGAACGATTGGAGCGATGCTGACATGGCAGCATCCTTGATCAAGACACACACCCACATCCGCTCCCCAACACCATGGCTGAGGACTACCCACTGCTCCGAGTTTTGTTGTGTGTGTCTCGTCACTGTCTGTTAAATGCAGAGCACTATTTTGATATGATCCCTAGTGGCCGTGTTGACAAACTTAACTCATTCACTCAGAAGAGAAGAACAAATCATGGTAAAAAAGGCATGGTGATAAAGTTACGACGTGTGAATGTTGTTTGACGGTGCTGTGTTGACTGGACTCTGATCGGCATCAGACCATCTGCGCATGAAGGTGAAAGAGACCCGCCGCAGGTTGAGCCAGCAGGATCTGCCAGTCAGGCTGCTGAGAGCTAACAAACCTCCATTTCTCTTTCTGTGTAGGTGTCCCACCATGAGAGACGCATCTCTCAGATTGAGCAGCTCAACCAGATGCCCCTGTACCCCACCGAGAAGATCGTGTGGGATGAAAACATTGTGCCTACAGAGTTCTATTCTGGAGAAGGTGGACGATCTGTCTCATGACGCTTTACACTGAAATGCACGTGTGTGTGTGATACTTTTCTTTCTGTAAAGGTTGTTTAGCGCTTCAGAAGCTCAATCTGCAGTTTCTCACCCTGCATGACTACCTGCTGAGGAACTTCAACCTGTTCCGCCTGGAGTCCACCTATGAGATCCGACAGGACATAGAGGACGTGGTCTTGCGCATGAAGCCGTGGTGAGTCAGAGAAAACTGTGCAAAACTTTACAAAAACTGAGTATTCTCTCACATTGGCTGCTTCTATAGAATGATGCTGATTGTGGGTGTGAATGAATGCTGTCATCTCACATGCGGCTCAACCTGCTGTTGTTTGTGGTGGTCTGTCACAGGCAGTCCGAGTATGGAGGAGTGGTGTTCGGAGGCTGGGCTAGGATGGCGCAAACCATCGTTACATTTTCTATTGTGGAGGTGGCCAAGCCGAACATCGGAGACAACTGGCCAGCGCGTGTCCGGGCCGACATCACTGTCAATCTCAACGTCCGAGACCACATCAAGAATGAGTGGGAGGGTAAAGATCATTACTGCCTAATATCCATTTGCATTCACGTTCATTGAGCAATATTGAACGTATTGTATGAATTGTAGTAAAATGCAGTGTGTACAGTGTGACAGACATTTGAAATCAAATGCAGGAACGTCTTATTTGTTATCTTTTGAACGACGTGTCCATTCTGTTTGCTGGAGACGAACCTGGAATTGACTTGAACTGTTTTATCACACTCCTGTCTTTATGCTGAACACAGCTTGTGAAAGTGAGAACATATTTATCACCATCGTTTTTATTTAAGCAATTTTAGCAACTGAGTGGCACAGAAAGGCATCATGTGCACCAACACCTGTGAGGGAAGACTAGGGAAGTGAACAGGCCTGCAATGTCTTTGTCAATAGAGTAATGACAAGATAGTCGACTTTATTGACATTATTCCATCTCTCTTTTTACAGGGCTCCGGAAGCACGACGTGTGTTTCCTGATCACGGTGCGGCCCAACCTGCCGTACGGGACACGCTTTGACCGCCGGCAACCGTTCATGGAGCAGGCGGGGCTGGTGTACGTGCGAGGCTGCGAGGTGCAGGGCATGCTGGACGAAAAAGGCCGCGTGATTGAAGACGGTGAGACCCAGAGCTGCCGTTTTCCCAAACTCTGCAAAGTCTTTATCTCTTGTTAAAATGAAATTGCTTCCCCATCAAATAAAATTCTGTTATTTTGTCAACCCAGAATTAATCACAATTAGCCAGAGATCATTGATTTCTCTCTCTTTTTTGTTTACCATATGTATGATTCAATTGTTCTGAACATTTTTCAAGATCTTGTGCTACAGAAACGAGAAAGAAATACCATGAACATGCTGGTGTTATTGTGCATTCAGTCATACAGATTCTATCTGATAATGGTATGAGTTTCTCTTTTTACTTTTATAAAGGTCCTGATCCGAGGCCTAAACTAAAAGGAGAGTCAAGGACATACCGGGTCTGGCTCGACCCCAATCAGTACCAGCAGGACATGACCAACAGTATCCAAAACGGAGCGGAGGATCCCTATGAGACCTTCAACATCATCATGAGACGCAAACCCAAAGAAAACAATTTCAAGGTCAGAGCTTCATCATTCTGCCCACCATCTGAAGTCACAGCTCACTTTTTCTTCAGCTTCTCTGACAATCTTTTTCACATCTTTTTCTGTCCACAATTCAAACTTCACTCTCCTATTGTTCACGTCTCATTCTCTTTGTCTTCACTCTCATGTTTTTCCCACGTCTCATTTTCTTCAGCTTCACTCATGTTCCTCATGACTCACTCTGTTGGCTTCACTCTCATTCTGTTCACGTTTCACTCTTTTTTCAGCTTCACTTACACTCACTTTTAAATATTGTGAATCACTTAAAAAGCAAAAAAAATTGCTTTTGAACCACATGAATTATTGTAAAATCAACTTTTGTGACTTTTGAACATTTAAAAAGACTTTGAAACATCTCAATACTAAGACTAATTATTATAATGCATTTCCTGATCTTATTGGGATGGTTTTTGCTTACAGGCTGTGCTAGAGACAATTCGTAACCTCATGAACACAGAATGCGTGGTACCTGACTGGCTTCATGACATCATTCTGGGATACGGAGACCCTGGAAGCGCCCATTACTCAAAAATGCCCAATCAGATTTCTTCTCTGGACTTTAATGACACTTTCCTCTCCATCGAACATCTCAAGTCTTGCTTTCCCTCTTGCACGGTGACTGTGACAGAAGAAGATCCTCTACGTCAGGTCCCGCCGTTCAGGTTAGTCCTAGTCCTGCAGGAGGCAGAGCTCAGCAACACCCTTTTGTAACGTCTTGCTTTTCCAACAGAATCCGCTTCCCAGACCAGAACGCGAAGGGAAAGAAGCGAAATGCAGATGAAGAGGAGAAGGCTCACACACTAGTGGTGGAGCCTCATGTGATTCCCAACAGAGGACCATATCCCTACAACCAACCCAAAAGGTATGAAAAAGGCTCTGCAGAGTTCGACTTTGCTCACTCCTGCAGCTTTGGAGCTGTGTGTAATGCATTCACGTGTGTGTGTGTGTGTGTGTGTGTGTGTGTGTGTGTGTGTGTGTGTGTGTGTGTGTGTGTGTTAGAGCTGCACAAATAATCGTTAAAAGATTGCGATCTCAGTTCCACCCCCTTGCAATCTTAATCCAGCATTTATACGATTCAGTCAAATTCAGTTTGTTCTTGAGATAACACGCACTTGAGTGTGTGGTGCCATGTTCTATTAGCGGTTTTACAGTATATATGGGGGGAGTTGTGGTCCAGAGGTAGGGTACTTGGACTGGTGTCCAAGAGGTTGCCGGTTCAAATTCCCCCTATGACTGGTTTTACAACTAAGTGTCCTTGGGCAAGACACTGAATCCCCACATGCCCCCCGGGCGCCGCACCGAGTGGCTGCCCACAGCTCCGAGTTTGTTTCGATGGGTCAAATGCAGAAAACACATTTCACTACACGGTGTACCATGGTGTATAATGTGTATGTGACAATTAATATTCGAATTTAATTTATTTAAATTGATATTTTAATCATATTATGTAATCTATGTAGATTGCATAATATTATGATGATCAAAGAAGCTGTGTTTTCTGTAAATATTCCTGTTTCTGGCTGATTGAGTAACAGAGTTATTTCTTTCACTAGAAATGAACACAATTATTACGTCACATCCACAAACAGTCACGTCCATCTGATAGTCTAATGACAGGGAATTAATATTTTTGAATGTTTTAATTTACAGTTTCAGTGTGAAAACCAAAAGCTACAAATACATGCTGGTGTTTTTTTTTTTCTTTTACAGAAACACCATCCCATTCACACCCACCCAGATTGAAGCTATTCGCGCAGGCATGCAGCCGGGACTCACTATGGTAAGAAGTACTATTCATCTTCCTGATCTGCCTTTCAGAGTGAGCGTCTAGCATTTAGTTAGGGACGTCCTGATCCGACTCAAAGCACCTCAGTTTTCATCTTTCTGGCAGGTGTTGTGTGTTAAAGACAAAGGCTGGTGTGAAATTAATTCATATTCAGTAACCCAGTAAAAATGGTGTCATCGTTCCACACTACTGCTTAAATTAGTTATGAGAGAACATGCTACAAGCTTGAATTTGTGGGTGGGTGTTTTAAATGTTTAAACGTTTGATTCTGTAACTGTTTGTGTATCAGATCAGACTCAATATTAAATGACTCACAATCACATTTTTTGAGTTCCTTATCTAATCGGACACACCAGTGACATCATTAACCTGCAAATAAGCTAGCTAGTTGTCCCAATGTTTCTTTTCAGTTCTTTTTGAGTGTTGTTGCTTAGCTTGCTCATGGTTGTCATTTGTTTGTCTGACCAACCAACCGAACCCTGCTAGCATACTCAGGATTATTTGTATTTTGGTCTCAGTCCGTGTGTTAAGACCTAGAGTGCCTATTTAATATATGCTATAAAAGATTTAGTTAAATATTCTTTCGTGTCTTCTAGTCATCACTTTTACACTTTCACACCTATAGGAAGATTCTGAAGTGTTGAAGTGTTTTTCTGGTGACCGTGATTTCTACTCAACAGGTGGTAGGTCCTCCAGGAACAGGAAAGACAGATGTGGCTGTTCAGATCATCTCCAACCTGTACCACAACTTCCCTGAGCAGAGGACACTCATCGTCACCCACTCCAACCAGGTAGACCTTTGGTTGCAACGCTGATGGACTCATGGATGACCTGAGAGTCTGTCTTTAGTGTTTAGCTTTTTCAGCTAGCGTTCACTTTGCCTCAAAGAAAGAGGACCTGCAGTTAGCGAAGAAGCAGACACATTGAACTGTTTGCGTCATATTCCACAGCCAACAATTCTCCAATAAAAAACAGTTCTGATTAGCAAGACTTAGTTTTTCTTTGTGTTCTACAAGTTTTGATGGTGAGAATCATACCTTTAGAAATTACAAATCCTGAACTTCTGCAACATACTCTGGTGCTTCAGAACCATTTGACTTTATGACATCAACTGAAACGGATTGTTCTCCTTGTTTATTGAAATTTGTTTATGATACAGATAATGCAAAATATATACCTTGTGCGAAATACTTTTCCTATGCTTTAGTGCATCAATTTCAGCGATGTTTTGAAATTTACAACTGCTGGTTTGTAACGGGTCTTATCTGTTTCATCTCTGTGTCTTCCAGGCTCTGAACCAGCTGTTTGAGAAGATCATGGCTCTAGACATAGATGAGCGTCACCTTCTCCGTCTGGGCCATGGAGAAGAAGAGCTAGAAACGGAGAAAGACTTCAGCAGGTAATATTCTGGCTAGTTAATACTGTCTAGTATCTTCTCTTTGCTAGAGCACTAAAGTTTCATCTCAAGTGCAGAACATACCTACAATTTACAGGAACCACATGAGCAGATCATCATATGCATTTGTACATAACATGTTATGTTAATATTAACATATGTTACATATTATTATAATATTAGGTAATGGCCACATATGAATGGCTGTGGTTGTTTCAGTCCTCGTGTGGAAACACATCATTATCACGGAATCACTGGCGTCTACACTTGGACTTTTTAAATAATGCTTTCTTAAAGCACGCACATTTTTCAGTTAGTGTGTTTACTTTTAACTTCATTGAATTCTAATGGTTCTTCAGTCTTGAAGAGAAGGAAGTGAATCAGGCAGGTTTTTCAGCAGCCGTTTTTCATTTGTTTCATCTCGGATTGGTGCAGCCTGACATCACTTCTAAAAGACCCATGAACACAAACCAATATTGCGGCCAAAATTAAACTCCATTACGTGTCACCAAAGAATGTAAAGCTGCATAAATTGTATACAAGTGAAAAAAGTGTAGTGCTGGAAAAAGTTAGTAAAACATAAACCAAAAAAATGTGAGCAGTGGTCTAATGCTCTCATATACAATTTTCTTCTGTGCGCAGGTATGGACGCGTGAACTACGTGTTGTCCCGCCGTCTAGAGCTCCTGCAGGAAGTGGCTCGTCTCCAGGAGAGTCTGGATGTTCCCGGTGATGTTTCTTACACCTGTGAGACCGCAGGTCACTTCTATCTCTACCAGGTGCCTATCATTGAGCCTGAAGTGTTTCAGTGCCGACTACACACAGACACACACGTCACAGACAACAATACATGTCCATCCATGCATCCAACAATATACTCAAATTTAATTATTTCGTATAAATGGCGTCAGATTTTTGGCAAGCTTTGCAATACACCCAACCTTTAGTACAATTTGTCCCTTTGATGTCTCACTGGTAGAAAATCACCCCAGAGCATAGTTGGTCCATCTTTTGTGTTTGTTGGCCGAGACTGTTTTTTCTGCCATAGGCAGCATTCTTCCACCCTCACGGTAAGTTTAGACTAAAAGAGATCTTTTTCTGGTCTTCCAGCCTTGTATAGGTCCACAGTCTTGTCCAAGACATCCAAGTTTTGTGGCCAAGTTAGCCATGGGGAAAAGTTTGGAGACTATTGGGCAAACATACAAAATCGTCTGCGGTTTTGTACTTTTTACCTCACTGCATCAGTTGTGACGAACATAGGTCGCGACATGTCTATTTATTTATTTTTTCGTTAACTGCTTGTAGAGTTGTGTGTGTGTGTATTTGTGTAAAAAATGTGAACATTTCCTGAATAAGAACGAACTTCCTAGAATGTCATTTTTTTCCCAGTTTGATTTAAGCTCATAAACCTAAGAGATATTGAATTAGAGCAAAAATATACTATCTCTGCAAGTGACTGCGACTTCAACACAGACTCTTTTAGAAACGTTATGAGCAATTTAGTGAGAATCGGTGAGGGTGTGTGTGTGTGTTTTTATCCAGTCTTTATAGGGCTGTGTAAATAATATATATTCATAAGTCTCTATCCACTAAAACCCAGTGTTGATTTGTGAAGTTACTAGAAATGTGACACGGCGACACTGTTCAATGGACATAATTGCAACGATTTCTTCTACTCACACAACTGCTTTGGGAAAAGCTCTTTAGAAATAAACAAACTGAACTTGAGTTTAATGAGATGTGTTTAGGCCCCACCCAACCTCATTTACTTCAAAGTCAAAGAAACTTTATTGTCATTATAAGCACATTCAGCAGAGAAATGCACTGTAAAAGGAGACAACGATTCTTCAGGATTCAGTTACTATAAGAGTTGGGGTTGGTAATAATACAAATAATAAATAGGGAATGGTCTATTAATCTTATTGTGTTGTGTCTGGCTGCAGGTTATGTCTCGTTGGGAGGAATACATGAGCAAAGTGAAGGCCAAACCCGGCCGCGAGGTGAGCGCAGAGGAAGTGTCCCAGCACTTCCCCTTCCACAAGTACTTCTCCAACGCTCCTCAGCTGGTGTTCCGAGGTCAGTCCTATCAGGAGGACATGGACATTGCCGAGGGCTGCTACTTTCACATTCGAAAGATCTTCACCCAGCTGGAGGTATGGCACCACCTAGTATAATCATGTTTCTTTCAGTAACCACTGTTGACCTGTGATGTTTGGGTAATGAGAATTTTTGTTAAAATATATATCGTATTTACTCGACTATAAATATACTCTAACTATCGAGAATTTTAACTAAAAAATTCGGGCTGAAAGTGGGGGGCTCGACTTATAAGCGCGGTCTACCGAAATAGAAAATATTTTACTCAGAACAGTGCGCAGATATTTCAGCCTTTCTCACAAAAATAAACAGCGGAGACACAAGCGCAGTAATTAAATGAACATTTATGACGCAAACTAAATACATCTTTCAGGCGCAACCCGTGCAAAGGAGCACTGACTCCGCTGCTCCGCGATCTCACAGGCACACGCCGCGCACTGTTGCACACTTTTGCACACTCTTTCGGCTCAGCTCTCTTCTGACTCTAGTCTCTCTTTGGCGCGGGGCTTCAAAAATAAACCAGTCACACGGTGGATTTCGAACGTTGTATTTATTCCCTAACGCGAGTTAGCATTAGCCGTCCGATTCTCGGGAGAAGTCCCTTAAAGGGGCAGGGCACTTTTCCCAGAAAAAGATAATTGATAACCCTAAGCCCTAAATAACCAGAATCAACTTTATATGAAACCCAAAATTGGGTTTACCACAATTTCACAGCTGAAGCGACTTATAAGCGAGTAAATATGGTATTTGTTTTTTAATTAAAGATTTAACTATGCTATTGAAAAGGAAGGGAAGGAAAGAAAAGGAAATTTGTTTTTACAATGTTGCCTTTTTGCACTATTGCACAATTTTTTCTCTTTCTAATGCACTAGTAAATTATGGTACAATTTACCTAATAAATAAAACAAAGGCAAAGCACAAAAATCTACAGTACAGCTGGGCACTATTTAGTGTTACTGGTGTGTGTGTGTGTACGCGCGCGCGCGTGCGTGCATATCAGTGATGTGTGTTATGTGGCTGGTGAGTCCCTGACGCATATGAACCTTGGTCTTAGAAGTTGTTCTTATCTCGTTCTTTGATTGAAAGTCTACCTAATGTGATATGCATGTATTTATATCTCTAACTGTATAGTTAGTTAGATGAAATGAGATGAACAACGCATACAATACTTGTGCAAAATAAAGTGCGAAATGAGATGTGAACAAATTGTTCTACTGAATGTCACAGGAGTTTAGGGCTTTCGAGCTGTTGCGCAGCGGCCTGGACCGATCCAAATACCTGCTGGTAAAGGAGGCCAAGATTATCGCAATGACCTGTACACACGCCGCGCTCAAGCGCCACGACCTGGTGGAGCTCGGCTTCAAGGTTCACACCATCTCTCTTGTTAACCAAGACTTTGTTTTTCTAATTGTACTTGAAGTTTGTAACATCCTAAAGGTGGAAAGAAGAGCATAACAATAATTTTAATGTTTCTTATTAGTATGACAACATTCTGATGGAGGAGGCGGCTCAGATCCTGGAGATTGAGACCTTCATCCCGCTGCTGCTTCAGGTAGCGCACGTCTTTCACACCTCCTCACACGTGTTCACCATCGTTTAGCTGCTTGTGTTGGTGATTCTCACCAAGCGTCTAGACTGCAGTGAAATGCATGCACATGATTGACTGTAAAGATAAAATTGCAATCACATGTAGCGCTTCGCCTCTCTGTCAGTCTCTAGTCTTATTGGTTATTCTTTTGTCTAATCAAATATTTTACACAAACATAAATTATTCTTTTAACTTCACAAAAACGAATCAAAAGGCTAAACAAAACAGACTTTAATAAACATAGATTCCCCTTTTAAATGTTGAATATGAATGATTAAACCTCTGATAGCGGTTAACAATAAACGGGTTGAAAGAATAATAAAAAATGAATTACCTTATCACACACAGTACCACAAATAAAACACAAACATCATTCATAATTCAACTAAGTGAATTTTCCAGTACCCTTTTGCCCTAGAACAGCTCTATTTTTGTGTTGTAAAATACTTTTCCCAACTAAAGAAGAGCAGCAAGTTTTTTTATTTATTCTTTAACGTACCAAAAACTTGCAAATGTTTTGGTCAAAACTCAAAGTCTTTTGAATTGATCTATTGCGGTGTGTCACAGAACCCACAAGACGGCTTCAGTAGGCTGAAACGCTGGATCATGATCGGGGACCACCATCAGCTTCCTCCTGTCATTAAGAACATGGCCTTCCAGAAATACTGCAACATGGAGCAGTCGCTCTTCACACGCTTTGTGCGTCTCGGCGTCCCTACCGTGGAGCTGGATGCTCAGGGCCGAGCACGGGCCAGGTCTGTTCAAGTCCTCAGAAAGTGTTACAGAAGGGTTATAAAATTAAACCGCGCCCTCTCATTCACTTCATTTTATTTCTCAGTCTTTGTAACCTGTATAACTGGCGCTATAAACAGCTGGGTAACCTTCCTCACGTCCAGCTTCAGCCAGAGTTTCAGGTTCCCAATCCTGGATTCAGCTACGACTTCCAGCTCATCAATGTGGATGACTTCAATGGTGTGGGTGAGTCGGAGCCCAACCCCTACTTTTATCAGGTACGCTTGCATCCGCCCAGTTAAAATTTTATTTAAAAAAAAAAAAAACCTTGGTTACAAAAATTTGGTTAAAATAAAAATGACGCTCTCACAAGCACGTTTTTCTGCGTTCATACGAGGCAATGATTTCTCGGTCTCGTCTCGTGCTGCAAAGTCACATGACTTCTGGTTAACAAGTCATCCAAAGCCAATGTGGAAGCCCTTTGGAAACATCTGACCATGTTTGATTCATGATTTTCAGAATCAAATCTAATCTTCCACGTCCTCAATGAATAGTGGTTCTTAACATAGGGTGACGCCAGTTTGTACAGGGCAGCGCAGTACACCCGGAGATTCATTTCTCAATTCCAAAAAGTAAAAGTTTCCTTAGAGCAAAGAACAAGGGAGCTTGGAATGAATGGAGTCACAAAAAGTGTTGTCTGCAATAGGATAGATAAGCAGTGCAGTGAGTCTCAAGAAATATTACATATTGTTTTTAATTCCATAAAGCAAACACATTCAGGATGTTCAGTTTTCAACAAAAATACATAAAAATAGATGTTAGAGCATATCTACATAAGAACACATGTTATTACAATAGGTTAGTAACTTAACAAAATTACTGTAGAAATTGGTAGTCATTTTACAGAATTTAAAAAGATAGATACTTATAGATATGTAATGCACATTAAATTGACCTTTACCTTGCATTACAAAGTCATGGAAGGGTAATGAGCTTGTATCTGTAAAATATTACAGAGTATAGAAAAACATGTAGGAGAGCAAAGTAAAATCGCACGTCAAACAAAATACTCAAAATAAAATAACACTGAATAATATTGAATTATAATGAAGACATTTAGACTATTTGCTATAATTCTATAAATTTTGTCTAATTTTCTCGTAACATCTGCTATGGTCAATACGTTCGTCTTTTTCTTTTGTCCCTTTTGAATATTTTTTCAAGGTACTTTTTTGTCTGTGTACTTTTTTTTCCCTAATCTAATAATGCTGATTTGCTGTGTGTGTGCACACAAGCTCCTAACGCTACAGCACAGGGCTGTAGTGACTGTGAGGTTGCGTGAATGAGTGGAGCTATGACAAGACCACAAATCAGCTCACGTGAAATTTGTGCGGCTGAGTGTTGACCACACGTCATGTTTTGTTTTCAGGTCACTTATATGAACTGTTTATTGGCAGGGCCTTTAATTAAATGCACTTTTTTTAAGAGCTGCGTATGGTACTTGTGTGTGCATGCGTGTGCTGTGAGATGTCCTGACAGTGGTGTCTATGCAGAATCTGGCGGAGGCGGAATATTGTGTGGCGCTCTACATGTACATGCGTCTGCTGGGATATCCTGCGGAGCGTATCAGCATCCTCACTACGTATAACGGCCAGAAACACCTCATACGAGACGTCATCAACCAAAGATGTGCCAACAACACCTTCTTCGGACAGCCCAGTAAAGTGAGTTCAGAGTCACAAAGAGAGGGAGAGAAAGGGAGATGAAAGAGGCGTGACCGAGGAATGAAAGAGAAATTTGAGAATTATATAAGTGAGACCAATTTCAGAAAGAGAGGGCAAAACAAGTTGACAGAGAAAAGACTGAGTGACAGAAAGATTGTGAGGGGGAGGATGGTGAGCTAAAGCATAATTAGTAAAAATGTATTGAGAGAGAGAGAGATTGAAAAGCAGGTGAGGGACAATAATAAAAAGAGAAGGGGGTGGTGGGGGGGAGAGTTCGAGAGAGACAGGCGAGACTATACATGTTTGAGAGAGACAGGCGAGACTCTATAAGTGTGAGAGAAGGGTAAGGTTGTACAAGTAAGAGAGACACAGATGAGGGTGTAAAAGTAAGAGAGCGAGAGACAGGCTGGTGACCAACAGTGAGAGAGAGAGAGAGAGAGACAGCTGAGGGTGTACAAGTGTGTGAGGGAGAGAGAGACAGTGAGGTGTGCGTGAGCTCATTACCCTCTTGGTCCTAATGTGAATCGCCCATGTGTTGCGTTGTAGGTGACGACCGTGGACCGATTTCAGGGCCAGCAGAACAATTACATCATCCTTTCGCTCGTCCGCACAAAAGCTGTGGGTCACTTGAGGTGAGAACTTTCTGTGGTTTGAGAAAACTTGGATGGAGATGAAAGCTGGGGTGTGTTCTGCAGAGATGTGCGGCGTCTGGTGGTGGCCATGTCTCGGGCGAGGCTCGGGCTCTACATCTTTGCTCGGGTTTCTCTGTTCCAGAACTGCTATGAGCTGACGCCGGCCTTCACCCAGCTCACCGCTCGCCCGCTGCAGCTGCACATCCATCCGCAGGAGTGCTACAGCTCAGTCAGTGACCCGTCTCGCTCTCTCTCTCTTACTATCACCCATTATCTCCCGCACTGCTCGTTATCATCATGCACCTTTCTTTCTCCCTCTCCAGAAAAGCAAGCGCTCGACGGACCCTGCTCAGGTGGTGAAGGATATGCCCGAGATGGCCAATCTGGTTTACAACATGTACATGCAGATGATTCAGATAGCGCAGCAGCACAGACAGGTGAGTCCGGCTTCGTTTCTTATTTTTTCAGAATATAAATGTCATATGCTCTGAGACCTTAATAATAAACTTTCTCACGTGGGTTGATCAGTGTTAGACTGTAGGTCCGTGAGTGTCTATGCCGAGTAGGTAGTTACTGATCTCCGTCTGCAGCAGGACCTCCTGAAACCCCCGTGTGAGGAACCGGAGCCCATGGTGCAGGACGAGCCGCCACCTGAGGCCTCAGATCCACAGGACCAGCAGAAGCAAAGCCAAGAGATGCCGGAACACCCGGGCCAGAACAGTGACAGCGATCACCAGGACAAGTAGAGCCCCAGAAACGCAGCTCTTTTCTCTTTTGTAATAGAACAATGAGGGTTTTTTTTAATTATATATAAACTTGACACGTCCAAGTTTTTGTTTGTCATGTACTATTTCTCTAATAAATTTCTCATTTGTATAACTACATTGAATCATTTACGATATGGATGGTTGGATTGATTGTTAAATTTGAATCGTAAACATTGGCCTGATATTTAATATTTACTGTACTTATTTGCTGCAAGTACATAGCTATAGGAGCTGTAGGAGAGACTGTGAAGAGCTGTGTCCGCTACAAAAGGGTCTGTGAGGAGTATCATGACGGCATGTGATCATTACTAAAGTCATGAGGAAGCGTCCGAATCTCCAACATCTTTGTTTCATTCATCGACTGTTTGACAGTCTTTTACCTGCGATCCTTTTGATTTTAAGGTTTTCTTCATTTTCTTCATTTTTGAAATGAAAAAACGAAATTTAATTTGTTTTTGAATCTCTACATAAATAATAAATTAAAGCAATAAAAAATTAACCGTTTGTAATATAAGGATAGCCTTTATTGTCATTGTACAGCATTTAGGTACAACACTAACAAAATTGCAGAGAGAGCTGCTGCACAATTTCCGCGCCACCATCTTGAAAACTAGCATTGGAAGAGTATTTCTGAAAACATGCAAAGGGTTAAACAGAGCTGGTTCTCTGTTCTTAGGCCCGTTTGGGCAGGAGGGCAGGGGGGTGGGTGTAGATGGACCTGAAAACAAGGATAAGTGATTGTTTGCTGTCACTAGGTGGCATGAGAGAAAGGCACACTAGGAGTAAAGTTAGTGAGTTTGTCAATGTAACCATTAGGGCTGTGGTGTCGGGGAGCACATGGGGTCCGTGTCTTGATCAAGGACACTTGTAGTAGTTGTTGAACTCACCGAACTGGGGTTAGAACCTGGAACGCTTGGATGGCACGAGAGAGAACTGGAGTGAGTAAGTGGGCCGGGGTGGGCTGGACTGGCGAACAGATAGAGATGGAGAGTGAGTTGAGAGGGGCTCTTGTTTCACCTGTAGCTGCAGGACACTGCGGAGGAAACCTGACCTGCCGAACCTAGACACATCTCTAGAGTCTGTTCTTCTGTTTCTCTCTGCTTTTCCCTGCTGCTATGGCTTAAGGCTACCCACTGCTCCGGGTTAGAATGAGTTCACTTCACTGTATGGTAAATCCATCAATTGCAGAGCACCAATTCCTAGTATGGTTTTGACTACATCTGGCCACGTTCTCACTACGAACGAATGACGTTTACATACGTTTACAATACGTAATAAAGTGCTTGCTTACAATAGGTTCGCACATGCGCAGGGGTTACGTAGTGGGCGTGGCGAAAGTTGTCTACTTACTAAAGTGTCGCGTGACACCTTCAGCTAGCTGTTTTACGCTGATGCCTCGCGTGCAGAGGGCGGAGCTGAAGGTCCTCGCGGCATCCAAGGACATTTACTCCCCATCACTCTCTGTTGCTTCCACAAACACACGGTTGCAAGCACGTCTGTACAAATAAAGGCCATCCTGTCAAAGGCGCCGAAATATCACGACGACAGATGATGCTCAAAGCAGAACTAACATACTCCGAATCAGTGATTCCACGGCTAACATAACCCCGTCCGGAGCATCACCCAAGTGAAGCACTGAATGTTCCGAAAGAGCGGTTAATGACGCAGCGAGGCTCTCCAGAGCGCTGATGCCATATTAAAACCCGCCGCCCTCCACCCACACCATCAATCTGATGTGGGGATCGAAGACAGGAGGGCTCACATGACTCCAACACAGACTGGAGGAGGACGAGGAGGAGTGTGGCATCTCCCAGCATCAGCACTGCCACAGCCCGTCCATGCGCTCGGCCGGTAACAGCGCACACTAAGCGGACTTATTCACGCCCTTTTCCTCGGCTTTGCAGCGGCGATGGGGGAATGGACGATCCTAGAGAGGCTCCTGGAGGCTGCGGTCCAGCAGCACTCCACGATGATAGGGAGGTAAGATCCGGATGGAACGATGTATTCCCGGGTTCTCACCCGCTTTTGTTCGTGGAATGAACAATCGCAGAAAAAGCTAAAGAATAATCGAAAAAAAGTATTTTAAAAAATGATAACTAATAAGACAAACCACACGAATGAACATCGATAAGCATATAGTTTTTATTAACCACCCCCTGTTGTCCACAATTTAGAAAAATCTCAAAATGTCTCTGATCACAAGCAAAGGCTGTGTTTTTGCAGTGTCTTTAAATCGGGCGGTTAAGCTTTTATTTGATGGTTGAAGCGTGTTTGTGTTTTTTATCATTTGACATCACTTACATTTAAATCTAACGACGTAAAACTATAAATCGTTCGATATTTTTCCACACTTGTTATTAATGGTGTTTCTTGTTGATTGTATTTTCTGATTTATTTAACGAGCGTATTCACACGCAAAGCGAATTGTCTTTTTAAACCACGTCTCAATACAAATAATAAAAACCGAAAAAAACGCCCGGATAAAGTAATGCGTTGTAAGAAAGCATGGCTAGTCTAAAAAGAATTGCACGTCAAAGCTTTTAAAACCTATTCTGTTGGAAAGTGAAAATAAACGAACAGTCCACAGTGGAGCCGCTCGGGTTCAGCACTGGACAGCTCCCCTTTGTTCAAATCCCCTCACACACCTCGCTGATCCAGAGCAGCTGTGCCAGATTGGTTTATCTTTATTTCCCATTTCCAGCCATGCTATGTAAAAACGTGTTGTATTTGATCAGAAGTCACCAGAACGTGCCGGTTTCAGTTTAGAGCCTGCATGGCATACCAACTGATATCTGCATAATACGTATGCAAATTACTCTAAAGCATTTTGAAGCCAGAGCACTGCGGCTGCCATTCTCAGATGCTCACAGGTCTATTCATGGTGGTTGTTTGTGCTTGCTCCCCAGGATCCTACTAACTGTGGTGGTGATCTTCCGGATCCTAATCGTTGCCATAGTGGGGGAGACGGTTTATGATGATGAGCAGACCATGTTTGTTTGCAACGCCTTACAGCCGGGTTGTAACCAGGCGTGCTACGACAAGGCTTTTCCCATATCGCACATTAGATATTGGGTCTTTCAGATCATAATGGTATGCACACCAAGCCTCTGCTTTATCACATACTCTGTACATCAGTCGGCCAAGCAGAAGGAGCGGCGCTACTCCACCGCCACTGTCTTTCTTACACTGGATAATAAGGAGCAAGACTCCTTGAAACGAGAGGAGGCCAAGAACCAGAAGATCAAGAACACCATTGTGAACGGAGTACTTCAGAACACAGAGAACTCCACCAAAGAGGCCGAGCCCGACTGTTTGGAGGCCAAAGAGCTGGCCACATCAGGCACAAAGCCCGCCAAGTCCAAAATGAGACGACAGGAGGGCATCTCCAGGTTTTACATCATTCAGGTAGTATTCAGGAACGCTCTTGAGATCGGCTTTCTGGTGGGCCAATACTTCTTATATGGATTCAACGTGCCGGCCGTGTACGAATGCGACCGGTACCCTTGTATCAAAGAGGTGGAGTGTTACGTCTCCAGGCCCACCGAGAAAACCGTCTTCCTGGTGTTCATGTTTGCAGTCAGTGGCTTTTGTGTGGTCCTCAACTTGGCAGAGCTCAATCACCTGGGCTGGAGGAAGATCAAAACCGCCGTGAGGGGCGTGCAGGCGCGAAGGAAGTCTATTTACGAGATCCGGAACAAGGATTTGCCTCGAATGAGTATGCCAAACTTCGGCCGCACTCAGTCCAGCGATTCTGCCTACGTGTAAGCCTTTGCGCCAGGAGCATCAGATCCCAGCGGCGAGCCGTGTAGAGGTCAGAGCTATGGTCGAGTCCCTTCGCCACTTAAGGTTCATGAATTGCAAGAATGGGGTAGGACTTTTTTTGTTACTGTTTCAAAGACTTCCTCGACAACTGCGGATGACAAACATGTTTGTAGGGCCGTTTGACTCCAAAGCGACTTTTTTAGCCACGTTGTACTTTGAGACGTACAAAATGAGCAAATTCTGATAGCTGAACGCCTATTCCCTCACTGTAACACTTTCCACAACTCTGTCCGTGTCATGGGTGAAGCACAATGCTGTTCACGATTAGCAACGGCCAGTTGTGATGGCGCCGTGACACGGACACTGTATCGGGAAGTGAGAGAGACGAGGCTGCTCCCCTCCACCTGAGGGCGATACTATGTCTTGCACTAGCAGGTGAAGGTGATGCTGACGGTATCAGTTTTTGACGTCACGCCAACGTGACCCGACACACATCGGGAGAGTCTTAAGACGGATTCGAACCATCAGTCAGACACAATTTGCTATTCCCAGTTTTTTTTTTTTCTGTTCTCGGTTGCCTGTACTGCACTGTTGACCTTAAAGTAGGTTGTGTGGTCAATTACATCGCAAACGTTGCCATCGCGTTAGTATTGTTGCGTTTCTTTGTGTGTGTGTGTGTGTGTGTGTGTGTGAGCAGGTGGTGAATTTCCTTCATTTTGACACCAAAGCGCCCACTGCTTTTGTTTGTGAGCTGTTTTCTCGCTTAAGTGTAATCAAGTGCCATACTTGTACATAAATATAGGCATATATCGTAATATTTACATATAAGAAATCTATTCTGAAGAATATAACCATATTCATGAGGCAGATTTATTGCTTGACTTATGCTAAGTGCGTCCAGATTGTCTTTAACTCTATTAGTTGTTAACGAATCCACGAAATGGCACAATGCTGTATGTTTTTTTTGTTTCTTCTATTCATTGAGGGAAAAAGTGGAAGGCGACGTGCGGATTGTCAGTCTCGTCTGTCTTTCAGCCCAGTTACTGATTATTCTGGCCAGTTCCGGCCAATCTTGTGGTCCAGACGTGTGAGGAGAAGCATGTTGGCCGAACGCTTCTCATGTAGCCACCTCTACTTCCACTCTCTCCGTGACCCCGGCAAGAATGTCCGTGAATCGGTCTCGTTCGGATGGGGAATCCGGTGCATTTGTTGATGTCCAATTGTTACAATGTCCTTTGTTTCTCGTCTTAATTCGATGATTTATGCCTCTGTGTTTATGACAAAAATGTGTACGGGAGGACAGAGCTTTGTTCGTTTTTCTCAATGTTTTCTGCATTTCTGAGCTTGAAGGGAAAGTATTGCATGTTTATGAACTTATATTCAAGAGAATCTAGACAATTTCTGAGGGTGAAACCTTTTCCTGCGTTTGCTCGAGCACAGACCGATACGCCGTCCATCACCCTCATGCTGAGCTTTCTGGACCCTCGGGTTGGGGAGACGTCTGGACACTACGGAGACCTGAACATCAGATGGGGAAGGATTGTCCGGCCCCGTGCGATACCAAACGTACCTCACCACACCTGAATGGGAAGACTTGACAAACACAAAGAATCAAAGCACATGGAAATGTAGTTTAAGAAGGGTGGGCTGCGGGGACGCTGTTGCTTGTACGTATGGTGCAATATTCCCCCTTCTCTCCTTGGGAAAGCATTCCAGGACTGCACAACTCTGAGATTTTTACAACCTAGAAATGATGAAGCCCAGAGAATTTCAACCAAGAGGTTCGGCTGCAGGACTGTAGTGGACGTGAAAGAGCAATGCTTTAATAAAACATGAACTTGTATCTTTCTTCTGCCTTATGTACTGCAGTCTCCCTCCCCCTTTCTCCCTCTCGACCTTCTCTCCATTTATTTCGTTATCAACATTCTTCCCTTTTTTGTTTATCTGTTTCTCTATTATCCTTTTCTTCACTACTAATCTTTTTCTCGTTCCACCTTCCAAAATACAGTATAGGCATTTTTCTCTCTCTTTCTCCCTTTCAACAAATACTCAATCTATCTATCTATCTATCTATCTATCTATCTATCTATCTATCTATCTATCTATCTATCTATCTATCTATCTATCTATCTATCTATCTATCTATCTATCTATCTATCTTTGCTATTTTTCTTGTCCTCTTTTTTTTTTAACTTTTCCTTACTTATATAATTTCTTTCTCATCATATCCTTGATTCTTCTCTTGACCTTGCTTTTTTCCAATACCACTCTTTTCCTCTCTCTTTTCCTCTATCGTGATGTGACAGCACAGATGGGTTGTGTGTGAATGTAACTCCTGCATGCTGTGATGATGATGAGGATGAAGACGCTGAGCGAGAGCTTCGGTCCGGCTCAATCACAACCTTGTGATGAATCAGAAATGCGGCCGTCTCTACCTCCGTTGATCTGGAATTGGTTGAATTGATGTCTTGTTGTTGTCTCAAGCTCTGAATGAAACACAACCCAGCATGAGATACCGTCACACACAACCTGCGTCCGGGACAGTGTCGCCTGAGAGGAGTCAGACTGTAATCTGATGCTGATGAATCAGGAACAGGAGAGAAGGGTCTTGCATGAGGTGAAGGCACAAACACTCTGCTGGTTATAAGATGTACAATGAATGAAATGAAGATGGATGATATACTGTGAATTAAATCCTCTTCTTTACAAAGCTGGAGACAGAAGTGATGGGCTTTTGTTTTGCTGTTCCCACTAGACACACACACACACACACTCAAGCTCCTCTGAGGTTTCACTGAGCTGCAGTGTCTTGGAAAGGCTGCGCAGAAACGCTGCATTGCACAACTGCTCTGACCTGCACGGAGCAGTCGCATTTACACACGCTGGTGTAGCGTCCCTGATGATGGTGATTCACCGCAACACACTATGTTCTGATTTATTAACAACCGCTGGATACCGCACATACTAATACATACACACACACTAGATAATAAATGTATTACACACTCACAGCAGACAGTTCACTTAATCACTCAAAACACAAGGTTTATTTTAACCAAATAATCACCACACACACACACACTACGCACTTAAAATCAAACTCTTCACACACAATAACACATTTCCTCTCACTCTGAGGACTTACACAATAAACACTAATTGTTGTGTAACTGTGAAATCAAGCTAATGGTTTGTATTAGATACGCTGAACTGACAAATAATGTCTTTTATTGTGTCTCTCAAAGCATCTCTCTCTCTCTCTCTCTCTAACCCTCTATTTGTGTATGTCTCTATTTGTGACTCTCTGTCTGTCTGTCTGTCTGTCTATCTGTGTCTTTATCATGTTTTCCATCCTTCCTTCGTTCTCTCTCTTTTTCTCTCTCCCTCTATCTGTTTATGTCTTTGTGACTGTTTGTCTGTCTCTTTCTCGTGCTTTCTGTTTTCCTTTCATTCTCTCTCTCTGTCGCTCTCTCTCTTTCTCTTTCCCTCTATCTGTGTATGTCTTTGTTTGTGTCTATCAGTCTCTTTCTCGTGCTTTCTGTTTTTCTTTCTTTCTGTCTTTCTTCCTGTCTGTCTGTCTATATGTCTCTTTCTTGTGTATTCTGTTTTCCTTCCTCTCTCTCTCTCTCTCTCTCTCTCTCTCTCTCTCTCTCTCTCTCTCTCTCTCTCTCTCTCTCTCGGCAGGTGTTGGTGTTGCAGTCAGACTAATTGTCCCTGATGAATGTAAATGCTACGCACCATTTAACAGCCAATAAACTCAGCGGATGAGCAGGTCTAATCAGTGAAAGAGCTGTTGTGTGTCTAACTTGATTAGAGTAAGAGAAACTGAAAAAGAACACGACAAGCGTATAACATGCTATATCCAGGCTAATCTTTTCAAGGCAATCAGACATAAAAAATGACACTGTGTTTGTGAACTACAGTACCCACAGTTCAACAGGAAATCTGCTGTTGCTATGGAAACAGCAATTGTTTTGTGCAGAAACTCCTGCTTCAGACGCTCCAGCGTTTCAGCCTAAACTCAAAAATGTTCCACCTGCTCCAGCAAAGAAGCTTTTAGACCCACGTCACTCTTTTCAACATCCCTCTCTCCAGTTCACTCATCTCTTCTTCTCCTATTTCTTCACCCCCACCCTATTCTAATCCTTCTTATCTTTTTCTCTCTTACCCTGCTCTCTATCTCTTTCTCTGTGTGGTGGAGAGGGTTGCAGTCACATGATTTTGGCTTAGCAGCTGCGGTGTGCGTGTGTATGTGTGTGTGTGTGTGTGTGTGTGTGTGTGTGTGTGCTCTCTGCTGCGCTGCAGGGGTGCGAGAGGAGACAGTAGGTGTGACTGCATCGCTGACGCTCTACTGCATTCTCTTGCTCTTACTCTCCTTACTCTTTCCCTCCTCCTGTCTCTCCCGTCCTAATAGAAATCACTGGTGTCGGGTTTGGCGCGGCGGTTTATGGCACAGAACACACTTCCCTCCTCCACTATTGGATTCCGTTTTGTGGTGTGATTCATGTCTTCTTCTACTCCTCAGCAGTTCAGGCTGGGATTTATGTGACCTGCATCACAGCGACGACTCTATTAATCACACACGTACACACACACACACAATTGCACACACATTTTCACACACAATCACCTGTTTCCAGATGCACACAGTTTGATCGGGCAGGACTGTATTTCCCCTAGGACAACAAACACATGAATATTTCACAGGAAATGATCTCTACTTGTGTCAGTCACATGCTCACGACTAGGCATTCCAGATGTTTAGTGTTAGTTTGGTGAAAGGGAACTAGACGTTCTGTGAATGACTAACAATATAGGGAGAGAAAGTAAGTCTAATTTCTTTCTGTACCTGATAGAATTTGCACACATCACCCTTTCACCCCATAATGCAGAAATAAAAGACGAGTAATAGATAAATGCTCTTTATCCCAAGCAGCTATATGAAACTCACAGGAGTTGTTGAATTTATCTGTTGTTCAATGCCTGTGATTGTGACCAGCTACAAAGAGACAGGCATCAGTCCGATCGTTTTAGAAGAAACGACAGAATCAGACCAAAAGGGCAACTCCATTGGGCTCATGTTTTCATCAACACAAGTGGATGAACCTTCAACAGGTCATGCCCTTCAGTTCATACAAACACACAAACAAGTCGATGGTACACAAGTCAGAGCAGCAGTATACAGTATTGCTCACTAAAGGTCTCACGCTTTCAAGGTCAACATCTTCAAGGTGAGCATGTCACAGCTATCATGACCGAGTCAGCTACATTTTCAGAAATTCTGGTCTTGTTAGGCATATTTCTGCTGGTTGTTGTTAGGTTAAAATGATTTTGTTTCACAAACTAAATTTTTGTGAATTTGTAAAATTGTATAGAGTTTATTAACGTGATTTGTTTAGTTAGGTGTGCAAAGGATGTGTTCCAATCAGTAAATACTGTACCTGAATAAATATCTTTAACCTTTAGATCTTTAACCTTTAAAAATCTTTAACTCTTTAACCCTAACTAGACAATAGTTGGAATAGAATGGAATGAAACATACAAAAATGAATATTTACTTTTCTTTGCTGTATGTTCAAAATCCTGCATCAAAACTCGTGATGAGGTGAAGGAGGTCATCACAGATTATAAACAGCAAGAGAATGTGCTGGTGTGGTGTGGAGTGAAGTGGAGGTCAGACTCAGACCTGAGGGTCTCACCATAAATCTGGCCATGGCAAATGTCCAGCAGTCCCTCCGCACGAACTGAATGAAAACATTACATCTGGACCTTAAAAAGGCTAATTCTGCTTTATTCCCAGTCTCTAACATCAGTGCATTTATATTGGATTATAACATCATGTATATTGGCTGAATTTAAAAAGCATTGTCGTACCAGAAGCTAACAGGATTGGGCCAGAGGATTGGAACATCAGGATTACAGTCCTCACCCTCATAATCTCCTCTAACTCATCACATTTCAGTCGACCTGAGCAGAGCAAATGATAAGGTTGTTGTTGTTTACTGTGTGTGTGTGTGTGTGTGTGTGTGTGTGTGTGTGTGTTGTGTGGTGTGTGGTGTGGTGGTGTGTTTGTGTGTGTGTGTGTGTACTAAAAACTGTTAATGTAATTATAAGACAACAAAACTCACAAACAAAACACAGTTTAAATTACACGTAATGAAACTCAGTCAGTGAACTGAGGCATGAAAGTCAGTCGTACTGAGACAGAATACATGTGTCTAAACAAGAGGGGCCAGGGTGGAAGAGTGAAGTTACAGGTGAAGGTGCAGGAGTTTAAGTACTTGGGATCAACAGTGCAGTGTGATGGGGAGTGTGGAAAGGAGGTGAAGAGGCGAGTGCAGGATGGGTGGAGCCGGTGGAGGAAAGTGTCAGGAGTGTTGTGCGACAGAAGAGTGTCAGCAAGACTCAAAGGAAAGGTGCTCTAAGACTTAGAGACAGTGGTGAGACCAGCTATGCTCTATGGCTTAGAGACAGTGGCAGTGAGAAAGAGACAGGAGGCAGAGATGGAGGCAGCAGAGATGAAGATGTTGAGGTTCTCCTTAGGAGTGACAAGGTTGGACAGAATAAGGAACGAGCACATCAGAGGAACAGCTCATGTTACCTGTGTTAGCAACAAAGTCAGAGAGGCCAGACTGAGATGGTTTGGACATGTGCAGATGAGGGAGAGTGAATATGTAGAAGGATGTTGGAGATGGAGCTGCCAGGAAAGAGGGCAAGAGGACGACCAAGGAGAAGATATATGGATGTTGTAAGAGAAGACATGAGGTTGGCTGGGGTCAGAGTAGAAGATACTCAAGATAGAATGAGGTGGAAAGAGATGATTCACTGTGGCGACCCATGGTAAGGGAAAAGCCGAAAGAGAAGTAGTGGTCAAATTTGCACTGGTTACCTGCAAAATACTGTAAAGTCTATCACTGAGAGAACTTGTTTCATAATGTGATCGATCATGAATGTAGACGAGGAAGGCACATTTATCAAAAAATCTTTGGAATATTGGAATACTAGCATGTTTAGAAACAGTAAGTCTAGACTGAAGACAATTTTTTAAATAAAACATACATATATAACATATGATACCATATGTCTAGAACGTAAATGAAAAAGAGAATGACCTAATTTACAATCCAGAATATTAAACGTTTTTCAGTGAAACCAATGAACTTCATCTCTGCTATTAACAGAACTTCATCTTTGTCTGCTTTCACTCTCTTCTTGAGGTCAGTCATGAGGGACAGTGCCACTTCTGTGTCAGGAATGAGATGGCGTCTGAGGGTTGGTGCTGTTTTCTGTCGTCTGTGAGAGGGGTGGAGTCACTTCTGGACCAATCAGGAAAGAGAGAACATTCTTTCAACCTTCTTTCCTTTCCTCCACTATGCCTCTATAACCAATGCAAAACAATTTACCTGTAGGATCAATACTATCTTTACTTACTAGAACAATCATGTCAGGACAACTGTCCTGGAATCGCCTGGACACAGTGTCCTGAGCTTCCCTCCGGCAGCAGGAGCAATGACCTGGATGAAGATGTGATATGAGAGAATTTCTGGCTGGACAGTTCTTTTTTTTCTGATCCAGAGACCTGTGAATCTGTTCTGAGGAAATGCTTTGTTCCCTGATTGTGCCATCATACCATTATACCAACAGACCTCAGATATTTTCAATACCTGTGTATGTGCCGAGCTTTTTAAATGCTGATGACAGCTCACTATAATGCACACTCATTTTATTGTAGGTGACAAATTTGCCATAACAACTGAAATAAACGGTTGCAAAATGTAAAAAACACAAGCTCAGCGAATGGTTTTGTTGGAGTATTTTAATGAAACAAAGGTGAGAATTCTAAAGGCAAATTTTCAAAATATGGAATATATTTAAATAAAAATGCTTTTATTTCAATAAATTTAACAAATGGGTTACTCAGTAAGACATTTGTGAAAGAATGAGTCTCTCTCGGAAGCTCAGAGAATCACCAATACCAGTCCTGAAATTTCTCCTAAGTTTGCCGCTGTCAAATGTCTTATAAGAACGAGGAAGTTTAGAAGCAACTGCAACTCAGACACATTGTAGTAGGCCATGAACATTGATGGAAGAGGGTGAGCGTATACTGCAGTCAATCACTCGACTGTGTAGCTCAAGATCTTCGTGAGTCGTGACATCGTGAGTCGTGTTTTTTTTCCCGGTGAAGGCACACGCCATCAAGTGCAACGCAAAGAGTCAGAGGCAGTGGTGGTACGCCTGCCAACATTGGACTCAAATCAAACCAAACTTCACTAGCAGGCCATCTGATGGACCAGTCAGGGTTTTGAGGCTGAATGGAGAACTATACTCGTTGGACTGCATTGTGTCAAGGCAAATGCTTTGTGGTGGGATCAGGAGTTGGGCTAGTCTAGTAGGTAGCATGCCAAGATGCTTTGGACCATTCCATGTTCCAACGTTTGTGGAAACAATTTGGAGCTGAGCCCTTCCTCTACCAACAGGACAGTGCACCGGTGCGATAATAAAGGTCCATAAAGTGTTACGGTTGTTCATTATGGAGCCAATGAGACAAACACCAAAAAAGTAAAAAA
>CM051497.1:13917902-13939708 GCA_028031935.1 Paedocypris micromegethes | reverse complement strand
AAAAAAAAAAAAAAGAACACCTAGTAGTAGAATATGGCGCATGGAGCATTGAATTGACCACTGTAAAATACCAACAAATTCTGAATAGCAAATATTCTGAATAAAAACTGAATATCCTGTGCTGAGTATAAGCAGTGAACTCATGAACAGGATATTGTCAGTCCCTCACATTTTTTGTTTGTTCACTATTTTGCCTATTTTGCCACAATAATGGAAGACCGTAGGGCAAAGGTCTTGACTGAATAACCTGCTACTGTATTCAATAAAGGTGTGATGATAAAAATGTTAGACATTGGATAGATTGGTATAATCTCTGTAAAATAACACTTTGAGTGTAATAGAAACGTGTATAAAGGCTAAAATAATCTATAATAATTTGTTTTCACTGTTTCAACTCTTCTCTTGCGCTCAGGAGTTATCTACAATTCTGCCAGGTGAAGGGAAGGATTTATATGATGGCTGCTGTCAATCACGTCGGATGGGAGATGACGATAAGTGTTCAGCGATGAAAAAGCACTGTTATGAAACTGGACAAATCATGTGGAATTATTTAATATGAACTTTTAGGTTCTGTAATGTTGCTGTATTTTAAAAAATAGTTTTTTTGCTTAATGTACTTATTATTTTACTCCCTCGTTTATAATTGTTTAACATTATACTTTTTAAATCCTTTTTTATTGCTGTAAAAAGTGCTATTCAAATAAAGTGTATTATTATATAAGCTTTAGGAAAGAAGTGGAGCTGAATTTTTTTGAGGTAAGCAGCATTACGCCTGATAGAGCTGAAATAAATCCTGTGGCTGTAAAATGCTGCTTTCCCATCATCCTCTCCACATGCGAACATAAAACCTGTCTCCCACCTTCATTATCACAGGCACGTATGTGTTTGAGATGCAGTGGATTTATGAAGCTCGTTTGTTAAATGGCTTCTGTGCATTTCTGTAGTGCGACACACACCTGAGATGCTGCGCAAACAGCACAAAACACACTTTGATGTTATTCATGATAATGTGCTTTTCTGCTGATATGCTGCGCTCTTGCTGCAGTCATTTGTTGACCTGATCAAGAATTCATTGGCTGTTAATAAGAAGCTCAGTGTCTCCTCCTGACCGTTCTTGCCCTTGTTTCATCTGCTCTACATGAAGATCTGCTTGTACACTTCTCAATTAACCATAAGATTTCGTCTATCGAAGTTGAATTAAGAGCGAACAATGGAAAATTCCACCAAAACATGTATTAGCTGAATATGTAGCGAACCTGTAGACACACTCCAACACACACACACACACACACACACACACACACACACAATGACTATAGCATCCACCAGGTCACAGCCAAAGAAATCTCTGGATTGAGATTTCCTCTGGGTTTCCAGTTTCCTCTCGTAGTCCAGAAACATTTTCTAAGGGTTGCGTTAGTTGTAGAACCAACCGTAGGGGGATTTGAACCCGATACCTCTCGGACAAAAGTCCAAGTCCACTACCACTGGACCACAACTCCCCTTGAACGAAGAAAGATGAGCGTGTGAAATGTTGCTTTTATTAAAACAAAAAAAACTAACTGTCACACGCTCATGGACGGTTACAATGGTTTACAAAGGCCAGGATTCCCGGTGTCTGACTTTTCTTGTCTTTGTGGTCACATGATTCATTGATTTCACCTAGCTCATTCTTTGTTATATGTATTTAAGTTGCCACCTGTGTACGCTCGTTTGTCATTAGTTGCATGTTCCCATGTCCCCGGATTGGTTTGTGAGTTTCAGTCTCACTTTATTTTATTAAATGTTTATGTTTTTTACCACACACTCTTGCTTTCCTGCTCCGCGCAAACTATAACAAACATAGCCATACGTGCGAGGGATTTTTCTAGATTAATTTAAACTTTGCAATTATATTTATCTAGAGAATAAGGATAAAAATCAGTGCCCACATCTATATATACGATATATGTTAGTTTAATGAAAACAATAAATGCTTTTTTGTTTTTTACATGTGACTGGGAATCACGTTTCATTGTTTTAGCAAATGCTAAAAATACCCTAGAAATCCCTGAACTAGGCAGATTTCTACAATACAATGTCAAAGTGTTTAAAATGCAAAGGTCTTTGGTTACTGAGAGACTGATCTCATGGGACTGAGAAAGAGAGAGAGAGAGAGAGAGAGAGAGAGAGAGAGAGTGAGAGAGAGAGAGAGAGAGAGAGAGAGAGAGAGAGAGAGATATGCAAAAGACAGAGTTCCTGAGACAGAGAGAGAGAGACATGCAAAGAGAGAGTAACAGAAAGAAATTCAGAGAGAGAAAGAGTGACAGAAACAGTGTCATGAGTGATGTGTGTTGTAAATGACGTGTTTCATGAATGTCTGTGGGTAAATTGTGTGTTGTGAAAGTGTGTGTGGTGATTAATGTGATGTGAATTATGTAAATGTTCAGGTCATTGATGTGCATTATGTGTGTGTGTTTGTATCTGAGCTGGCAGTGTGTGTTGCTGACTTCAGTGTAAATGTAGCTGCTCCAGTGCAGTGCAGTATGTGTGTGTTCAACCACCAGGACGACTAGATCTGCCGGGCTGATTATAATCTAATTCATCTTGCCAATCTACAATGAACTCAGCATTCCTATTCATTTTATGATTTCATTTCATACTCGCCATCTCTTCCACAGGGTCTTGCCCCAGTGGGAAGAATCCTTTCCTCAACTATCACAGGTGACAACACAGTCAAGGAGAATATTCAGTCTAGACGTCAGAGGGTGAGATATAATGTCTGGAAGTAAATATCTATAGAAGATCTGTAGCCACAATATCTGTTTAATTTTAGTAATAGTGCAGATATTATATACTATTTAACAACTGCATAAAAATAAAACCTAAAAATAAAGTTCATGTGCCCTTGAACTTTTTTGAACTGTAAAAACAATTAAGGAGGATCCACTTTATATCACACTTCAAACTGTTGGATTTGTGTGTGTGTGTGTGTGTGTGTGTGTGTGTGCGTGCGTGCGTGCGTGCGTGGTGTGTGTGTTGTGTGTGTGTGTGTGTGTATGTGAGAGAGATCTTGATATGTGGAGATCTTGATATGTGTGGATGTGTGTAATGATGATTGTCATTTCATTACATGATAAATGACTTGATCAACAGAAACCTCAAAGCTAAGGACAGATTCCACCTTCTCATCAGCAAAGAAACATCAAAGAGGCTGTGTGAATTCTTGATTAACATGGAACCTAATTAAAGTAGTGAAGCTAATGGAGACACCTGGTCTGAAATCTCATTACAGGCACATGCTCATCCTGCTCGTGGGCCGAGCTTGAACACCAAACAAACACCAGGAGCATATTGCAGGGTTTTCTTCAGATAGGTTTGACAGTAATGGAAAAGTGTTCCTGAGTTACAGTAGAAAAACATTGAGAGAAAATATTCTCAGGTGCTGGAATTATCAAGAGACACAAATCGTGGTGTTTCTTCAGCTGAAAAAAGGCGGGTAAGCCCATATATTCATCCTTTTGTCTAAACTCACTTGATCTTCCACTTCTGGAGGTGTTGATAACACAACCAGTGGCGTACAGGACGGTGTGGGAAACAGCACACTGAGCATTTCTGAAATGCTGCTTAATTTTTCGTTTCTGCTCATTAGTGAGAACAAAATATCAGAAGGAGACAGATTTCAAAATAAAATTAAGCTTTGTCAGTTGCCTTTCATTTGGGTTTTGGTCTCCTTGGAAACATCTCAGAGGCAAAGTGTGAGAGTCAGCGTTAATAACGAGTGTCACTGTTAATCAAGATTAATAACGAAAGTCACCGAGGTCACGTCAGGCCTGATCAGCTCAGTCAAGCGTCTGTTCTGACACATTATTTGAAAAGACAACAAACTATAAAAATATAAAATGTACAGACCTGTCCAGTAAATTGGTTCAAACGTTTATTCAGACCAAACAGAAAGAATCGAAACAAAATATATTACAAAAGCCAATTATTAGTGACCAATTTCTAATGATTTCGCTTGTCCTATGAAGATCCGCTTTATTGGTCCAAGATCGTGAGAGAATAAGAAAACCAGGCACGAGTCGCTCGTGTTCCGCAGATGTACAGTCCGTCAGCGACACGTGAGACAAGCCACTGCAAGTGTTGCCGGAATTGCAGAGAAACACGACACGCACCGGAAGAGCAAGAAAGAGATGATGAAGCCTATAATAAGTGACAACACTTGAAATGTATTGAAATGCTCAGAAACTCTCTGTGGAAAACATTTTTGTTTTTTTGTTCTGTCAGTCAATCATTTGAACTTTAAAGAATTATTGAACTTTTAAAGTTCTTACAACATTGATTAAAAGTCATCGAGAACTTTTTTGTGCTCGCCTCACCGCATGTTGATTAATAGAACCAGACGGTTATATTATGACAAAAATGAGCATGATAGAGTCAACTCTATGTATTTATAGACTCGCCCCATTCAACTTTTTGTGCACCTCTCTCTCTCTCTCTCCTCTCTCTCTCTCTCTCTCTCTCTCTCCTCTCCTCTGCGCTCTCTCTCTGTGTGTGTGTGTGTGTGTGTTTGTGTGTGCGTGCGTGATTTCAAGTACATTTTAAATTTTTATTATTATGAAATGATTTCCTAACAACAGGTGCATACAGGCCTTGTTTATTTGATCCAGCAAGTAAGAGCAACCCAGATATTTCATCACTGCGTGCATCTGACAGACTGTATTAGCCATCAGCGTTCATCTTTAGAATGCAGAAGTCCTCCTGCGCAGTGTCTGATGCCTCATCATGGCTGCCAGGAACAGCAGATCTGTCCTCTGCACTGCAGATGAGGATGAAAGTCTTCTTGCTTTTGCTCCATCGATTCTGCAGGACCTGAAATAGCTCGGCCAGTGCAGGCCGACATCTGTGTCTGGAGAGGATTTGTGTGCTTTCACACGGATGCTGACTTTTCATGCACCGCTAAAAATAGAGAAGCTACATGCTTCACCTCCGCCTCTCAGGACACAACCTGCTTTCCTTTCTTCAAGAGGAGTCAGATCAGTTCCAGGTCCGTCTTTCCAAAACCTGAGTCAGCCATTAATCACAAGCTCTGGAGGCCGGAGGGAGGACGGATGCGCCGAACATTAATCTTGTAATCAACAGCAAAAACTAGAAAATGATGAAGAAAGGTAATTGTGCTCTCCCAAACACAAAGGTGCTGTTTAAAACTCTATTCCTCTGTCTAATCACTTATTCTACTATTGTTGTTACCAACAAACACATACACACAAAAATAAACAAACATGTAAAATGACAGTAATTTGCCAAACACAACCCAGTGTGTGTGTGAGAGAGAGAGAGAGAGAGAGAGAGAGAGAGAGAGAGAGAGAGAGAGAGAGTGTGATTAGATTTTTTTACCAGGTGTATGAAGAATGCTTCTGTGTACATTTCTTTGGATAAATAAAAGAAGCAAAAATGTAATTGCATCGCAATTAAGGCAAAACAATAACAATATAAACCTATAATAATGTAAAAATAATCATGAAATATACATGAAAGGTGGTCAAAAATAAAAGGATTTTACGCAGTTCACCATTGAATAACACTCAAGCTACGAACGTGACTCTTCTGTGCAATCAAATCAACTTAAAAGGCTGTTGGGGTAAAAGAATCCAGGATAATGTTTGGTCTCTGGGGGCTTCATAAGGCTGGTGAGGGCAAGGTCTTCCTCAGGGGCTTGTAATTCATCTCCAGGTGGCCGCGGATCCAAAGGCTTGGCGTCTTCATCCAGGCTGGAGCGTCCACACACTCTCGCTCCCCTTGGGCCATCCTTCATTCTTATTTATGAGTCTCTGCCCTGCTGCGGCACACCGACACATCAATTCCTCAAGGTCGGAGAGGAGACACGGCTCACTCCACACGCCGGCGTACAGTAGATAGCAGGAGAAGGCCATGGCCCGCCTGCAGCAGCAGCTCCGATGCAATCACTGTGGGAAGTGTTGGAATGAAGGGCCAAGTGAGGCCTCTTGATTCAAGACCCCGACGGCTTGGGCAAAACTACTCCTGGGTTCTTTCTTCATTTAATGGAGCTGAGTAAATGCACAAGGACACGGTCTGAATTATGACTAATCGTTGCCATGTGTGAAGGTTGAGAAAGGCATCAAACTGGACATTTATGTTCCTGGTGTGATTGAGTGAGGTGGAGTTGTTCAACTTTGAGTTTTACATTGGATTCTGGAAGGTCAGGAATGTATCTGTAATATCTCGTCAAATCAGACGATAGACTTTGTTTTTGAACAATATCTTTCTGATCACACACCACAGATGTAACCCATGGCTGATATTGACCAAAGTCCTGCTTCTGTATCTGAGGTCAGAGTCAATGAAGCACTTTTTAGATTCCTCATCTTATAAAATACAGTATAAGCAAAGTACAAAGGGATCATCACATTGCTTGTGATGAAGCCCATGACCTTGAACAGATCTTTGTAGTTCCTGATGCACTGCAGCTAAAAACATTTTTCTCATCTAACTTGAGCTACCCTGAAAATAAGCCCTGGTGAGACTTTAGTACACAATTCAATTTTTAGAAAACAACTCTTGGGGATTGAGCACTTTGCAAACATAGTGGCAGCATCCTCTATCAGATAATGGAAGTTTTTATCATACACAACTGAATGGAACTTCCACACTTCTGCCACCTAGTGGTTTACAGTTTCCATCACAAACAGAAACTCCATTTCCCAGCATCAGCAGTGACTAGATTCTTTCGACACTTAAACACACGGTGACATTTTTAATTATTAAATCAATACAAGATTATGTACAGAAACCAGCCACAGGTATTTTTAATATTGTGCACAAAGAATATGCATATTTACCAATGATGTTGGTAAACCACAATATTTATTTTGCCTAGAGCCACAAAACTTAGGCTGTATGCATTTATTTCAGCATCCAGTACAAACATCAAAAAGTTAAAGTTAAAGTGCAACAATTGTAATAATAGTTTCCTTTCAGGTGCCTGGTCCATCAGGGGCTTCTGACTAAAAGCAGCATCTCCGCTGGGGGACGAGCTCAAAATCTGGTCTTCGTTCTTTATTCACACACAGGCATTTCAGGGCAGCGCTCAAAGCTGAATGTTTGTCCTAGTTACATATTAAAAACCAAGAATTAAAATGTGTAGTCAAATTAGTAATTCAAGCATGTACAATGTTGCATTACATTGTTTAGGACTAAATCATTAACATGCATTTAGTTTTTCACCTTTACACACCTGTTTGTTAGTAATTTAGGGCTGTAGAGCCCAGGAGTTGGAGGAGAGAGAACACACATCGTCTCCAGGGGCTGACTGGAGGTGATCTGATCACTGGACTTAATCAAGTTAATAAATTATTGCTTTGCTTTTTGTTACAAAGCAACACACAGAGCAGTGTTGAGGATTGTTGTGTCTGTGAACGTGATGTGTGAATAACAATGTAATAATTATTGGCTCAGAGAGAGGACTTTTCAGCCAATCAAAAGCAGAGTTAAGGGTGATTGGAATTACAAACATTTTACATTTCACAACTGGAAATTCTATGCACTCTGTGCTCTCTTTGTTGAGGTAATTAGTGTCCAGACAAAGGATTAAAACGCTACAAACGTCATGTGCGCCGCAAACGTTTATCTAAAAGCCAAAGCTCAAACAATGAGCTTTCATACTTTTAGAACAGTTAAGTCTGCACTTCAGCAGTGTACTTTGATTAACACATTTTATACAATTGTCTAAGAAGAAATCTCTAATAAATATAAACAGATGGATATTGCTTAATCTGTCATATTGTGTTTTTTAAGCTTGACAAATGCAGCTCTACCAAACAACCAATTCTTTTTTGACAGCTCTTTTAAAGTTACTGTAGTTTCACTCGACGCTCAGACATAAATGACTTGAAAATCAATCAGTGATGATTCTCATCCCTGCAAACACATGGGCTACAGAAGGATTGTGCTGGGCTCAACAGAAGCAGTGACACTGGGTGTCGTGGTGACTGGAGACGATCAGCAGAACAGAAGTGTTGAGGCAAGCGGATGCACGAGAGACGCGGCGTGCTGTGCTGGTGAATAAATGATGAGCTGTGGGCGGTTCTGTTGGCCCGGCGTGCTGAGCTTGTCGACCCGGAACACTTTGCATGCCTCTCTACGTGACTTGTTTTTCTTCTCTGGAATAAACCCACTGCTCTCCTTCCTTCGTTAAGAATCTCCATTTTGATAACTGAATAATTATTTTGCTCTAGGTGGGTTTTCTCGCAATGATTCATTTCTGTTTGTTTAGACAGGAAACAATATCCAATGAACATCCTGATTTATGAGAATTTGAATCAAAATTAGGAAAATGTTTGGCCTTCTGCATTGCAAATAGTAGCACCTCGGCCTGCTGATCTTTACAGCAGAAATAAGTAGGAACATTCCGAGCAATGCTGCAGCAGCAAAGAGCCTATTCGGAATCAAACTCCAGGCGTGTGATGTGTGGAGCTCCGCCTGGAGAGCACGACATTGTAATGGCAAAGTGACCATTGAAATTCAAATGTGATTTCCTCCTCACAAGTTGATGTTTGACGGCGCCATGCGTAGGTTACGCTTTAGCATTAACTTCAGGTTTGACCATCAACCCTAACAAAGATCTGGTTTTGTGTTTAGCAAGCGTGAAATGCGAGTCTGCTCTGTGGCCTTTTCCTCCGTCGGAAGGTGCGGGTCAGCACTGCGATCTGTGAGCTCTGCTGACATTTTCACAGGACACTCTCCTGCCCTGCACTCAGGCCTCATCAGCATCTTCCTCTGACACTGGGACCTGCTCCGCTACTGCCCTCCCTCCTCGCTCGGAACTGCGCAGTCTGCAAGCCAGCAGGGGGAGGGGAGCTGCGTTACATTCCACACGTCTGATCGGATTAAACAATCTAATGAAAATGTTACATGTCAATCTGAATTAATTGGCCTGATCTGATTACAGGTTCTAATCAGATCACAAGCGGATGCAAACACTGCATCACATTGAAAATGATTCCAATTATTCTGTTTCTGCATACAAAGAGTGGAAATCTTTCCAGAATTCCTTACATTCCACCGCCTTCCTAATGCTTTGATCGCTTGGCATCTTTCATGCCAAGCGGTCAAAAATGTTATAAGCCCGCATGTAAACCAGGACTGTATGGTCTGCTTCTGGACCACCAGGGTCCTGCTGCAGCAGAACCTAATAATAAGAGCATTGAGCTGATGACCGGGTCTGGAACACTGAATTGTGTTTCAAGCTGAAGTTGGTGGAAGTGAACAATAATTACTTTTGTAGTGATTTGTCAACCTCAACGACCGTATTTACCGGTAAACCTCTAATTAGATTGCCACTTCTTGTTGAACACGACCTCTAATAGAGCGCCCCCTGATTAATCAAGATTAATAACGAAAGTCACCGAGGTCACGTCAGGCCTGATCAGCTCAGTCAAGCGTCTGTTCTGACACATTATTTGAAAAGACAACAAACTATAAAAATATAAAATGTACAGACCTGTCCAGTAAATTGGTTCAAACGTTTATTCAGACCAAACAGAAAGAATCGAAACAAAATATATTACAAAAACCAATTATTAGTGACCAATTTCTAATGATTTCGCTTGTCCTATGAAGATCCGCTTTATTGGTCCAAGATCGTGAGAGAATAAGAAAACCAGGCACGAGTCGCTCGTGTTCCGCAGATGTACAGTCCGTCAGCGACACGTGAGACAAGCCACTGCAAGTGTTGCCGGAATTGCAGAGAAACACGACACGCACGGAAGAGCAAGAAAGAGATGATGAAGCCTATAATAAGTGACAACACTTGAAATGTATTGAAATGCTCAGAAACTCTCTGTGGAAAACTTTTTTGTTTTTTTGTTCTGTCAGTCAATCATTTGAACTTTAAAGAATTATTGAACTTTTAAAGTTCTTACAACATTGATTAAAAGTCATCGACTGTATGGTCTGCTTCTGGACCACCAGGGTCCTGCTGCAGCAGAACCTAATAATAAGAGCATTGAGCTGATGACCGGGTCTGGAACACTGAATTGTGTTTCAAGCTGAAGTTGGTGGAAGTGAACAATAATACTTTTGTAGTGATTTGTCAACCTCAACGACCGTATTTACCGGTAAACCTCTAATTAGATTGCCACTTCTTGTTGAACACGACCTCTAATAGAGCGCCCCCTGATGGAAGAGTTGACCGCCATGGCGTTGGATTAGAGGATTTACAGTGTTTACTGTAAACTGTAATTTGTTCAATTGTAATGCCAATAATACTGTATAGAGCAGGGGTGCCCAAGGTCAATTGAAAAGCAGATCGCGAACCGAAAATGTGTTGCCACCCTTGGTATAGAGGCTTTATGGTAGTTTCTTGTGTACTTTTAGGCTTGCAATTTCACAAATGTATTATAGTCACAAATTACTGTAGTGCTGTCAAACGATTAATTTTTAATACTAGTTAATTGCACTTCCCTGACCAAATTAGTCGCGATTAATCGCGATTAAATGACTAAAATGAAGTTTGGAGTATTGGATAATGAGGTGTAATATGTAAATGAATGTAAAGCCAATACTGAATAAACGCTAGTTTAAATACTGCAATATAATTTAGTATCATTTTTTTTAAATTTGCAATATATTTTCTTTTCTTGTTTTATATCCCTCTGAGGTCGAGTCTCTCTTTATTCAACATAAAACACAAAAAAAGTCAATTTTGGACTTACATATAAGTGTTATACATCAACTGAAAGTTCAAAGTACCCATTTTTTAGGTTACACTCTTAATAAAAACAGGACATTATGTTTTTTTGTAAAAATAAATAAATTAATTAATTAAAATAAAATAATAATAATAATAATAATAATAATACTAAAACGTGAAGCACGTTTTGCGAATATTCTAGCGAATTTACTAGGAAATGTATAATGTTGAAATCCCAAACTGAACTGGGAGCAGGACTAACTGTAGATCATCTTGAGCTTCTAAAGAGGCACCAGGTCTTATAGTGTGATTTTGACACCAACACACACAGACTCATACATACACACTCAGATAACACGCGTGAGTCAAACGCTTCTGAGTTAAAGGAGTAAAACAGTGACATGCGTGTTTTGGTACGGGGGGAACTGAAGAAGAACACGAGGAGACTTGCTACTGTTATTTCCTGACCTTTATTTGGCGAGCGGCGCACAGGATATGTATTGATTGCCATAGGAAGAGAGAGAGGGAGAAATCAATAGCTTTTACATGAATGCAGAACAAGCAGAATCGTGACGTGAAGAGTCTGGCGACCCCTCAGACACCCGACTGCGCTGCAGCCTTCATTCGTCCCGTAAATGTCACACACACGACAGCACAAGCTGATGCACAGTCAGAGACGGGCCAACACTTCCTGTCTGTGTCAAGGTGCATGACCGGCGCTGATACTCTGCATGTGCGGAGATCACAAGACAATATATAGAACAATAAGGTGTCACGATTCGGGAAACATGAGTACAGACCCAAATGCATGGACGGGACTTTTATTCAAAAAACGTAACAAACAAAACAGAAAATGGCCATGTGAGACAAGCAAACATATCAGAACAATCCCAAACAGACTTACACCAACACAACGATCCAGCACCAAACAAAGGAAACCGCAGACTTAAATACTAGAACCAACTACCTGGACAGAATTAAATGAATTCAAATTAACACATGGCAGAACATAAACAAAGAAGAAATCTGAGGGCATGTGAAATATAAATATAAATTTATAATATAAAGGTCCCAAGAATGCAGGGAGTGCAAACCCTGACAGTATGTATTTATTTGTAGGAATCTAAGCATTATATAAAAGACTTGGGCCAAGATTTGGGTAACATTTATGTCACAAAGTCAAGCCACGGTGATTAATGGTGGAGTGCAGACGTGTGGGGAAGAGCTGTGCCACCGTCTGTTGATAGATTTTCCAGTCACATTCACAGTCTCACACACAAAAATGTTCAGACAGCCAAGAGTTTGTGGGATTGACACAAGCTCCTCGTGAAATGCAAAATCTGTTCAGAAAATGGATGGATGGATTGATGGACCTCACTATAAAAAAAATGTGTGTTGCTTTGTATTTATTAAGGGAGATCCTGCCATTAACGAGCATCAAACTTGATGAAACAACCAGCCTGTGCAATCTACACTGCCAGTGATGGCAGAAAGGACTTAACACTGGTGAGGACCCCTGGACACAGGAGTCTTGCGTGTCGTCAGTTTTCTTAGGAGGACATGAGGGTGAGAGGCTGGACTTCTCTGGTCACTCCACACGCTGACCAATGAGCCCCCGTACCAGAATCACCGGACCAGACACTTCCCCGCGCCTTATGAATCCCACCTGACGACGCTCCCCACGCCATCGTGATCGATAAAGACAATTTCATCTGGCTCTCTTGATTCATTTCTTTTGCCCTTACTGTTTTGGTAAAATTGGCTTGTAATTGACTGCCAGCAGGCAGGAAACCTCATACGCACTGATGCAGAATAAATGGGTTCCTTATAAGTGCCAGAATAGCTAGATCATGAGACAATGCATTTGTTTCTGATTTCATGTGTTTTTGGAGTTTTACTGTCTTCTTTCTGCGTGCTCATGGTGTTAAAATTGAGACCCAACCTAAATTACATGCTATCCATATTCATTTCAACAGTATAAATCAAGAGCATAAAATCACACACTTACGCGCAAAAACAGACTTACTTACTCACACACACACACACACAACACACACACACACACACACACACACACACACACACACACCACACACAACACACAAACAGATTCATAACAGACACACAAATAATCACCCTCATGAGTGAGAAATTTTAGAATTGTTAGTCTTCAAGGTTGAAGGACATTTATGATGAATCAACTTCAGGATTCTATGGTTATCAAACCTTTGACATTTATGTTGCTAACATCATCTCAACAGAGCCTGGAAAGCAGCTATATGTGAAGTTAGATTGATGCTAGTTTGAGAAACATGTTGTGATCTCACTAACATGGTCAGCCTTAATCTGCCCTGGAAAGATCGGATCACTGGTTTTGTTTCAAATCTTGAAACAAGTTCTCATTTTGGTAAAACTTGCATTATGGACAATGCCACAACTTACTGATAAAATAATTTAAATCTTAAACATACGCTTAATTGTTTGTATGTAAACCCATTTCCAGTGATGAAGAGGGTTTTCTGTAAGCAGAAAAAAAGTAAAGTGAGTTAGTTAGTGTGGCCACTAGGGGCAGTATCCAGAGAAGTCAATGACACACAGTAAAGTGACACACACACACTAACCCGGAGCAGAGGGCAGCCTTAAGCGGGGGTGGGGTCCTTGTCTCGATCAAGGACAATAAGTTGTTGAACCAGCCGGACCGGGATTGAAACTTGAAATTCCTGGGTGGCAGATCCAACTCCCGATAGCTAGACTACAACTGCCACAGAAGAGCATCTTTGATGATTGGTCTTCATCCTTCAGCTAACTGGTATTGACAGAATATTGCTGTCTTTCAAAATGATCAACAACAGTCATTCCCACTTGGACGCAGGAGTTTGTCATTTTGGCTTCACTCAGACTCAGTGTTGTCTCACTCTGCACATGTTCTTTCTCTCTTATGCCATGATCGATTGCATTCAAAGGTTCCTGGGAAGCCACCGTACTCTCAAGGTCTGGCCATCGATTCTGATGAGCAGCCATTAGCGCCCAGAAACGCTGAGCAGAGGAGAGTGAAGAGGCTGAAAACCTCAAACGCTGGGAAAAGGTTATATTTTTTAATCAAAGTGGTGAAATACTGTATTGTAAATGCAATATACTGTTATTGATTCAGATTTAATTTCCATGTTCTAATTCAATGGGTTTTGTTTTGTGAAGCCCAAATATTTTACTCAGGTTTTCTGTTCTGTTCGTCCTTTGACTCGTTTCAGGTTAATTGGGATTGGAAATTTACCATAGGTCAATGTGTGTGTGTGTGTGTGTGTGTGTGTGTTTCAGTTCAGGCCCAGAGTTTCTGAGATAAGCGCCAGCTACTCGTGACCCAGAAATGGAAGAACCTTCAGCTTTAAACACATATTTAGGAATAATACAGTTCACGAAGCGAAGGTTTTGTGATGATATTTTTCATTCTCTTCCTTCTCTTCAGGCTCTTCGTTCCTGGAAGAACTATCTCAGCAATTCTTCTACTTGTCTCATTGTTTTACTGAATTATTCATGTTAAGTTGAAAAAATGCACCGTCCGTTCACAACCCATCAATTTTGAACAGTCGCCGCCTTAGGGTTGTATTAATTCAGATCAGTGTCTGTGGACTAAAACAGTGTTTAAAAACTCTATAATCCATATAACATACTGTTTTATTAAATCTTACATTGAGAAAGTACTTTACTACTTTAATTTTTCTTTTGACATAAACGTCATTCACCTTGCCAGATTAAGTTTGTCCTAGTTTTCATTATCTACGAAGATGCATTTTCGTTTGTTTTTTTTTTCAAACCTATGGCGTCACTGTGACGCCAGAGAGAGACGCCTCTCCGCCCCAGACGCAACACTCCTGATCTTCTCTGTAAGTCGGTCGCCCTCTAGTGGCTACGACGCTTGAAAATAATCGACGGGGCATTTTGCATTAGCTTTAAAAACACCGTTAGCACGTTAATACTGCTACTGAAAGAAACACAAAATTCCGATTCGAACCATGAATGCTTGCTTATTTATATTCATATTTACTTTTTTACTTTTTTTTATATTCATACTTTTGCTTTTTTTTTACTCACAAGGTATACAACTCTTTCTAATTATTCTGTTTTACTTTTCATTATATGCATGGCATCTTCTTCTTAAGTGTCCTTGTTGTGTACCGTGTGGAATGTTTATGGGTTAGACTGAAACGGAATTCCGATTCTCCATATGTTCAGTTTTTATTGCACAATTGACAATAACGTCGACTTTGTCTTCACTTCAATAAAAACGGCCACCGTGCGGCGCCATCACACAACACCGCCTTTACTCTACCGAGTACCGACACGCGTGAGAATGCTTGTTCCTCCTTACGCGAGGTTTTGAGAGTTGAACTGGCAATGTATTGGTTTATATGTTGGTTTATATGTTTTTGAATGTAATTGGTTTCCTTTTGTTTAGTATCCACGGCTTGGGTTGTAGTAGTTCTAAACGTTTGGTTTGTTTTGGCTCGAAAAACAAGTTAAACACGGAATTGTACTGTAATTAGGCAATGTAACACTGTCTGCACCCCGTGACTGTAAAACAGAAATGCTTATTAAACGGATGGATATTTTAACACCAATAGGAGTCATGCCGCTTCCCGACGATTATGTTTATAAATCACTCACTCGGGTCAGTTAATTTAAAATAAACAAACTTTGAGCGTCACAAGCTCTAACGCGTTGACACGAAAAGCAGACGTGGGAGACAGACGTGTGCCAAACTGCCAATCATTTGGATGGAGAAAACAACACTCGCTAAACGACGTTAGCGCATGTGTGTGCGTGCGCGATCACGAGGACTCACGAGCACGGGCGCTCAGGAGACGTGCGCAACCGCGTTTCACACGAACGCGCACGTGTTCTGTGACGCAGGAACGCAGATCTCACGTTTGTCACCGCTCCAGTAGGTCAGTGTTTGTTCTTTTTTTGTCTGGCGATAAAACCGGACGCAGACTTTTCCTTTGTGTTTGCGTCGGACACATCTATGGATAAACCAAATGCGGAAGAGCGTCAGTTTCAATCCTTCCGGACTTTCGTGAGCTAAACTGAGAAAGCGCGTTCTTGTCACGTTAATCCGGTAGTAGAACGTACAGATTTCACCGCGGACGGAGTTAAAACGGCTTTCAAAACGGTTCCTCTTTACTGATAAGTACTCAATTCAGATGATGTGTAAGCACGGCTGCAACACAAACTCGTTTTTGTTGGCACTTAGACGTTATAAAACTTTACTTATTGGTAAGTTTTAGTCAACTGTGTCAGTTCATAAACGGTTGCTGCTGACCTCAAGAACACGCATGACGTCATTGCGGACGGTCGCCGGCTCCTGGGACCAGGAGTTATGAGCAGAGTTTCTGGAAAACACAGGTCGACTCATTCAGGAAACAGACTGGCCATCAGAAGCAAATACTGGAATGATGCCTTTATCGACCTCTGTGATGAGTCAGTGGCGAATGGCGTGGATCTGGACCGATTGCCTTCATCGCTCGTGAAGCCTTTCAGCCACAAACCCCGGGTTCCTGACTTTATTCCCAGAAATCTTTTGGATTCAAGCACTGCCCATGTCACTAACTTCCTCCAGAACCACACTACAGACCGCACCCTGCGTCCAGACCTCCGCGTCCACAAGCGGAACCAGTCTGCTGCTTCTCGTCACCCGCTCGAGCTGATTGCTGACCTGGGGCCTGAGGAAGTCAGGTGGTTTTACAAAGAGGACAAAAAAACCTGGAAGCCTTTCATGGGCCATGACTCTCTCAGGATAGAAATGATGCACCGCAGGTTCTGTGAGGAAGAGAACCAACCCAGTGCGGTGCTGATGGGAAACGGGCTGGAGGACATGAGTGCCTCCCCTGGGACGGAGCCTGTCTGTGTGCGAGGAGGCCTGTATGAAGTGGACGTGAGAAGGAAAGAGTGCTATCCAGTCTACTGGAACCGTACGTTTAACCTCCTGCTCACTCTTGATGCACACTGCTCTGAGCTTGTGTTGTGTGTGTGTGTGTGTGTGTGTGTGTGTGTGTGTCAGTGTGTAACCTCTGGATGTGTTAAATGCAGAGAACAATTTCAAAATGGTCCCTAGGTTCAGTTTCTTTCTTCTTCACTTTATTTACCAAACGGCTGTATTTACAAAACAAATAAAGGACCAGGATAAAGTAAAGACATTGTTCATATTTCTAGGTCAGCGTGAATGCAAAGATAAATATTAAGAAACAAATAATACATTTTTAAATTCTCTCACACTTTTATTCTCTTATTTATAAAACATCTCTTTTTTTAATTCTCTTATTCATAAAATTAATCTTTATTAAGTTTAATTATATTTAAATTTAGACATGTGTACTATGTATATATGTTTACACAATACAATATATGTGTACACATAGTACATATTGTACTGTATACCTTATTTTCTGGACTATAAGCCGCACCTGTATATAAGCCGCACCTGTCTATTTTCGAAAAAAAAAAATAAAAAAAAACATAAACAAGCCGCACCTGCTTACAAGCAGCATCCACTCTATTAAAAAAATTTCCCTTTCCAGTTGTTCACTGGACACTACTGGGGATAACATTACCTGACAGGGAACAAGGTTTTAGTCAAAACCTGGAGAGTTTTGCAAGCCACAGATATATGTTTTTGGATTAGATTTTTTTTCTTTATTACATATGTTCACGGATTTACGGCTTCACGGGTTGTTTTAATTAGGTATGCATACATTATAAAAGAAATATATCGAAATATTCGTGCACAACCTGCTGATGTCATGCTCATCCAGTGCTTCCTGAGCCTCCCACGCGCTTCCGCAAGTCACGCGCTTCCACAAGTCGCGCACTTCCGCGAGTCGCTCGCTTCCCGCAAGTCACGCCGTCTAGTAGCGGCTGAAGAAGGGCCTCTGCGGACGCGTCTGGCTCAATAATGCCAATGTCGGACTCCCTAGCTGCTTGCGCCTGATATTCCCCCATTCAAACACTTTGAAAGTTAATATCTCCGGGGCCACACGTGTTACGTATATTGTTAATTAATATTTCGTTCCGTTACTGTACACATAACAATTTTTCGTTTTTATGTGGAGTAATAATGTTTTATTGGCTTGCATTCGTTAAATGAATTATGGAAATATTCGTGGAAGACCGCTAGCGTCTGCGCGCACATCCCGCGTCAATAAACCAGGGTTCACTGTATTTACTACAGGAGCAGAACGATTTTGAATTGTAAATGTAAATGTATGTAACTAAATAGATCCTTTCCTAACCTGTATTTTAACACCAGCAACTTTGCTGATTAAAACGGGACAGAAAATAAGAGAAAACAAAAGTGTCTACAGTATTTAACTTCATTTCAGTGAAAGCACGTCGTGTGAAATCACGTCTAACCATCCAACCCACGAAGTCGTCTTCTTCAGTGTAGGAGTTGAACAAACTCAGCAGCGCTTCGTCACATCTGTCTCCATCAGCCTAGCTCTCCGTGTCACTGTCATCCTCCGGTGCGTTTGGCTCTGGACCTGCGCTGCTCTCTTCGCATAGTAGTCCAGCCTTTCTGAAAGCTTTGGTGATGGTGGATTCTTTCACAGCACTCCATGCTGTCAGGATCCACTGACAGACATCAGTAAAGGATGCTTTTCGCATGCTGCAGGTTTTTGTGAATGACTTCTCACCACTTGTCATCGAAGTCTACCATATATTTAATATATTAATATATATATATATATATATATATATATATATATATATATATTATATATATATATAATATATTTATATTTATTTCAGTAGCATATTCTTCTTTGCATTTGTTTTGTCTTGATACCGATTAAAGCGCGATGATTCCGATTTCCCCTAGTGGTGGAAAAAAAATCCACAGAATAGCCGCTCTTTTCTATAAGCCGCATGGTTCAAAACCTAGGAAAAAAGTAGCGGCTTATAGTCTGGAAAATACGGTATATATATATATATATATATATATATATATATAGTGTGTGTAACAAATTAGAAGCTTTATCAATACCTAAAATGCAATTTATGTGTTATATACTGTATATGTATATAAAACTCAAAACACAACTTGTGTGTGTGTGTGTGTTACAGCTGCACAATTCTGGATAAATCGAGAATCACAATTTGTTTTACTTAGAATAAAGATCAAAGATTCAACCCTGAACATCAGGTTGCCAAACAGAAATAGAATAACATGTAATACTCTGGTTTAAATGTAAATAAATGTAGGAAAAAATGCAATGTAACATAAAAGTAATGATGTGAAGAAAAAATCTTTTAAACCCTTTTTTATATATGCAAAATCTTGTTATTTTGAGATTAGACGAGTTGGCTAAATCATATAAATGCTGGATTAAGATCTCGGAGGGGGGGGTGGGAATCGAGATTGCGATCTTTTAACGATTAATTGTGCAGCTCTAATGTATGTGTGTGTTTCTATTCCTTCGTTTTTACGCACGCGTATGTATTTAGAGTCAGCTCGACACTGAATTATTCACATTCTGGTGTCTGACACCTCTCTCACAGGTCCTTCTCAGAATCTCTACTTTAACACAAACGCAAACGTCACCTAAGATATTCCATTACAAGTCGGTGATGACATGTCATTCCAGTAAATGAATAAAACCACTGACAACATCTAATCATCTCTGTCTGTCTCTCTCTTTTTCTTCTTACCGGTCATGCTATACTTTTATAAATATGGAGTGGACTGAATTTTGTGTCTTTACTGTGGTCTCAGTAGAACTAGACAGAATCCCGGTGATGAGAGGTCAGTGGTTCACTGAGGGCACATGGATGCCGGTGGAGGAGAGGAGAGTGACCTGATTGAGAGAGAACACCTGAGCTGCTTCAGAGGTCAGCAGATACATCACGCCTTTGAGATGGACACGTCGGCCCAGACTGTGGACAGAAAGACGGTGAGAGCAGCTGATTCCTTGACTAGTTTCTTACGACCCAGAGACGATAGAAAGCATCTGTTCGCATCTCTATCATCCTCATCTACTCAGTTAATGGGTGGAATTTTTACAACCAGAATAATTTCATTATCACATATATGACTCTGTAGAGATGGTTTCAGGGGGTGTGAAAGACGAATTAGACAGACACTGATAGATAGAATCTTTCCTCGTCAGACAACTAGTAAGGTTACTGTCACAACACGCAGAAATATGCTTATTTCTACATATTAAATATATATATTCAATAATAAACACACTAAAAAATAATAATATAAAAAATATAATAAATGATGGCACTCATGATCTCTAAAACCTTTGAGAGACAGAAACGTACACCTCCGGTTCTGATTACCTCTTTTTAGAGACATCCTGGCCGGGTCTCAAACTAAGAGCTTCTTTCAGTGGTCAGCGCTGTCGCCTCGCAGCAAGCAGGACCTTTTCATGACTCATTTGTGGACTGTCGAGTCCTTTCTGTGGGGAGTTGAGATTGAGATGAGATTGTCTCGAGCTCTTTATGAAGATATGGAAAAGCAGAAAATGGATGGATAAATATGAATACTAACATTTCTAAGAAACATTTTGAAATGATTTTGATCAGCATCTTTCTAGTGATATTTTGGTCTTTACTGTCACAGAGCAGGTATTTGGAACATCGTGGTTCCTGGTTCAATTCTGGTGATAGTAGACAGTGAAGTGACAGCAAGTTATCGTGTGGTTTGTACAGAAGATACTGACTTCCTGTTTTATCTTGTGTTTTTGTCTTGTTTTTTATTGTTTGCTAGTTCTTTCCCACTTCCCCCCATTTTATTTCCCTTTTCTGTTCAAATGGAGCGGCTCTCAGACCGGCACTAAAAGACACAAGCGAAAGCGATGCCAAGGTACCTAATGTTAACGCACATGCAGAATTTAGAAAAGCCGTTTAGCGTTAGGCCAAGACTGTTTCTCAGTTTCTACACTCTTCTCTTTTCTCATTATGGATCTGATTGTTTTAAAGCAGTTGGAGGGTTAAACAACAAAGACAATACATTGCAAATTGAACAAAAATTATACTAAATTATTTTACAGTATTTAAACGAGTGTTTATTTAGTGTTGAGTTTACATTAATTTACATATTGCACCTCAATATCAAATATTACAAGCTTCAGTCTTTTAATCGCGATTAATCGTGATTCATTTGATCAGGTAATTTCGATTAACTAGTTTTAAAAAAAGTAATCGTTTGACCGCCCTAATATATATTTGTGGGCCGTTATCACATGCTAAAAATATTCACTGTTAATCTCAGTTTGTTAGGGAGGTCTGATTTTCTTGTTGATATTTTAAAGCAGACAAACATGTTAAGTATTTGCAATTGTCACGTGTGGTCAATGTGGAACATTAGATATTAATTCAGAAATTAATTAAGAATGATCAAGAAAGCACTTGTGTTCTGCATTTAGGTAAAGAAAGAGTTTATTGAACCGTGTTCAAATCAGATGAATCAGAAACACTGAAACAATCAGTGCCGGTGTTGTGAAGTCTATATGGTTGCTTCCATGCCCAGTTCTTCAGTCACACACACACACACATCTCCTGCTTTTTTCGTTCAGCGGCGCACAGTCTGCAGTGAGCCGCAGTCACGTGGACTGGTACAGTGCGGACGAGGTGTTCCTGTACAGCGACGCCACCACTCCAAGATCGCCCGCACGGTCACGCTGAAGCTCGGCTTCTCCAAAGGTGAGTGTGCCTTCAGCTCGACTAGATCATTGGTTCGAGGCTTAATGAAAAGATGATGTTTGATTTTGGCTAAATGAAGAGAAGTGTACAGCAAGTTTTCCAGATAATCTGCAGCTCAGCCTCATGATGTTGTTGTTGTTCTTAGCTTTATATCAGTGGTGATGTTGAGTTCTGTGCTTTGTGTTGGCATCAGCCTCCAGCAGTGGCACCAGGCTGCACCGTGGGTATGTCGAAGAGGCGTCGCTGGACGAGAGACCTCCTCAGACTACACACATCGTGTTTGTGGTTCATGGAATCGGTCAGAAGATGGACAAGGACCGCATCATCAAGAACACAGGCATGTAAGTGGCTACATTTACAACAGCATGTCCTATAGCTCTTCTGGTGTTTTATAGTAAGGACAATCAAAATGTTT